>OX467712.1:62732475-63357475 GCA_950111635.1 Agelastica alni
TTATGTAGCACATGCTCAATTTTTTTACTATTTTTGGACCATTTCCGCCGTGCAGACGTTGGTCTGTTACCGTCCGGGCCTTTTGGATTTTTAGTTGCTCAAGAATTTCAATTATCGTCTCTCAGCCGTTAGATTTTTAGCTGCCCAGACGTTGTGGATTTCCGCTCTTCAGTTGTTTTATTTAATTTTTCTTATTGTATTGTTAATTTTGTTTATTTTTATTTTAATAATTTTTTTTCCAGGGAATATAAACAGTTTTTTTTTGCAATAAACCTGTATTAATATTTCTCGTTTTTAATTGTTTCTGGAAAAAAGAGAGGTGATAACAGCCCTGAAGCCGAAATACGTTGCTCGTTTCAAAGTTTTAAAATAGTATGGTTGAATTTTTTTTGAGGTGATACTTTTAGTGAATTTCAGTAAAATCACTTGGCGCCCTAACGTGGTTTAGCTTTTTAATTTCAGTTAGTTTGGTTAAAAAAAAGGTGGATAGGTCCGTGAAGAGAGAAAAGCTTTATTCACTATTACTGGATTTTTATATACCACCAAAACTGATAAGACTAATAAGACTGACCATGAGTAACACTCAATGCAAGGTAAAGGTGGACGGCGAAACTAGCGAATCTTTTAGGGTATCCCAGGGACTGAAGCAGGGAGATGGCCCCAACTCTCTTTAATTTGGCATTGGAAAGCGTCATAACGAAGGCCAGCGTAAGCGTAACCTCAACGATAATAAAGAGATCAAATTATCGGCTATGCAGGTGATCTGAATATAATGGCAAGGTCAATACTCCCTGTAAAGGAAATAGAAAATGCAGCAAAGGAAATAGGTCTCGTGATTAATGAACAAAAAACCAAGCTACTACTGCAAAGCAGACAACAGCGCAATCGATTAGGCCAAAACATCACATTTGATAATTACAATTTTGAAGTAGTGAAAGACTTTACCTACCTCGGCTCAAACATATCACATGACAACGACGAAACCAAAGATATTAGAAAAAAGACCAACGCAGCAAACAGAGCATACTACTCAATACTACCCATTTTAAAATCGAGAGATGTACACAGGAAGACCAAAATTAGAGCCTATAAAACAATGATCCGCACACAGTTTTGACATACGGAACTGAAACGTGGGCACTCAGCGAAAAACGCGGAGCTTTTAGACCGATTCGAACGAATAATCCTAAGAAGAATTCTTGGTCCAGTAAATGAAGGTGATTTCTGGGGAGCACACATGAATCATGAAATATACCAGTTGTATGAGGAACCCATAGTGTCAATGCATATAAAACTGATGCGACTGAGATGGGAAGGACATGCCAAAAAAATTCCAGACGACAGGGTCCCAAAAAAGGTGCTCACAGGAAAACCTGAAAGTAAGAGGCTGGTAGAAAAGCCGAAGCTGCACTGGGAAGATGGGGTTCGGATGGATGCTGAAGAAATACTGGTTATAAGAAATTGGAGACATGCAGCGGTTGATCGGGACGGATGGGGAAGAAGGATTGAGGAGACCAAGGCTTGATATGGGCTGTAGCGCCATCGTAGTAGTAGTAATAGTAGTAGGTCCGTGAACTGATCTCTCCATTCCCTCAAAATTAATTCAATCCAGAAATCAAGCATTCACAAAACCCTGAGTACGATCTATTAGTTTTTGAACAGTAACACAAATTTGACGATCAACGCAATGCGAATTTCGTTACAGTGGGGGTTAAAAAATGAAATAATAAATTGCAAATTTTATTTTATTTTAATTAGATAGATATATGCAATGGTTAAATAAATATTTATATAAATTTACAACAAAAATAATGCATTTTACCAATTAAAACGCCAAATACTTTTATAACTAAATTATAATTTCACTAAAAAAAACCAATTTTAATTCCGAAAATATTGTAATGACAGAAAGTACCACTCAAACTAAAAAATATTAATGAGTAATAAAAAGATACAATTTCAAAGTAAACTATGAAAGTTAACATTAATAAAATCATAAACTGACAACACAGATTTCCAAAAAAACTTAATTTGATGCGACACAGATGAAAAATAGCTAATCATTTGTCATTCGTAAAAATATTTAATGACAAAATCAACTGTACATTAAATTATAAATAAATACACATATCTCTGAAATTTATTTTTTTTTTAATTTTTATTTATACCTCAAATTTAGGTTACACAATTTTTAAGTTAATTTGTTATTATGCCTTTTAAAATAACGGACAAGTTCAATATCTACAAATAAATTATAGACAATTATGAATAATTAAAACAGATCAATCGATATGAAAAAATACCAAGCAGTAAAATTCGAAAAATATTGCGATTAATTTTTTCTACATTATTTGTATATTCATTTTCAATGTGAGTATTATTTATGGTTGAAACCAAAATTCTTTGAAACATTTTTAATTTCAATTGTCAAAAAATATCATTTGGGAAAACAAAAGTATAAGAGCATATTTTGTTTTTAAAATGCTCTAATAAAAATGTGTGATGTAACCATATAGAATCGTGTTGTTTTATATGTCGCACCATTTTAAGTTTATTGTTTATCCGTGATATCTAAAATTCCTTGTATAATTATACAGTGTATGAATATTTAGACACCGAACCAGTTTTCTCAATAGTATCTTTATGTAGTTGATACCCCAACACAACTCTATGAGGTATATGAAGCCTCTCCTTCAACTTCTTTCCAATTTCTTCCACGGCCACATTGTTTTGGGCATCAGCTGTCCAAACCGCTAAAACAATTACATGATATTTGTCACACATCACAACAAAACCTAGAAGACATTTACTTTCATTTTTGTGGTCTAATTTGTAACTATGTTCTCATTACTGAAGGTGGAATTTTTAAAAAAAATTTGTTTTTACAATACTGGTTGTTTCCATTTCCATACTCTCTAGTATTGCGATAACATTAAAGAATATCTAATAACAAATTAGCACATTTATGTTGGACTATGCAGGCAAATTAAAATATAGGTGATAGTTTATTACAGCAGAGGAGCCCACGATGCCAAATTGGGATTTACTCGAGCGTCGTAGAGACCTATTAATTTTGAAGATTAGATAGTAGAAAAAAAAAAGTTATATTATTTACACCCTATCACCAAAGGGTTACGACAGACAGCTAGATAGACACCCCCGCAAAATAGGGAGCCGAATCTGCGTTCACTGTACCAGAACCTGTCTTCAGAGTCACTACAAGTGCCATCATAACAATTATTTTGGACTGGGCGGAGATAAAAATACTCACGCACTGGTCCGATATACCAGGGTTGACTCACTCGAAGGCGTTCTTACCTAAACCCTCGAGAAACACAACTAAGCAGATCCTAGAATGAAGCAGGAATGACCTGCAAATTTTAATGGGACTGCTTACAGGCCATTGTCGGTTTTGCTGTGGAAGACGAAATTGCTGAACAAATACTATGTTCGTTCTCTGGCCTGGGAAGAATAAGGTTTAACAGATTTGGTTATACCAACCTAGAACCTACTGATTTCAAGAAAATCTCACCCCATACAACCACGAACTTGGTGAGAAGAGCTGGATTGTGCGGTGAACTGTAACCTCTAGGGGTGAGCCACAATAGACCTACTAAAGGTCGCAGTGGAGGGGCGACCTACACCCGGTCACATGATACCTAGCCTAACCTACACCCTTTGACCGGTGGGAGAAACGTCCACAGATTTTCAAAAATGTAAAAAAATAGTCACATAAAAATACTCGAGCGCGTCATATATTGATAGTGTACGAACATAGTTACCGAATTGTTGTTTCTAACATAGTTGGCGTTGAATGACAAATGCAAATAAAATATCAGGCAAAAGCTTATTGTATGACATTAGTGTGTGCCAATTAGCATCAGTTTGTGTATGTTAAATATTCACTTTTTTCCAGTAAGGTGCGTGATTTTATGAAAATGGACAAAATTGAGATAAGAGGTGCAATAAAGTACCTCTGTAAAAAGAGGTTATCACTGCAAGAAATTTATAAGGACATGGTAGAAGTGTTAGGTGACTCTGCCCCTTTGTACCAGGTAATTAAGAACTGGTCACAAGATTTAAAACTTAGAAGAAAATCCTATCAACATGCACCAGGAGCAGGAGCTCCCCAAAACTGTGGTAACTAAAGAAAATGTGAATTTATTCCATAACGTGGTATTAAATGACAGAAGAATTACAGTAAAGCTATAGCAGAGACATGCAGGTTTTTTGTTGGAAGCGTAGATAAAATTTTACATCCAGAATTGGGTCTCAAAAAACTCTGCTGTACGTTTGGTTCCACAAATGCTGACTGCAGACTAGAAGCGTGTTCACCAGGTTGCAGCGGAGACAAATTTGGAGATCAATAACAGGAATCCCGATGAATTTAAGCGAAAATTTCTTACGGTCGACGTAACATGGGTTCATCACTATGATCCAGAATTCAAAAAACAAAGCATGGAATGGCGACATAGTAGTTCCTCTCCCACTTGAAAATTTCGTGTTGTCCCATCAGCTGGTAAGATCATGGCTACAGTTTTTTGGGATTTCGCCGGTGTGGATTATTTACCACCTGGGCGCACCAAACAGGTGAATATTATGCGAATTAAATACCAAAAGTACGCAAAGCGATCAAAGAAGAGAAGAGGAAAATTTAGTTGAAGTGTGCTCTTCCACAAGGACAACTCTCCGGCCCAAAAAAGTTTTGTTGCAATGGCTGCCATTCACAATGCGAGATTTGAAATTTTTGAACCCCCTTATTCTCCAGATTTGGCCCCCAGCGACTACCATCTATTCCCAAAATTAAAAGAACATCTTCGTGGAATCTGCTTTGCTGATGATAACGAAGTGATGTCGGTGGTAGATGAATGGCTGAAAACTCAAAGTTCTGAATTTTTTTCCAAAAGATTTGAAACACTTTAACACTGATAAACCAAGTGTATAAATGTTGCAGGTGACTATGTTGAAAAATAAATTAGTTTCATTCTTCTCATGTGTTTGCTTCTATGTAAGGGACAACAATTCGTGAAATATCCTCGTATATACCCCACGTATCCTGATATTGGAGGTATGTTAATCTGCTGGTTTGCATGGTCTGGATGTAGAGAGTTTGACATCTAATAGTGGAATTATTAGTGGGAGAATCGTTTGTTTGTAAAAGATAATAAACTTTTTGGACTGGTAAATCGTCCATTAAAATCTTACTGTGATATCCTACACACATTGGAACTTCTGATATACATACTGTGCAAATGCAATAACATCCACGCAACATCCAATTATTTTGACATCATCAAACTGTCTGGAGTTTGATTGAGTTCTAGTTCCATTCAGGTTGCAATTTTTAATTTTTTGTACATGGATGCATGTTGAAAGTAATAATTTTATCGAAGGCTCGGCGTTTTCGCTTTCTCTTAGATGATTCCGAAAAATTACCATGCACCGGGTGGCAAGATTAGATTTCAAAGTGCTATATCTTGGAAACTATTCGTCGTAGAAACTTACGGTAAAAATGTTATTACTAAAGTGGCCAAAAGAAAATCCTGGAAATTATTTTTAGATTTTCAAGATGGCCGCCAGGAGGCGTAACCACCATCTAAAACTTTTAAAATGATTTTTCACTGAATTACACCTTGTAAATGTACCAAAAAATATATTTTTTAAATAAAAAGCTATAACTTCTAAATGACTAAACGGATTTTAACAAACTTGGTCTCTTTGGAAAAAGTATTTATTGCCCCATCAAAAAGGTAAGAATACAACTTTTATTCAAAGAAAAAAAAGTTACTTCTATACTATTAAGTAAAAACATACATACATATAGTCACTCCTTTTTTCCGTAGGGGTAGGCATAGACCAAATCCTTTCACTTACTACGGTTCTTACACACATCTTTTGCTTCCTCTACTTTCATCAGTGCTCTCTCACATGCTCGTCGGTTGTTGGTACTCTTGACCTGGCCTTTCTTCAAAACAATGTTGATCTGATCGAGATATGTTCGCGGAGGTCGACCTCTACCTACTTGTCCATTCACACTCACCTTATAACTTTGTTTCGTCAATTTTCCTTCATCCATCCTTTCTACTTGTCCAAATCCTCTAAGCATTCCTTTATTTATCTTTGTAACCACATCATCTTTTACACCACATCGTTCTCTTATCTCACTATTCTTTACTTTATCCAACCGAGTCACTCTGGCTATACTTCTCAGACTACTTATCTCCACAGCATTAATCCTATTTTCATGCGTCTTCTACCAAACCCAACATTCACTACCATACATAAGTGTAGGAACCAACACTCCTTTATGCCGTTTTTGACACTTTCTGGCTGTTCATAAAGCTATACAGTGCCCCATTCATTTATTTTTCTGCCAACACCCTTCGCTCAATGTCACTGTCATGTGTTCCATCTCTCTTAAACTTTGAACATATGTAAACAAACTCATTTACTTGTTTCATTTTTCATCTCTTTGATTTGCAGTGCATCATGCATAACATTAACCATCGCCTGCAACTCCTCTTTAGATGACGCTAATATGACTTGATCATCGGCGTAAAGAAGGCATTTGACGATCAAATCATACATTTTCAATCCATACACACTCTTTTTCAAATATTTTAAACAATCGTCTATGTATAAGTTAAACAGCCATGGCGAAGCCACAAATCACTGTAAGCAATTTCAGTGCTCGTATTAAACTACCGCTCACCCCATACATAGACAATGTCGACCACAATTTACTCCTCACCACTCTGTCATAGGCCTTTTTCAAGTCTATAAAAGTGCAGTAGACCTTCTGACTTCTAGCCAAGAATTTTTCGACTATACCTCAACGTTTGTAATATTTACTTCTTTCAATGTAGTATAAGAGCAACAGTGTCCATATTTGGACGGTATATTGATGATTTTCTTGCTGTTACACAAGATCTTCTCTGCGAGAAAGTAGTGTGGGGATGGTGCGAGAGAGTAAGGGATAGAGAAAATGTGAAAGAGAAAGAGAGGCGCGATGTGAAGAATACATGCTTCACTGCAGCTACACGCACTTGACGGTGATTTGTGCTACTTCGGCTTGTGGAAATCGGCAGATTATATTTTTTTTCCTTATTTTTGAATTATTTCCATCAAAATAAAAAGGTGACTTTTATTGCAAGTTTGTGACCCTTACATTCCCTTTAGTCACGTTTGAATTGTTAGATTATTGAAATGCATGTAATTAACCCACCTTACCTAAATCTGACACGTTTGAGTATTTCTAATGATCGATTTTTTTACTATTCTGATCGGCTGCGTTAGAAGAGGAGAGATCCTATATTAAGTGCTTATATATATATATATATATATATATATATATACTTATATATATATATATATATATATATATATATGGTGGAGGTACTCAACAGAGTGCAAGGTTTCCTTTATGTTAATCTGCCGCGCTCGAGTAAATCTCAAAATACAATGGAATATTATTTTTATTTATTGAATTTTATGTGTTCGGTATTCTTAGAATTTTTTTTGGCACTAAACTAATAATAAATATATTAAATATATATTTCTATTAAAATTTTAAATGCCACAGTTGTGTTTTAAATTTTTTATACACATCCAAATTATCGAGAGACCAACGTTGTTAGTTGTATAATTTGAGCAGTTGAATTAATGTAAAATGAAGTACTATCAAATACATTTCTGAGGGGTATCATTTGAAAGGCGTGCTTTACATATTAAAAAATTAAAAAGAAAAAAATTTAGGAATAGGACTATATATAGTATGTACCAAATCTTACCTATTTTGTCGCCTTTTTGCCTAATATTCACCACTGCTCCACAAATTTCGTCAGAATTTTCAAAAGCCTCACCAATAAGACACAGTATCTGAATTAAATAAAAGGATCAGTGAATGTAACTAAATGCATTTTTCTTTTAAAATGTAAAACATGTCAAGTACAAATTAGTAATAAAAATAAACATTTATATTGAAACATTTTAAAAAGCAAATGAATGCTCAAATTAAATTATTTAGTTGTAAAAGCCGGTACTGCTTTATTTGTATAGTTTTTACTAGTTTAAGGAGATTCGAAGGTCAGAGCGGGGTGATGAAGCGGGACGCGAGGGTTCCAATGCTAAACATGTTAAATAATCAGCGCTGCCAACTTTAAATAAAAAATATACTGATTTTTCTAATTGAAATTGACAGAAAAAAACGTGGCAACAGCGCAAATAGTCATGAGATTGGCAATGAAATTAGCGTGTGTTTACTTTTATTAGCCGCAGCAGAGAGCTGACAACATAACCTCAAACGTTTAAAATGGATAAACAACTACGTCAAATTGAAATACCCGAATCTCAAAGAGTTTTAAAGTAACAAATTTAGCTAATGATCTATTATCAATGACAGATGATGGTGCACACGATGCCTGTTACGATGTAGAAATGCTACAAAATCTGTCATTAACTTATCTTAAAGGAGAAGATATTATTAACCACAAAAAAACTACTCAGGATGTTTTATTAAGAATCAGAAGTTTTAAAAATTTTAAACACTAAGTTCTTATTCACCGATAAAAAATGTTTTAAGCTTGGGTATGCAAAAAAGATTATGCAAATCTGGCATCAGTTATGACCAAATTGTAAATATGTATGTCAATAAAGGAAAAGAAAAAAATATTTTATTATTAAAAAATGATGTAGATGGTAAGGCAACATTGATTAAGAAAAATATTATTATAGAAAAAGTTTTACAACATTTATCATCTGTATGATAGCAAAAGTGTTAAAGAATTATAATTTAAAATTGAAACAACAATATTATAGCTTATTTTATTAATTTAAAGTACAGAAAACTTTACACTAATATTAACTTTATATATACCAATATATATTATATTTACTTATAATACACTATATTTATTAACTTTTCATTATTTCTTGGTTAGTGCACAACACACAGGTTATGTGTATTTACATGGGTGACTTGAGACGTCTGCACGAATGCGACTGGCCGTCGCTTCTTTGACGCTCACGTTCACTTAAGCCGTAAATCAAATTTCTTCATCGTTAAAATTAAAGTATTTCAAAATTAGACAGTCGATAATACTTTTAAGCACCCAAACTCTTTATTAAATTTCTTACACACACGTATTTTTTTTTCATCGAGTTTTGCATTTTTTACAAAGTTTTTGTTTATTTTAATATTAAGAACTCATGATTTCTCATAAAAACCCATGTTAAAGAAGCGAAAATTTGTTTTCATTTTTCTAATAAAAATACATACATACATATAGCCACGCCTTTTCCCGTAGGGGTAGGCAGAGACCACTTCCTTCCACTTGCTACGGTTCTTACAAACATCTTTTGCTTCCTCTACTTTCATCAGTGCTCTCATACATGCTCGTCGGTTGTTGGTACTCTTGACATGGCCTTTCTTCAAAACAATGTTGATCTGATCGAGATATGTTCGCCGAGGTCGACCTCTACCTACTTGTCCATTCACACTCACCTTATACATTTGTTTCGTCAATTTTCCTTCATCCATCCTTTCTACTTGTTCAAACCATCTAAGCATTCCTTTATTTATCTTTGTAACCACATCTTCTTTTACACCACATCGTTCTCTTATCTCTCTATTCTTTACTTTATCCAACCGAGTCACTCCAGCTATACTTCTCAGACTACTCATCTCCACAGCATTAATCCTATTTTTATGCTTCTTTTGCCAAACCCAATATTCACTACCATACATAAGTGTAGGAACCAACACTCCTCTATGAACAGCCAGACGTGCCTTTTTTGACACTTTTTGGGTATTCATAAAGCTATGCAGTGCCCCATTCATTTGTTTTTCTGCCAACACCCTTCGCTCAATGTCACTGTCAACTTTCCATCTCTCGTAAACTATCCCTATCTAGCCAGGTATAAACTCATTTACTTGTTTCACTCTTTCTCCCATAATCAAAACTTCACATTTTGTCATGCTTTCTTCTCTTTCAAAAACCATTACTTTTGTTTTGCTTACATTTATATTCATCCCTTTGATTTGCAGGGCATCATGCATAACATTAACCATCGCCTGCAACTCCTCTTCAGATGACGCTAATATGACTTGATCATCGACGTAAAGAAGGCATTGGACGATCAAATCATACATTTTTAATCCATACGCACTTTCTTTCAAATCTTTTAAACAATCGTCTATGTATAATGTATATCAAACAGCCATGGCGAAGCCACACATCACTGTCTCACACATTTTTCGATGTTAAACCAGTCCGTGTAAGCTTCGTTTATCCTGACACAAGCAGTGGAATCATCGTAAAGTGATTTTAGTGCTCATATTAAACTACCGCTCACCCCATACTTGGATAATGTCGACCACAATTCAAATTTTACCACTCTGTCATAGGTCTTTTTTAAGTCTATAAAAGCGCAATAGACCTTCTGACTCCTATTTAAGAATTTTTCGACTACACCTCGTAATAAAAAGACCTTATCCATACATCTCCTTCCTCTTCTAAATCCTGCTTGCACATCCCATATCATCTTCTCAGTTTCATTCGTTACTCTTTTAATCAATATCTTTGCATACAGTTTGCCGACTATGCTCGGTAGTTCTTACAGTCCTGCTGCGAATCTTTTCCCTTGTAAAGCGGCACGATAACAGCCTTGCACCAGTCGTCTGGTAAGCTACCATTCCTCCAACAAAGGTTAAAAAGGCGGTACAGCAGACTAGTTACCACGCTTTGTCCAGCCTTTAGCATTTCAACTGTTATCCTGTCGTACCCAGCAGCTTTACCCAATTTCATACTGTTCAACACTTCCACAATGTCTGAAGTACTAATTTCACTTTCATTACAACTTCCACTCATGTCTCCAAATGGGGCCTGTACTTGTGTATCCTCTTTCTCAAATAAACTCTCAAAGTATTCCTTCCATCTCTTTAATACGCATTCTTCTACTTCTACCATACTACCATCTTGGTTTCTGATAAGTTTCTTATAAAAATTATAATTTAATATATAGCCAAGTTTAAAGACTTATATACGTTTTTTAAAAACTTGGCTGCATTTTTTCTTTGACCCCCGAACCTCCTGAACTTTTGGAATTAAAATGTATAGATATGGTTAATTTGTTCAAGCCCTAATTCATTATTTTTAGTAATTCCTATTATTAAAAAATTACTTGGCGCTCAATGGCATTTCAGTTTTAGTAAAATTAGTTAAGATATTTTTAAATATTAAAAAAAAAGAATAAGATAGATCCGCGAACTGATCTACCTGTTCCCTCGAATTAAATTTAATTGAGAAGTCAAAATCACATCCCTGAGATAGAGTCTATTGTTTTTTTTTGTTTAATCATTTTTAATATCGACTACTCTTTCCCAAAGGAAAAAGAAGCATAACACAATATAAATTAACTCATATATGAAAAAGGAAAACGCATCTATTGACAGAAAGAAAACTATTAAACAAAATAACATATTTTGGGATGCTATAACTCGCAAGTACTCAACTTGGTTATTTGTCGAATGGTTTGAATAATATTCTACATTAAAACAGTATTACTTACGATATCCAACCAATATCGATCAAGATCATTATTTCTTTGTTTTTTTTCTAAACTTAATAACCATCTGCCTCCTTGTTTATTTGCTTTATCTTCCCACATGGGCATTATCCCTTTTTTGAATAATGAATAGTCAGTTCCTTGCCTTAGTTCACTGGAAGGTTTGATATGATTGTATAGGCTAAAAAACAAAACATTAAATAGTAAATTATTAATTTACATTAAAATAATTTTATGATAATAATAATCTTTATTTGAAAAAAATATCCAAGTACAAGCAATTACACTTGTAAAAGGTGGTAGACACGAACGGGCGTCAAAGAAAAAAACATAATGTAGGTCACTAAGACCATCACAAAACTTATAGAAACAGTATGTAGGTACACAAAAACAAACAGGCTACAAAAGCTACTCTAGGTGTGCTTCTAAGTAATCCCTTATGAAGTAGGGCTCCAAATTCATTGGGAGTTTCTAATTTTTTTTTTAAACAAGAAGAGAGTAATTTTATTCTTTCTGGTAGCTTATTGAAAAATTTGATGGAATTATTCAAAGAATTTTTTCGGTTATGGTCAATCTATGTACAATTGTACAATTGTAATTTATATTTCTGGTGTTATAGCTAATTTGGGATTTATAATCAGAAAAAATTGCCTATTCTTAGTGAGAAACAAAAGATATTCTTGAATATATACATAGCGACAATTGTTAATATATTAGCTGAACGAAACTTAGTCCTACATGATTCTCTATAATTTAGTTTATACATAATTCTAACAACCCTTTGGAGTTGTACAGTGGAAAATTTTAAATTGAATAATTATTTACCACATAGATGTAAAACAAGTAGATGCTCCTAACTTCATCCCTATAGCAAATTTTTAAAAGAATACTTTTTAGTTTTAATAAGTTGGTGCAAAAATTTTTATCAACAAAAAGATGACCAGAAAGCTTCTGGAATTTTCCGATTTTTGTTAATGCATACTAGCATTTTAATTTTTAATCGATTAAGAAAACTAATATCATAGTAGGCTTTGACTACAGGATTTTGACTTATCTAAATGTCATTACATTCAATATAATATTTGTTTTGCCAGTATTTGAAAACACGAAAATCAATATAATGAAAAGTAGAAAAAAGACGTCCAGTTTAACAATTATATGAAAAAGAAGTTAGAGAGGTAAGACAATTTGTGCGTTTGACAGGACTAAGCAAGTCAACAGTTTACAATGCATAAGAACATGTTTAGAACGTGCCCAATTTTCAGGAAGACCACGTAAGTTACGAGGATCGGATTTGTCGTCTTTGCTTCAGTTGGGTCTTAGAAATCCATGACTGGGCTTTTGAAAAATAGCGAAAAGATTTAATAGGCATTGTGAAATACCTATTGCTCCCAAAATTATTTGCCAAACTTTCTTGCTCAGAGCTTGAAAACCAAGAAGGATACCAACTGTTAGTGACGAGCAAGTACAGAGAAGACTTCGATTTTGCAATTTTCAAGCGGACACTTTTAAAAATCTTTTGATTACAGATGAAGCATCTTTCCAGCAGGGTCACAATCGTTTATGGATACTTAGCAGTCCTCGTCGACTTCAAAAATGTTTACGTCTAAATGGTGCATGTATTAGCAAGTAAGATAGTAATTTATTTTGTAGAAATATTATAAATTGTTTAAATACAAGTATTATTATTTGCATGCAAAAAAACAATACACATAAAATATCATTCTATTAATAAAATGAGTAATAATACTTTTCCTCATCCAAATTTTAAAAACCTCCGTCAGCTGTAATCAAATTTTTAACATTATTCACAAATGGTAATAACTCAATAATATTCTATACTAAGCTGAAAATCTTTAACAAAACTGAGCATTTGCTTAACATAAAAAAACTTGAAAATAATCTAAAATAGTCAAATATAAAACTCAAATTTAAATTCAATTTTAATCCAAAATAAAATAAATTAATAAGTGGTGTGTCATACTTGATCATTTATAACATCTCTACATCATCTTTGCAGGGATAGAATCAAGTTATTTATTTCTTATTGAGGTATCTATGCCACCTGTCAAAACTCATTCCTAGACTTCTTTTTGAGGGGGTATTTAAAAACATTTAATATACTATTTAATTCTTTATGATTAAAAATGAACGAGAAATTATAATTTGAACAATTGTCGAAAGTTACTAGTCTATTTAGGGACTTTTTCTGATGCATTGGATACTATCGCATCCGGTATATATATATATATATATATATATATATATATATATATATATATATATATTAATGTTAACTTCAATAAACAATACTGTGCTTATATAACTCTAAAACCTACTTTCTTAAAAAAATTAACAATTCCTTTCCAGTTTTTACGCCAACACAAATCGTTATTTAAATTTTTCTTAACTGTGTTATGCCCAGATCTAGATTAAGACATGATGGGCTAAAGGAGTTAAAAGCAAAATTGTCATTTTACGTTTTTGATACCTAAAGGATGTATGATATAATGATGGCCATCTATGGCAAAAAGAGTTATCATCCCAGACCATTATAACCTAGGTAACCAACTGGTACAAATCAGATACATAGTAATAGCCAGAGCATTGGAAATGCTAACATATATTCATGCTTTGTTTAAAGCTAATTTTACTGTAGTTTATTTACGATCCAACTTAACTATATTTTAATGGATCATAGTTTTTTATCTGCACACAGTCTCTACAGTAAGTGACTTAAAATGCAAGTGGTGAATGACATAAAAGAAGTGTTTTATGTTCTGGATTTAAGATATGAAGGCGAGATTTTTTTACTTTGATGGTACCTCAAAGCATCTCAATCCCACGACCTTAAAAATGTCCAATATTACTAACATGAAGTTTACCAACACCACATGAGATACAGTGTACTACAAAAAAATTTACAGAGAGCTGCATGTCTGGAAAAAGGACAACGTTTGAAACCAGTGATTTAACAGAAGGGTATAGCAACCTTTTGTTTATGACCACTTGAAGATGAAGCTATTGAATTATCTCAGCAAGAACCTTTCAAAGATAATACCTTCTAGGTGACAAAATAAAGACCGAAAAAAATGTATATTCAAAAAGGCCTATCTTGTAGAATGTTTTTTGGTTTTATTTAAAAATATTATAAATTTTTTATAATATATTTTTGCAGACTTTTGGCGCTTTCAATTACAATAAAACTTTATAAATGCATTTTTTTTTAATAATATATACTTGGGTAAAAAACACTAATATTGTTTTTTCTTTTTTTTCCTAAAAATTTACTTTAAGACATTTAGTTCCCTTAGCAAAGCATGTCTTCATACAGTAAAACTCCTCTTAACGCTGTTTCTGTTTTACCGCGGTTTTATTGAAATAGTGGGATTTCCCAAAAATTGCACACAGAGTTGGGCTTTCCCAAAACCTAAAGTAATTTAACTGCATTGCATTTTTGGAAGAACTACAATATCATGAATGCTGTAGAAAACAAATCTTTCCTGGAATAAAGCAACAGAAAAATAATATTTGAATAGGGTGTGGAAGAACATTTGGCCTGATCTAAGTAAGGACAACTATACGACAAAGAGGAAGAGAGAAGCATACACATTCTGTGTTGCTGCCTGATGCTAGAGATGTACAAGTACCAAACCTGGGGACGCATGATAATGGATTCAAGTGATCTAAATGAGACAAGGCCAATAGAAATCCTGGGGTTTGCCAAAACCAGCATACTGGAATTCTGATGCCCTGAAGACACAGCGGTAGTCACAGGGGATCAAAGATCTAGGTGACATAGGTGCCTATACCAATGGCCCCACCGCAAAAATGTAATATAATGTAAAATAAGTAACGAAACAGCAGAAAGTCTTTCTAATGATGAGCTCAAGCAATTGGCGAACCAAAAAGAACAAAACATTTTTGAATATAGTGATTCTGAAGAGCGGCAGAAAAAACTTTCAACGGCATTTCTAAAAACCAGTTTAGCCATTGTAACGGAAATTCAATAAAATTGAAAATGACACAGATTTAGATAAGAGTTCAATGGCAAGACGACGTGACATAGATGCCTTTTCCACTTATCGACAACTTACAGAGTACAAAAGAAAAACACAAATGATTAGATACCTTCTTGATAAAAAGGCAAAAAACTGGAAATGCAGGAGAATATGGATGATATTAAACCTAAATGGTGACTTAAAATTTAATTTATTTTTATATATCCATTTGTTATGATTCTATATTTGCAAGAAATAAGTTTTTGTTGTATCATGAAAAAAATATATTTTATTTACTTAGGTCACAAAATATCTTATCATTTTTTTTAATATTCTACCTATTTTCTCCTAATTCCTTACTTACATGATAAGATGACCTGGTTTAACGCTCTTTCGTATAATGCTCTATATCGGTGGAGCATATACCCTGCGTTAAATGGGGTCTTAATGTATATAGAATTTCATGTTTACAAAAAAAAAACAAAAATGTAGATTTAGCTTGAACGTTTGATTTTTATTATTTCTAAATTTAGATAAGGCTTGAATAGACTCAAAGTTATGTGTCTTTGAAATAATTATACTAGCTGAAGACTAAGCTGTACTTGTATGTAATTAAAACTTGATATTTTTCATAAATTACAAATATACTTTCACATAAGTTACAAGTACAGTTAAACAAAAACCAATGTATTATATTAGATCATGTAATTGAAAGGTTAATTTAAAATACATAACAAAAATATATAACAATGTACATATATGAGATTAAATTAGAAAATAAGAGCAACTGAATTTATATGATCAAAATCATTATCAAAAGTAAATATTTTTAGTTTGAATGCATTATTTATCAGCATCTTGCCTCTCAATCAAAAGGATGAAAAACTATCTGACTTAGATTGGCATTTTTGACATTTACCCCAAAATAACTACAATTTAATTGTAACTTACCTCCAGAAGTCTTCCACTGTTTGAAAAGACGCGATCTCTTTCTGACTTTTTTCCCACGACTGAGTTCTATCATTTTCATAATACCATAGAGTCCAAGCATTTTGTAAGGGGTGTTTAATGGAGAAGTCCATGGGAATTTCTAATTCGTTGTCTTTTCTTTCAATCTGAAATAAAGTCATTTGTTAAATCAACTTAAGTATTTGGTGTGTTCATAGCTAACTTAGTTTTTTTTTTAACTTTTTAAACCTATGGATGTGACAATATGGCAGTCTCTTAGTTTTTTTTATAAAGTTATGGTTTCCCTAGTAACTTATTAAATACATTCATAATGTTAAATTTGCAATAATTTCTTAATTCGATATTAATACATATTACTTACCTCATTTTCTAAGGAATTTGTAGACATTTTTGCTGCCAAACTATAGTCCTTTAGCTGAAAGATATTTACCATAAATGAATTACTATATTTACAGGTTAATAAGATCAGGTGCAGCAGTACCAACTTCTAAATCACAAATGTTTCTGAAATAAATATTTTTCTATTTAATATTTGATTTACTTATAAAATACTAAATGTTACCAAAACTTGAAGCCATTTTCTAATTTCTTAGCAAATAATTTATTTTACATTTAGGAACGATGTTAAAAAGGCAGTGGAACATGGGACATTTGACATGAACAATTGCCTAACAACAATTGTTTCTATGAAATTGATGATTTAAATTTTCGGACCACGATATATCGTGCTTTACATCTCGGTTCTAATTTTAAAGTATCTATCTTTATTTTTTATTTTGACTTAAATTAAAAAAAGTTTAATGGATACAATTTAGTATTTGGAGACAAAATTTAACCAAAATTTCATGTTTTAGATTCTTAGGGTGCATTTTCATGCTGACACTTACCGATGAATTTCACCATCAAATGCAGTTACGTGACAGAATCTTGACGACAGCATAGTTTGGATAATTGATTCCAAAATAGACTATATTACATGTCTATAGAAATTTGAATGAAATTTTTAAATTGGTCCAAATAAAAAAAGAAGGATTGGAAAAACGTCCCAAATAATATGTGCATCGCTAAAACATTTACCGAAAAAATGACAGGTGACACCGGACGGAAAGTGAAACCGGAACCGGAAAAATATAAACGATAGAAATTATAGTGTGATCACCTAGGACATGTCGTTCATAAATCACAAAAAATTAAAAGTTAACCATTGTTTATTATTGTATATTAAAATTTAAATAAACTTTGTAAATAGCAGCTATTAAGAAGATTATTTCCAGCATGCGTCACATTATCGTTTTTCGACCAATAAAAATATCAGAACTAATATTGTACTCTATACGGTTAAACCATAGATTACGGCTAGATAGATGCGAAAATTGAGGGAGAAATTCTTACTGCGCGAGATAAACATTCAAACCAATTTCAACGCCCTTCGTGTATCTTTAAAGAGCTTTCGTATGCGTTCGGGATGTTCGTACGTAAGCCTCGATCACACATAAACGTTATTAAATAATTTGAGCAACGATAGTGGCAGATAGTGGTAAAAATGCAATCAAACTCATTTAAATGGCCATACATAAATCAGAAAATCGTTTGATCTTTCGCTGGGTTTCGCATCTGTGCGTATGTCAACAAAAACGTCAGAAGGGTGTTATTAGATATTTTTAATTACAATGATTAAAAGTAGATTTGGAACTGTTTCCACTGGAGAAATTGGCAAGAAAATTATTAAAACCCCACCGGCAAATACTGTAAGAACAAAAACGTCTATTTGGAATCAATTTTAACAATTTTGTGACGAAAAGCGTTTTGAACTAACTCTAACTACAACTGTAAGTAAAATTGCTACAGTCCTAACTGATTGGGGTTAGAATATAAAAAAAGTAATGGTGAGGAGTATAGGAAAAAATCACGTAACGCGAGATGGCGCTGTCAATGACAAAATATCGGATCGAGCTGTGAACAACAAATATTCTTGTTGCAATTATTAATTTTGGACATATTGTATTATGTGGGTGAACGTGTTCGACCAATTAAGGATTATATATAAAAATCCAATTAACTTCGGTCACTTCTATATCTTTCTTAATTATGGAATGATGATACTTTAACACTGGAAAGTTCTGGCTAGGAACAGATTCATCTTTTAATCGCTTTCTCTTTGTTGTTAAAGTCACTATGAATAAAAACAAATAAAATGGCATTGGACAACAATATCAAACTTACCACTGAAAGAATCATCTTTCACAAAGTGCTTGCTGCAAACAAACATAAACTTTGAGATTGGTTTTTCTAACTTTAAGATAATCTTCCATTTCTAAGCTGCCTTAGGATTTGAAGGAAATTTATGCAAAGATATATTTAAAAGCCATATGTAGAGTATTGTGAAACAGACCATATTTTCCGCGATTTTATCCACATATTACCTTTTTAAATTCTTTGCATTTTCGTATTTTGTGGTTTATGAACACCAATTCTTCACAAAATATCGTTCAAATATAACACTTTCAATGCTTAAATTGCTCAAAAAAAAATTTATAAAGTTCACTAAAGTTCACCTATATAAACAAATAAGAGTTTAGTTTGTTGTTCACACCTCGAGAAGTTTATACGATTAGTAATAGAAGTCGCCCACTCCGTGATTCTTCCCTACAAGGAGCACACAATAAAAACTATGTATGTAATACTCCTACCGAGGGGATTGACACAGGGAAAATTCTCGTACGTTCAAGGGGAAGTACGAGGAAATATCGGGCAATGCGAGGCAAAATCAGGAAATATGGGGCAATATGAGGAAATATTGAGAAATACGAAGCAATGCGGGGCAATATTTGGAAATATGATTTAACTGCTGTTTGAAAATTATTCATAGTAGGTATATACACATTCCGAAACGCAAAGTTAGTTTAAAAATGTCATACAAAGCACCCCACGCTTTTAGAACATTAATTTTCTCGTCAGAATTTTATTCCTATGTTAAAAATTATTTTTTACTTTTTAGTTTGATTAACTCTAAAAGCGTGTTTATAACAAAAATAATGCATCGGCCGCGGCTCGAACCCGGGCCGTCTACGTGACAGGCGAGCATTCTACCACTGACCCACTGATGCGATAAACTGTTTTAATATTTGTTCTGCGCGCATGCGTAGTTTAAGCACTAGTTCTATCTCTTTTACTCTCATGCAAAAGATCCCTGAAGAAATTTATGAATCCTGGCGAAAGTAATCAGGATAATCGGATATTTTGATCAAATTATTGCATTGTCGTCATTTTTTGACAAGTGAGCAAAGCTTAAATGAAATCTGATCACTAAAATTAGGGTAAAATCGAGGCCAAAGAGTCGGTTACAAACATAGATACATACATACATACAAGATGCAGGTGAAACTAATATAAGCGTGTTAATAATAATTGATTCATATGTCTATACACAATATAATCAAATGATCATGTTCATAACAAATAGTAGAACAATAACTGCAATACCGGGAAAGACAGGAAATAAGTAAAAATGCAAGCAATACCAGGAAAATTACAGGAAATGAGCGGTAATGCCACGAAAATGCGGGGGAACCGAGGGGGAAACACTAAGAAATGCGAGGCATGACCAGAAAACATTGGAAAATGCAGGGCAATAAGAGGTAATATGAGGCAATACGGGGAAATGCGGGGCAATATTAGAAAATTCGAGGCAATACCAGGAAATATGGGGCAATGCGAGGCAATACCGGGAAATGTTACAGGGTACTAGTAAGCGCAACTGACAAAATGAAATTTGTTTACACGTGTCATTTAACGCCATTATTTATGTCGAATCGTACGAATCTATCTGGCATCAAAAATCCAAAAATGAAAAATGTGACTAAAAAATTATAGTTGCATTAATAGAAAGCGCGCCAAAAATATACAAGGTTTATTTTTACCAATTAATCTGAGTCCGAAGAGCTAGTGGAACTACTATCATCATTTGGTTTTATAACAATTGGGTGTATTTGTAGATCCATATTATCCAGCTCACACATTTCTATTCTTTTTTATCACGTAGGTACGACCAACATAATTCTTCCTTGTCTGGATATGGATTTATTGACATTTTTCCAACAACTGAGCATAATGCGACTCAGAGTCGCACAATGCCGTAGTGTGCTAATGTTTAATTGGAACATCCATTGGTTTTTAAGTCTACCAGCAGAGTGCACTAGGCTCAGTGTTGGGAGAAAGAAACATTTATTTTATCGACTTAAAAAACATAAATGTATACATAAAGTTGTATATAACAATTGGTTAATAATTTTTGCAATGCTGACAAAAATATATTTCTGTTTAATAAATTTGTTTAAAGTTTTAGTTATGAAAATGAAACATTTTATACGCAGAATAGGAAAAAAATAAAGTATCCGATGACTGTACCTTCATCCATACATATTTTTTAATAAAGTTTTAATTCACTTTTTATTCTTTTTATAAGATTACTTTGAAAGGAATAGAAATTATCTTAACAATTTAAAAAATATATTAACAACAATGTAAATAAAATTTTTATCGACGCACACTTAAAGGAAAAAAACATCTTATATTTTATACTACTAAGTTGGTATCCAACGCGCATCATTCTAAAGCAGTAATTTTTAAAGTGCCCGATTGAGCGAGGCGTTGCTGTAGTTGAAACACCCTATGTTAAGCATTATGCCGCAAAATGCGCTCTTGTGCTGTAATTGGAAAACTACCATTGAATAGCACTTTCATATCACTAAATTTAAAAGTGCTGTTTTCTCCGCTACAAAGTAGCCCAAATGAGCTCTATATATTGTTAAGAATTTTAGTTCTTCCGTGGGTTCGGCGATTTAAAACTCTCGGTACAGTAACAAAACAATGTTTATTCCAATACAATAAATTCTACTTTTATAAATCACTTAGATATTCACCTAGATATACAACTTTTTATAACTATTTACATTTCTCAAATCATAAACACTTTTAAAACTAATACTAACTCTGTCCGCGGCCGCTGAGCCTTTTTATACCTGTAAACCATACTTCGACCTTCGCGAAGGCGACAGACCCCTTTTCGATACGGCGAGAATTTACTAGACATCTCGTCGAGAATTTGCAGAAACTTTCCTTCGGTCTCCGCGCCGACAGCCCCAATTATGGCCGACGCATTGTCGCGACAGAAAGGGTCAACAGAGACGGACTCAAGAAATCGTAACAATATATTGGGTTGAGCACTAAGTGATAGGCATATTAAGCCAGAAGTTCTGCCTTAAGTTATCATCAAACTCTACGTGTTTTGGTATATATAGATTTTTTTAACTTAATTATATGTTACACTTTAACTGTTGCAGTATTATTAAATTACGGAAGTAAATGCAGATAAATTCAATTAATATTACAATTTTTATGACTTACCAGTGGACAGACACAATGACCTTGCGAGAGCAACAACTAAAACATGGCAACACTCTAACGACTCGCGTGTTTAATATTGCTTACTTCACATCGATAGGTGTCCTTGTAACGAAAAGTTTATCTTAGCCAAATGCCCCAAATGTTGGGCGTCAATTTGTTACGAAAATAACTGTCTTTGTTATTTAATGAAAATACTAAAATGAATAATTAAAAATAAAAAAAAAACAATTAGTAATTTTCTCAGGGTCCGTGGCTACTTGATTTCACGATTGGATAAAATTTGAGTGAGTGTCTAAATCGGTTCACGGATTTATACAATTAATTTTTTTTATTGATTACCAAAGTGACTGAAAATTGAAAAGCTAAACCACGGTGGGCGCCAAGTAATTTTACTGCAAAATCACTAAAAGGGAATTACACCTCAAATAAACCCAACTGTATTATTTTAATTTAGTACTATTTAATAAGAAGCCGTACAAAACTTCACTCTTATCTCTTCCGAAACGATAAAATAAAAAAACGTGTAACGTGTAAAAAAAGTGTACAACAGGTTTATTAAAGTTAAATTCAAACAGAATTGTTTTTACATTCGCTGGAAAAAAACATGTACATTTGAAAAATAAAATGATAAAATTTAAAAGTTTAAAAAGACAAAAAAAATTGTCGAGTTGTATCTAAATTTCCCGCAGTAGATTCTTCTTCTTCTTCCTTTTTGTAAGGCATCTGCCTTATTCTCTAATTTCTTAGAGTTGTAGCTGGGATGATGAATTCCAGCTTTCGTAGCAACGTATGGGTGGACGTCCAGGTGGTCTGCTGGATCTTGGGAGACCATCCCTTGCAATCTTCGGCAATCTGTTGTCGTCCATCCATTCAACATGATCTCTCCATTCGCGACGTCTGTTTCGGGACCATCTTAGGTTAGGTTAGGTTTTATGTGAGTGGGGCGTGGTCGTCCCTCCACCGCGACCCTTAGTAGGTCTATTGTGGCTCACCCCTAGAGGCTACAGTTCACCGTACAATCCAGCCCTTCTTACGAAGTTCCTGGTTGTATAGGGTGAGATTTTTTTAAAATCGGTAGGTTCTAGGTTAGTGTAACCAAATATGTTAAACCTTATTCTTCCCAGGCCGGGGCATGAACATAGTATATGTTCAGCAGTTTCGTCTTCCACGCAGCAGAATCGACAGTCCGTTTGTTGGTTCAGATCTATCTTTCTGAGGTGGTATCTCAGACGACAGTGTCCCGTAAGCAGTCCTGTTAGAATACGCAGGTCATTTCTGCTCCATTCTAGGATCTGCTTAGTTGTGTTTCTCGAGGGTTGTAACGGTAAAAACGCCTTCGAGTGGGTTAGCCCTGGTAAGTCGGACCAGTACGTGAGTATTTTCCTCTCCGCCCAGTCCGAAATAATTGTTTTGGCGGCACTTGTGGTGACTCCAAAAACCGGTTCTGGTCCAGTGAACGCAGATTCGGCCCCCTGTTTTGCAAGGGTGTCGGCTTTTTCGTTTCCTTCCACCCCCTGGTGCCCAGGTACCCACAGTAGGGTCACCCTGTTGTTCGCACCGAGGTACTCTAAGGATTCGATGCAATTCCATACAAGTTTAGAATTTATCTTGTTGGAGCTCAGTGCTTTTAAAGCGGCCTGGCTGTCTGATATTATATTTATATTTTTGTTTGCTAGAGGTCTGTTGGTCAACTCTCTTGCACACAATTCGATAGCGAATATTTCAGCCTGAAAGATTGTGGCATACCTGCCAAGACTGGTAGATATTTCAATCTTTAGTTTCCTGCTGAAAACACCGGCCCCAACTCCATCTGGGGTTTTTGAGCCGTCTGTGTACATTACGTATTCAGTCTCTGGGAAGAGGATTTGTCCCCTCATCCATTCGTCTCTCTCCGGAAAGAGGACTTTGAACGACTTTCCTACGTGTATTTTTGTAGCTAGCAAGTCAGGAACCATCCCGAGAATTTGGTGGTTTTTTGTTTCACTCAGTATCCCGGAGTGATCTCCGAGTTGCTCTCCATTTATTTGCTTTTCCAAAGACAGGAATCTATAGGAAGCTATCCTGGCCTCCCTCTCTAAGAGAATATCTAGGGGAGGGAGATGTAGGAGGTGTTCCATCGCTGCCGTTGGTGTGCTGGACATAGCTCCAGTTATGGCCAGGCATGCCAGCCGCTGAAGGCCAGCAAGCTTTGCTCTAGCTGTCTGTTGTAACCCTTTGGTCCACCAGACTACTGAACCATACGTGACCATAGATATTATCATTGTTTGATAAATCCAGTAAATCTGTTTGGGGTTCATTCCCCAAGATTTGCCACATACTCTTCTGAGATTGTTTCTACAGCGTAGGTCATAACAGGTCTCACACAGGTCTTATGTATGCGGAATTTGCTTTCAATGCGCTTGTTTCGCCATATTATATCTCTAAGGAATCCTGATATTAAAGATGCTTTGGTTGTTTGAGCTTTTACTTCTTTTTGGAGGTCTTTGCTGCTCGTGATGTTAACGCCAAGATATTTGAAACTCATAACCTGTTCTACTGGTTTATTGTATATAGCCAATTTACATCTTTTACAAGTCTTTTGAGATGGTAAGCACTTTTGATTTTGCTACCGATATCTCCATGTTGCATTTGGCAGCTGTCTTTTCGAACTGATAAAGCATTCTCTGAAGGTTGTCTTTATCTTCTGAGACCAACACGGCATCATCCGCGTAGCAAATTAATTTTAGTTCTTTGTCCCCTAGTGAGTATCCCTTTCCAACCTTTTTTACTTCCGTTTTTCTTTTTGAGAAGGACAGAAAAACATCGTAAAAACTTCCAAAAATGAAAGTTCCGAAAAATCCAAAAAGGTTCCAAAGAAGAAGAACATTCAATTTTTTTCGCTTTTTTAACCATAAAAGAAAAGAAATAAAATCTGATCAGCTTTTTTCGAATTTTCACTTTGCTTGGTTAGTATTTAAACTCCCTTATTGAACCGAAAAACGCAGTTTTAATAATAAATAAATCCCCACTACTCAAAAATTATATGGAAGGGCGATCAGTGCCGTCGTTGAAAATTAAAACGGCAAAGTTGACGTTACATTCTTGAGCGTAGTTCGGCATGCGGCCGTCTTATACTAACGTTTATAGTAACGGAACGAATTTTGCAGGGTAGATTCACAAAATTTAAGTTTAAAAACTATTGAAAATAAACAACTATTGTTGTTTTTTTTTAATATTACTTTAGCATATTTATTTAATTTAGTGCTAAACATACTTTAGTTTAGCAACTAATACAAAGAAGGTATGTACTGTCTGCAAGTTGAACTAAAACTGACAAGAGGACAGCTTAAAATTTCAGAAGCATGTGCTTTAATTAGGCATTTCATCGTTATATTATCTATAAAATACATTAAGATGATATGATATGCTTGCAACAACAGAGCAAGACCGACGTGGACAAAACCCCCTGAGAATTGTCGACGATGTAATAGAATCCGTCGACCAATTTGTATATCTTGGATCACTGGTAACCAGAGACAATAATTCCTCTGAAGAGTTACGTAGGAGAATTCTTAGTGCTAACAGATGTTATTTCGCTCTAATTCTTCAGCTAAAATTCCAAAATATATCGAGAACAACAAAGTGTAAGCTTTATAAGACGCTAATCAAATCAGTGCTAATTTATGGCTCTGAAACCTGGGATGCATCGAACGAAAGGTCCTGCGAAGGATCTTTCGAGGCGTCAAAGAGAAAAGAGTATGGAGATCCAGGTATAATTTCGAGCTGTACAGAATTTATCAGGGGCCAGATATCGTAATATACATAAAAATAGAGAGACTTAGATGGCTGGGACATGTGATGCGAATGAATGCCAATGACCCCTCAAGAAAAACCCTCATAGGCAAACCAATAGGAAAACGTAAACGAGGGCGACCAAATACTCGATACATGGAGAATATTGAGGATGACTTGAGACTGATTGGAGTTAGAGGATATCGAGGGAAGGCGTCTGACAGGAACGAATGGTCACAAATTCTACAGCAGGCTAAGGCCCACCCAGGGCTGTAATGACATAATGATGATGATATGATTTATATAAAAAAAAACAAAATTAGTATAATAAACCTATTTTAAACCGATTGTCGTAAAGTTACCTCTTATCGTAGAACAGTGTGTGTCTACATAAGTTGGCTACATATGGAAAACTTTTTTATTATAAGTTTTATCAAAAAAATGTATTCTTTATAAAAAATTCTGCATGTTCTAAAACCCAAAATTCAACCATCAGATATTAAATTATATTAGTCGTATATAAGAGGTTTATCAAAAAAACGATTTTTGATTAACAGTAAAGTACCTTCAATTTTGACTATATTGAAAATTTTTAATAAGAAAATATGACATTCTTTGGACGTGACCATACCATATTAACTGTTTTGTTCCCATTATATCTCTTATTCTGTCGTTGTGTATCATGTCTTCTTGATTTACCCGCAGATCTCCTCCAGAAGTCCATCTCAGTTGTTATTAGCATTTTTTCTGTAGACTGTTTTATTTGCCATGTTTCACTACCGTAAGTTATAATGCTTTAAAGGATGGTATTATATATTCTTTGTTTATTAGCTTTCGATATAGTTTGATCCCATAAGATTCCTTTCATCATAGAGATAACTTTTCTGCATTGGGTGTTTCGTTCTTTGATTGCTGTGTCAAGTAGTAGCTCATCGTGTGTTATCTTCATTCCTTTGTATTTATATTCCTCGCAGTGTTTTATCTTTGTTCCATCATCCAAGTTAATATCTTGTGCTAGACCCAATGCACATGCGCTCTGTTTTTTTATGTTGACCTCGAGGCCCCATTTCTTGTACTCTTCTATAAGTTTTCGAGTCATATAGCTTAAATCATTATTATTCTGTGCTATTACGATTTGGTCGTCTGCGAAGAAACATAGGGTGTATAGGGTATTATTATTATTGAGAGGTATTCCCATACCATTGCATTTCCGTTTCCATACTTTGAGGGCCTGTTCTAAATAAATTTTAAAAAGTGTCGGCGAAAGACAGCATCCCTGTTTCAAACCTTTTGTAACAGTGAACCCATTGGAGATATTTCGCCCTATTTTAATTTTTGTTTCGTTCTTGTCATAGATTTTGTAGACGGCTTTTATCAATCCATTTGCGATGTTCGTTTGTTCTAGAGTTTTCCACAATTTTTTGAGAGGTACACTGTCATATGCAATATGCAGGTCCACGTACAACAGATGGATTTCTTGCTTGCTTGCGGTTTTTTTCTCAATCAGTTGTGTAACACAGTATAGATGGTCTACTGTGGACCGACCGGCACTAAATCCAGCTTGTTCTTCCGCCTCTAAATCTTTAAACTCGCTTTCGATTTTGTTCTTTAACATTTTCCCGTGCATTCTACTTAGCGTACTAGTTACTGCAATCCCGCTATAATTTTCGCACTGGTCTCTACTACCCTTTTTATGGATTGTTGACATTATGGATATGTGCCATTCAGTTGGTATGTCCATGCCATTTAGACAGTCTTGAAAGAGTTTTCTAAGGTGTTCGTATAGCGTTTCAGTTCCAGCTTTAATAAATTCGGCGGGAATATCACCTGGTCCTGAGGATTTTCCGTTTTTAAGTGACAGAATTACTTCTTTAATCTCCCCTTGACTCACTCTTAGTGGAGACGAAATTATGTTAATTCCAGCCATGTTGGTTTCCTTATTAAATTCTGGTCTATTCTTGGTTAATAGATTTTTGAAGTATTGCCATTTCTGTGTTGATATTGGCGATATTATTTCTTTTGATTTGCTGGTTCTCATTTTCTTTAAAAGCTTTCAACTTTCTCTCTTTTTTCTATAATTTCCTCTTCTATTTCGTTATCCCACCAGTATGGTTTCATTTTCCGCCGGATTCCGTTATACTTTCCCAATGCTTCTTCTGCTGCAGCATGTATGCATTTTTTTATATGTTCATGATGTTCTTCTGTGTTGTTGACATTATATGTGCCTAATTTCTCGTCTAAGCGTTTTCTATATAGTTCACGAACACTATCATGTTCCAGACTGTTCAAGTTATAGCGTATTGGTTGCCTTTTTTCTATTGTTTTTGCGTGGTCTGCTTGTTGTGGATGTTGTTCTTTGTTGGGGAAAATAATTTTCGATTTCAACATATAATGGTCGCTGCCGCAGGAAGGTCCTCTACATGCTTTCACGTCTTGGACTCTCATTTTTGTGTTTTGTCTTACAATGGCATAGTCGAGTATGGATTTGAGATTCTCCGTTGTTATTACGTGTTTCTTCTTCATATGCTCCCACAACATTGTCACTAGCTTTTCGTTCTACTCTGCAATTTAAGTCGCCTTAAACTATAATTTCCCTGGAGGTTCCTATTCTATTAATTTTGTAGTTAAGTCGTTTAAATAATTCGCCTTGTACGTTCCATGTGTTATAAATCATTGTCCTTTTCCGTAGCATTTTTCGTCGTCTTTGGTTCCAATCTTTAGTTCCGAGGCTTTGGTTAGGTTTTTTAACATTTCACATTTTTCTGAGTTTTGAGGAATTGGCTCGATGCCTCATCCCCCAATCTTGGAGGACTAGGGTTTTTTTAGAGTATCTTTCTCTTAGATGAGCTGCTTTCTTCACAACTAAAGAGTCCCATCTCCCTAACTGTTGGTCCGCGGGTGGTATTTTATTTTCCACCTATCCGCCGGTCTAACTGGATACAGACCGGTTAGGACATTCCCCTATCCGCAACCTAGGGACGCACCCTCTAGGGGGTTTCACATAGCATCGTCTCAGGATTTTCGAGCAATTCAAACTTGTAAAAAATTAATTTTGTTCAGATATCAGGATGTCTCTTTTTAGCGGGACTAAAACTGACAACCCCATCCGCCGCGTCAGTTGAAGTGATATTTTCAGTTAAAATTAACTAACAAAATAGAATTAAAAATTAGAAAATACTCATCCGAGTACAAATTTTCACAAAAATTAACATGCACGAAAATTGTTCCCTTAACAGAAGCTTCTTCAAGTTCAAACGTGCTTATGTTAAGCGAAACAATTGTCTTATTGCGTGTTAATTTTTGTGAAAATTTATTTATTTTTAATACATAAATAAAAATACGGTAATTCTTTAGTTTAGTGATTTTTCCTTCATTGGGTTGTAACCAATAATGAACCGTCGGGGATTTTGATTTCCACCCCCTAATAAAAAGTAATGAGTTCGTAGGAACAAATGCTAAAGTGGAATAGCTTTGAACATTTTAAAGCTTATAGTAGGGATGTAAAGACCGTGCGGGGATGTCCTTAACCCCAACACGGCGCGTCCCAATGGCTGATAGGGAACTTCCTGGCTTACAGGAAAGGTGTCTAATATTAAAGAATAAACACCCGCGGATCAACTAAGGACATGATATAGGGCAGCGGCTATATCATTACTACCTTTGAGTACAAGGGAGTTCACTTCCTTGTATTCAAACTAGACAGGTGCGGTTGGTTTGTTTTAAGCCAGCCAAGCTTACCGCGATCATCAGGCTTTGCTCAAGGTGTCATGCGACCCGTGCCAAGGGGCGTACTATATGTATGATATCTGTGCCTACCCCAAACAGATATCGCAAACGGAGCCTCTGGGATACCAGGCAACCTCCCGGTAGTATTTTTGCCTTGCTACGGTAATGCAGAGCTCTGCCGTAGTCGACCATTTTTTCTCTAGCTACTCGTGGGAACTATATGAGTAACAAAAAATATAAAAACATTAAAACCATCTGCGACGAAGGCAATCTTCTCGCAGACGAGCAAATGCAAATGGAGGTGTCAACTACAGACCCTCCTAGCAACCAAATCTCGCAGGAAGCTGAGAGGGTACTTTTAAAATCCCCCACTCCCGAGAAAACGGACCTGACAACAGGGGGCGAGGCTAAGCAAACGGCCAGCATAAACCTGGACAAGAAGGTCAAACTTGCCGGCGCGACGAGAAAACGTCTTAGCCGATTGATCAAGAGCGGGGTACCTTACAAAACCGCCTTAGATCAAATACTAAAAGAACGGGATGAGAAAAGGAGCGGGGATCAATCCCCCCCTGCTCTCACCAGCAAGCGAATACGCTCGGATGGTAGCACTCCAGAAGCAGCGGTGAAAAAGCCACGCACTATGGAGGACTCAAACGAGCAAAAACGCTCCTTTGCAACTGTAGCTCAGGGCATCAAGGTGGGCATAATCCACCCAGAACACCCAAATGCTCAGCTGTCAAACGAACAGCTACGGCTGCTACAGCGATCCATTATGGACACTGTAGACAAACTACCGGACGATGGTCCACAAGTGCGATTCCAGAGCTGCACCATTCGACCTGGAATCCTCCTTCTGTCCTGTACAGACGCTGAGACGGTCAAGTGGATGGAGGAAGTGATATGCTACCTTCAACCCTGGGAAAACGCCCAGCTGAAATTAGTTCAGAAGGAAGACATACCGAAACCCCACATCTGTGTGGCTTTCATCCCAGACGATGAGGGACTACCCAGACTGACGGGAGAACAGGTAACCAACCGTCTGCGGAAGATGAACCGTACCCTGCATACCCAGGAGTGGACCATTCTACACAGGGAAAACGCAGGACAACCCTCGAGAAACACAACTAAGCAGATCCTAGAATGGAGCAGAAATGACCTGCGTATTCTAACAGGACTGCTTACGGGACACTGTCGTCTGAGATACCACCTCAGAAAGATAGATCTGAACCAACAAACGGACTGTCGGTTCTTCTGCGTGGAAGACGAAACTGCTGAACATATACTATGTTCATGCCCCGGCCTGGGAAGAATAAGGTTCAACATATTCGTTTACACTAACCTAGAACCTACCGATTTTAAAAAAATCTCACCCTATACAACCATGAACTTCGTAAGAAGGGCTGGATTGTACGGTGAACTGTAGCCTCTAGTGGTGAGCCACAATAGACCTACTAAGGGTCGCGGTGGAGGGGCGACCACGCCCCACTCACATAAAACCTAACCTAACCTAACCTAGGGATGTAAAGATGGGAAATAAAAAATTATTATAATTAATTCAACGATTTTTATAAATTGTTGTCTATTTTTATTTATAAAAAAAAATATAATTTATTCTTCGATTTAAAGTTAAATTATAATAATCATTTACGGTTTTTTTGGGTGTAGATCACAACACTTCGTTTTAAATTTTAATCCTTTACTAAGCCAATGTCTTAAAATCGTTTTGCCCCAGGCAAAACCCGCTCCCCTTCACCTTACCCGCAATATCTCTGAGCGGTACGGTTGCCGGCTTTTTCCCCCTTTGTTTGCAATGCTCAGTAGTAAGTTTCCTCTCTCAACGCGCCGGTTCGATTTAACGCAATAGTAGTATTGTTCCATCTGTCGCTTACGACGGTCGTTCAGTTTCCCTTTCACGACGATTTAAAATTGCTTGTTATCAAAAATAGTATTGTTCTGACAGTCGCAGTGAGCGACTGTCTTCATCATCATCACAGTCATAACATCTTGTTAGATGTGTTGTGAACTCATTTTATTGTCTGTTGTTGCTGGTATTGGCCGAGGCATTACTGATATATAATTTGTCGATTGCTCTCCGAACGGTGTTTCGCCATCTCATCCGATTAGAAGTCAGTTCGGAAGCCCCGCTGACGTTTAGATCAAGATACATCTTTGTTAGATCCACCCAGCGTGTAGGAGATCGACCACGTCGTCGACCAGTAGGGGGATGGCCCTGCACAACTAGTTTCTCCATTTTGTCATTCCTGTGAATGTGTCCAAAAAATATCGGGGCACGCTTCAATACTATGGAGGATAGGCGCCTTGGATTACCAATCTCATTAAGAACTAAGACGTTCGTTTTATATGCCGTCCACGGAATCCCCAGCATTCTCCTTCAGCACCACATCTCAAAGGCATCTATACGATGGCGATCAGCCTGTTTGGTAGTCCACGTCTCTGACGCGTACAGAAAGATGGAAAAAACCAGCGATCGGACCAGAGATATTTTAGTTGTTTTGGTGATGTTAAAGTCATGCCATATTTATTGAGTTTTGTCATGGCTAGTCGTGCCTACTGCATGCACCGGCGGATTTCTTTTTCGCTGCTACCTGTGTTTTCAATTAACGATCCGAGGAATACAAAGTTCTGCACCACTTGACAGCTTCCAACTTGGGATTTTTGAGGATGGTTTTGTTCTCTGTCTATAATCATCACTTTGGCCTTGTTGTAATTGACTTTAAGGCCGTAGCCTCGATAGTTTGTTCTAAATTATTAAGGAGAGCTAATAGTTCAGCTTCTGTGGTTGCTAGGAGAGCTGTGTCGTCGGTGAATCTTAAGTTAGGCATTCTAGTTACACCAATAGTTACACCTCCCTCCCAGTGGTATAGCACCTGTCGCATGATGAATTCAGAGTAAGCGTAGAAGAGCATAGGGGATAGTATACAGCCCTGACAAACTCCTTTTTTCGTTTTTGTTTCGGCGGACAGCATGCAGTCAATTCGCACATGAGCTGTGTTGCTTTCATAGAGTTGTTTAGTAATTGATATTAGATGAGCGGGAACCCCCATGACATGCAGAACATCCCATAGACAATCAACCTTTTATTTAAAGTGCTTTGTTAACAAACATAATTGTAGGCATTGGGATGACGAAAATCCTCACGTATTTCGATATAATATATAGGATAATACTTAGTTTCCAGCGAATATCAATGTATGGGCTGGTATTCTAGGAAATAAAATAATTGGACCACTTATTATTGACCAAAACCTAACAGGAGAATTGTACCTACAATTATTAGAAAATAAAATGGATTCACTTATTACTCAGTCACTGGTGCTAGATGAACAGAACCTTTAACAGGACGAAGCTACACCACATTACGAACTAGCTTTAAGACAATGACTATACGAACGATTTCTAAGTCATTGGCAGAAGTGGTTTTATAGAATGGCCAGCAAGATCTCCAGATCTAACACCACTTGACTTTTTTCTTTGGGGCTATTTAAAAACATTAGTTTACAAAGCTACTCCCGAAGACATTGAAGAACTAAAGCTTGGAATAACTGAAGAATGTAGACAAATTACTAGCGAAACATTGCATCGAGAAGAATTTAAAAATAGGTTATAATATTGCCTACAAAATAACGGAGCACACTTTGAACAGTTACTGTAAATAAATTTAAGTAGCTGTTTGTAATTAACTTCATCTGAGTTTATGTTGTAATTTCGCTATGTTTAATGTTATCTGCAAAATAAATCGATAAAATAAACTGTTGTTTATATGGATGATTTGCATTTTTCTTGGCTTTTTATTGGATGTATCACAAGGTAGGGGTTGCTATTTGGCGCTTTAAAAAAGGGGTAGAGGATGTTAAAGGGTTGCCACTTGGAAACAGCAGAATAACATTTTTAAACCTCCCCCTTGATTTAAAATTTAAAGTGTTTTTTGTTTTCTTACATTTACACAAAATCAAAAGTTATTTGGACTGGCTGGTTTTGAAATGAAATACATACATACATATAGGTTAGGTTAGGTTTCACGTGAGTGGGGCGTGGTCGCCCCTCCACCGCGACCCTTAGTAGGTCTATTGTGGCTCACCCCTAGAGGCTACAGTTCACCGCACAATCCAGCCCTTCTTACGAAGTTCATGGTTGTATAGGGTGAGATTTTTTTAAAATCGGTAGGTTCTAGGTTAGTGTAACCAAATATGTTGAACCTTATTCTTCCCAGGCCGGGGCATGAACATAGTATATGTTCAGCAGTTTCGTCTTCCACGCAGCAGAACCGACAGTCCGTTTGTTGGTTCAGATCTATCTTTCTGAGGTGGTATCTTAGACGACAGTGTCCCGTAAGCAGTCCTGTTAGAATACGCAGGTCATTTCTGCTTCATTCTAGGATCTGCTTAGTTGTGTTTCTCGAGGGTTGTAACGGTAAAAACGCCTTCGAGTGGGTTAGCCCTGGTATGTCGGACCAGTACGTGAGTATTTTCCTCTCCGCCCAGTCCGAAATAATTGTTTTGGCGGCACTTGTGGTGACTCTAAAAACCGGTTCTGGTCCAGTGAACGCAGATTCGGCCCCCTGTTTTGCAAGGGTGTCGGCTTTTTCGTTTCCTTCCACCCCCTGGTGCCCAGGTACCCACAGTAGGGTCATCCTGTTGTTCGCACCAAGGTACTCTAAGGATTCGATGCAATTCTATACAAGTTTAGAATGTATCTTGTTGGAGCTCAGTGCTTTTAAAGCAGCCTGGCTGTCTGATATTATATTTATATTTTTGTTTGCTAGAGGTCTGTTGGTCAACTCTCTTGCACACAATTCGATAGCGAATACTTCAGCCTGACAGATTGTGGCATACCTGCCAAGACTGGTAGATATTTCAATCTTTGGTTTCCTGCTGAAAACACCGGCCCCAACTCCATCTGGGGTTTTTGAGCACTCAGTATCCCGGAGTGATCCCCGAGTTGCTTTTCCAAAGACAGGAATCTATAGGAAACTATCCTGGCCTCCCTCTCTAAGAGAATATCTAGGGGAGGGAGATGTAGGAGGTGTTATTATATACTTATAATTGGATAATAATTTGCATACATCTATTTAAATTTACAATGTTATCAATAAAAAAGGGAGCGAAAAAACATTGTTGTTATGGATTGTGTCGCAGTGTTACTCGTAGTAATTCCTATTTGGAGAATGTATACGTACGAGAAAATAAGTGATTCAAAAGATCTTGAAGACGTAGATAGTACACGTTTTCTAATTAATGCTGAAAATTAAGATCTAAATGATGACGAAGAATCCGAAGATCTGCAAAATTTAAACGAATCTGAAGAAATCGGAAGCTACACCAAACCTTACAATGGAGAGAACCCGGCAAAGAAAATTTTATTTAAATAACTAGCAAATCTTATTTATTTACTGTGTACCAAGTAAAACTGATCTAACTTTAAAATATATATTGTAATAAAATAATTTATATTTTAATGACATATTTTTATTAGAAATGTGGAAAGATTTTTTAAACATGATCTGTTCATGAGCTAATGCGTTCAATTCTTGAATGTTTTAAATGTGAGGTTATTGTATAAACAATATTTTCAGAAATTTTCAAAATGGTAAAAGTATAATTTTGTAAAGTTTGCTAAGTATTTCACAAAATTTACTCTTTTGCATTAATTTAAACCAAGTATAAGTCATATAAAATGGAAATTCAAAGCATTTATTGAAAAATTGATCTTGAAAAAATCATTTTTTTGGGTTTTTTCGTTTTAAATAATATTTGTTCACACAAACAATATTTATTTCTTTATTTCATTGTTAAGTCGAGGTTTTTAAGAAAAAAATGAGCGCTGGTTACCTTAGTTGAAATATCGAAATTTTACTAATCAAATTTTTGGTTTTAAATTCGGCTTTTTTTTTCAATTTTAACTCGTAAAAAATACAAAATAAAAATATTTCGCTTCAAAAAATATTACCACCTGTTTAATACATGAAAATCTAAATTTTCAGTGATTTTCATCGAATCATTTATATCACAGAAAAAAATTGAAAACGAAATAATCGGTATTTTGCGTTTTCCCCATAAATTTGAGGTTATCTTGAGAATTGGTTAATAAAAAAGTTGTAGATATTTTAATTATTTACAACTTTTACACTTAACTTTTTCTGATAGGAGGTGTAGTTTTACCAGAAATCATAAACATCATTTATTCAACCCTAGAAACGACTATCCACCTACCCCTCACCACTCTTTTGGGACTTTCACCAAGTTCACTTCATTTTTTTTTATTTACTTATAATTTATATTTATATTCTCTCAAATTTATTTGGCCCTGGACTAAACAGCTTCAATATTACATACATACATATAGTAACGACTTTTTCCCGTAGGGGTAGGCAGAGACCACTTCCTTCCACTTGCTACGGTTCTTACACACATCTTTTGCTTCCTCTACTTTCATGCACGCTCGTCGGTTGTTGGTTCTCTTGACCTGGCCTTTCTTCAAAACAATGTTGATCTGATCGAGATATGTTCGCCGAGGTCGACCTCTACCGACTTCCGTTCATTCAAACTCGCCTTATAAATTTGTTTCGTCAATCTTCCTTCATTAATTCTTTCTACGTGTCCAAACCATCAAAGCATCTTTTTGATAGATTGAAAACGGTTTTCCCAATTTGAGAACATCTGGAAATTCACATAGTTCAATAGATTTGTTCATTAGCAAAGTTATTAGTCTGCAACCTCATGCTTGCAAAATTTCAACAGTTTGATTTTTTAAAGAACATTTATCATACATACTTACATATAGTCACGCCCTTTTCTCGTAGAGGTAGGCAGGACCACTTCCTTCGTGAAAAATCAACACACACAATTCCACTTTTGTCCACGGAAAAACATTTGTTAGATTATATGTTAGCTCTTTTATTCAAGCAGTTTTAAGTTCATTACTATTTATATAAAAAATGTAAATCAATAAAATATTAAATATATTAAAAAAATGTTACTTTTATTACAACATGTAATTATATTCTAATATATTTTGCACATGCAAACTCAAATCTGTGCGTCGCGCTTTCTGCAGTGCTTCACATAGCGAAGTTTTCCAATAAGGGACGTTATTTCGATGATATCGTAAAATATCTCTTATAATTTCTTCTAATCTTGGAGAAATCAGGCAAAATTCATCTATTTTACCTTCAGAAATGCGTAATGCCCTTGCTAGATCTTTCCATTTTTGGCCAATTTCCATAGCAATTAATTGATCAATTCGTTCTATTGTATCTAAGGGTATATTTGGCATTACTGTAACAAAGTATACATATATTGATAAATTTCATAAAGAAAGGTTGAAGATCTAAAAAAGGTGGTTGTATAATAAATGTATCAAAATTAATTATTAATGATAGTGTTATAGGTCATCTTAATTCTATTAGCTGTAAAAACTATTCATGGACAAGTAAGTACTAATACCATAATTGAATTGTATATAGGTAAATTATTGTAAGTGACAGAACAAGTAAATAATTGTGATTTAAATACTTCAAGTTCCAAATAAAAAAATACAAAATAATAGAAAAAGGATTGATTATTATTTAAATAACATAGATTCTAAAAGGTTAAGGGACCAGAGACCCTGTAAGTGCAAAATTATGCGAGTTGAAGCATGGGTAAAAAGGAATTCTTGAAACATTAAGAATCCATAGTGGATTATACAAGAAAAGATGTATGAAATTGGCGCTACCACTACATGTACAGAATCTACCAAACTTAATAGCAGAAAACTTAAATAACTGGAAATTTAGGATCAGAGCAGCTTTAGAAGAAAAGCAAGTACCAGATGGCTACATGCCACAGACGAGAAGCAGAAATTAATCAAATTAATCATGGCAGAACCATTTGCAAATTTCAAAACTACAGTAGTGCAGTAATTTATTACCACATTGGCGAATTTATTACCCTTCATTAAAACGAAAAAACCAACGGCTCTGCTAGCTTCATATAAACCTAGCAGAGCCACACCTTAAAAAATCTTTTTTTTTCATACTTATTACCATATTCCCGAATTTTTACTCTTCATTTTAAGGTAAAAATCATCGATTTCATTATTTCGATCTCAACTTAGCAGAACCAAAACTCCAAGTATCCACACTGTCAAATTTATTACCCTTTATTTAAATGAAAAAAAAAACAACGGCTCTGCTGGGTTTATATAAAGCTAGCATAGTCATTGGTTTTTTTATTTTAAAGGGTAATAAATTTGTAATAAACCATGGACCAAATAAAATTTCTATACACGGATATTTGGAGTTTTAGTTCTGCTAGGTTCAGATCGAAATAACGGAATCGATGCTTTTTCCTTTAAAATTGAGAGTAAAAAATTCGGGGATATTGTAATAAAAACTATACTAAACGATAATATAAAAGATACCTAAGATAAATTACTTCAAGACTGCAATAGTGTTTCTGTATACCTACCAAAACAAGATCTTACTATATATGGGGTATACAGGCCTCCACAAAATAAATTTCAAGATTACATTACACAACTTGACAAAATCTTAGAAAAGCAAAAGAGGGGATGCTTAGTAATTGGTGACATAAATTAAGACCTACTGAAATGTTCACAAGCCAAAAATAATTACATAAATATAACAAAAATGAATGCATACCAAATAAAAAATATAATATCGGAGGAAAATGCTAATAAAGTAACAGACAAAATAGCATCAATACTGGATCATATCATAAAAAACCAAAATCTTAACTGTAACATAAATATGGAAGATCATTGTGTATCAGAACATAAAATGATTTTTGTAAAAATAAAGAAAGAAATAAATCACAAAAAGAAAGAAATTTTTTTTAAAAAACATCTAAATACTGAATTATGGCTAACTACATTACATAAAGAGATTGAAGAAAAGGATATTAAAACTTTTAAAGTATTATCATACAGAATAAAAACAACAAAACGACAATGCACTAAGGAACGTGAAATAAAAATAAAAGAAAAAAATTACTGGATTACCAACAAATATATTAAGGAAATAAAGAAAAGAGACAAGCTTTATGTTAGATGGAAAAATGTTCAAAATGAATTTACAAAGCAAGAATTCGATAGAGCTCGAAATTTAGTGAACAACTTGAGAAAAAAACTACAAAAGTCCTATGCAGAAAAAAGGTTTCTGGAGGCTGAAGGAAATAGTAAAAAAAATTTGGAGTGCAATCAATAGTATATGTACAAAGAAAAGTATAAATAAGCAAAAAATACATAATCTTCTTAGCCAAAGAGGAAAAACATTGAAAAACGACACACAAAAGGCAAATGAGTTCAACAAATATTTCTCAAGTGTCGGGCAGATGATATCACAAATAAAAACAATTCCTGAAAGTATTTTCATGGAAAAGGAAGTATCGGAGACCATTTTTCTGGAACCTACAAACCCTACTGAATTTAAATCCATAATAATGAGCTTAAAAAACTACAGTGCTCCTGGGAACAATAGCATAACAAAAAGTGGCCTAATAACAAGCTACAATGTCATTGAAAAACGCTGATTGCTCTAATAAATGAGATTCTAGAAACTGGCATATACCCAGAAGAACTAAAAATTGGTCAAATAGTGCCCATTTATAAAAAAGGAACACAGACGCACTGTCAAAAGTTATGGAAAAAATGATCAAGAGCCAACTAGGTAAATTTATAGTGAAAACTTTTAAGTTTGATATGGGACAATATGGATTTCAGAAAAAAACAACACCCTGGGAACAACAGTAGATCTATTAGAATATATTTCTGAACCACTAAACGAGAATAAATACGTGACTACTGTTTTCATCGACCTTAAAAAAGCATTTGACAGTGTCGATATAAATTGATGTTAAATAAGCTGTATAAAATGAGTTTTCATGGTGTGTGTTATAACCTATTAAAAACGTAATCTACCAACAGAAAAAACACTACAATAAACACAGTGAGGAACAGCCTACAAAAGTCGAAATCTCACAAGGGTCAGTGTTGGGTCCACTGAAATACCTCCTCTATGTAAGTAGTCTAAAACTCATTGAAGTAGCCTATTTCATGTTTGCAGATGACACTATTCTCGTTCATGCAGAAGAAAATAAAGCAATATTAGAAACTAACATGAACTGTGATTTAAAAAAATATTTTAAATGGCTGTGCTACAATAAATTAAGTTTAAATACCAATAAGACTGTTTATACGATAATAAATCAACGAGACAAGGACTTGTGTAAAATAAATTTAAAATTAAATGTGCCTCTGAAAGAATTTTTCAGTTATAAATATCTAGGACTAACTATTTCAAACAATCTAATGAGGAACATACATATTGAAAATATCATCAGATAGATTGCACCAATAATTGGTTCAATACGAAGATGTGCTCATCAATTAACTTCAAATGCAAAGTACCAACACTATTTTTACTTCACATCAACGACCTATTAAAAGCAACTTCATGTCCCGTACACAGCTTTGCCGATGATAGTACCCTCCATACCGCATTCTCTTCCAGGGCCCCTATATCAGCCCGTGAAACCAGAAATGAACGAGGAAGAAATGTTAACAATATAAATATGGACTTAGCAACAATTCTCGAATGGGGATCCAATAACTTGGTAGAATTCAATGCAAACAAAACACAAGCATGTCTTTTCTCTAGAAAAGCCGATCTCACTGTGCCTAACATAACTTTGTCAGGAGTAACCATACCACTGAAGTCATCCATATCGATGCTTGGTATTACTATCAGCAATAACCTTTCCTGAGAAAATCACGTGAGGTCCATTGCCAAAAGTGCATCCCAAAAACTTGGTTTTTTGTTTCGTGCCAAGAGCTATTTCACCTCCAGTCAGCTGCTTATGATCTATAAGGCACAGATCCGACCTGTACTGGAGTACTTTTCCCATATTTGGAGTGCAGCACCTAAACATATCCTGAAGCTACTGGATTCTGTCCAAAAAAGGGCAATTCGTCTCGTCGGTGATGCCTCGCTTACTTGTCTGGAACACCGTAGAAAAGTTGGCGATTTGTCTCTATTTTATAGATATTTTCATGGGCGATGCTCTTCTGAAATATCAACAATCGTTCCTCCATTGGCAGTCTCTTCGAGATTAACCCGTCAAGTTCAGTCTTCACACCCCTTCGTGGTCACTTTGGAGACCTGCAGAACATCACTAGGGAGGTGTTCCCCGAGGCATACAACCTCCAGAAATTTAAGAAGAACACCAACTCCTACCTTCTTTCCCTTGGTTCCCACGATGTTCTCTGAACATTACAAAAAAAAAAAAAAATCTTCTTTACAATAGCTTTATTGACCCTCACCTTAGATATTCAATACCCTGTTGGGGAAACGCTTGTGAATACTTAATAAATAAACTATAAAGGAATCAGAATAAAACCATTTTCACTATAAACTATTGTACACCTACTAAGGATCTCTATAAACGGTTTCCTTTCTTAAATATTAGAAGAATAAAACAATATGAACAATCTAAATTAATATACTACAACAAAACTAACTAAATAAAAGCAAAGATTATCACTCCTATAACATCAGAAACAAGTAATCATTTAGAAATAAATATAACTCTACAAAAAAGTGCCAGGACTCTCCAGTTTACAGAAGTGTACAAACATTCAACAGGCTACCAGCTTCAACACAAAATGAAAAGTTATCGAAACTGTGCAGTACTTTAAAAGACTTTTTCAAAACAAAAGACTAATTATATTGTAAATTATTTGAGCTTTATTGACATAACCTCTTGTATATGTATACTTAAAAAACTACTTTGTATTCAGGTCTCGGTGCCAGTATATTTTTATAAACTGTTTTGAGGTCATTTATAATTAAATTAGGAAAAAAAAAATAGTAACAAATTCGTCAATGTAGTAATAAATTACTGCACTACTATAGCTATGAAATTTGCTTTGCTAGGTTTATTGGGGTTTGTTCAAAATAATTGGGAGATCAAACAAATGGATATCCCAATAGCTTGCCTAAATGGAAATCTGAAATTTTTATAAAAAAAAGGAGTTAAAATTGAAAATGCTAGAGTTCTCAAATTGAGTAGAGCTCTTTACGGTTTGAAAGGATTCCCAAAAATGTGGAACAATAAATTCAACCATGTTACATTGGAACAAGGATTCAGAAGATCGAATTACGATTTCTGTTTATACTGCGGGGACAAGGTATGGTTAATTGTTTTCATAGACATATTACTTACTGGTATAACCAACAAAATTGGGGAGGCAGTGGAATGGTTGAAATATAAATTCAATGCCAAAGATATTGGTGACGTTTCAAAATGTTTGGGCATGACAATGGTGAGAAAAAAAATCATCTATGCATTACCCAAACAAAGCTTATTGAAACAGTTTTGGAGAATTTCAATATGAGTGATTGTAAAGAGGCAAGTACACTAATGGAAGTATGTGTGGCATACCTAACTCATGTACTTGATAAATCCTTGTCACAAATGTGGAAGGAAGGAAAATGACTATTACAATATCTAAAAGCAACAAAAAATGTAGGATTAGTGTTCAAGAAAGGTCATCTTTGTTTGGAATCATTCTCTGTTGTGAATTGGGCTGCTGATAAGATCAACAGAAAAAGTGTCAGTAGAAATGTTGGAAATACAGTATCTTGGTTTACCAAAAAGTAGGATTATGTTGCATTAAGCACTGCTGAAGCTGAACACATAGCAACTGGCATAGCTGCATAAGAACTTGTTTAATTGAAAAAGGTGTCTGAATTTCTTGAAGATCCTAATATGGTCCTCTTTATAGATAACCAAAGTACCACAGCAATGTCTTCGAGTTATGAGAATTCGAGAAGAGTTAAACATAGACATAAGACATTACATAAAATATTTGATTTTAAAAAAGGTTATAGATGTAGATTGTTGAATGTTAGCTCGAATAAAAATATTGCCAATTTCATGACCTTGTGCAAAGAGAAATTTTTTAATTTTACAGCTTTAGCAGGAATATTTTGAAAACCGTTCATTTAAATTCCTTTTTGGCGATTTTTCATTTTTCCAAGAAAAATTCTAGTCAAAGGGAAGTGTTGAATTCATAATTGTCCTTCCTGTACATAGGTTAATTGTCATTGTGACACAACAAGTAAATAATTGTGATATGCTTCAAATTCCAAATGAAATACAAATACAAAGGATTATTATTAAAATAACATAGATTTTAAAAGTGAAGGAGAAATACGAAAGATAATAAATTGAAATTTTCAACTGTTATGAATTGTTCATGGAAAATTACAATTACCTGTATCATAATTTCTGGATAATTTAAAAGTAAGTAGAAAGAAGCAGATTATTATAGAAAAATTAGTTGGGTTGAAGATGGTTTAAGTACCGAGTATTATTTCCAACTAATAATTGTACAAATGTAAAATACTGAATAGTTTGTTTACATACTTGGTGGTTCATTCAGTGGTCTAAGTACATCATTATCGTTTCTTCTTATTTCATAAAGTTTGTTGTCCAGTAATGTTAAATTACAATTTCGTTTAACCAAAACTTTTCTTAAATCATATATGCTTTGAATTCTACTAAAGGTTCTTTTAGAATCAATTTCTTTTTGAAAATATAACTTTAATTGTTCTAGTTGTTGAGCTGAACAGTTCATAGAAATGTTATTTGTCATCTTATTTAATTTTTGGAAAAAACCTAAAGTGTTTACTCCAACGATAGCAATTCAGAGAAACATTCCCACGACAATTTAATTAATCACTAAAATGCAAACCAGACACAATTAAGACTGTTTGATCAAAGATTAGTGGTTACTATTAGTTTACTAACCTATTCTCTGTGGTTTGATATTGTTTTTGACATCTCTAAACTTGAAAGAATGAAAGATTATGGAAGATAAGATCCACCTGATTGTGATCACCTTCAGTTGTCACAATTAAAAAGAGAAATGCCATTTTCTCTCTCTGTTAATATATTACAGTTAGCTACTTACCTGTAATAATAAGTTGCTAGACGGTTGCCAAACCACATATTTGTATAATGGTTTCACACAATGCCGCTATTGCCTCTATATGTAGTAGGATTATCTTTTTTTTTTTTACTGAAAATAGTCGCAAAAAGGGTAGACGTAAATGAGGCCTGTTAGTTTGCAGGTGGTGGTGTACTGAATTAATGTTAGAGTTTAGGCCTTGAATATTGCAGAAATCAATTCTAAAGTTGCTTTTTGGGGAATTATCAGCAACTGCAGTTGAAACATGTATTTTTATTGGACTTTTCATGATTGGGTTTAATGATTTGATTAAAAAAAAAGGAGCAGATATGTGAACTAGCTCTTACAGAAATTTCTGCATCCAGGACGGTCAGTTGACCTCGATGGACTGTGGCCTCAGCAATGCACCCCAAATACACGAGCTCGGATCCCCTCCAGTCACGAACTGGAGTATCGGGATTATACACCAATTGATGTGGCAGCCTCCCAGAGCGTTGCCAATGGGTTGGGGCTTCTGTACTACTTGGCGGCCAGCCTGCGGAAATGTTTCAATGCTGTACCCTCAGCCCCAGAGAGGCCTGACTAATGCCTGAATGCTTCCATTCGAATATAAACCAGAACACATTTCACCCGAGGGACCGGAAACTCTGACCAAGTGCCGAAACATGACTAGTCATTTCACGGCACCTATAATCAGAGCGGTGGTGTTTCACCGGGCGGTGGAGGGTAAACCATCTACCACCATCTAACTCGTTATATTTATAAAAAATCGGAACGTTATCTTAACGATAGTGACATCTGCCACTTGTAACGGCAAACCGACAAGAACTGTATCAATGACTGGTATCATTATATAAAAATAAGAACAACATATAGGATCATCTTATGGAGTTTTCATTAAAGATGAAAGGAGGCTACATGTAGATGGCAGCACCATAGAAATGAGGCCAGCGATTTAATTATTTGTCATTTAGGTCAAAATTTGATCACGTCTAGTCTGTGAGTCGATTGGCCTTAAAGGCCTTTTCGGAAACTTACTCTGGGTCACCAACCCGATCCAATGAGATCACGTGACGGATCACTCCGATCACCTACCAGAGAACTGTAGTTTACGATCTTTAAGGTTTCGTTTTTGATCTGACTTTTTAAACGTCCTCCTAACCTCATTTTTTTTGTTTTCAGTCAATTAATTATTTATCATTTTTTTATAACTGAAAATCATGCAAGTCGAGGAAAATTTAAGGAGATTGCAAGATAGCCTACTGCGAATATTAGAATAATTAGTGGAGAAATAAAAAACTGGTTATTTTTAAGTTTTTTTTATAGATTTATTTATTTGTTTGTCCAATCTCGTTTTAATCAGATTAATTTTAATTTTCTTTTTGTGACATTGTACATTTTGATATTTATTTGTTGTTTGTTCAAACTCCTACAGATTTATTTTGTTTTTGTTTGTTAAAAGTTCGAAGATTATTTTTGTTTTTTATTGTGATATTTTACATAGGATTTAGAGAATTATTTTTTGTTTTTTTTTGTGTCCAAATTCAATTTGGTATGTTATTAAATGATAAATAGAAGAAGTGCTTTCTAATTTTTTCAACGCAGTTGGGGTTTCATAATTAAAAGAAATTTATCAGTACTTTTGATTTGTAATATTCTAATATAGATAATGGTGAAAAACAATGAATCAAAGTAATTATATCTTAATTTGTTTACAAATTCTATCCCTCTTACATGATGCAAGGTCAATTTGAACTATTTGGTCAGTTATTTGTTCATTATCTAACTGGTCTAGATACATTTCAATATTTCTATCCTTATTATGCATACATATGTTGTGTAAAAAACAACATGCAATTATTATTTGTAGAATAGTTTCAGTTTTATAAACATTTATGTATTTCAGAATTCTGAATCTTCCCTTCAGCAACCCAAATGATTGTTCAATGAATACAAGTGTTGATGAATGGCGATAATTGAATCTTTTCTGTTGCTGAGTTAAATATCCATTATCTCTATATGGTGTTATCAAGTTAACACTATTTGGATATGCTGTATCACTCAATAAATGATATTCTTCATTGAGTCCTGACATTATCTGTCTATATAATGGGGATATCTTATAAACACGAGCATCATGCACACTTCCTGGACACCCTACAAAAAAGAAATGAGTAATTTTCATTACACTAATTTTGTGATATTTGTACACCAAAAATTTGACCAAGCAAAATAAAACTTAATACATATCAGATTCAAAAAATTTACCTGCAAAGCAATCTGTGAAGATATAGGAAGCATCACAAACAGCTTGCAAAATAATTGAATGGTATTATTTCCTATTCGAGTATTTGTTGGCCATGAATGTAGGAGATACAATAGGAATATGTGTTCCATCAATGGCCCCTATAACACCATCAATGACTCCCCTTTTCTTGAAGCCTCTCTCTACATCATCATAAACTTCAGGCCATTTGATGTATTGACCAGAAACCTCAACCAGAACACTGACAATTCTTTGAAAATATTCCCAGGCTGTACTCAATGAATCATCAAAGCAGTCTGCTACTGATCTACAAATCTCGGCTTTATTCATCATAAGGATTCAAAATAAGTATTAATTGTCAAGCTTATATTATAGAAACATGACTTGGAAAATTTAGTAATATTATAAACCAAATCAAAATTTATCTTAACTAAAATGGAATGGATAAGATTGAAATTACCTATACACCTCTTGATTGGCTAACATCCATATGGTCAGTAGTAGCTGCTTCTGGGGGCACGATGGTCTACCTCCAAGTGAAGATGACTGATAAATTTTATGTCCCACTTGTTCCAAAATGATTTGAATAGTAGTTCTTTCTAATCGAATATGACTGGAAATCTAATGAAATTTGTTATAATCGATTTGTGAAGAAAATTTTATCAGAAGGTACCTACCTGTCATGGAATAACATAAAATTACTTCTCCATAATTCTGAATGCAAACTCGTCTTCATTTAGGAGAATTTGTCTTAATCTTACTGGAAAATAATAAAACACACGTCTATTCCTCTTCTTCATCATCTTGGAAAAATAATCAAATGCCAACGTTAATGTAGCAAGGCCCCTTTTGTTCATATTTGATTAATAAAATAGCCAGTAATAACAACCACAAAAGAATTAGATTCTAATATAATAATATGGAACATTTTTTTTAAACTAACCTTCAGTAATGCGCATGCGGTGCCTATAGTGTCTCTAACGACCGTTCTACCGAGGTGGGTTACGAAAATCGAACCTGGGTCTATGATCGAGTCAACAAATCAAAAGTTTCCGAACAGAGGTAGGCAACTCGGGTTAGGTAAACAAACGTGCAGGTTAGGGATCGTGTTAACCCGAGTAGGTTTCCGAAAAAGCCTTTATTACTCGACCTTGAGTAACAAGCAGGGTTATTCGGCAACCGTCGTGTTTTTTTGTCGTTTAATAAAGTGCGAAGATAGATCAAATTTATTATGCAAGGGAAAAAAGAAATAGATGATCAAGTCATATTAGCGTCATATCTGAAGAGGAGTTACAGGCGATAGTTAATGTTATGCATGATGCCCTGAAAATCAAAGGGATGAAAATAAATGTAAGCAAAACGAAGGTAATGGTTTTTGAAAAAGAAGAAAGCATGACAAACTGTAAAGTTTCAATTGAGGGGAAAAGAGTGGAACAAGTAAATGAATTTGTGTACTTGGGTTCAAAGTTTACGAGAGATGGAAAGTATGAAAGTGACATTAAGCCAAGGGTGTTGGCATGAAAACAAATGAATGGGGCACTGTATAGCTTTATGAGCAGCCAGAAAGTGTCAAAAAAGGCACGTCTGGCTGTGCATAGAGATGTGTTGGTTCCTACAATTATGTATGGTAGTGAATGTTGGGTTTGGCAGAAGAAACATGAAAATAGGATTAATGCTGAGGAGATGAGTAGTCTGAGAAGTATAGCCGAAGTGACTCGGTTTGATAGAGTAAAAAATAGTGAGATAAGCGAACGCTGTAGTATAAAAGAAGATATTGTTACAAAGATAGATAAAGGAATGCTTAAATGGTTTGGACACGTGGAAAGAATGTATGAAGGAAGATTGACGAAACAAATTTATAAGTTTAGTGTGAATGGACAAGTCAGTAGAGGTCGACCTTTTGCGAACATATCTCGATCAGATTTAAGAAGAAGAATTTAAGAAGAACACCAACTCCTACCTTTTTTCCCTTGGTTCCCACGATGTTCTCTGAACATTACAGGATATCCCTTTTCGTGGGAACCAGAACATAAAAAAAAAAAAAAGATCAACATTGTTTTGAAGAAAGGTCAGGTCAAGATTACCAACAACCGACGAGCATGCATGAGAGCACTGATGAAAGTAGAGGAGGCAAAAAATGTGTGTAAGAAACATAGCAAGTGAAAGGAAGTGGTCTCTGCCTACCCCTACGGGAAAAGGGCTTGACTATATGTATGTAAAAAACCGAGAGCTAAAATCTAATATTTTTCCCGTTGATATTACATTTTTTTTCTGTGACGGGAAAAACGACGATTTAATATTGAAAAAATATTACAATATATTAAGGTCAGAAAATTATCAAAGTGAAAAAGTGTTAAACTGGTATGCTGTTATGCTTTTTAATTCTATGATTTGATTAAAAAATACTTAGTGGTTGTTTAGTAGTAATTTTAAATAATATAAAGTTAAAAAATGTCTGATTTCCAGTTTCGCTGCTTCTACTAACTCCACCGGAGTTAGTAGAAGCAGCGAAAGTAGCATCACAAATTTTTATTGCCAGCTCAATCGCGGAAAATTTACGAAACCGCGTATTCAAAATTTATGGGATGGAAGATAAAAAAGACATGCAGTTCTTTTTAGGAGTTCTTTTCGGAAATGGCACAACAAAAGCCATCACCAGTGTGGTTAAATTATTTAATGATTAAAAGTATGTTACAATCCAATAATAATACTTACATTAGATTGCCATTATCATTTATATGCTCGACAAGAAGCAATTTATTTTCGGAATGCACATGCTCTTGTCTAGCGCAACGTTGACAAATATAAAAACTTTTCATCAATGCGGTTGAGGTTATGCAAAAAATTAGGGCTAACATTATTGAGGAATGTATTCGAAATCGTGTTATATTTCGTAAACTGTGCAACAGTGTTTCAAGTCTGTATTGTCAGATTTGCAAGCACCGCATAGACGGTTTGGTCAATATTCTTTTTTTTTAGGTTTTGTTTGGTTTATTGCTTTGTATGGATCTTTGTAAGTTTTTTTCTTATCCTATAGTACATATATTGCTTGCTATTCTTGCTTCTCTGTTTTGGATCATTGGTTTTCTTTTAATATTCGCTGTGTTTAGACTGTTTTGTAGGTTTACTTGATTGTGATTTTGTCAATTTATATTCGCCAAGTTTGTTGAATAAAGGTTTCCAAAAAATTTGTTTCAATGGGCATTCAATTAATCAATTATAAGTAATTTCCAGAACCCGTGATTTGAGGGATTTAATAAGAAATCATAAAATATGTGTAACCACATTTCTGTTAGGGTACTCAAAACAACCAGGTCATTTTGATGTGGGTCCCAAGTCACAAGGGAGTTAGAGGCAACGAGGAAGCAGACTGCCTTGCCAAGGAAGGGGAAAATACACAGTTTTCCAGCCCAGAACTATACTGTGGACTCTCCAAGCAATGTTGCCAGGTCTGGTGAAAATTCACCAGATTTGGTGATTTTATAACCCGTTTGGTGAAATGGTGAAAACGTTTTAAAAAAGCCCGATTTCTAGTGATTTTTTTGACACGACACTGACCTACTTATAAGTTTTAATTTATATTTAAAAAAACACAATTAAAATATGTTTTTTTATTCTTTATCAATAAAAATTCTGTCATATAGGTACATATATTATACAAAAAGTCTGTAATTTATACATAGGTAGGTACGCGACTGTATTAATATAATATGTTTCAAATTCCATTCCACTGCACTGCTTAAACCGGGGATTACTGAAAGTATTGGTCCTCTAGGCTTAATGTTTCCAAATATGGTTAACGACATCAATACCTTAGATAGAGAGTTTAGGGAATTAAAATTTTCAAACTTTGATTTTTCTTTGGATGAAATTTAATTTTGGAAAGAAGTGTGTAATTCTAAAAAGGGGCAAAATAGTCTTGTCTTTCCAGAGCTGTCAAAATTTGTCAATATTTTATTTACATTACCGCACAGCAGCACAAGCGTGGAAAGATTATTTTTTGAAATTAATTTAAATAAAACAAAAATAAGAAATAGATTGGGCTCCAAAACTGGGAGTGGAATTTTACACAGCAAAAGATTAATTTCACAAAAAAATAACAGCTGTTTTAATTTCTCTGTAACTAACGATATTCTTAATAAACACAAAAATAGTATGTACCAATAAGTAGTTTAGATAGCATTTAAATATCTTCGTTTTTTATATCCAAAACTTTGTTTTAGTTATTTTTTTTAAATTTTGAGAACTTTGTTTTATTTCGAAAAATATTTCTTTTGGTTATAAGATGTTATTTCTTATATTATTATTATTATAATAAAATACGTTCTAAAACATTAAATTTAGTTTTATCTTAAGTATTGTATGTATTATGTGTAAATACTGAAAAAATATAAATTCTGATTTTTTTAAAAATCTGGCAAATTTTTAAATAAGTGTCTGGTGATTTTTAATTTTTTAACCTGGCAACATTGTCTCCAAGGCCCACTTGAAGGAAGAGGTTCGACGCTGGAAAACATACATACATAAAGTCACGCCTTTTTTCCATAGGGCTGGAGAACAGATGAAATGAAATCTCACTGGCATAAAGTGCCAGAACAAAGACAAGCGAAAATGCCTTGTCTTTCGCCAAGGATAGGTAAACAGCATCTCGAGTTAGATAAGAAAGATTTGAAACTTGTGACGGGACTCCTCACTGGACACTGCCCTCTGAGGTATCACCTTCTTAAAGCCCTCCGATGTCAGGAACTTAGCTCCCAGGGAACTAATAAACTAAGTGTCGGAATCCCGGGGCTCGAATAGATTAAGGGTTATGCACAAAAGAACTGACAGGTCGAGATGCTTGAGAGGCTGCATAGCCTTCACGATCGCCAATACAATCTACAATCTAGGGTACTCAAAAAAGGAAGTTAGGTAGCAAATTAAATGATGGAATTTTCCATCTTCAATAAACATATCATTCAAGAAAGTGAAGTGTACCCTCTACTAGTTTTTCGTAGTTAAAAAATAATTAATGGCACTATGACACAAGTTTGGCTTTCAGCTCTTGCTATTATTTCAATTGAAAATGTCGTAGCTCATTAGTTAGATTATTATAATTTTTGATTTTAGTCTTAGAAAAAGCTGTATCCCTGATTCTTTTAAGACATTAATGCACCTTAGTTTATAATGATCAATAGGTGATTTGTTATTTTTGTGTTTATTAATTTTTGTTAATTTCCAATAAAACTATTTTGAAACTTAAGTATTTATTACTTCGCATTTCTCGTCAAGCATCATCATTAAAACTATTACTCCACAAATACGAGGGCCTCGTAAAGATCTATACCCGCTTGTATTTTAGTATTTTTGGGGTCTATGAAATAGCCGCATCAAATCTAAATCAACTATGGTTACCTACTTTTGTAGTACCTAATTAATATGTAGGAATGTTTCATTGCCATTTTCTCATTTGAATCGTTCACAAAAAATCAAGAATTCTTCTGTTATTGTCATTGAACAATGTACCTACACTTTTCATTCTCAACAATACAAACTTTTCCTTCTCATCAATACATTAAATATCTGTTATGTATTATGATGATCGAATATATTAAAAAACTGAAATTTCTAACTAATTTTTTTATTAATATTTCCTCCTAAATCTCATCCAATACATTTTACTAAATACAAACTTGGAGATATAAACCAACAACCATAAAAGTCATATTGTAAGGTTATAATAAAATTCTAGCGAATTATATTAATCAGGAAAGACTACTAATGAGCTTTGTCGAAAAAATACAGATGTAATCGTAACTTAGACTTTTTATAGGTAGCGCTTGGATCCTGTGTACGGTGATTCTTTTCCTTCGATGGCGACCGTCAAAAATTGGTTAACCAGTTTCAATGTGGTTGCACGTCGGTTTTTGATGAGCCACGCCTAGGTGCCCCGAAAACGGCTACCACGGAGGATAACGTGACAAAAATCCACGATCTCGTATTGGCAGACCGCCGATTATTAAAGGTACGAGAGATAGCTGGGACAGTAGGCATCTCAAAAAATCGCGTTGGTTATATCCTGCATAAAATTTTGGGCATGAGAAAGCTGTCGGCGCGATGGGTGCCGCGTTTGCTCTTTCCGGAGAACAAGAGCAAACGTGAGACCACTTCAGAGCAGTGTTTGACGCTGTTTAATCACAATCCGAAGTAGTTTCTGCGTCGTTTTGTAACCGACGACGAAACATGGATCCATTTGTACACACCAGAGACCAAGGACCAGTCGAAACAGCGGACTTCACCAGGCAAACATGCTCCGAAGAAGGCGAAGACTGTCCTATCGGCCCGAAAGGTGATGGCCACCGTTTTCTGGGATTCAAAATCACAAGGTGTGATCTACATCGACTACCTGAAGAAGGGCAAAACGGTCATGGGGCTGTACTAAGCCGAATTGCAGAAAAAATGCCCCATTTGGCGAAGAAAAAATGCTCTTCCACCATGACAACGCACCGACTCACACCTACACCCTCGCTATGGCCAAATTGGGCTACGAATTGCTGCCCCGTCCACCGTATTCTCGAGATTTGGCCCCGTGCGACTTCTTTTTGTTTCCAAACTTGAAAAAGTCACTCACCGAGCAGAAATTTGAGTCGAATAAATAGGTCCTCGCCGCCAAGGAGGTCTACTTTGCAGATCTCGAAAAAAGTATTTTTCAGACGGGTTAAAGAAGTTGGAGCATCGCTGGGTCGAATGTATAGCGAACTATAAGGAGACTATATTAAAAAATAAATCGCCAATTTTCCAAAATTTTCTTTTGTAAGCTAAGTTGTTTGTTTATTTTTCAAATTAGTTCGCTCTTAATTTTTATTTTTCTTGTGGGAAAATTAAATATTTTATAAGTTTGCGTTACGTTTTTTGTTTTTCAACTTTTCACAAAAATCTAACTGCAATAAAAATTAACTACTTAAAACGTAACTTTTATTAACACAAATATAACTTATTTTAAATTTAATGAATTAATTAAAGCATTTGGAGAAGGATCTCGTCCACGAAATTCTCTGAAAATTTGTCCTGGATGAACACTACCGCCTAAAGCTAAAAATGAATCACGAAATCTTTTACCAACTTCAATTGTACTTTCTTCATTTTCTCTAACTTCATAAAATGCACTGTAAATATCTGCTGCTATCATTCTGGACCATACATGGCAATAATAAGCTGCGGCCCACTCTTCACTAAATATCTGTGAGAAAGAGCATGGATGGACATCCAATTTATGAAGTGTAAAACTGCTATATTGTGGCCATAATGATTTAACAATATCAACCCAAAAATCATCCGAAGTATGCAATTCTAAATCTAAAGAAGCTAAATATAAGTCGTGACATAAATCTACAGCCGACATATGCTTATCTAAAGAAATTAACGATTTAACCATCTCATCTGGTAATTGATCTCCTGTCTCACAGTGAGAGGTTAAACTTTTTATAACATATTTATTATCAAGCCAATAACTTAACACATATCCACATACTTCAACTGCATCCCATTCAATATTTGATAATCCAGCAACTTCTGAATAATTAGTCTTTGTTAATAAATGCTGCAAATTATTACCAAATTTATGAAATAGAGTTTTAACTTCTTTAAAGTTCAATAATGAATCATTTTGTGCCGTAGGAGAATCAAAATTAAATATCAAGGAAGCTAATGGTATTCTACCTGATATTTGACTTTTATTTTGTATTGCGACCATCCATCCATTATTTTCTATTTTTAGTTTTTGTTGATCTCTGGCATATGGATCAAAATAAAATCCAGCAACTGGAGCACTGCTATGTTTCTCAAATATGTCATAAAATTTAACATCTTTATGCCATACTTTTGCATTACTTCTTTCTTTGATTTGAATATCAAATAATTTTTCACATAGTCTAAATAGACCATTTAAAACTGATTTTAAAGGAAAATATTTTTTAAAATCATTGTCATTATAGACATAAAGTTGCTGCTGTTGCTTTCTTTTCCAGTATGGCACATCCCACAATTCAAGACAACTGTATTGATGTCCATTTTGAACAGCAAAATCATATAACTGTTTAACTTCTTTATCTTGAAAAGGTTTCGCTTTATCCAATAGAGACAACAACATATTTTTGACTTCGGAAGTATTTTTAGCCATCTTAGTTTCTATAGACATATCAGCAAAATTTTTAAAGTTTAATAGGCTTGCTACATCATTTCTCAAACTACGAATTATTTCTACCTGTAAACTTGTTGATAATTCACTATCACCTGAATGACTGCCTCTACTTACTAATGCTTGCCACAAATTCCATCTTATATCTCTATCAGAGCAATATTGCATAACAGGTAAATAATGGTAAGGTTGAAGGGACAGCTTCCAAGGACCTTTTTCTGGAAAATTTGGATCAATAGATAAGAGTTTTTGAATATTTGTTGGAAACTCCTTCATGACTGTTGGGTCAGTTAATGTGTGTGAAAATTTTTTGGTAGATATTTCTATTTTATGTCTAAATAACATTTTTTCTTTATTTAATTTATTGAGATATTCATTCAACAAAAGTTTTTTTTTAGAATCTAGCTCCAAGCCATTTAACCTTCCTTCAGTAGTAAATTTTTGTAATATTCTAGATTCTTCATTAGTAACATTATTGTTTGTGCTCAAAGCATTTTTAACAGCATTGTAAATTTTAATGCTATTATACTTAGAGGCCCTAGCCTTTCTAGCCCGTTCATGAATTGCCAGGTAATTAGAAGTTGGAATTAATGTACTATTCCCTAAATACAATGTTTTAGATAAACCCCATGTCATATCTAAGGGTCCTCCCAAAATTTCTAAAGGTTTAAATACTTCCTGGAAAATATCTCCCTGTGGATTTTCTTCAATATCTTTTTCTATGTTCTTAACCCCAGCTTCAAATTGTAAACATTGGTTCGCAATAGCCGCTCTACAATTTTCAATAGTAATATTACTAAACTCCGGAAGACTACAGTTTTTTTGATGTGCTGCTTTATTTTCTTCAACATCTTCTCCAATCTCTGGAACACTGAATTTAGGTATAAAAAAGTTGGTTTTACATAGTTTTTTTTAATACCTACAGTATAATATATCCATGTTGATAACGACAAAGTCCTAAAATATTCCTCCCTAAGAATAAACGGGGCCAATTTTTATTCAAAATCATAATTAAAAATAAGATAACCTTATCAACTATTGAAAATCAAAACTTTAGCTTTGGTTAAAATGAAAAATTTGTCACTTGTCATTTGGATAGATTCACAGAACTAATTCACATGAAAAGAAACAAATCGGAAAGATATACAATAAAAAAGGACAACCAACAACAAATAGAGAGGAGATTTTAAATATCATAAAGGATTTCTACGCAGAATTGTATCAGAATGATGAGACCTTACAAAAACATCAAAGCACTTCCAAGATAAAAAATGAAGGATCCGACGACATCCCAGATATAACCATGAACGAACTCAAAAATAGCCTAAAAGACATGAAAAATAATAAATCACTCGGAGACGATGCTATCAGCATCGAACACATTAAAATGGGAGGAGCTACACTCTTAAGATTATTATGTAAATTATTTAATGCATGTATACGAAACTGTATAACACCCGAGAAATGGAAAAAAGCTGTTGTTGTATTGATCCATAAGAAAGGGGATATAGCAAAGATCCAGAATTACCGACCTATCAGCCTGCTTTCTCAGTTGTATAAGTTGTCTCATGAGAATTATAACCAAAAGGCTGACAGCAAAGCTTGATTTCTAACAAACACGGGAGCAGGCAGGATTCCGTACCGGTTACGGTGTTAATGATCACCTCCATACAGTCAAGGTACTCATTGAAAAGTGTGTAGAATACAACAAACCCCTAGTTCTCGTCTTCATAGACTATGAAAAAGCCTTCGACCCGATCGACCACAGTGCAATGTTCAAAGCTATGGCTGAGTGCAGAATTAACAGTCGATACACAGACATCATCAAACATGTTTACGAAAATTCAACTGCTTGTGTTAGGCTGCATGAAGACACTCCCAACTTTAGGATAGGACGAGGTGTGCGCCAGGGAGATGTTATTTCCCCTTAGTTGTTTACTACCCTCCTAGAGTATATGTTCAAACGTGCCAACATTGAGAACTGCGGAATCAACATTAAGGGAGAAAAGCTTAACCACTTGCGCTTTGCTGATGACATCATACTGGTGGCGGATTGTCTGGGTGAGGCGCAAATGATGTTACAAGAGCTAGAACAAGCCTCCAAGAAGGTGGGTCTGAGTGTTAACACCAGCAAAACTATGTTAATGAACAATCTGGTTGCAAGTACAAATTTAAATCTCAACAACTCCACAATAGAACAAGTACACTCGTATAAGTATCTGGGCCATGAGATTCGCTTGGATAGAGACAACCAATCTTGTGAGTTGTCAAGAAGAATTGGACTAACTTGGGCAGCCTTCGGAAAGTTAAGTCACATCCTAAGATCAGATATTCCCATCTTCCTTAAAAGGAAGGGCTAGAACCAGTGTGTCTTGCCAGTACTTATATACAGCGCCGAGACATTAACCTTAACAAGGCGTACAGCAAATAAAATACGAGTTGCCCAGAGAGCTATGGAGAGAGCAATGCTGGGACTGTCTTTAAGAGATAGAGTTCCCAACAGAAATATAAGGAAAAGAAGTGGAGTGATCGATGCCATCGAGAGAATTGCCAACCTTAAGTGGAACTGGGCTGGACACCTGGCCAGGGTTAGTGACGACAGATGAACAAAAAAGATGACAGAGTGGAGACCTCGAGCCGATGCATTTCGCAGCAGAGAAAGACCACCCACCCGATGGTCGGACGATATAAAGCGTATCCATTCCAACTGGATGAATGCAGCCCAGGACAGAAGGGGATGGCAACTATTACGGGAGGCTTATGCCCAGCAGTGGACGAGTATAGCTGATTGATGATGATGAGGATGATGATGACAGAACTAATTATTCTGAGCTATGTTCTTCTTTATCATAATGGGAGGGTTGTATCCGCAGACCTTTAAAAAGAGGTATGTGGTTGTATTACATTTCATTCATGTTTGGTTTAACCGTTGATTGATATATCCATGGATTCTTTCTAGACCCACATAAGTATAGGAAAAAATCACGTAACGCGAGATGGCGCTGTCAATGACAAATATTCTGTCATTTGATCACTTGTAAAACCAAAGTTTTTATTGAAGAGAATTTTAGTTATCTCAGCGCTTTGAGTTGATTTTTTGTGTTAAACTATTGAATTGAAGCAGGATTTAAGGTTTATTTTCGACGTTTTAGTTTTATTGTCGCTGGAATCTTGTTAAATGCCAATAAAGACTAGGTGTGTCCAGGTATAAATTTTGGTTTGTTTTAGATGTTTTTCAGTTTTGTTGTCTCTTGAATTCTTTTTGCAATGCCTATAAAAGTCGAAATATCAATTTCGGATATATTACATTATGTGGGTGAACGTGTTTGACTAATTAAGCATTATATATTATAATCCAATTAACTTCGGTCACTTCTATCTTTCTTAATTATGGATTGTTGTTCTGGCTAGGAACAAATCCATCTTTCAAACGCGTTATGTGTGTTGTTGAAGTAACTATAAATAATCACAAATAAAATGATAGATCATTAGACAACAATATATAGTGCTTGCTGCAAACAAACTTTTAGATAGGTTTTCCAATCTTTAAGATCATCTTCCATTTCTGAGCTGCCTTGGGATTTGAAGAAAATTTATGCAAAGATATAATCGAATTGCCATATGTAGAGCATTGTGGAACTGAGCATATTTTTCGTGATTGTATCTCCATATCAACTTTTTTAATACTTTGGATTTTGTGGTTTATTAACACAAATTTTTCACAAAATATCGTTCAAATATAACACTTTCAATGCCCAAATTGTTCAAAATAATGTACAAAGTTCAATTTTCACCCATATAAACAAATGAAGGTTGGTTTGTTGTTCACACCTTGAGAAGTTCATACCACGTGATAACGTCTTATAAATCGATGAACGTACGAAAAAGCATGACTCATTGTCACGTTATGCCTGATCCGAGCGTGCAAACAAAAGTGCACGATCGTCCTAAGCGTTCGGCTGGTGACGAATATATCTCTCTTTCACTCCATCGGCTGATGCGGCAGCACATAATCTACACGTGAACTGTTTATAAAGTGAAGTAAAAAGTTAATGTGGTTTCCATTGTTTATTACAAGAATTGCGGCAAAAAATTGTAATTTTCAAATAACTCGTTTGTTTTATACAAAATAATGATAATTCAGTGATAATAATTCAATTTAACTAACGCTTTTGCGTGGTCTAAGGTTGAATGTGTTTGTTCGAGAAAACTTGCACTGTACTGATGAGGAGCAATCACTCCGAAACTAGTATACAGGTGGTTTCTTCGAGCAACTAAATTCAATAGCCTTTTGTCCTATTTAACAAGCATCTGTATATCTTGCTTCCAAAGATGAGGTGTTATACACGATTATACATTGGATGTAATTCAATACCCGTCGCGACACATATTCAGGGGAGTAGTTGTTATCTGATGTATAATCGACCCACACATATACCCATATAAAAATAGGTAATATACAGCGAAAGTAAGCTGGTTTTTAAACGATCAGTTACACATTTTTGCATCTATTCACGCTGTCGAAAATACCTTTATAATTGACTGTACTAACACTACAGTTTTCTATAAATTTTTTACATATATATATATATATATATATATATATATATATATATATATATATATATATATATAGATATAATCATAAACCTTAATATACCCGAAGGTGTTAAGGTGTTTTGTTCAAACAAGGTTTGCAACTAAGTATTTTAGTTGTTTTTATATACAAATTTCACCCAGCTTCTTTTATTTTGTGCAATTTCTTTTCCTTCCTTCCAGCTCTTGTTAATTTTTTCTAGAATACCAGCTATTACATCATCCCATTTCCTTCTAGGCCTGCCTCTAGATCTTTTATTTTTTGGTTTGATTTGCCATATCATCTTGACTTGTCTCGAGTTGTCCATTCTTACCATATGTCCAAACCACTTCAGTTGCTGACGTTCTATACTGTTTATGATCGGGTTGACCTCCAATTCCTTTCTAATAACCTCATTTCTCACTCTGTCTTTTTTTGTGATGCCCATTATGCCTCTTGGAAATCTCATTTCTTTGGCTTATATTTTGCTCTTCTGTTGTTCCGTGAGTACCCAGCTTTCACAACCATAGATTAGGATCGGTTTGAACATGGTTTTGTAGACGATCAGCTTTGTCCTCGTCGACACTTCTTTCTTCCTAATAAGCGTGTTACTTAATGAATAGTACAACTTGGTAGCGCTTTCTATCTTGATGTTAATTTCCGCTTCGTTCTTCCCGTCTCTGTTTATCAAGACACCTAGATACTTCAAGTTATCCGTTTGCTCTACTTCTTTATCGCTTAAACTAACAACAGTTTGAACTTCGTTTCTACCTATCACCATTATTTTTGTTTTATTCACATTAATTTTCAGGTTGTATTTCGTCAGTGCTTTATACCATAGATCTAAATTGTTTTGTAGGTCCTTTTGATTCTTGGCACATATCATTAGATCGTCTGCGAAGGCACATTCACTTATATAGGTTGGTTCCAGATTTCTGTAGCCCAACAGAAGTTTCTTTGCTTTTGTTTTGACTTCCTTCATTGCATCGTCTAGTATAAGGTTAAATAAGGTGGTGCTTAGTACTCCTCCCTGTCTTAAACCTTCCCTAGTTAGAAACTGTTCAGACTCGGCATTATTTGTTCTTATGTAGTTTCTGGTGCATTGATATAAGCTGGCTATGCAGATCCTTATTTCTTCGTTGACCCCTCTGTTTCTTAAACTCTTTCTTACTGTCTTTCTTGAAATACTGTCGAAAGCTTTTTCCAAATCTATGAATACTACATACATATTGCTATTATAATACTTTTCAATCATTTGTTTTATGGTGAATTTGTGGTTTTGTACTTCTATTCCTCTTCTAAATCCGCTCTGTGAGTCTTCCAGCTGATGTTCAATTATGGTTCTTAATTTACAGTCTAACAATTTTTCGTATACTTTTGACACGATGCTTAATAATGTAATACCTCTATAATACTTACAGTCTCTATTGTTACATTTTTTGTGTAGAGGCAGTATTATTCCTACCTCCCAATCTTTGGAAATTCGATGTTCCTTTGCAGCTTTATTGAATAGGATTGTTAACACTTGCCTGTGGCCTGTGGGTCCCAAGTTGTGCAGCATTTCTGATGTTATATGGTCATTACCTGCGGCTTTACCTCTTTTCAGTATTTTTATTGCTGCTTTCACATCTTCTATTTTGAACTGTACATATTCACAGTGCTCTTGTTCTTCTTCAGACATTTCTCTTTCTTCTACCAAGTTCGTTCGTTGCACAGTCAGTAAGTCTTCGAAATGTTGTTTCCACCTTCCCATTATTTCCTTTGATTCTGTCAAGAATTTGCCATCTTTGGATAGAAGATAAGTATTTTTCGTATTTCTTCCTTTCCTGATTGTTTTTAGTGTTTTGTAGAAAAGCTTTTGGTTGCCATGTCTGTCTTGTTCCATTTTCTCTCCAAATTTCTTCCAGGATGCTTGCTTTGCTTCCTTAACCATCTCTTTCACCTTTGTCCTTTGTACCTTGTATTCGCTGTAGTTTTCGCTTGACATTTTTCTTAAGTATTTTTTCCATTTGATTTTTTTTTCTTTGATTTCTTTTTTGATAGATTCCGACCACCAGTTTGTTTTTTTTTCTCGTTTTATCGTTAATAATAATTCCGCATGTTTTCTTGGCTATAGTTAGTACTCTAATTTTGAACTCCTTCTATAAGTCCTCTAAATCGTATTTATTTACATTTATTATAATGACTTTCATTTCTTTTTGCGTTAAGTCTTTGTATATCTTTGCTGTTTCGCTATCTCTTAATTTGAAGCTTCTTATAAGTGTTTTATATACTGGTTTATATGTTACACTCACCTTACTTGCAATTGATACTATTTTCTTTCTCATGTTTGACGTTACTAAATAATGGTCTGTGAATAATTCTGCGCCTCTTCGGACTCTGGTATTAAGGATGTCTTTCCTGTATTTTTGGTTAATTATGATGTAGTGTATAATTGATTTTTCGTTTCGAGTCTCTACTACTCTGGTGAATTTGTGTATATCTTTGTGTTTGAAAAATGTGTTTGTGACAGTCAAGTTATTTGTCAAGCAAAAGTCGATTAACCTTTTCCCGTTGTTATTTTTGACGTCCTCGCCATGAATCTTTATAGTACCACCTGATTTTTCATCTTTTTTTCCGACCCTTGCATTTAGGTCACCGTTAATTATTATCCTATTGTTATTATCTTCTACTAATTCCGATAGCTGCTCCCAGAACTTGTCTTTTCCTTGTTTCCGCTCATCTTCGCCTGGACCATATACCACTATTAAGGTTGTTGTATTTGCATTCTGTTCGTCCAATTCTAATTCTATTTTTAGAATTCTCTCTGAAACGCCCACCCAACTCTTTACATATTTTTGTATATCTTGCTTTATAATGCACCCGACACCTTCTCGTGCCCTTTGTTTTTTGTCTACTCCACTATATATTAACATATGACTTCCATCTAATAATTTTTTACCTGTTCATTTCAATTTAGTTTCAGTTATGCCCAATAGATCTAATCCTATTTTTTCAAACTCCTCTTTTAATTCGTTTTCTTTGCCTGCTATGCTTCTGACGTTCCATGTCCATATTTTCCAATAATTTTGCTCTTAATTTTTCCTGCTGAATTTCCTTACCATGTCCATTGTCGTAGCCTTTGTCTTTTTTATTATCATTTGTTATCGGGTGATCGGTCTGCTGTTGATTTTTTCTTGTTTGTGTTGTGTTCATCGTTACTCTGAGATTGGTTTTCTTGAGTCGTTTTCAAATCTTTGTTTTGGAATATTTCGTTATCAACTATCAATTTGTTGTATTTTATAAAAGCCTCGCAGCCTTTGCTCCTGGCCTCTTTCAAGTATGGTATAAGTGTTTTTCTTTCTTCTAATATTTCCTTGCTATAATCTTCCTCAATCCAGATATCAGTATTTTTTTATTTCCAGATGTTAGCTTTAAAATTATCGGTCTTGTCCTGTTTGTTGCATATTTACCTAGTCTGTTGACTTCATCTATCTGTTCTTTGTCAATCTGGATACCAAGTTTTTGAATTACTGCTATTACTGTCTTCCAGGTTTCTTCCCTATTTTCATCCACTTTATCGTGAACTCCTTTGATTATAATGTTTTTTCTTTTTATTTCTCTCTCCAAGCTGTTTATTTTGTTCCATTGTCTTGTAATCTGCTCCGCTTGCGGCCGAGGCAAGATAATCATGAGGTCGTTAAAAAGTTTCGCGGCCATGGCATACACACTATTTTTCGTGCAATCGTTAAAATTATTAGACTAAATAATTGTAAATAAATATATAATTGCTCTAAAATCAACAGCAGTTCAATTTATTTAACAATTTCACCGTGTGCTATGGAAATGATATGTTTCAATATATACAAAATATTTTGACATTTCTTGACAAAACGCAAAATGCCTGATACTGAGCGATATTTCAGTACCTTCCACTCCTCCTGAACTCAAAAGCATTGTAAATTCGGCGCTTTCCGTTTTAATACCCGAAAAATCTAAACGGCAGTACGAAAAATGTTACGGCGAGTTTAAAGATTGGTGTGACAAACAGAATGTTAAGACGATGTCTAAAAACATTTTATTGGCTTATTTGATGCAGAAATCAAATGTTGTAAAAAGTTCAACTTTATGGAGCATTTATTCCATGCTGAAGTGTATGCTGAACATACGAGACAATATCGACATCAAGCAGTTTTCAAAATTAGTACTATTTCTGAAAAGAAAAGCAGTAGGTTATCGAGCAAAAAAGTTCTTACGCGTGAGCAAATTGATACATTCCTGAAAGAAGCTAATGATGAAAAATACTTATTGTTGAAGGTAAGTGTTAAGAGATCATTTACAATTTTCTTATTTATTGTACTGATTTTTGTAGGTAGTTTTGATAATGGGAATATCTGGTGCCTTGCGACGAGATGAGTTAGTAAAAATGGCCATTAAAGATATTCAGGAAAAGAATGTTGTATTAATAGTAACCGTTCCTGATACCAAGACGGATAAGAAGCGTGTTTTCACTGTTACTAATATTGATTCCATAAAAATTTATCGTAAATATGCAGCTCTTCGACCAAAACATATTGTTAATAATTGTCGTATATTCTTGAGATACGTAAACGGAAAGTGCACCGCACAAGTTGTTGGAGTGCATACCATTGGGAAAATGCCTAGTATGATTGCTAAGTATCTCAGATTACCAAATCTTGAAACATATACGGGTTACTGTTTTCGGAGAAGTTCTGCCACGCTGCTTGCCAATACTGGGGCTGATATGTCAATTCTTAAACGTCACGGTGGATGGAAGTCCACGACAGTAGCGGAAGGATATGTAGAAGACTCTATCGAAAATAAGAAGCAAATTTCCAACTCAATTTCTGGCGATATAGTATCTGGTTTAAATGTAGGCAATAACCATTATTCAGAAACACTAGATGTAGTTGCTTCAACTTCTGGAGTGAATATAAGTAATAATACAAACTGTACAATTTATGTTAATATTTATCCTATATAATATAAGTACTTAAGCATTTGTTGGTATTCAATAAAAAATAATCCTTGTCTTTGTAGTATTTTAGAAATGTCAAATTTGGAAGTGACGTTTAGTTTCGCGGCCGTTGCTATGGGTAACGGCCGCGAAATTGAATTTCGCGGACTGCTGAGAACGCGAAATACTGACTTCGCGTAAATAGTTATTTTTGTATCTAGTGCGCGAAATGCTACTTTGGTGATCGAGAACTAATTTTTTTAACGAGGCGAAGCCGACTATTTTTCATCAGTTTCAATCAGTTCTTGATCACCAAAGTATTTCGCGCATGAGATGCAAACAATTTTTTCTACAAACGTCAAAAATATTGTTCTAAAATAAGTAACATGCTTAGCTTAATATAAAAAATAGTATTGAACTGGCTTAAACTGTTTTTCCAAATCAAATAATTACTGTAACTATGGAAATAAAATGGCATTTGTTGACAATTATTTCAAAGTGACAGTTCTTGATAATTATTTTGGAGTGACTTTTTATTCGCGTCAATTTCGTGCGTGATATTTATAACTGTAAAATAATGGAAATTTCGAGCGACGATGAAGTAAGCAGTACCCCACCTAACTTGACAGATGCGGCCAATTCAGTAATTTCAAATCTTTTACCGGAGAAATCGAGGCGCCAGTATGAAAATGCATATCAGCAATTTAAAGAGTGGTGTGAAGCAAATAAAGCCAGAAAAATATCCGAAAATGTGCTGTTGGCATATTTTGCAGAGAAGTCTAAGAAGCTGAAGTCTTCCACGTTATGGGCTATAAATTCTATGTTGAAAGCAACACTCAATGTTAAAGAAAACGTGGATTTTAAGAAATTTACCAAGTTGGTTACATATTTGAAAAAATTGTCAGTTGGAAACCATCCTAAGAAATCTAAGGTATTGACTAGAGAAACCTATTTGTTGGTTAAGGTAGATTTTTGATGATTGTTTTATGTGTTTTTTAAATGAATGATTTCCTTTTAGGTTGTATTAATACTGGGTATTTCGGGTGCTTGCCGCCGTGAGGAACTCACTAAAATGATGGTCGATGACATAGAAGATAAAAATTCCATTTTGATTGTTAAAGTACCCGATAAAAAAACGAATATACAACGAATTTTTACAGTTTCAAATTTAGATTATACTGACATTTACCGAAAATATGCGGCTCTTCGTCCAAGTTATGCTACCAGTCGCCGATTGTTTTTGAAGTATCAAAATAAGAGATGTTTTAACCAAGTTGTTGGAATAAATAATATTGGAAAGATGCCTAGCTTAATAGAAAAACACCTAAAATTACCAAATCCTGATGCCTACACGGGCCATTGTTTTCGGAGAACATCAGCCACACTCCTTGCTAATACGGGGGCCGATATATTTGTTTTGAAATGACATGGAGGATGGAAATCTTCGACTGTGGCCGAAGGATACGTGGAAGATTCTATCAATAATAAAATTCAAATATCAAATAAAATTTTAGACTGTGAAATTTCAGGATCAAGTTTCACCTCTACGGCAGTTGCTTGCAAATCAAAAATGGATAGTCTTCCAACTCCCAAAACTACGATAATACGAGCTGAATCTGAGTTATCTGGTTTAGGAATAAATATTGGTTCGTGCACTGGCTGCACCATTAATGTTAACATTGTAAATAATAAACAAAATTAGGTAGTGTTAAATTTTATCACAATTTGAAAGCCTTAATTATTGTTATACATTAATAAATAAATGATTTCTTGAGTTTTTGCTTGATTGAGGAACATAAAGGTTAAAATATAAAAATCCCATATAGTTTACATGCAGTGTGCGAAGTGAGTATTTCGCACACTACTTCGGGCACGGTGTCATGGTAACGAAGGAGAATGAAAAAAAGGGTCACTTCGCATATTGTTGTCAATGTGCGAAACCTTGTCATTTTTTGACGTTTGTAGAAAAAAATATTTTAAAAAGGCTGTTTTTGTGGTTAGTTTACCTGCCAACCGCCTGGAGAGCTCAAACTTGTACTGCAAACGTTAACATGGGTGGATGTACTGTGTTTAACACGCAGTCTATGGTAATCTTTGAATGGTGTTTTATATTTAAAGATGTCATTGCTCTCGATAGCCGCTGCGACAATGACTAAAAGATACAGTATTAATTTATTTTTTCTGTAAAAAAAAACAAATCGGTAGGCCAATAATTTTTTTTAGTTTTATAATGTAACCCTGTCAGCCAACGAGGTTAGATATACCTCGTTGCTATCAGCCTATAAGACAAGGAAAGAGAGCTAACGGTATTTCGTGAAAAATTGACAAGTTTGACAGTTTTAGTGTAATCTTTTCAAGTTTGTTTACAGATTTGTTTATGTTAAGTGTCATTTATGTCAGACTATTTTTTGTGAGCTTGTGCACAGAGTAGTCTTTGTACTCTGTGACTTGTAATTCTCTTATATCTCTATTCCTATATTCGTGAGATGTGAAAATGGCGGCGGTATTGGTTTCTGCTGTGGAACCTTCCTCTACTACTTCAAATAAAACTAGTTTAGAGAAAATTGAAAGGTGAGTAAACATTTTGTGTGTATTTAAATTGTGCAAATTATAATTCTAGTTAGGGCGAGATTAATATAAAAAAGGCAGTAGGTGCTAAAACATTGACATTTTAATCACAAATTCAATAACGACTAGGTAATTGTAATGATTTAAAGGTACATGATTCCGAACATGCTTTCTTTATTAAAGTGACTACATATCACTACCTTACAAAAACTTTTTTCTCTTACTGAAAGAAAACATACCGACTTTTTTCTGTCAATCCTTATATGTCTTAAATGTACCTACAAACAGTAATATATAACGTATTTTTCATTTGTTGTTCATTATTGTAGTGTTAAACTAATTGTTTAACATTTTATTTTAAATTTTCAAACAACTGCTATTCTTGTAAAATTTTCCTGACAAAAAGAGATCAATCACAAATGCAGTGGAATATACTTTCAATGTTTTCAATTTTTTATTAAAATTGGGTCCTTCCAAATAGTTCATAAACAGAAGTATATTGCCGAATTAAACTGTAAAATATAAAAAATAATTGTAATTTAGCATACAGATAGTGTCCAGAGAATCAAAGCTACACCTGCTTTTAAATATTTAAAAATATTTTTCCTAATCTTTCTGATGCTAAATTTAAAGAAGGAATCATTGTGGCTCCTTAATTAAAAATATATTAAAGGAAGAACGTATTTATCTTTATGGTGAGAAAAATTATAAATAAATCGACTCCAATTTATTAAATAATTACTATCAAATGGGAGTCTTTGTAAATTCATTTTAAAAACCTAAAATAAGAAGCATTGACAAGGCAAATGTGTTTATCAAGACTTGAAGACCTATAAAGAATAGTATCGCGGTTTTTAGGATAAAAAAGTCAGCTGATTAAGCCTGATCTGCTTTAACAGAAACTCCTATTAGTACAAAAAAAAGATTATGAGTGTATTTTTTTATTTGTTTGGTAGGTATATAAATATATATGGTATGTTTAAATTACAACTACAACTAAATTAACAAAAGTATGTAGAATACTTATAGTACAAGATTAATTGAAAATCACTGAAAAGATTAAAAGAAAGAATTTTATTGATGAATATCATAATTCTATTAAAAAATTTGAGTTAAAGTGTAGAGTCCTGTAAATTATGGATTGATTTGTCAGTGAAGAAAAATGTGTTATCTACCTATACATAAATAGGTAAAGACAAAACAGTTCAGTATATTTTAAGCATATTGCCTGCAAGGAGTGCAATAAGCTAAAATTTATATATAATTTGTGTTACAAATACATTAAATTTAATGAAATAAAACATTCATTGTTTACTTTCATACTGCCAATGTTAAACACTCTTATCTGACCTAATAGAATAAAATTTAAAAATATAATTATTATGCTATGGAGGTATACTCTTTGACAAAAGAACCTCAATAACATTCAAACTAAATTATGATTAAATTTTGACTACTGGCACACCACTAGTTGGTAAAAAAAAGGATTTTTGATTAAAGCGGGACACTCTTTTCCAGTATTTTTGACTACTACTTTCAACCCCAAGCGAGGGTAAGAATTATCCCAAAACTTTTGAATGGCATTGGCGGTCGAATAAGATGTCTTTCAAAAGCTCTTACAATTATCTATATAATAGTCTTTAAATTTTAAAATTCCGCCCATGACTTATTGAGAAATTAGATTTTAAATGTGAAACTTATCTGCTCAACTATTCAATGCACAACTTCAAGTTCAACATTTCAGTAGAAAGTATGTACTAGAGTTAGTAAAACAAGAGACAGGACAGGTAGCTAATAAAAAATCAGAAATAGAAAAGCCTGTATTTGATAAAGCTAGTGAAGTTGCAGTTTTGGGACATGTTCATCTTGATCCTACGTTGAGTACGAGGCAGCTGGTATCTGTGTCTGGGATCAATCGATCTAGCATCCAAACAATTTTGAAGAAGAATAAATTCCATCCATATAAAATACGTTTTAATCTATGAACTTAATGAGGATGATTATGACCGCTGTTTGCAGTCTTATAAAATAATGAATGTGTGAGCAGGGAACGATCCGCAGTTCCTTTTTAATATCTGTTTTTCCAATGAATGCAGTTTTTTCCTGCACGGGACGGTAAATCGCCACAATTGTCGCTATTGGTCCGATTCAAACCCAAGAGTTTTTAATGAGGTGCTTTCACAACCGGAGAAATTAAATTTATCGACTGGCATTTGCGATGACCAACTAGTGGGTCCTATTTTTCTACCAGACAATTTGACTGGCGAAATTTATTTGCAATTACTGGAAGACGCTATTGACCCTGCCTTGACTAATATGTATTTGAAAATAATCCACAGGATGATGACATGTAACATGTAATTTTTTTCAATGTATTGGTAGGAAATGTAAAATTTAAAGACTATTGTAAAAAGAATTGAAAGAGCTTTTAAATAACATCTTATTCTACCCCCAATGCCATTTAAAAATTTTGGGGTAATTCTTACCCTCGCTAGGGATTAAAAGTAGTGGAGTCAAAATTACTGAAAAAGAGTGTCGCCCTTTAATCAAAAATCCAAAAAAAAGGACTTTGTTTCTTTTCAGTTGGCCATTATGTAAATTTTAAATTGTATAGTAATGTTACCAAGAATGTATTACTTATATAAATAAAGTCATTTTAAATAAAATTCTACCTAGGATTCATTACAACACCCCATTAATTTTTTTTATAGTTGTATCATATACGAGTAAAAGATTTCCAGCTTCATTTTTAATGACTGTATTTGCTTTCATGCATTAGTTTGTTTTCTTCACGAAAAAAAAATGGTTTTTGTTTTATTGCATTTTTATAGTTGTGGCTGGTAAAGATTAAAATATTAAAGAAAATTATTAATCAGTTCTGGCTGATTGTATATTTGTTTTAGTTTTGCATTTGTTTTGATTCGGTAGCTCCCTGTATCCTGGTTTTTGGTGGGTCCGAAAATTTTCCACAGCATTTTTCTCTCGAATCTTCGAATGAGTTCCTCATTTCACTCTGTAAAAGTCCAGGTTTTGCAGCCGTACATTACCACAGGTCTTATCATGGTCTGGTACGTTTTGATTTTCGTTCTCATAGTCACGTATTTATAAGCACCTGTTGGCTGACTTCAGGCGTTCTCTGATTTCTTCACTCATATCGTTGTCGGATGTGATTGTGGATCCTAAGTATTTAAATTGTTTTATATTTTTAAAGTTGTATGTGTCCATGGTCACATTTTATCCTACCCTAACTCTGCCTGGTCTTATGCATATATTTTGTTTTAAGCACCATATATGCCGCTTCTTTTTCGATTTTGTAAAATAGTTCTTTTAATTTCATGACACTTATGCTCACCGCGTCTATATAGTCGGCATATGCTAGCAGCAAGTTTGATCAACTGGTCCCGAATAGCCGAGTTTCGATTTTGGCTTCTCTTACTACTTTCTCTAATGCGATATTAAAAAGCGTGGGTGATAGTGTGTCTCCCTGTTTAAGACCTGTGTTCACTTGAAACACATCTGAGAGGTCATCACCAATCTTTACCCTGCACCTAGAACCCTCAACACAAGCTCTGGTTACTCTGATCAGCTTAGGTGGGATGCCAAACTCAGCCATTGTATGCCATATTTTGACCCTTTTTACACTGTCATATGCCTGCTGGAAATCTATAAATAACTGGTGGAGGTCTTAATATTGTTTTCTTAAACCTTAAAATTTATTGAAGATGACGAAAGTTAAAAGCGCTTTGCAATTAAAGAAATTAAAAAAATATACACACTTAATACAAAATTATTTCATTTCATTATCTTTTTATTTGTATTTTTTGCATTTAATTACTTTATTATCGTTTTTTCATTCACAATTAGCTCAACATTGTGTTATTAATCTTATTTCAGTTATTTTAATGATCCTGTCTACAATGAAGCTCTTGAAAACTCCAGTAATTACAATACAAGGCTTTGCATTGAAAGAAGATTACGTCTTCCTTTTATTGATACTCAAACAGGAGTAGCACAAAATAATTGTGCATTATTCATGAATAAAAGACAAAGGATACCAGGGTTGCTTCCGGGACAAATATATTCTTATCCAAGACAAAGATGGAGAAAAAGAAGAAGACAATATTTAACAATGAATGCTAGAGCTTTTGCAAGAGCTGCTGATCATTTATTAGATGGATCGGAAAATGATATGCATAGTATATCCCAAATTGAAAATCCTGCTTTACAGGACACTGATAGCAAAGACAGTCAATTACTTAAGGATGATGTTTCAAAGGTTTGTCAATATTTTACATTCATACTTTTTGCTAAAATAAGTTGCACTTTAACAGATTTAAATTAAAAGAAGCAGTAAATTTAATTATGTAATGCTTGATTTAATTTTTGCTACTAAAAGGCGCAAGTACAATTAAACATTCCTGATTAACTTTCTTTAGTGAGTGATGTTAGCATAGAAGTAAAAAATACCAAATGAGATCGCCAGTTTATGCCGATTTTTGCACTGTACCATTGTATTTATATTTATATAGTTCCTTAATATGTCAAGAGAGTGTGCGTTAATACGTAAAATTAAAAAAATATGGCCGGCCAGTGATAGCAACATTTAATCTTCACTTGTTAGGTGGCGATTTAGTAAATAATAATTTTATGTAAATGCACTCGATGAGACACCCATTTCTAATTAATCAGTCAGAGAAGATTGACAACAATTTATAAGGCGAGTGTGAAATAGGCAAGTCGGTAGAGGTCGACCTCGGCGAACGTATCTCGATCAGATCGACATTGTTTTGAAGAAAGGCCAGGTGAAGAGTTAAGGGTGGGAAGTTTTTAAATTGACACCCTGATAGTTGAAATCCGATAGGATTCTTGCAGACATTTCGCCAAGGTCTCACTTAGCATTTTCAATGTGTAGTCTTCCCTGGTTGGCTAAAAACTGAGAGCTTTTGTCAATTCATAATTCAAGAAATATTTATAGGTTTACGCCGAAGATTGTAACGGCGTTGGTTGGCGTTGGCTCGGCCCCTTCCGAAGTTTGGTTTGGAGTTATGTGGTATGGAGTGTGTCATATTCGTGGAACACTCGGGGAAAGGTAGCAAAACCCTACATTGAGAGAATCTTCAAAAGTAGATTTATCGAAATAATATACAGGGTGTTCTATTTAAAATAAGGAAGTTTCAGTCAACTTTCGGTATAACCGGAAATTGTAGGAGGCTCTAAATATTTTAGATGAATTGGGCATATACATGAAAACCCCATACCCCAAATTTTCATGTTTTAAATTTGTCAAGTTTCTCTTAAAAGTATAATTGGAACTCCCAAAGAATCACCATTGTATAAATCAATTAACGTAAAGATAATAATAATAAACCAAAGTTAAATAAATAGGTATTTTTGTTGGAAACTGAAACTATTGATAAGCTACTTGTACTTGGCAATGCCAAGTTAGTATCGCTGATTTCAGTGAAAGCTGCTTTTCTTACAGTACTTACAGTATCAGTCATACTAGTACTAGTAATATTAATATTATCCGTACATACAGGGTTCTAAATTCATGCGAAAAAAATCGGGTGATTGTCCGTATGAAATTATAATGGATCTTTCCTATAACAAAATTTCCTCAGCCCACCCCCTTCTGAGATATCACTTCTAAAAGTGTTGAGTAAAATTTAGTTTTAATTTTGGCTGGGGCGGTTATTTCCAACATTTTTTTAATTGTATTTTATTATTGCATTTTCCATCTTTATAAAATTTATAAAAATCATGATATTGTATTTAATTTTTTTTCACTGAATCTATTGGTTCTAGGAAAGAACATTAAGAAATGTTTTTATATAAACAGGGATTTTCAGTAGGTAACATTTTTATTTTACAAAACTAATTCACGAAAAATAGATTTGATATTAAATAAGGTAAGGGGTGCTTATTTCACCCCCTTATAATGTAACAGGAATGTTAAAAAAATACGTGTGATAAGTTCTTTGCGAGTGCACGGAAATTATAAAATTTAAGTTTCTATCTTTACTTAAATTTGAGAAAAAAAATTAAAACTTAATTTTACTCATCACTTTTTAAGGGCGATATCTCGGAACGAAATTTTTAGGTTATTTGAACTACTGATTTATGTGTTTTCATAATAAAATTGTTAATAGTAGATTTGTAGTTTCATAAATTTTTAAACTAAGCACAGTTTGAGATCATCTTCATATGGCAATCGTTGACTTACTATTTTCTTCAATTCGATTTATTCGAGGCCTAAACTAGATAATTATATTGAAAAGAAACTAATATGGCGAATAAAAATTATTATTGTTTTTCATGATCTGTTTTAACTTCATCTCTTTGTAAAATGGAGAAACTTCTCTCATGCTGTTTTTTTTTTATCATCAGGAGTTGAAAATAAATGTAATAAAACTAGAACAGCCATATTTAACCCAAACTACAACAATTTTATTTTCAATGTTTAGCCGTTGGATCTATGTATCGGTGTCGGCTTCTCATTTACAACTGAACAAATTGTTATCTCAAAATTTCACTCTCAACATATTAATGAGACTATTCTTATTTTTGCAAATTGTAAGAAAATTTGATTGTCAGATTTTAAGCAACATATCTTCGTCAAATATAAGTTCTATTGATCTAGTTTTTTGGGAGAGGCCATTTCTCTCTATCGATTTTGTGATCTTGATCTTACAATATTCACAGATTGTTATAAACTTTTCTTTTAATTGCCATTTGTAATGATGTAAACGACATCAATAATGTAAATTTTTTAATATTTATTCTCAGTATATGGTGTCGAAAGTGGTGTCGGTGTCGAAATGATCATTGGAAAAGTCTTCCACGGTATAAAACTAATGACTCTCCACTACTTGGGGTTTTCATTATCCTGCTTTTCTAATGTCAATAGTAAACATTCTTTATCTCGAGGTAATTCTTATATTTACCTTTACTTTCAATAAAATAAAAAAAAATCAGTTCTGTTTACAGTATTGTGTTTTTAGGAGTGGTTTTATGACGAGACTGATATGTTGGAAATGGATGCATATGATGAACAAGATCCAGATTCTGATTTGGATTATGAAGAGTGTTATAGTAAAAGAAGAAGGGGAAGGAGAGGTACAGGAAGAGTAAGTAATATTGATATTTTATCCCAAAAAATTAATAAATTAACATTTTTTAAATACAGAGTGTGAAAAATGTCTTATAAATGAGTTATAAAAAATGTATAAATTATAAAGTAACTTTCCACTGGAGTGTATGGGAAAATAAACTCAATTGCAGTGACAAAAATGGTATAGCTTTTAACAAATTTAAAAGATAAAAGATATTTCCCAAAATTAAAATATAGACCATTTTTCTTTCCAGGGAATTCTGTTAATGAAAATAAATATTTAGATGTACCCAATTCAAGAATACGAAATAATGTGCTTATTGAGTAATAATAACATATTAGTGAATTATTTAAATAAGATATATTTTTATTGAATTCAAATTTACTTGAAAGTAATAAATATCACCCATTTACTCTCAAGATTCACACTACAAGGACCAATCTTTATCAATAGTCCTTCTTCTAAAGGGCTGCTACGGAATGGAACAGGCTTCCAAAATCAGTTTTTCCAAAAAAAACTATGACCTGCAACTTTTCAAAAAGCGGGTCCACAACCATCTTCTTTCTATAATCCCTTCCCCTTCTAATAGTCTTTAAGAACAAGTAAGTAGAATGAATAGGCCCAAAAAAATAAGCTCGCATTTTACTATACCAATTTTTTTATTTGGTTATTTTTTTAAAAGTGTAATGGTTTAGCACTTTGAAACGTAAACGGTTAATAATGCATTCACTTATAATAATTTGATATGCGTTTATTCCTAATATCATGAAAAACATTTTTATAGAGAAAATTTAAGTCCTAATCTTCATTTGAAAAAGGTCGCTATTTACAATAATTTTAAAGTTTGGCAACAATTTTAGTAAAAAGTAAATTATATTAATAATGACATTTTAATATCTTTTCTTATTCTCGTGTTATAGGATGTAAAATATGAAATGACTATAATATATGAATAACCAGTATATATTCTGTACTCATAATAGGTTCTTTATAGGCCTGTTCGTTTGTCATGCTCACGCTGCTCAAAACTGATTTGAGCAGTATTCGACTGTTCATTTGTTGTAAGCAATTGATCAGAGACTGTTCGTTTAACAGGAGCAAGTTGCTATATACCAGATAAAGCAGGATTTATTTGCTCCACCAATTGAGGTAGAGCAGAAAAATCATATCAGTTTGATCTAGCAGAATTTCAAAAATCGGACATTAAAAATGAATAGAAAATTCAGTATAATTAATGGTGAAGTGACTGATGCAAGTTCTGAGTTGAAAAATTATTTACTTAACGAAATGAAAATTTGATGGGCAATTTGGTTGTTTTTTGTTGGGATCAAATATCAAATTGTTTTGGTGGGGGTTTTGTGTTCCTTTGAAATCAGCAGTTGGTAAATGCTCTTCATGGATTTGTATCACGAAAATCATATCAATCTGCACATTTATGTAATTTATTGAGCAGCGTAAGCATGACAAATGAACAGGCCTTATGATTACTTTGTTTAAGTTATAATTAATAATCAAACATAACTAAATAATTTTTTTTATTGTTTTGGGTATCAAAAATTACTGTTAAAAGTTAATGATTATCTATGTTTTTAATTTCATTTGGTAAGTTTGTTGTTTTACTTTATAATGTTGAGTTGAGTTCATACATACATAACATACTCATATAGTATAGGGGTAGACCATTTCTTTCCAATTGCTAAGAGTTCTATTGATACGTAGATTTATCTCGACAATGGTTAGTTTGATACAAGTAATTTATTTGATATTTACAACTGTTGTAAGTACAAATAATTACTTATATTAGAACAATTGCAAGAGTTTATTCAACCACTGTGGTTCCATACCAAAAGATACTGCTTTGTCCCCCCAGTTGTCACACACTTTTTGCATGTTCAAATTTTCACGTAAAATTTGCCGTACACATTCTTTATCAATGCTTACAGTTTCAGTAATTGCACGAATACTTAATCGACGGTCAGACAGAATCAAATTAGAAACTTTTGCGACATTGTCATCCGTTTTTGAAGTTGAAGGACGTCTTGTCGGCCACCTTAAAAACGCTTAAACCATTAAAAAAACAAGTGCCCGCCATAAATATTCACTGCCATACACTTCTTTCAGTAAATTAGTTTCAGTAGCGGTTTTTCCAAGTTTGAAGTAAAATTTAAGAACAATTCGTTGCTCTATTATTAGACTAACCATTCTTACCGGCAAAACAAAATAAAAATACTAACGGAAATAAATGGTGTAGTTTACACACACGAGACTAACTGCATTCTGAAGAGAAAACTTCACATTAAACAGCTGTCGGTCTATGGCGGTTGGCCATGCGCGCTTGTTCCGCCGCAGCGTCAGTCTCCTTATTTAATAGCCACACGAGTTGTTTTTGGGCGAGGCAAGAAAGTGGACTGTAATTTTTTTTTTTTTTAAATGTAATTATAAAATGCGGTTGACAAGGTTAACAAACAAATGGCACTCACCTTGCTAAAAAGGGGATTATTTATAAGTTTGTCTTTATGAGTGTGAATGGACAAGTCGGTACAGGTCGACTTTGGCGAACATATCTCGATCAGATCAACATTGTTTTGAGGAAAGGCCAGGTCAATAGTGCCAGCAACCGTCAAGCGCTGATGAAAGTAAAAGAATTGAAAGACATAGGTAAGAACCGTAGCAAGTGGAAAGAAGTGGTCTCTGCCTACCCGTACAGGAAAAAGGCGTGACTATATGTATGTATGTATGTGTTTACGAGACATGAGTTGAGACGGTGAATTATGAGTTGAGTCTGGTGCCTTACTTACTTTATCCCTCGATGCGCACTGCTATGACAGTTATCCGTGAGTGGGAGATATATTTTTTTATACCGAGTGGTCTTAGCACTAATACTCTCAGAATTACTAAAATTTGCTTATTTTGTGCTTTTAATTTTTATTATTTTAATTCAGATTGACTAAATTTAAAATGCATTTTAGGCTCGTAGTGGTACTGATTCGCCCAGTACACCAAATAGACGAAAAGGTGCCGGAAGAGGAAGAAAAAAGTCAAGTCATAATTTTGAACCTACTCCTGGAGATCCTGATAAACCATTTGCCTGTGAACGTAAGTATTTAAATATTTTCTATATTTGTTCATATTTGAGTGTTGTAGTTAATTCATTATAATTTTTGTCTGAATATTTTGTTCAAACATGTAAACATTGATAAAATTATTTTCTGCAATATTCGTAATATTTTTATGACTAATTTCCAGCTCATTTAAAGTGAAGATGAAAATAAAAGTAAAATACTTAAATATATGATTAAATATAAATTAGGTTTAATCCTAAATGTATTGTGACATAACAACAAGTTTGTGTCAGTGAAGGTACATTGCTTGAAACCGTTTATTTAGTAGATTATTGTTTTACTGTTTGTTGTGTTTTATATTATATATCTACCATGGCAATAGCGAAAAATATCACATACACTTAAATGTTTGCATGTATTCCTAATTAAGCACTAATCACAAAAATATTAACAAATGAGAAATTATACAGATATTAAATGGGTTACTACGAAATGTCCCACTTTTCTAACTTCGTTTTAAGTTTGAGATTAGTTATCACTGCTTACTTTCGGTTTCTCCTAAAAACGTCTTTCAGCACGCGTTTTTATTGGTATTACCTTCATATGTATGCATTGAAGAAAATCGTTGAAAATCGTTGGCAAAATTAATATTTGTCTAAATTGGTAAACTAAATAAATAGACTATTGTTTTTAAAAATCAATTATCAAAATATTCTTTAATATTATTTACTCCCAAAAGATAAGTAAATATGTATATATTACAAAAAAATAATTGGTAAATAAATCATGTCTTAATTTTCAATTATTTTTAAATTGTTAACAAAGTCAAATTTCTTATTGCAATATTAACTTTTTACTTTTTCAGTGGAACTTTAGGTTAGGTTTTTGGATTTTCTTGAAATCGGTAGGTTCTAAGTTGGTAAAACCAAATATGTTAAACCTTATTCTTCCCAAGCAAGGACATGAACATAATATGTGCTCAGCTGTTTCGTCTTCCATAGAGCAAAACTGACAGTCAGTTTGTTGTATCAGACCTATCTTTCCGAGGTGGTGTCTTAGACGACAGTGTCCTGTCAGTAGTCCCGTCAGAATTCGCAGGTCATTCCTACTACATTCCAGGAACATATCAGATTTCAATCATGCTCTATCTCCATTTGACATATAGAGTGACTGTTGTAGGGCATTATTAAACGCTTCTTCTATATCTAGAAAAGCTGTGCCAGTACGGTTTCCTTGTGCTCAAGGAAATGGCTGATCTTTTCTACCAACTTGTTTATTACCAAATTCGTAGGTTTGCCTGTTTGGTAGGCATAATGATGGGGATTTAAGAGATATTCCCTAAGATTCTCTTTGCTTATATGTCCATCAAGAATTTTTTACAGTGATTTCACTAAGAAGGAGGTAAAACTGATCGGCCGGAAGGATTTAGGTTTAGGTAGTAGTCCGGACCTGTTTTACGTAGGTAGACCAGTGGCTCCTAAACTTTAAAGGTGTGTTATGGATCCCCACATCAAATGATTACAAATAAGATACTGCAATAAGTTTAGGTAAGCTGAAAAGCCTGTAGCACAATAATACATCGTGATAAAAGGGATAAAAGGTAAGATAGCCTTTTTGGCTACTTCAGGGTATTTACTCCTAACACCAACCTAAATCTTATCTAGAGAAATGTGTGTTTTAATGTGGATGAACTATGAATGCTTCATAATCTAGGGCGGTTGGCATTGCAGGTTGACTTCTTATGATAAATGCCAAAAATAAATAATTTCGTGGAACCCTAGTGACTACTCTACAGAACCCACTTTAGAAATAGCTGATGTAGACAACTATCGCCACTGACCAGCCCAGCGGAATATAACTTCACGCTAGACTCGCTCTGAATAATTTAATCGAAAGAGGTACCTAATACAATTTCGCTGCATTTCTGCATGGGGTAGGAAATATACCATCTTTTAATGGAGACTTGTGGGGAAAAATAGTTCAGGATTTGTTGGTGGTCCTCCAGAAGTAGACTACCGGGAAAGTGGGTCTGTAAAAGAGTCTCTAACGTTTGCCTATCAGAGTCTGTAAAAGGGCCAGCTGGTCGTTTTATCGTGCCAATTTCCTGCGCGGGATCTTTGGCGAGAGCCTTGTAGATTCTAATGCTGATAGGTAGATCGGATATACTCCGAAAGAACTTCTTCTCTTTTGGCTTTTCTTTGTCGTTAGGGCTATCCGATAGGTCTAGTCATTGGGGCTATGCCATGAGTCTCAGCATCCTGTTTATTTAGCTCGATTAAAGAGTCGTTTAACTTCTTGTTTTTTTTGTCCAAGCTTTTTCTCCATCAAGGTGTTTTTTTTAATAAAAATAGTCGCAAAAAGGGTAGTTCTATCGTGTGGGCCGCGGACGGCCCGCACTGCGACTATTAGAAGGGGAAGGGATTATAGAAAGGAAATGATTGTGGACCAGCTTTTTAAAAAGTTGCAGGTCATAGTTCTCTGGAAAAACTGATTTTGGAAGCTTGTTCCATTCCGCAGCAGCCCTGTAAAAGAAGGATTGATGGAGATTGGTCCTTGTAGTGTCAATCTTGAGAGTAAATGGGTGAGACTGATTAGCGTGCCGAGTTCTTCGGCCGAATGTGGCCAACGGTGGTACATGAGTTTTTATTTCTCTGGAGCATCTGCCATGGAAATATCTGTAGAGTAATGACTGGTCTGCAACTCTTCTTCTATGTTCTAGAGGGTGAAGGGTATCTGTGAGAGTTGAGCTGTTTATCAACCGAATGGCCCTTTTCTGAATGGTGTCTAGAAGACGAAGAGAATGCCTTGGTGCTGAACCCCAAATGTGCGAGCAATACTCCAGTAGAGGTCGGATTTGAGCCTTGTACGTCGTCAACAGTTGATCAGGAGTAAAAAACTTTCTAGCTTTCCACAGAAAACCTAGCCTCTGGCTTGCTGACTTTGCGATGTTAGCAACAAGGTCATGCCAAGACATATTATTGGACACTGTGATTTAAGTAACTCACTTTCTTGGAAAACGTGGCGCTTTGGCCCCACTCGACGATTGCTTTAAGATCTTTATTGATGGAATCCACCTGTTCCTCTGTACCTCTATGGTCCCTTTTTTCCTTCGATGGGCAGTTTTCCTGGTTGTCTATCAGAATGGCAGTTGCGCCACTTCAATTTCCGCTCTATTTTTTATGGTGCTAGTTTCATCATCCCGGTGCTTTTGAAGAGATTCACAGTACCCTTTTCAATCTGTGTATTTTGGATCTCGAAACTGCACTATCGGTCAGTGCCCTGTTCTCATGTCAAATCTTATGTGTATATAATCTGTATGAGGTCTCGGTGGATACCTGCCAGTTAACTATTTTGGTACTCATAAACTGTGTACTTATTGATATATCTAGAATATTTCCGCGAATTTTGTTCATAAATGTTGGTTCCGAGCCTACGTTGTTTACTGATAGCCATTCCCTTATATAATTATATAGGTACTCACCTCTTTCATTGATGTCCCTGCTGTCCCAATTTAGTTGTGGAAATTTGCATCGCATCAGTTGCCAGTTTTTCTTCCTACACAAAGCGACTAGATATTGCACTGCTGATGGAGCAGGTCACCAGGGAAGTAAGCAGAGCACTATCTCCTTGCTTCCTGGGTTTAACCTATCAGAGCAGTTTCCTAGGCCGCTTATTCTAGCTTTATTGGAAGTTCAGGGTTCCTGGATTAATGCCACATCGAGGAAGGGCGGGAGGTTTACTTCTCTTCCCCGCATTTGGTTCTGGTTTAGGCCGTTTGGTTGGCGCTTTACCTTGGACGGGTTTTTTTTCTCTTGGGTTTTGGCCTATGTCTTCAGGCTTACTGTCGCCACCGAGGTAGATTTGCCTTCCTCTTTGGGTCTTGCGGTTTTACCCAAAGATTCTGGCTTTGCCACCGATACCGAATTTTTCTTGGCATCTTTGGACCGGAATTGCACATGTCCAAAGCTAAAGTATGGGCGGAAATGTAGTCGCTCCAGTTCTTTAATTGATGGATCATCCATTGAGAACGTCCACATTTAACCAGGTCTTGCATTTTTTTCTGTGAAGAATAGTCCACTCCTTCAGTGGCACTTATTCTTTAAAAAAAAAAAATATAGTAAATGTGCACTCACTATCACATGTTCATTAAACTGTAATATTTCAAGGTTTTCTTTAGTGAATCAGTAATATCTGTTATTAATAATTATTTTATTTCAACATAATTACAATTAATTTTAAGTATTTAATGCAGTGTTTCAAAATGTTTCTTATTAAAATATAACTAGCATTAAAATTTGATCTTTCTTTTATTACTTTTTTGAATAAAGCTAAGGACCGTCATTTAAAATAATATGAGATTTTTACTTGTAGATCATTCTTTAAATCTTTACATAGCAGCTTTAAACGATTTCAAGTGCAGAGTGGGCCATAAATCAGTTGTCAATATAATACAAATTTACTATCAACAATTTTAATATTAACACACAAATACTAGTACAGTTCAATGAATCTACAAAATATCCTCAACATCACAAATCTTGTTGAAATAAACCTCATTTTTAGTATACACCAGGCTGCAAAATGTATACCCCTTCTTCCAATCCATTTATCAGTTTTCATTTAGAAACTCTTTTTTTTTTTATCGTATCTTTAAATGATTACATTTTTCCGTTTATTTTTGTGAAAATAACAAAATGACACTTTTTGTCTGTGACACTTCTCTCTTTATTTTTAGCAACTTTTAAAAGCAACAAATACACAATCTGATATAAAATTATATACATAACATTTTTATCTCGCGAAATAGTGAAGACTCTTCACTCTTATAGCTTACAAAAATTCTATTCTTTATTCTGACAAATATTCCACTTCTGGCTGTACAATCTTGGCTCTACTGTTCTTGCAAAATTGACAATTCTTCCAAATTTTCTTGACTGCATTTCTTAATTTTGGTACTCAAAACTTTTGCCTAATTTCATCTATAACAAATTCTTATCCATGTTGATTGGCTTTCCGGTGATAATCTTCTATAAGTAATTGTGTAAATTTGTGTCGTAAGTCCAAAATTATAGGATACTTCTTAAAGTAAGGTTTTTCGGCTGACTATTCTACCTTTCATACATATTAATTCCTCGTCGTCTAAAAGGTGACAGCTTATAGTATCCAGATAATTTTTTAATTTATTTTCCGCTCTTGAGATTTTTGAATTCTTTATACAGATGTACATCACATCCTATTAATCACTTTCGGTGAATGATGCAAATAGACTCGGCAGGAACAGCTTGACTCCATCAATAGAGATCTTAAAGTAATCGTCGAGTGGGAAACCAACAATCTTGTTCACTTCAACGCCCAGAAAACACAATGCGTCACGTTTTCCAAGAAAGTGAATTCCTTAAATCATTCCATCACAATGTCCAGAGATATCTTTGAATCAAGTCCCTCCATCTCGATTTTGGGAGTCACGGTGCCTAATTATATGCCTTGGCATGACCATGTTGCTAACATTGCAAAGTCAGCAAGCCAAAGACTGGGTTTTTCTGTGGAGAGCTTGAAAGTTTTTTACTCCTGATCAACTGTTGACGACGTACAAGGCTCAAATCTGAGTTCTGCGGAGTATTGCTCGCACATTTGAGGTTCAGCACCAAAGCATTTTCTTCGTCTTCTAGATTCCATTCAGAAAAGGGCCATTGGTCTGATGACAGATATTCTTCACCCACTAGAACATAGTAGAAGAGTTGCAGACCAGACATTACTCTACAGATATTTCCAAAAAAAAAATGTTTAAATTATTATTTTTATTTAAATTAGTTGTAAAAATAAATTCATCACTATCTGGTGACCATTTCAATCCCGATACTTTTTCAATCTTGTTTTGTGAGAATTCTTCTATATCTTTTACTGAATTCGCTCGGAGTTCTTCAGAAATTCTGTCTAGATCTTGCTTCAAATTTGATATGAAATTTCAGATCTGGAATCCTCCTTTTCGGTGTACATGTATAACATCTTCAATTTGTTTGACAGCATTTTTCACAGAAACGCTACTATCCAAGTAATCTTCCAACGTAATGTTTTTCAATTATAGCCTTGCACGCATTTGGAAATTTAGCTTCAAATTCAGTGGCATTCTGATTTTTCACATACTGTGCCAGACAGGGTGAGCACGTAGCGCCAAAAGTCATGGGTACCATTTCATAAATTTCTGGCTCTCTAATTTTTTTCTACCTCTCCAGAGAAAACGTTAGACTGTTCTGTATTTCTTTCTTATCTGGATTTGAGTTTGAATGAAGACATTGTTGATTGTACCAGAAGATATTCTTATTATCCGGAAAAATGGTTTTATCCTTTTTCCAAAGCAAATCTGTTTCGAATCATTCTATCCTCAGTGTAGTTTCTTTCATAATTTTTTCACATCTCAGAGATTCTGTGCTAAATGAATTTTTCATCAGTTGGTGTGATTCTTCATATTACTTCATACTACAGATACTTCATATTACAGATGTGATAAAAAGCTGTGCTGCTCTTGTCGATGAGATGGATTTTGAAGATTTCCGTGAATAACCCAACCTAGCAGTGTCTTTGATAGCATTGGACCATTGTATTCTAATGGTATCATCTTTCTGGCAGCTATCAGATGGCCATGATCTGGTCCCAGTAGAATTAGTGGTGTTTCTTCATAATAAGATTCAATTTTTTTCAATGTGAGGATATTTTTTCGCCGTGTTTCTATTAACATCTATAATTTGAGTCAGTAGCATTAAATGATTGTTCTCATTCCTGTCAGTTGAGAAAATCTTTCTCTCGTTGCACTAGAAATTTCTAAATTTACTTTACTTGAGTAATTTTCCTAATTTTGAACAACACCATTTATCCACTGGTAACAAATTGGCTCATTTATACCCGTTAGCCCTAAAGTATTTGCCAAATTAGTGACTATCAGTGAAAATTCATGAGTTAATATTTCGCATGAAGGACCTCAAACTCTTACTGGCAGAATCTTCAGTAGTACTCCAAAATGCGAGGAGCTTCTTCTCTTCATAATAATTTTTCCTTAACAGGCTGCAGATGTTAATAATATGGACTAATTTCAAGTTCTAACAACACTTCTTAAAGCATACCTCGGTGCTTTACAGAATTGACAGTACCGTTAAAAAAATTGGTCCCGATTAGCCCACCGCTTAAAATCCCTGTCCAATTATATCACTTGTGCTCCTGTATTAGATATCACTTACGTAAACAACAAGCTCCACTTTTGTCTCATCAATATAATACTCGCCAGAAACACCACTTTGTTCTTCCATTCATGAACAAAACTTGTACTCAACGTTCATACTTATTTATGGCACCAAAATTATACAATACTATACCAGATAATATTAAGTCTCTTAGTAGTATTTGTGGCTTTAAAAGAGAGCTAAAACTTTTTATAAATAATACCGATAGGTCTAATGTAACTAAACATTTTGAGAACTAGTTAAAAAATAGCAATTGTTAAAAGTAATATTTTGTTACAGCGTTGTTTATCTTTAATCATTACATATACAGGGTGGGGCACCCCATACAACACGATTCCTGTAAACCAAACCATACATTTTTTCGGGAATTTCTTCATTTCATTAGATGTATATTGATTAAGGCTGCAAAAGGAAATTATTTTGGAGTCTACAGGGTGGCTCAAAGAAGTGTGACATATCAAAGTTGTGTTTCTTTAAATGGAACACCCTGTATTTCGTTACACTTTTAAATAGTTCAGAAAAAAATAATACGATTTCATAAAAGGTACTATGTAGCTAACTATAACCGTTCTGGAATTATTGATTTTTTTATGAAAATGCTAGGTACAATTGGAAACTAAATAACATCAAAATGTATAGAAATCATCCCTTCGAATTCTGACCAAGCATAAAAGAGGTTTTGCGCTATTGATTTCGATAAAACATGTTTCTCAATATTATACAGAATGTTCAAAAATCATTGCCACTTTTTTATAATTTCGGACAAAGATAAGTAAATATTTTCGATGAAGTATAACAACTGTCAATGAGAATTCTGTGAGAAAATCAAATAAATGTCGTTTCAAAGCTATCTTGATTCAAAGAATGCATTGAAATAAAAAAGTGGCAATGATTTTTGAACATTCTGTATAATATTGAGAAACATGTTTTATCGAAATCAATAGCGCAAAACCTCTTTTATGCTTGGTCAGAATTCGAAGGGATGATTTCTATACATTTTGATGTTATTTAGTTTCCAATTGTACCTAGCATTTTCATAAAAAAATCAATAATTCCAGAACGGTTATAGTTAGCTACATAGTACCTTTTATGAAATCGTATTATTTTTTTCTGAACTATTTAAAAGTGTAACGAAATACAGGGTGTTCCATTTAAAGAAACACAACTTTGATATGTCACACTTCTTTGAGCCACCCTGTAGACTCCAAAATAATTTCCTTTTGCAGCCTTAATCAATATACATCTAATGAAATGAAGAAATTCCCGAAAAAATGTATGTTTTTCTACCTTTATTTTTGTATCCGAAACAAGTGCCTATTCACTTATCGGTATTTTAGACTTTATTTTTTTGTTTATACATTGTTTTTTTATTATCTCTAATAAAGCACTATTATTATTATTTATATTATATATGCACTCACACCTGAAAAGTTTAACACAGTCTTCATCGCCACATATTTGTAGATTCCTACTTGTTGAGTTTAGATTCCTGTCGGATTGTGTACAATTTGCAGAATTCCATATGTCTGGTCTGTATTATTTTTATTTAGGTCTTGAAGTAAGGTAGGAGCTTATATGGTCTCAATTGCAGATTTTTCTGAATCCTTCGTAGGCTTATTCTTGCCATTTCATACCTGTTTGGAAGTTGCACAAAACATTGTGCGACAACATTAAGATTCTCTTCTATAGTAACAGACTTTGGCCTAGCTGTACAAGAAAGCTCAGCTTCTGACCCAATTTCTTCAAGTCTTAAATTTAATTTGCGAATATCTTTTCAAGTTTAAGGTTGGATGTTGTGTTCCGCAAACAAGTCCCAGACATTACTGTAATTATGTTCTTGTTTTCACCATGTTTGCATAACAAATACACGCTGTTCTGTAGTTCTGTTCAATGATAACAACATAACCTCAGACTGCTATTGTCAACTGACTCATGGGTAACTTCACACTAGTCAATTTCACAACTGACCATCACTACGTTACCTTAACAAAGTCTAATGATTTCTAGTTACAATTGACTTATGGCCCACCATGCATTTTCTTTAAATTTTTACAGGTTTAAATAAATTTCTAGCTTGTTTTTCTTTGTATCAGTATTTTAGTAGGATATATTTATTCTATTGTGTTTTGCTGGTAGTTGACCATTTTTAAGTTTAGATTTTACAATATTGTTAAAATATGTTTTTATGAATATAAATACGATCAGATCAACAGAACTTCATTATATTGACTTGTATAATCAACGTTGTTTATTGGTTAAAGAAAAGACTCATTTTTCTACCGTTCGACTAATCAACGAGAATCGTGTGTCAGAATTTTCGCATTTTCACGACTTTAGTGACTTGGTAGTATTTGGGAATGGCAAATACTTACCTATCAATATGAATTGTTTTTATGTATTGATTAAGTAATCACTAAATCCAAAATATCACTATCCATTCGTCTATGCGGTAAATTTTATTTATTGCATTGTTTAATTTATTTTCAATAATATCTTTAATTATTTCAACTCCAAATTTTTAGCCAAAATTTTTTGTCTCCGATAAATACCCTTTCATTGAAAAAATCACCAAAGTATTAAATTATTAAAGACTATACTAAAATAAATGAATATATATTAAATAGGATTGTTATTAAGCTACATTGCAACAAAATATATTTAAGAAAAAACATGAGAAATCTAATATTGTTACTTGAATGTTTCGTCCTATTAGGAGCAACTAGATAAATGGTGTGATAAAATATTTTATTTTAATAATTTTTAAACGCTAGCGGTGATAAAAATTTTTAAGTAAAACCGCTTTTTTAAGTTAAAAGTGGAAACTATGAAGTTGTATAATTTTTACTTAAATAAGATGATAGTAATGTCATTTATTTTATTAATCATGGTAAAAATTGGAATTGTTAACAACTTTTAATTAGTTACATCATTATGCATGCTTCATATGTTATTGAATAACTGTAGTGCTCCATAGTATGCTTACAATAGTAGCACCGCATGACTTCAACAGCCTGCAAAAGCAGGTTGTCTATGAGAATATTTGTCTCAGCTTTATATCACCTTTTTTTTTCTCTAATGCTGATAATCTAAAATATTGAATTACTAACTTGTGTGCAATGTATTAAGTATTAGGGATGCATTATTTTTAATTGTAGTCAACCAATAAAGAATCATTCAAACCATATTTTTTACGTAAATAATAAAAATATCTTAAATAATTATTGTTATTTCTATTAATAGTTAGGAACACATATTTTTTATTTGCAGGTAATTCGCCAATAAATATATTTACGTTCGTTATTTTTTAAACGTTTTTACTTAATTATGTTTAAAGTTAGTCGACTACGGGTCAAATAAAAAAAAACTGGTCTGTGAGTACTTATGTACGCGCTTTAGAAGTTATACTTCTTTGGCAGAAGTATGAAAAAAAATAAAAGAATTTATTTAATATTTTTAGTGAATACAAAAATTTTAGAGTTTCAAGTTATCAATAATTTATAATTAATAATTGTAAATAAATGAATTAAAATTAATAATTGTAAAATATTATTTATTAAATTTTTGATATGTGACATCTTTGCTCTCGCTTACTCGCAATTTGTGGGGGTTATTTCGTGAAATGTGTATCAGTAACATTTGATTTGACGAATGAGTGCGCGGTTAAAGTTGACCGTCAGATACACGTCAACAATAGACGTTAACCATTTTTCCGAGAGTTGATTTGAAGAATAAGCGCGCGGTTAGAATTGGCCATCATTTGGCCATTTTGAGGTTGACCGTCAGATAGACGCCAACAATAGACGTTAACCATTTTTCCGAGAGTTGATTTGACGAATAAGCGCGCGGTTAGAATTGGCCATCATTTTACCATTTTGAGGTTGATTTTTGTCACTTTCAGTGTCAATTAAATAAAATACAATTTTCATTAAAAATAATTATTGTTTGATAGGAAAAATCATTTCAAATAATACCTGACCCATTTTTATCAGAATATAATTTTAAAATTGCTTATTACTAAGGTGAGATGTCAAATGTTACACATCATATGCGACTACTGTAAGGCTCGCTCGTTTTTTTTTAAACTCATTAAAAAAAATTAAAATTGTTTTCAATTATTTATTGAAAATAAATATTCAATTATTTATTATTTAAATTAGTGATTATTTAAATTAATATCTTTTTCAACTCTGATTTTAATTAAGAGAATTAAATAAAAGGATTAAAAAGATTGTAGTACAGGTTTATTTATCAAAAAATTTATTAACTTGAAAATATACTTTAGAATAATAGCATAGACATAAAGGATAGACCGCGGGTCCAAGTGCGGAGAGTTGGCTCCCGATGAGAAAGATAGTTGCCCCGAGTGTTGTTTCGGTCTCTCTCTAATGGGGCGGGGCCTACGGTCGCGCGTGTGCGCAGGTACCGAAGGGGCACTGCCAACCGTGGCAGGCTGAGCAGTAGAAGGGCGAGCAGGCCATGCATTTTTCAATCTTTTTTTTTTCTTCGTGTAATGCTAGCGCATAGATGTTTAATCATTTATCACGTTTGAATCTTTTTAAATTTTTCAAACAATAATTATGTTTTGATTATTCCAGTTTGTGCTCGAGCTAAATTATGTTGTTTATATGAAGATTATTCGAGGAATATTTTGAAAATTGAGAGAGAGAGAGAGAGAGAACAATTTTAATGAGTATTTAAAAAAACGAGCGAGCCTTATGATAGTCGCATATGATGTGAAACATTTGACATCTCACCTAAGTAATAAGCAATTTTAAAATTATATTCTACAAAAAAATGGGTCAGGTATTTTTTGGAATGATTTTTCATAACAAACAATATTTCTTTTTAATGAAAATTGTAGTTTATTTAATTGACACTGACAGTGACAAAAATCAACCTTAAAATGGCTAAATGATGGCCAACTCTAATCGCGCGCTTATTCGTCAAATCAAGTGTTACTGTTACAAATTTCACGAAATGACCCCCACAAATTTCGAGTAAGCTAGAGGAAAGATGTTACACATGCAAGAAAGCGAGAGCAAAGATGTTACTCATCAATAGATGTGGGAGAAGTTAATTAATACGAGCCTTAAGAGCCAAAATCCGAAGGAAATTAATTTTATCTAGTGATCATATTTAGAAATATTCGTTCTAGTTAGGAAGTCTTAAATGTTTGGAGCTGTAAGGGTGACATAAAGCTAGAGACTGCATCCCTATCATAGTGCCATCTTTTGAATGGTGGTATAATTTGGTTTTATTTTGAGTTTACGTCGGTTAATTTTTTGGTGCTTTAGCCGTTTTTGAGATACAAGAATGCGGTATAACTTAAATGTCAAGCTACCGGAGCCACGCCAGGAACTCACATTAAAAAACAAATTGAATTTTTTTTGTATATACTATGATTTGGTGCTAATTTGATGGTATTGAATGGTAAAATGGGAAATTCGCTAAATCATCATCACTATTTGGAAAAATCGACTTGCGTAACCACTCCGATTCCTATTGGTGGTTTGAAAATATTTCATTTTTTTTTGTCGCATATGATGCTAATTTGGTGCTATTTTTTAGCAACCGATTAAATTATGATAATTCAGATTGTTGTGATCACAGATCGCAACACTTCGTTTAAATTTTATTTTATATCCTTTTACGATCCGTCCCTGCACGATAACGTCTTATAACCGTTTTGTCCCAGGGAGAACCCGCTCCCCTTCACCTCACCGGTGATGTCTCCGGCTGGCACCCCAGCTGGCTTTCTTCCCCTCTTTTGTTTCTCGAGTCGGTGCAGTAGTAATTTTTCGTCTCGATTCGACGCAACAGTAGTATTCCTTCGAACGTTGAGAGCGACAGTCGTTCAGTTCCCTTTTCACGGCGACAGTCGTTGAGAGCGACTGTCGTTGAGAGAGACTGTCATACAGTTCCTTTTTTCATGGGAATTACACATTGCTTGTTATTTGCAATAAGAAGTACTCCTCCTGATAACCCTGATTAGCAGACTTGAAACACAAAGTAGAGAATATGGTCTAGATGTCAACCATGAAAAAACAAAAAATAATATATATTTATTTATTTATCGTATGGCATACATCACATAAAATATTGTATAAGTTAACAGGACAACATATAGCACAATGTACAAACAGTGTAAAAATATAAAGTATAAAAACACAAAAATATAGCATAATTACAGTTGAATGTCTAAGTTGTTAATATAATCAATTGATTCTGGTGTCGCTGTCAGGAACTCATTTGGCTGACCTCCATATGCCCTCAGGTTGCAATCTTCCGTGATGTGGCGGATCGTCTGCCTTTCAGCGCCGCAGTCACACTGTGGGGAGGGTATTATGTTCCACTTGTAGAAGGCATCGGCACACCTGCCGTGGTTGGTCCTAATCCGGTTAAGTGCTACCCATGTCTTGCGTGGTAGTTCAAAGCCGGCTGGGGGAGTTGTTATGCACGGCATGTTGAGAAATTCCGGTTGGGCTGCTTCGGTCCATTTCTACCTCCACTCATTTATTGGGTTGAAGTCAACGGCCTCCAAGTTTAGAGCCGTTTTGATGGGGGGTTTTCTTGAGCGCAACCTATTCCTGTCTATGTCCTCGATGTCTCTGTTTATTGGTAGGTGTGGGTTTTGAATAACCTTGTTGTACTCTCTGACAAGTGCAGTGGATCTCCGTATCGATGGAGGAGGGATATGGCTTAGAACTGGTAGCCAATAACTCGGTGTAGATTTAATTGTGCCCGAGATTAAACGCATCGTGTGATTCAATTGAACGTCGACCATTTTGACATGAGGGCTGTTTAGCCAGACCGGAGCACAATATTCCGCCGTAGAGTAGACCAGCCCTAACGCGGAACATCGAAGCGTCGTTGCGGAGGATCCCCATGAAGTGCCACAGAGTTTTTGTATGATGTTATTCCTTGTTTTGAGTTTTGAGGCAGTCTTAGTTAGGTGTTGTTTGAAGGATAAAGTTCTATCGAGAGTAACTCCCAGGTATTTAGGATACCGGTTGTGGTGCAGCAGCCTGTTACCAAAGCTCATATTGAGTTCTCTATTGGCCATGCGGTTGTTTAGGTGAAAACAAGCAACCTCCGTCTTGCTTGCACTAGGTTGGAGTCTCCAGTTGTGAAAGTATTTCTCTAGGGTTTCCAAGTCATCTGTTAGCACTTCTTCCGTCTCTTCAATCGATTTGCTTCTGGTTGCTATTGCCCAATCATCAGCATAGCCAAATTTTCTAGATCTTGTTGTGGGCATATCCGCAATGTAACAGCTGAACAGGAGAGGAGCTAATACTGAGCCTTGAGGTAGGCCGTTATTGAGTTTCTTCCAATCGCTCAGTGAGTTTCCCATGACAACGCGAAATAATCTATTGCTCGGCATATTATCGATTAAACCCACAGTTGTTTTACAGGGTATTTGACGTAGGAGTTTATAGAGCAGTCCTTGTTTCCAGACTGTGTCATATCCTGCAGTCAGGTCTATGAATGCGACGGATGTTTTGAGCTGCTTCTGGTATCCGGCCTCTATATAAGTCGTAAGTGCCAAGACTTGGTCGGTACAGCTTCGCTTTGGCCTGAATTCAGCTTGCTCGACTGGTATGCTTTCTAGGATATTCACGCTTATTCTATTGTATAAAAGGCGTTCTAATGGTTTATAACTGGCACTTAAAAGCGCGATTGGGCGATAGCTCTCTGGTTTGTCATTTGGCTTTCCTGGTTTTAGGATCGCTATTATCTTTGTTTGTTTCAGTGAGCGTGGGATAATTCCTGTGTTTAAAATATTAGTGTAGAATTTTGCCAACCAGTTGCGGGCACTTTTTCCTAGATTTATTAGGAATTCCGGGTGTATACCATCGAAACCTGGAGCTTTACCTGACTTGACACCCTCTAGTGCCTTCGTAATATCCTCAAGGGTGAAGGTCCGAGAGTATGTTGAATGTGTTTCGGCGGCGGCTTTTAGGCGTTTAAGCTCCCTCTTAATTTGGGTGGAGTGCTCTCGGTCTCCGGGTGCCCTAGCCAAGTTTTCGTAGGAGGGTCCACGCCTTCCTGCTGGATTGTTTGAAGTCCATAGCCTCAACAGTTTCTATCCACTTCTGTCTACGTGCAGCGTCTAGGCTATGTAAGAGCTTATCCGCTATATCCTGTTCACCACTCTCAAGGAACTCTTGGTATAGGATTTCACTTGAATTACTCCAGCCAGGGATGTAATCCTTTCGGTAGCCCCTAGGGATGGTCTCTTTGGCTGTGCTTATTACTAAGTCGACAAATCGCTCGTAGTTTGCGCTCGTTGGTGGGATGAATCTGAGGCATTTTTCAAGGTTAGTGGTGAAAGCGGGCCAGTTTGCTTTATTGAAGTTCCATCGTGGCCGGGGAATAGATGACACTAGGGGGACTTGAGTACCAACCTCGATGAGGACGGGTCGGTGCTGGCTATGTGGAAAGTCAGGAAGCACTTTCCGGGAAGTCACTAGTGGGAGATTATTTTTGTCTTTCGAAACAAAGCAGAGGTCGGGGTTGTACTCCCTTTGCCAAGTAGCAGATTTAAAGGTTCCTCGATCTTTCGCGTCGAATACTAAATGTAAGTTAAGGTCTTCGGCCCAGTTGGTTAGGAGCTCACCATTCTTGTCGTTGCTTTGATACTTCCACTCCTGATGATGGCTATTAAAGTCGCCAATGTAGACCGTTGGGTGGTTGCGTTGGTGAAGTACGTCTTGAGGCCATAGAGTATTTGGGGGTTTGTAAACATTTGTGACTGTTATCTCTCCCATCTGGGTAGTGATCACGTGGATATTATTGGTGGAGGATTTATCTATCAGTACCGCATTCTCAATTGTGTTACGTATATAGGTGGCAAAAACGTATGCTCGGTCATAAGTTGCTGCCATTGTTTCATAGCCCGGTATCATACCTCTCGTGCGAAGCTCTGTATCATTATTCAAATGAGTTTCCTGGATAACGACCAGGTCAATATCGTTATCATGTAAAAGTTTAGACAGGTATTGGCATTTAGCTCTGCTTATGCCCTCAATATTCAACTGGCAAATACGGACTGAGGGTCCAATATTTCTAGTCTTTAGGTTCTGAGAAGAACCGTGAGTGTTTCTAGGGTTAGCCATTGTGATGTCTTGTAGTCAGGAGATAAAAAAGAAAATGATAGTCTGGCTGCTGGATTGTGCTAGTTCATTTAGCGTTACCCAGGGTGCACGTGTAGTATTCTACTACGGACAGGAACTAGCTTTACTCCCCAATAATATATAATAATAGACCAGGTATAACAAAAGTAGGACGGCGTCTAGTAGTACATCAGTTCGTTTACCTGGGTGTACTAATAACAAATGAAGGAAGCTGCACACCAAAGATAAAACTCGGAACAGAAATAGCAAGGGGAGCAATGAAAAGCCTGGAAAAAACCTGGAAGGACAGTGCTATCACGCCAAACAAAAATAGTTTAAACTCTAATATTCACAATATTTCGGTACGGAGCGGAAGCGTGGACCTTGAAATAATCTTCTTCTTCTTCTGGTGCCCTGTCTGTCTTTAGACTTTGGCTATTATCATGCTTATGATTTCTTGAAATCTTTCTCTATCGGCTGCCGCACGAAACAGTTCTTCGGCCGAAAGATCACATCATTGCCTGATATTGCGTAGCCAGGACAGCTTTTTTCGCTCTTTTACCTTCCACTTTTCCCTGTATTATGAGGCGCAGTAGCTGATATTTAGATCCTCTGATTATGTGTCCAAAGTACTCCGTTTTTCTCCTCTTTATAGTGTTTAGCAGTTGCCGTTCCGTGTCCATCATTCTGAGGACATCCTCATTGGTAGTATGCGAGACCCACGATATTTTTAGAATCCGGCGGTAGCACCACATTTCAAATGCTTCTATTCTATTCACCGTTGTGACCTTTAATGTCCACGTCTCGCAACCATAAAGTAGGACAGACCACACATAACATCTTAAGACCCTTTTACGAAGATGCATTGACAGATTTCTATTATATAGAACTGGTTTCCATGTCTTAAAGGCATTGCGTGATATTTCAATCCGTGTTGTTATCTCTTCATCAGAGTACGCATTCGCATTAAGCCAGCTGCCTAGATATTTAAAATGGTGTACACGTTTTATCTCCTCCCCACCGATCCAAATTTGCCTCTGATGTACATTTATTTTTTCGACTGCCGTCCACTTTGTTTTTTATGTTGATTTTGAGACCTCTTGGACGACTTGCTTCGTTCACTAGATTTACTAATGGTTGGAGGTCTTCCAGATTCTCTGCCTGAATGGCTGTATCGTCAGCGTATCTTATATTGTTGATTGTTTCTCCGCCGAGTCTTACACCTTCTTGTCTGTCATCTAAATCTTCCTTGAATATTTCTTCTGATTATAGGTTAAAAAAGCTCGGCGATAGAACACAGCCTTGTCGTACTTCACATTTAATGGGAAGTTTTTGAGTATGTTTGTCTTCAATTTGGACGGAGGCTACTTGGTTGTAGTATAGGTATTTTAGTAGTCTAATATCATAGTTGTCTAGTCCTGTTACTTCCATGTATTTAAAAAGTATGTCGTGTTGTACTCGGTCAAATGCCTTTTCGAAGTAGATGAAGCAGACATAGACATTCTTTCGGAGTTCACAGCTTTTTTGGAGTAGAACGCGCATACAAAATAAAGCCTCTCTGGTCCGCAGACCACTTCTAAATCCAAATTGTTTGTTACTCATTTTACTTTCGCATAGTAGGAATATTCGATTTTGTATTATTCGCAAAAGGATCTTGAGCGTGTGACTCATCAGGCTAATAAGTCTAAACTCGCTGCATTTAGTGGGTCTACTCTTCTTTGGTAATGTTATGAAGAGCGATTCTAGCCAATCGTCTGGTATTTTTCCTTCGCTGTATATTTTATTAAAAAGTGCGGTTATGCAAGTAATACTCTTTTCGTCTGGTCTGGTCCGGGCGCCTTGTTATTTTTTGCTTGTTGTATTGCTTTCTTGACCTCTGCCTTCAGTATACTGGGGCCTCTGTCTATCTCGTTGTCACAGATAGTATGTGCCATGTTTCCTGGGTTGGCATCGTCGAAGAGGTCAGTGCCGTACCTCTCCCATTTTCTGCATTGTTGTTAGTGATCAAGGAATTTTCCGTCTGAGTCTTTAAGTAGGTGGACATGTTTTGGTTTTCTAATTCCGGAGGTATATTTGAGTTTTTTGTGGAGATCGAAGCTGTCGTGTCGTTTCATGACATCTTCTATTTTTTTACAGTTTTCAAGCCATAATTCTTTGGCTTGTTTAATTTTATTTTTTATATTTCTGTTGATAACACGGTATCTGCCAATGTCTTTATTTTTATGTTCTCTTCGGGATTCCATTAGGTTCAGGATTTCTTGTGTTATCCATTCATTTTTTGCTAGTCTCTTAGATGGTTTTAGTGAATCCTTTGCTTGTTCCATAATCGGTCTTTGTATCTCATGCTAGTATTCGTTGATGGTTTTGTTTTTATTTGGCGTTTCCTTTATTCTGTGTATTTCTGCGTTTATTTGCTGAGATATCTGTTCACGTGTTTCAGAGTTTCTGAGGGGATCGAGGCATATTCTGCTCGCTTTATATGGTTTTGTCGGTATTTTTAATTTAACTTGGATTTTGGAACAAAATAAGTTGTGGTTTGAGTTTGTCAGCGAATGGGTAGGTTTTAACGGTTTTAATGCTGTTCCGGAAACGGTGATTTATCAAAATGTAATCTATTTGGTTCCGTACTATTCTACCATACTGTCCATGTGTATAGGCGTCTTCTTGGAAGTTGGAACCAAGTATTCGTAATAACAAAATCAGCCTCTTGACAGAATTCGATTAGTCGTTCACCTCTTTGATTTCTTTCTCCCGGACCGAACTTTACGGTGATGCCACCCGTGGCTTTCTGTCCCACCTTTGCGTTAAAATCTCTCATAAGTATTATTTCATGTTTTTTTGTTGTTTTTAACACTTCTTTTATTTGATGATAAATTTCTTCAATTTTATGTTCATCTTTATCTGCAGTTGAGGCATACACTTGGACGATATTTATACTTACTGGTTTAGCGTTTAGCCGTATCAAAAGTGACAGTGGGATGAAATTAGTGACATATTTACTAATATTCTTTTTCATGATTATTGATACCCCGTTTCTATGCATATGCTCTTGGTTTCCAAAAAAATAGACAGCGTATCCATCTGTTTTATAACTTCCAGTGCTTGGCCATTTAGTCTCACTTACTCCCATGACAGTGATGTCCAGTTTGTCCATTTCAAGGAGTAGATTTCTTAGTTTACCTACCTCAAACAGGGTTGTTACATTCCATGTGGCTATCCTATACAGGTTTCTGAGTTTCGTTATTTGTTTGGTAGTGTTTAATTCGCATGGATTTCGCAGGATGACGACCTTAGAGGCCCTGTGATTTTGCTTTGGTTTGCTTACCCCGCCGGCTCTTCGGTTCCGTACTCCATGATCAGTAATTGTATTTACGTTGTTTGCACGAGTCATGATGATTATTACTAGGGAGTATAATGGGATGGTTTCCACTTGCCTTCCCCAGCGCAGTGTCTTAGCCGATACAGTCTAATATAATGACTGTCGCCTGAAAGTATCCGTGTTAAGCTGTTCCAAACTAATCGTTCTCCACCTTAAGACAGTGATGCAAATGCTGCTTCCCATTTTCATGTGCTAGATTTTGTTCCGCCCCGGGTATTTCATTTCCCCGGTACCACCCATATCTGGGAGGCGTTCCCCTTTCCGCCATCTGGGGAGGCGCCCGATGGAGGATCTAGCAACCCCACACGGACATGAAAGAATAAGACCGAAGAGAAAAAGATGCATTCGAGATGCACTGCTTGAGAAGAATAATTCGAGTCCCATGGACGGCAAGTAGAACGAAAGAGTCTGTCCTTAGTGAAATTAAGGAATCGCGGCGACTATCCCAAATAGTGAACACCAAGCTACTAAAATACTTCGGTCACGTTACAAGACGCAATAATAATGATATAGAGCGCTTGGTTGTCTATGGCAAGGTGGAAGGGACTAGACCGAGAGGTCGTTCCTCGAGAAGGTGGTCTGACCAATTAAAAGAATACATTGGAAAAAGCTTTAGAGAAGCTGCCCGCAATGCAGTGAATAGGGATAAGTGGAGAGAAGTAGTAAGTAAAGCTGCAATACTACATTAGAATCGTGTATGTGATGACTACCCTTCAGTCAAGAAGGAAAGAAGAAGTATTCCTCCGACCGTCAATAGTGGCGAGTCATTCAGTTTTTTTCCTTTCATTTCGTTAGTTTAATTCAAACATTTCCACGGCTATAAATTAATTTCATTGCTTGCAGCAGTTCACTAGTCGGTACCAGTGCCATTGTCTTTTTTGAAGATTTGAAATATATTTTGTGTTAAATAAAAACGTTTAAAAATCAGCCAAATTTGTGATTTTTCCAAGTTAAGTAAAAAAAATGTTCGTGCTTAAAAAGGGAAATTATAAACCTCCGATTCCTACACAGATGTTTTTCTAAATAAGGGATAATGTATCTTGGATGGAATATTATAACTCGTCGTTTTTAACGAAAAGTATTTTCTACAAAGTGTTTTCTACAAAATCCAATCAAAGACTAAAATTTTACCTGTTTTCAATTTGTATGTCTTTTTTTTTTAAATGTAGTTTTTTAACAAATAAGCTAAAAATATTGTATAAATATTTGTTTTTTAAAAAAATTCCCGATGCTTAAATTTATTAATTTCAAATAAATTTTTGATAAAAATCGATCTTTAGTTAAAAAATTTGTTTGCAGAAATCAATTTTTCAAGATTTATTATCCCTTTTTTCTCAAAAACGGCTGAAGCATAAAAATATCTTCCGGTGGTTTAAAACAGTATTAAATTAGCATCAAATTATGTTACAAAAAAAAGTTGAAATATTTGTTCCTTACTGGCGACAATTTTGCAAAATTATTATTTCATTATTCAACAGAATTAAATTAGCACCAAATTATGATATAATAAAATCTTTACCTAGCCGCGCTAGCTTCACATTTATGTTAGCGTATCCATTGTATCTCGAAAACGACAGACATCAAATTTTTTGACAGTAACTCAAAATATCACCAAATTATACCACCATTCAGAAGATGTCCCTGCGTTATGGATATGATACGTGTATTTATTAACACAGCCAGGAAAGTGACTATGGAAGGACATGTAATCAGATTTCATGGAAATGTATGTAAAAAAGGTCCGCCACCGCACTCTACTGAAATTCTTTTTCAGACTTGGATCTTAAGTAGCTTTCTTTCGAATTAAATTCATCAATGTAAGTGCAGCGTTTCAATTGTGAAATCAATTATTTAGGCTTTGTAGTCTTATTTCAGATATGTGCATATTTAGTATTAAATTAACAGACGTCAAGTACTTTCCGGTTCTAAATTAAAATCGCAACTTTTTGAGTGGCCGCTGTAGCTAAGTCATTGTCATTTACGTATAAAGTAAAAAAATCTTTTTCCAATGATTGATGTTTAAAGTTATGTTATTAGTTTCAAAAGTTTAAATAAATGTATAGTAATTAAAAGTAAAAATATTTAAAGACTACAAATTGTCCATGTAATGTTTGCGCTTTTACTCTTCAAAGGTGATGTCAAAGTAAACTAGTGAAAGTGATTGTCTGACCTAAAGGAATAAAACGAGAGAGAAACAAGATAAATATGTATATTGTAACCATTTTTCGATACACGCCACTGGAATATATTACGTAAGTGAGCTAGACGGTACGGTTACATCACAGCCAATGACGATGATGTTCCACTACCTTCCCGCCAATCTAGAATTTTTGATAGAACAGTCTGGATACGTTTAGAAACTTCTAGTCTTTTGTAGTTGTTACGTTAATATATAAATTGGCCTTAGTTAGTTTTCTGAAGTTAATAATTGTGTTCACTAGTTTACATAAATTGTAATTGTAAAGTTCATAAATTAATGTGTTAAATATAAATTTGAACCCCGAGTGTGTTTTAAGTAAAAGTTACAATATTTTTCTAAAAAGGTCAGACTTAAATGCTTTCTCGGATTATTTTGCGTTATAACAAATTGTAGAGGTAATATATGCCCGTCCGTTTTTGAAAATTTTTTACGGTTGACTACTTTGAATATAATAATCCTAATTAAATCATATCGAATTTTTTTGTATTTTTGATTTAAAGGTCTGATAGGTGATACATCAGTTGTTAAATGTTATAGATGGTATATATTGATCAATATTGATTAGGTCAATACTTAATGTAACAATTTAATAACTTATTTATACTCTTTTTATTTATTTGATATTAAGGGTACTGAATTGAAAGAAAGATTTGTCTAGTACATCTAAAAAAATTATGAAATTAGTAATTGCTTATTAAATATTTTATAACAAATTTTTACTCACGATATTGAATGTTTTTTGTTAAATTGGAATAAAATAACGCGATATTTCTGGGAAACTCGAAAGTAAGCAGCATAATCGTTTTTTTATGAAATTTTTTATTAACCAAGTACGATTGATCCCAAATTACATTACAATATCTTTCATAACACATCTAAATAAATATCAAAAGGATTAAATGTTGCAACAGTACAAAAAATTATTTAATAAATAAATTTTTCAATAAATTATACTTCTAATTTATATACTATTATTATTCTATTTTATTCAATAAATTTTTAAAGTTTTAAGATTATTATAGAAGGACATTTGTTTCTGAGTTTCTAAAATAAAGTAATTAACCTTTATTTGCAAAACAAAGTACAACTTAATTTAGACGAAAAATCACTTAATTATTAAATAAAAATATGGCTAAAATTGAATCCAAGTAATATATAAATAATCTTCTAGAATGTCCAATTCCAATTACTACTTTAAATCTATGTTCATAATTGTTTTTTATTAATTAAACACAAATGGTTGCATCTGTAATTAACAATAACCGTATTATTTACACATTTAATAAACATACATAATGTTGACTATCATTTTTACGTTTGGTTCATTGTGAGCACAAAATATTGTCAATTTTACTATTGATTACAAACTTAATGTATACAGAGTGGACCAAAAGTCTGGCCACTTATTTCGTAAATTGTTAGTCAGATTTGCAGTGTCTCTGATATTATTAGTTACTTTGGCTTTTTAAATACATCACCCTGTACATTCAGTCATTATTGGAATCTCCTCTTTAATACGAGTTCAGCCATATATGTAAAACTTTTATGTAGCCTAGAAGGTTTTAAATAAATCTTCTTTGTGTGCCATGCTTGTTTTCAAACGTTGGCTATCATAAAGCGTTCAGGCGTTGGCTATCATAGAGTTGACAATTTGTTGGAAAGCTTCTCGATCGGTAGCTACATGAAACAATTCTTAGACTGTTTGACCCGTCCAATGTCTAATATTACGAAGCCAAGAAAGCTGTTTTCTGCCAATCCATCGCTTTCCTTCTATTTTACCCTGGATAATTAATCGAAGCATGTGATATTTATGCCCCCTCATCATATGTCCAAAGTATTTGACTTTTTTTATTTTGATGGTGTTTGTCAATTCTCGCTCTTTATGTAGTGATGTTCGTTAGTTACAAGTGCTGTCTACGGAATCTTTAGCATACGGCGATAGCACCATAACTAAAAGGCTTCCAATTTATTTAAATGCTTTACTTTCAGTGTCCAGGTTTCACATCCACAAAGCAAAACAGACCAAACGTAGCACTTTAATACTCTTAGACGGATGTTCATCGAAAGACTTCTATTACATGATACAGAACGCCAACTAGTAAATCTTTTACGTGCCAGTTCTATTCTGGTTGAGATTTCTTCATCGCTTTCAACTCTACAGTCTATCCAGCTACCCAAATACCTAAAGTGTTGTACTCTGTCCAGAATTTTACCATCTAATTTTAATTTTGGATACTTGATATTAATTTTACCGACAACCATCCACTTCGTTTTCTTTGTGTTGACACTTAAACCATTTTTCTTGCATGCATTTTTTACTGCATTTAGTAGTGTTTGAAGGTCTTCGAGGCTTTCTGCCATTATAGCAGTATCATCAGCGTACCTAATGTTGTTAATTATTTCTCCACAAATTTTAACACCTTCATGGCGATATTTCAGCGCTTCTTTAAAGACAGCTTCCGAGTAGACATTGAAAAGCATTGGTGACATGACACATCCCTGCCTAACGCCACGTTTAATAGGAACTTTTTCTGAAACCTCTTGTTCCACTTTTACTTTAGCAGTCTGGTTATAGTAAAGGTTTTTGAGCAGTCTTACATCATATGAGTCAAGACCAATTAGATCTAAGCATTGAAACACTGGTGTATGCGGTACGTTGTCAAAGGCTTTCTCGAAATCGATGAAACATACGTAGATGTTTTTACGAAATTCAACACTTTTTTGCAAAAGTGTTCGCATGCAGAACAACGCCTCATGGGTACCCATACCGCCTTGAAAACCAAACTGCTCATCACTGATTCTGTCCTCACAATATATATATATATATATATATATATATATATATATATATATATATATATATATATATATCGATATATACGATGATGCAGTATCTTCAAAAATATTTTAAGTGTGTGACTTATCAAACTGATAAGTCGATAGTCACCACATTCTTTTGGGTTACTCTTTTTCGGGATAGTAACAAATAAGGATTCTAACCAGTCGTCTGGTATTTCACCACTGCTATATATCTTGTTTAATAAGGATGTAATGATTCTTAAATAAATACAACAATACAATACAATATATATTTGGATTTGAAGAGATTTAAATGTTTAAATCTAGATGCTGTGATTTTGACATTTGTTCACCATTTACATTATTAAATTAAACTGATAAAGTTTGATGTGTTTTGAAAAGATCTGCAATGTAAATTGCTTCTCTAAAATGGTTGTTAATGAAAAAGAACGAATTACTATTCTAATAATAAGAGGGTACGGCGACAGAAAAAGATCTTATAGTAAAGTAGCCAACTTGTTTAACGATACTTTCCCAAACCGTTTTCTTATCCATAAGACGACGGTACAAAAAACTGCAAAGCACCTTAAGGACACAACCCAGGGTGGGTCTTTGCTGACTTTACAATCTGTCTCCACTTTCTGCGGTACTCTGCTCGTTCAATATTTAGAGTCCGTAAATTCGCTGCAATATTATCTTTCCACCGCATCCTTGGTCTTCCCAGCGGTCGTTTTCCTTCCGAGGTCTCTTCCCATATCAACTTGACACGTTGATTTTGTCTTTTAACATGGCCGGCCCATCTCAATCTTTTTGACTTTTTTATTTTCACTATATCTGGCTGGTTATATATTTCTTTCAATTCTATATTAGTTGTAGTGTTCCTTGACACTGACAGTTGTATTTCCCACTATATCTGTATCATCAGTAAAAGCCAGTATAATACAAGTATCCTGATTTTCAAAGAGAAGCGTTTCTGTCCTTGCCATTCGCACAATGCTCTCCAAAGCGAGGTTAGAGAGAAATGGGGATAATGCATCTCCCTGTTTGAGACCCCTGTTGATTGTAAGGAAGATCGACAGTTTTCCTTCAAGTCTTACTGCACCCCTAGATCCCTCTACACAAGCTTTTGTAAAATTAACTTTTTTGGTATGCCCAGTTCTACCATGACATTCCACAATTTCACTATTATGATGCTATCATATGCTTGCTGTAAATCTATAAATAGCTGGTGCAATTTTCTGTTGTATTCCCAACACTTCTTCATCAGCTGCATAAAAGTGAATATCTGATCCACTGTCGATCGGTTTTTTCTAAACACACACTGGTAATTTCCTAATTGATGCTCTACACAGGCGCTCAATTGTTCCAATAGCATTACAGTGAACACTTTATATTCTGTGTTAGTAAGGGATATTCCTCTATAGTTTGTGCAGCACATTTTATCGTCCCTTTTATGTATGGGTATTATAACACTTTCTTTCCAGGGGGTTGGTATTTTCTCTTCTTTCCAAATTTGGCAGATGAGCTCATATAAAGCAAGCACTAGAGTTTTTCCTCCATTTTTTAGACATTCTTCCGGTAAAGCATCGTTTTCTGTGGCTTTGTTTAATTTTTGGATAGCACGTGACACTTCCATTGTAGGTTATTCTTTGAGGACTCTGTAGGAGTAAAATATAGATAAGGATCAGGTAGACCAAAAACAGTTATGAATGACAACAGAACGATAAAATGCTGAGTTTCGTTTAAAATCCACATATATCCTCACGCAGGGTTGCACAAGTACATGATGTAGGTCATTCTTCAATTCTACGTGTAACACATAAGAATAAATTTCACCCGTACAAAATTCATTTGTTGCAAGAATTAAGTGAAGAAGACTTCGTTTGTAGATTGAAAACCACACTGAAGGGACACAAAAATTAAATGTGTGATCAAGTATAGTGGGTATTCAGTTAATTGGGCCCTTCTTTATCGAAGGAAATTTAACGGCAGATAAATACAAAATGCCACTTAGAAATGAAATTGTACCTACACTGAGAAACTTGTTTGGAGCCAATTTTAATCAGATATGGTATCAGTAAGATGGAGCTCCAGCTCATTTTGGTGGTGTAAATTTTCGGTGTTATTAACATAAATGAGATATTTCCCGGACGATGGATTGGTAGATGAGGTAGTATTAAATGGCCTCCACGTTCAATCCTAATGATTATTTTTATTGGGGATATTTGAAAACTTCATTTTACAAAACTAAACCAGCAAGTTTTGATTATAGATGAATCTAAATTAATTTCTAGACAATCATGGAGAAATTTGGTTGAGGAATTCTACCATCGATTAGGATTCTGTCAACCTACAAATGGAACACATTTTGAACACTTATTAAGTAATCATTTTGTTAAAATGATAATTTTTCAATGGGCGTTCAAGTTGCCAACCCAAAAATTTTGAAAATTTTGAAAAAATTTTACCACTGTGGAAGGGAAATTTCAGAACGAATTTGTCATGTAAAGGTTCGCTTTATTTATAAATTTCGTAAACTGCGCCTCGGCCCTTCAAACCGGGTAATTTGATTCAAATATTGATGTGTGTAAAGATCATGTCTGATTGGCTGAAAGTTGTGTTGGATCTCCTGATTTCACATCAATATTGTCAATGTAGTTATATTGTCATTGTTCAAGGAGAGTAAACATTATCTGACTGACTAAATTAGAAGTTTCTATTTTCCTAATTATATATAGTCTATAAACACAAGTAAAATAACACAGATAAATCAGAAGATTTAAACTAAAGAAACTTCTGATGTCAGAAAAAAGACAACAATGACCATTGAGAGTAAATTAATTCAAAAATTCAGTCTTCTTCTCATGGCGCTACAGCCCAAACTGGGCCTTCCCCTTTATTTTCTGCCTCCATGCTTGCCCATCTCCTGTCGCTCTCTTCCACACTCGAATGCCCAGAAGATCGCGTGCATCCTGCTGTATTTCATCTTCACAGCGTTTTCTGGGTCTCCACACTGGCCTTTTTCCGTGCATTCGGCTATCTAAGATTCTTTTAGGCAACCTTTTATCTTCCATTCTCATCACATTTCCTGCCCACTGTAACCATTGTAATCTAAAAAAATTCTGAGAGTGGGGGTTCTTTAAAAGGATTGTATATATCGTGATTAAATTTGGCTCTCCAGATATTGTCCTTAACTGGTCCCATTATCTTTCGAAGATATTAAGCATGTTTTTTGTTCTCTCCGTCATGGTCCACGCTTCACTTCCATAGCTTGCGATAGGCCTTATTATTGTTTTGTAAACTTTCAGTTTGTTATTACGGTGTATGTTTTTTTTGGATTTTAGTATATGGGACATTGCGAAATATGCTTTGTTGGCTATGTTTATTCTACTTCGAATTTCTCCATCTTCCGTACCATCTGAGTTCAGCTCCACTCCCAGGTATGTGAAATGATCTACTGACGCAATATTATCTTCTACTATGATCCGTGCGTCTCCATTAGCCCTTATTTGTATTAATGTTTTTGTTTTAGAGTTAATCTTAGGGCCGATATACTTGGCATGTAGTTTTAATTCTGAATATGCTTGTTGCGCCGCTTCTGCCAATATTTGGATCAAATTACCTGCTTTGAAGGGTCAAGGCGAAGTTTACGAAAATTTATAATAACGCGAACCTTTACATGACAAATTCTTTCTAAAATTTCCCTTCCCCAGTGGCATAAAATTTTCAAAATTTTTGGGTTGGAAACTTGGACCGTTTTAATGTAGTTGAAAATAGTTTCTATTAAAAAAATTATTGAGGCAATTAGGCGTTGTCACACTTTTGTTTTATTTATTTAAGACCTTCTAGACTCCATAAAATCATAAGTGTTACATTTATGGCTGAACTCGTGTTGAAGAGGAGATTCCAATAATGACTGAATATACAGGGTAACACATATAGTGACTAATAATATCAGAGAAACGGCAAATCTGACAACATTGCAAATGTCAAATCTGGAATCTCCGTATCTCAAAATGAGCTTATACCAAATTTTGTACAATTTGAAATAGCATTTACGAGATAATGGGAGAGACCACTAAATTTTGGATACAGTATAATCGTAACCTTCATGCTTAAAAACAATCATTTAATGTAATTTTATATTTTTTATTCGTTCTGTAGTGTGAATTACATAGTTTCCATTTCATATATAAACGTTTATGCGTCATTTGTACAAGTTGCTTTCATTGGTGTAATGCAGTGTGACGGGCTAGTCCCTACACTTCCATCGACCTTGAGTTGACCAATCGTAGGTTCTTGTTTCACCATAGTAAATCCATGCATATCCGTGGTCCTGAGGTTTCGTGTCTGACAGACAAAGACAGATAATGTTGGGCACTATTACGTCATGGCACCGCCCACCTGATTCTGGCAAAACGCTAAAGAATCCATTTGATTAGATTTTGACTCATGATATTGTTTGTACACTGAACCAGCATCATTATTTGGTACTCACTTTTTTCTACTTCTATACAAGTGACTTGCCTATCAGTTAGGTAAAATATCCAGGTACGGATTACAATAATTGAATATATTTTTGGGTCTTTAAAAAAACATCCTGAATTTTTGAATATACGAAATCCGCTTGCATATTTAGGAAGAGCATAAAAAGCAGAATCGAACTGTGTGCTTTTTCTTTTCTCGCATTTTTCTCTCTTTCTCCTACCAAATTTCTGAATTTGCATTGAATGTTTGGTGAATTATGAATTATGCCGCCTGTACTAAAATGATCATTACAGTTGTGTAGTCGTCGAAAAAATATAATATGGCACAATTTATTTGTTATTAAAAAACCTATAGCAAAAAACGATATCTGAATGTCCTGAAAAGTTCCAAACATGCGGGAAAATGAAAAGTACATAGTATGTTTCAGTATTTCGGGCTAAAATACAGGGTGTTTTTTTGAGGACCCAAAATTATGTTAATTTTTTTTAATTCAGACCCGACTCATTTGAGTAGAAGTATACCAAATATCAAAACAATATAATGCGTAGTTTAAAAGTTATGACCCCACAAAGGACATATATATATATATATATATATATATATATATATATATATATATATATATATATATATATATATATATATATATATATATATATATATATATATATATATATATTAGTCACGCCTTTATCCCGTAGGGGTAGGCAGAGACCACTTCCTTCCACTTGCTACGGTTCTTACACACATATTTTGCTTCCTCTACTTTCATCAGTGCTCTCATGCATGCTCGTCGGTTGTTACTACTCTTGACCTAGCATTTCTTCAAAACAATGTTGATCTGATCGAGAAATGTTCGCCGAGGTTGACCTCTAGCGACTTGTCCATTCACACTTGCCTTATAAATTTTTTTTCTTCAATATTCCTTCATCCATCCTTTCTACGTGTCCAAACCATCTATGCATTCCTTTATCTATCTTTTTAACCATATCTTCTTTTACACCACAGCGTTTCCTTATCTCACTATTCTTTACTTTATCCAACCGAGTCACTCCGGCTATACTTCTCAGACTACTCATCTTCGCAGCATTACTCCTATTTTAATGCTTTTTCTGCCAAACCCAACATTCACTACCATACATAAGTGTAGGAACCAACACTCCTCTATACACAGCCAGACGTGCCTTTTTTGACACTTTCTGGCTGTTCATAAAGCTATACAGTGCCCCATTCATTTGTTTTCCTGCCAACACCCTTCGCTCAATGTCACTGTCATACTTTCCACCTAAGTATACAAACTCATTTACTTGTTCCACTCTTTCTTCCAAAATCAAAACTTAACAGTTTGTCATGCTTTCTTCTCTTTCAAAAACCATTACTTTCGTTTTGCTTACATTTATTTTCATCCCTTTAATTTTCAGGGCATCATGCATAAAATTAACCATTGCCTGCAACTCCTCTTTATATGACGCTAATATGACTTGATCATCGGCGTAAAAAAGGCATTTGACGATCAAATCATTCATTTTCAATCCATACGCACTCTCTTTCAAATCTTTTAAACAATCGTCTATGTATAAGTTAAAAAGCCATGGTGAGGCCACACATCCCTGTCTCACACCTTTTTCGATATTAAACCAGTTCGTATGAACTTCGTTTATCCTGACACAAGCAGTGGAATCCTCGTCAAGTTATTTTAGTGCTCGTATTAAACTACCGCTCTCCCTATACATAGACAATGTCGACCACAATTCACTCCTCACCACTCTGTCATAGGCCTTTTCCAAGTCTATAATAGTGCAATAGACCTTCTGACTTCTAGCCAAGAATTTTTCGACTATACTTCGTAATGAAAAAACCTGATTCATACATCTCCTTCCTCTTTCCCACTAAGGAGGAATGAATAAAATTGATAAAACCCTTTTATATCTCGATTATAAAACATGTAAAACCCAACAAAAATAGTATATTCAGAATCACCTTGGTTCACAGTTGACGTTTTTCCGTTACCCAATGGAACACCCGGTAAAAGAGAATCTGTTATTGCACATGTTTCGTACAATCACCGTTTAAATCTCAAGGAAAAGCATTTAAGCAGCATAAAATAAAAAAAACACTAGCCCACAAAGAATTCAGAAAAATCTGCAATTACTTTTAGTTCTAATTGAAGATAATACGAACAGGCGTATGGCCCACACTGTATATGTCAAACTTTTTAGGCCAAAAGAGCATTTGACAATCAATACAATTTTTAATAGATTGTTAAAAATGTTTTCACAACTTCAATATTCAATGTTTAATAATGCATTGGTAAAAACAATAATACGATTATTTCAAAAAGAATAAGAATATTCTTTTAGAAAAATTAATGCATCCCTAACTTCGTACTTTGTATTTTTTTTTACAACTGGTACTTTATCAACATCAAATAATGTAGATTTTTTATTTATAAAATACTCTTACAATGACAAAACTCTAACCTTATAAATAGCTATATTATCTTGAAATTATATTTTATTGCCAACTGCACGGTATGAAATGAAGTCCGTAGCCATTTTTAAAAGTTTACAGGTTTAATAGAATAATATCATAAGTCTAACTACAAAATTTTGATTATTGAAATGTTATGATGGTATGGAAAGGTTGAAATGAAAATAAATAATATTACTATGAAAATAAAATATATTATATCTATTAAACACACTGTTAATAGACGGAGAGCTGACTACAGAAAAAGCAACATGGCTCTGTCCACGAAATATTTTACGCGGAAAAAGTTTGATTGCTGATGGTACGGCGAAAGCACAATCGTCAAAAGACGTGCCAATCGACAGTTTTTTTTGTCGAAAAATCTGCACGTAACTTTCTCTGTAGCCACCTCTTAGACTATAAGTTCAACTTTAGGGGTATCATGAATATTTTTGAACATATGTAGTTAAAAAATACTCGTTTTTTACCTTTACCTTATAAAATGAAACATTTAAATGGTAACACATGTTTGAATAAAATAATATTTCTCAGTTAGGCCACTGACGCTTGGAATGATTATTAAAATATTTCTAATAAATATTATTAGTAGAGTAATCGTAGCGGAATATGGTATTTTTATCGCTTTATGCTTTAGGGTAGCTTATATCTGTTATTATTTAGGCAGGGACTCGAACCGAAACAATGCTTATTATATTTTCATTTGCAAGGATCAAAGACTAACTGTAGGTATAAAATATATTTATTTTCTGGTTGCAATTATGGATATTGTTCAAAATTTATTGCTGCAAATATTCCTATAATATTAGTGAAAACATATATTTGATAAAAGTATGTCTACAATCATTTAAATAGCTTTCCAAACACTTAAGTTTTTTTGTCCTAAGATTTTTTGAGAACGATATGCGATGACCGATCTCGTTTTAAAAATATTGTATTCTTAGTTACTTCCAATTTGATTGAAATTTGAAATTTCAATGACACAGTGTTTATTTAATTCAAGACTTTAATTTCACGCACAATTTTTTTTTCAATGGGGTATTATACTGTGTATTGTGGTTTTATAACGATAAATACATCAAATTTAAAAAAAATTAAGTTACTAGTTATAAAATAATAATTATAAAAGTTCGAACGAAAGTTTGGATCAGGTAAAGTAACTTAATTGTATGTTTGACAGTTCATATTTACTGTGTTTGAACATAATGCTTTATCAATTTTCAATAATTTAAAGCTGTATTGGAAAAATCAAAATGACAAAACAAGAAAAATTAGATAATATTAAAATTAGATCATATTATGATCCTACAGCCAGCGTTATTCGGAAGACGTATGCCAAGCGCTATGTGCTGGATACTCGCACTAATTTGTCTACAAGTGGGTGCTTCTCCAAGAAACAAACTACTTTTAAAAAAAAGTCTAGTGCTACTGATCATGGTCAACGTACTGATGCTTTGGAAAGATTCCTTATTGATCAACATATTTCTATTACACAAATTGAAAAAAATGTGATAAATCTCTATAAATCTTCTACAAGGAATTCTCAAAATTTACAAATGGAAACCATATATTCGTAAATTCTTGCGCGGTTAACAACGTGACAATACATGAAGATGGTATTATTAATTCTCTTATCAAGAGGTTGCCATTGTCTCAGATTCTTTATCTGTTTTGAAAGCTCTAGAAAGTACGTGGGTTGACTATATATTAGAAAACAACTACTTTCCTGACAATATGCCTCGACGAACATTGAATTATATCTGATAGATAATCGTGCATAATCCCATTTAGGATGATATGCAAATGCTTGTTAAGTAAAATAAAGAATTATTAAATTTATCCACTCGAAGTGACCACCTATGGACCGGTTCCGGGGTGTTGCCCCTCATCAGCATAGGGTAGGTCTTGCAAACTCACGTCTTTACTTCAAAGAGACAAATCAACAATCCTTAATTTTACTAAGTACATATGAAGAGCCGAACGCAGAGCTCTAGTCACGATATCTATACCTATTAACAAGCACCACTCCGAAACCGGTCCGTAGGTGGTCACTTTAAATAGATAAATTTAATAATTATTTCTTTTATTTAAAAAGCATTTGCATTGTGATGCTTAAATAAGACTAAGCACGATTATCTATCAGATATAATTCAATGTTCGTTGAGGCATACGGTCAGGAAAGTAGTTGTTTTCTGGTATATGGTCGACCACGTATAGGTATCATGCAGTAAAATTGGCTGGTTTTTTAAAAATCAGATTTATGTTTATTCGTTGACAAAACTAATATTATAGTTTTCTATAATATTTATATTTTTATACTCCATAAAGTATTGAACTCTGTAATTTTAAGTAAAATCCGTATATATTACAAATTAAAAAATTGGTGGCAAACATAAATCTCAATGGCACACAAGTTACCCTCCTGTGGATAAAAGCGCATGTATGACTGAAGAACAATGAATACTGGCAAGAGCTAGTGTGGAAAGAGGAGAAAAAAATTGGTCATTTTGTATGCGCAAATGGTCTTTATGCTCACTGAAAATGCAATAGCGTTTAACATGGTTAATTGGTCATCCAACTGGAGTGAATACTGTCATACAAACCCTACTAGATACACACTATATGTATTACAATCGTCCATACCTACACAGCATTGGCATTCGAATCTTAATATACCCCCACAACTCTCATAAGACTGAAATTTGGACATGCATGCTACCTACAACACCTTTCTCGAATAAATATTATCCCCTCACAATCGTGTTCACTGTGATGAAGTAGGAGACCTAGATCTTATTTTATGCTTGTTCCAAGTATTCTGATCAGTCAAATGAATTGTATGTCAGGCTCTATGATTTAAATATGCCAAGTCCTCTCAATGTCATGTTGATCTTAGCTTTATACAACGTGAAATGTTTGATTAATTTCCTAGTTAAAACAAATTGTAGTAATGTAATAGACTTGTTACCTAAACGGACCTCTGGACGTCTTTAATCTTATTATCTTACTTCATTTCGGATTTTTCCTTTGTAGATAGCTATTTGATATTTGGATACATGAATTCCGTATAATACATACTAAATGTCAAATCCATAATAAGAAGTTGAAAAATATCTCTTATCGCTACTTCGTAATATTAAAATATGTGTGTAATTCATTATCATATTGTATATTGGTTAATATTGAATGTTGAAAAAATAAAGAGAAGTGTCACAGACAAAAATTGTCATCGTGTTAATTTACGAAAAAAAACTTAAAATGGTAATACCAAGAAGATACGATAAGAGAAAACGTTGGTCCTTCGAGCTATAAGAAGAATTTCAACTTGGAGAGTCTTCTTCTTCTTATAATAGGACCTGGTCCTGTTTAGTCCGTTGCGTTTAGCATCAAGAGCTCTTCCTGTGGCGTTGAGCTCCAGCTTTCGTACCATCTCTTGGGTGGACTGCCTACTACCGGTTTGGTTTTTGCGACATGGCCCACTTTGCCCATATTTCATCCGGCATCCTTTCCACATGGTCTTTCCAGCACATCTTGCGTGTTCTAGCCCATCCTACCACATCCTGTATTTCTAGTTCTTCTCTGATATCCTGGCTTCTTATTCTATCCCTGAGGGTAACATTCTTGATGGTTCTTAGTATTTTAATTTCGGTCGTCGTTTTCATTCTTCTTTTCGTTGTTGATGTTTCAGCTCTGGCTTCTGTGGCATACGTTAAAATAGGTCTTACGCATGTTTCGTAAATCCTTAGCTTGCTTTTTGTACTCATCATTTTATTTCGCCATATGATATCTCTCAGGTATCCGCTGACTCTTGTTGCTTTTATGGCTTGACTTCGTGCTTCTTCAATAAGGTTTCTTTCGCTTGATACCTCCACTCCTAGGTAGTTGAATCTTCTCACCTGCTGGATAATCTTGTTGTCGACTGCTAGTTTGCACCTTATGGGTTCTTTAGTGATAACTATTTACTGTGTTTTTTCTCTTGCGGTGTTCATGTTAAATTTGTGTGCTGTTACTGTTGTCTTGTCTAACAGGCGTTGTAGGTCGTCTTCATTCTCTGCTATGAGGATTGCATCGTCTGCATAGCATAATACAGGTGCGATTTCCCATCCGTATCCAGCGTTCACTTTTTTAATATTTTCAATGATTTGGTCCATAATGATGTTGAACAGAGTAAGACTAAGGCTGTTACCTTGTCGTAAGCCCGTAGTGATTAGCATTGCCTTAGACAGTCCATCGTTTGTTTTTATTCTTGTTTTACTTCTGCTGTTCAGTTCTTGTATAATTCTTTGGTACCGGTAATCGATGTTTTTCTGGTCTAGAATTATAATTATGTCATCTAGTCGGACCCTGTCGAATGCCTTGGTTAAATCCACAAAACAGACAGAGGCTTGTTAAATTCTATCGATTTTTTTATCATTTGGCGTAATATGAATATTGCGTCCACCGTTGACCTATTGGACCTAAATCTGTTCTGTGGATATTGGCACCTTTTCCATGAGCCTATTAGCGATGATTTTAGTAAAGAGCTTAAGGACCGAGCTCAGTAGCGTTTCTAAAGTTATCGGGGTTACTTTTCTTCTTCTGGGAGAGTATAAAATTTAATTTGTTTCCACAAGAAAAAGACGTGACTATTTGTATGTATGGATGGAGAAACATTTCAGACAACAGGGTAGCAGGTACTTATACCTGTCAAACAGCAGGTATCAATACCAGATCAGAAAAAAAAGGATGCCAGATTTTGTTGGATTTTCCCGAAACTTCACAACAGAAAATCACAAGTAAGTTTCAAACTAAGCAGCAAGAAATCAGATGTCTCAAGCAGAAGAATAATACAATTAGAGGCGGCAAAGCAATTAAAGAAAAGGAAAAAAAATAAAAAACAACTCTTGAGAACAATTATTTCAATGCAGCTGATTATAATGGAAATTAAACGGAAATTAATACAAGCTGGTAGTTCAGTTGTAACTGAAATCGATCAATTTGATAAATTTCCAGAACCTGAAATTAATTTGATGAAATACATGATTGCTAATCACCAATCAAATAGAAGAGAATCTATTTTAGTTGTAGTTAAGGGAAAAAGTGCTTCAGATAGAAAATCGTACACTGTCAATTGTTCGAAGGTAAGAAACTAGATGATGGAAGGTGGTCACAGAGAATAAGCTATGTAAATGCTTCCGAACCGAAGGGTAAAAAAGGAAAAGTATAGGTTTACCCCCAAAAATCAAAATCGCCAAAACCATGTGCGCTGCACGTTTCGTGGCCTCACGCGTCGAATGGCACCATTTTCAGCGTGACGGTTGTTTTAAATTTTGTCTGTGTGTAATGTGTGAGCTCTTAATGCTATCGCTGAGTTATTAAAATGTAATGTCTCGTGAACTTTTGCGTCGAGTCGAATGCTGCCTGGAACAACAAAGACAACATTTTGAAAATTTTATTTAAAATTTATGGTTTTAGTGTTTTACGTTTAAACTGTTGCAATTTGGTAATTATATTACTTTTGTGATATACGGAATTTTAAGGTTTTCATGGAGAGTTTGATTGGTTATGTACCAGGGAGCTTTAACAATTAAAGTATTTTTTAGATTTTTTAAAATTTGACCTACTTATTTATTGTTATTAAATCACAATAATAATTGTAAGTAATACCTCATTGAAAAGTATATGTCACTTATAAATTTTAAAAGTTGGGTTTGTTTCCGATAAAACCGGAAGTGACTGATTATCGTTATATTATGCTTGTTTTAGAGGACATTAGGACTTATATTTTATTTAAATTTTTTAAACAACTGAGCTGCTATCATGTAGTTTAAATAATAGTCGCAACAAGTTAGTCTATGTACTGCACCATGCATCCTTTTTTTATAAATGTTGCAAGCAAAGGCGGATTTACAATTTTTCGTTGGGAGAACTAAATTATGTATTATGTATTTTTAATTTTGTTACATATTTTACAGTAATATTTATGATTCAAATAAGAGTGTTCAATGATTGTGTGTCCTTGCACTGCTTACGCGAATATTTCGGTTCGGGTTCAAATCACCAGGCGCTTGGGTTCTCCTGGATTCTTGTCACCACGTCGTTATTCTCTTAAATCATATTTTTATTGAATTTTTCAAGTATGTACATTTCATTTCGGTTCCAGTCCCTATTCTGATGTTTTAAAATGATAATCTTCTATCCAATAATACACTAATATAGTTATGCGGCGATACTGTTTTAAAATGTTTGGATTCACATAATATTTGTTATTAATTACAATTTTTAATATTAAATTTAATTTTTTAAATTAAGTTTGAAAATGCAATGAGGTTTTAACAACAAATTTACAGCGGTAATATCTCGGTAGAAGTAATTAATATTAATACCAAATTTAATATAAAACAATACTTTTTAATACACTGCGCGTTATAAGGTCTGTTCGCACAATTGTTAGAAACAGTTTGTGCTAGTCAGAATTGTGCGCAATATATTCAGAGAAACGCTATTATTACGCACAATTTGGACTAACGTTATGAGCAGTCAGAATGTATATAAAAAGACACGACTGTCTGTGCATCGGTCTTGAAAGTATAACAGGAGTGACTCCGATGGATACCTAAAGTGAGGAATAGTGTGATAAGGAAACGCTGTTGCGTGAAAGATGTAATAACCAAGATAATATAAGGAATGCTTATGGTTTAGACACGTGGAGAGGATGGATCAAAAATATTGACGAAACAGATTTATAAGGCGAGTGTAAATGAGTGGAAGTCGGTAGAGGTCGACCTAGACGAATACATCGTGATCAGACCGAAATTTTTTAGAAGAAAGACTGGATCAAGAGTATCAGCAACTGACGAGCTTGTATGAAAGCGCTGATGGAAGTAAAAGAAGCGAAAGACGTGAGTAAAAACCTTAGCAAGTAAAAAGAAGTGGGGTCTCTGTCTACCTCTACGGGAAAAAGGCGTGACTATATGTATCTATGTATCTAATTTGGACTATGTATATTACAAACTGTTTCTGACTGTTGTGAAAAAAGACGTATGAAAAACGTACCATCTAAAATATTTATGTGATTGTTCATCTTTTCAAATGTCTCTTATTTTTGTCATAAATTGTTAAAAACTTAATTATAACATTAATGTAGGTACGCTTTATGAATTTTGACAAACTCAGTATCATTGTAACATTAACCAACAATTAATTACGTAACAAAAATAGCAAAAATAAATTACATTGACACAGTAAAGTAACCTAAAGATACTGCTCGAAATGTTTTCCATCTTTTTCGATGCAGATATTTAATCTCTGCGTGAACAAGATAGCCGTTTTTATTTCAGCTCTTGAAATAATGTCAATTGCGTTTTGAATAAGATCTGCTCTATTTGCAGGTCTTGTCCGATACACTAAGTCTTTTATTCGATCCCATAGATAAAAATTTAACACAGTAATGCCGGGAGATCTTGGCGGTCACGGGAATAATGCTACCTTTTCCTATCGACCTATCATATTGTTGATTTAAAAAATGCATCACTTCATTTGTTAAGTGGGCTGCTGTATCCACATAATTTGCCGTACTGATAAAGAAACATCTAATAATATAGGCAATTTATCTCTTAAGAAACTTAACGCTCGCGATTTAAATGTTCATCAAAAACAAATGGGCCTATAATTTAACCATCGAAAATCCCATAACATATGTTAACTAATCAGAGACCCTGGTTAAAATCTTGTTGCATTCAGTGTGGATTATGATCAGTCTTTTACCGTAATCTCTAGCTTTTAATCTTTAATGAAGAGTGAACACAATACCTAGTAATTCCTCACTAGCAAGCTAGATATCTTACACTTACTTGTGGATCTGCAGCAATGTATCCTAAAACATTTATTTTATCTATTTCTGTATTGTTTCTTTGCCGTCATGTAGAATTACTTTTAGGTTGAACAGATCCGGATTGTTTCAATCGTTTAGACAAATTTGGTAATGCTTTTCTGCAAACATGTGTTATCGCTGGAGATACCTTATTGCATACTCCCTTTCTACAATTGAAGCATCCTCAAAACATTCAAAATAAACTTTTCACATCTCATATTTGTATGAAGCAATTTATTTAAGTTTAAAACTCGATCCCTCAGTATATTCATTTTTTCTCGTATCTCCGCTTAAAAAATAAATATTGAGATAACGATTTTTTTTTAAATTCATGCTCTTTTAAGTAAATAATTAAAAAATATCATCGCACTTAAAGAATTTCAAAAAAAGTTAAAAACAAAACAATTGTTTAATCAACGCCACCTAGCGATCGTTAAAACTACCGGAATAAAACGTGGATATAATATTTTATTAGGCATTGAATTCCCTTTCAAATAATACCAAGTTTGTTAAAATCCATAAAGCGGAACAAAAGTTATAACTGTTGAATGGAGTCAGCTTTCCCACTAACCCCTACCAATTATTTTACAAGATAGAATGTGTTAAATAGACCGATGCGTAAGGGTGTGAATGAATTAATAAAAAATAATTTTACTTGAATTATTTAATCTTTGATACAAAGTTATGGCAGGATGACGATACGGTGTGCACCCGATGGTGTCTGTTAATCGACTGATGTATTGAGGCGAGTAGGTAAAGAGGCAGAAATAGTGAACACGGTAAAAACAGGAAAACTTGCTTATCTGGGTCATGTTATGCGCGGAGAAAGATACCACATGTTGGAGTTGGTAACTTAAAATAATTTCCAGCAGTTTCTCGTATGTGATTTTGTTTCCCTACATTACATTACATTACAATCTTGCGGTTGGGCCTTTGGTATCGGCACCTATGTCATCTAGATCTTTTGATCCTCTGTTACTACCGCTGTGTCTTCAGGGCATCAGAATTCTAGTCCGCTGATGTTGGCAAACCTCAGGATTTCTGTCGGCCCTGTCACTTTTAGATCGTTTGGATCCATTATCATACGGCCCCAGGTTTGATACCTGTACACCGTTAGCATCGGGCAGTGACACAGAATGTGTATACTGCCCTCCTCCTCCTCCTCTCCGCATAGTCGACAGTTTTTCTCGGCCGCCAGCTCAAGCTTGAAGAGGTGCGCCTTTAGTGCGATGTGTCCTGTGAGCAGGCCAAGCGTACTGCTTAGTCTACTCCGGTCCATCGTCCAAAATGCGTTAGCCCTCTTCTGAAGAAGTTTTTTCATCAGCTGTTTTGATGTTCTGCAGCCAGTATTTGCATTCCACAGAGCAATTTGTTCTTGTTTAAGGATTAATTTCAATAAATGTTTTGCTTCGGCAATTGGCAATCCGACCAACTGGCTTCTTGGATCCATCAGGGTCCCATTTCTTGCAAGCTCATCGGCTGCCGTTTATCCCTGTGTGCTCAGGAACCCATTTAAGAGAGACTTTGTTTACCGTCGCTAACTCAGTAAGGGTGCAGTCCCACTACACCTATGATGTGGTGTTACTCACGAGGGCCCAAATAGCCGCGCGACTGTCAGTGAGAATATCAATCTGACGCACACCTGAGTATAGCATAGACCTCAGCCTGAAAGACCGACGCATATTTCCCCAGGAATATGCTTTCCCTGTGGTTGCAGGATGCTCCAAACACACCTGCCCCGTAGCGTCCCTGGTACCCTGATCCATCAGTGTACCATAGTTTCACTCCTGGGCTGGTCAATGGTGTTTTTTTCAACCAGTCCTCTCTTGCTGGTATTTTTGTTTTATAGTTTTTCCCTATTAAGGTCTTTTTTGAAATTTCTCCGATTTTCTCGTATGCGATTTTTTAATACAGATTTGTCTCCCAAGTTGTAGGATTAATAGTTTCTGAGATACAGCGGGTTACCTCTCATAATCAGACACCCGGTACAGGGCTGCCGCGCCGAAGTAGATAAGAGCCGATGGCAAGAAACCGATGTGTGTTATTTGCACAGTGAAACGACTAACATTTAATTTGTCTCGCCACATCCCGTTGACTTATTCCATTTTCCAGCGATGTTACATCCTGAACATCTCGTCGATATTTTTCATCCATTATTAAGGATTAAAGTTTACTGTACAACTCTACTCTTTCAAACACTATACAAGTTCGTATATGTTTCAAAACAGTGGACGATTTTATGGTTTTGTGGTTGCCGAAAATGTGTCAATGCTTATTTTCTTACAGGATCAGTTTGTCTTCGCAGTACACGCATACCAACCCGTTTTACTGAATTGATAAATTAAGAAATGTTTAAAAAGATGGATTATTACGTAAATTTTTAGGTTGCCCGTTTTTTTTGACGCGCAGTGGAGTTTAATGTAGAATAACAACTGCAAAAATATAAACATACATAGGTATAGAAGCGTTTTTATTTACAATAGAAACTTATTGTTTAATATTAACAATAAAAAAATAAAAACTTAATGGTAGCACGACTTAAATTTTATATATTAAGGGACAAAAAATATTATTTAGAAAATAAATTTTTTTCCAAAATTGCTAGACAGTAGTCGTTGAATTGTTGATCAAATTTTTAGGTTTTTTAATATTCTAATGTATTGAATATATCTTATTAATTTGTATATACCTTTGTTGACACATTACATTTGAAGATTTTTTAATTTTAATTTAATTTATTAAAAATTATGTTTTGTATTTGTTTTTCACCCATTGTAGAGCGGTAACTGACTTTTTCCTCTTTTTTACTGATTTTTTTGCTCTTAAGAGCAGTCTTTCATATTTCCTATCCGAATGTGTCAATAAAAACCAAAGGTGTAACTTATTTTCTGCTATGATATCCTCTAATCTCACAACCTTTAGCTTTTCAAGACCAATATTACTAAACTTACACCCACATTACTCACGTACTTTTGTGTAGGTACTTAAGTATTTATACAATTTTTAAGTGGACACATTTTTTTTATGTGCATGGGATAAGTAAAGCTTGGTAAAGATCCAAAATAAATTGACATTGTAACGTAAATGGACATTTCACAAAATAAGATTTTTTTTTTGGTTTTACTTTATGCAGAAACATCATGAAAAAAGTTCTTCGGAATCCAATCAATCATTAGGTTATTGATGCCTAAATATGAATTATTTACTAGTCGTTCATTGACAGTACACAAGTGCCGACTCATTTATAAAATAAGGAATTTTATTAATTGAAATACTGGTTTGAAACATCAAACTTGTTATACCGAGTATCTAAATCGTATTGTTCCAACACTATATCCGTTTTGTAGACACATAATACTGTCTTAACAATCTTCAGTTACAAAACTATTTTTTGAATTATTTTAATATTACGCACAATTTCCTTTTTAGTGTGGTTTAATTGATCAAATCAAAAAAAAATATATCAAAATACTTTATTTAACGTTAGTAATAAAATAATAATATTGAAACCGTCCAAACAAAACACTAACGCTTCTTTTAAATGCTAAGAATTTGAATATAAGGAGATATTCCATCTCAAGCAATAGAACTATCTCATTTAGGTAAAATTTGACATTGATAAAAACGCTTACCTTGGCAGATACAGTCAATAATAGTTTAAAAAAATCAAATAATAATTAAACACGGTAAGACAACTCAGAAAATAAACTGATAAACTCTAATATTTTACATTACCTCCTCTTCTTCTCTTTTATGGGTCAATTTTCCTGGGACAATTAATCCATTACTTGACATTTAACAACATAAAATAGGGAAAATACCTGATTTTAAACAACAGTTTCATAAATTAAGAAATAGTTATTTAAGGACGAACAACTGTACCTATATTATAGTCGAGTCTGCAAATTGATAGCCGAGGCTAGCAAGCAGGCGAGAAATTCGACAGTTTTTTGCCGAGGTGCATATTACACTTTTTCGTCGACCTCTACATACCTTTATGAAAGTAATGAATGTTTTGGATTGTTTTTTGTGTATAATTTATTATTTTCTGGGGGAGTAAATCCAACGTGGCCGTAGTTGCCAATTCCCGCAGTTTCGGAGGAGTGTTACTGATATCCATATCGCTATAACTATCCATTTTTGATTATTATAAACATTAATATTCGCACCTCGGTCTTATTTATACGTAAAAACTAGCGGATTTCGTAAGTTATTAATTTGAAAACAGCAAATGATAGTTATCGTGGATTTACGAAAATGGCCCAATCGCCGCTCTCGTACCGTGCCGTATCATAGTGACCAAAGCGGACAAAAAGAGTGTGCGGACAAAAGAGTGTGCGGACGAAAAGTGTTTGCGGACGAAAAATACTTGCCTTTAAAAATAGTCGATTTTGCATCCGGAAATTAGTACGTAAAACGTCATTTTTTGTAGAGGTCGATGAAAAAAGTCTTTATGATCCTGATTTATGAGTAAAGTCGAAATAATGCTGTTGTAATGCGTTAAATATTTACAGACAGCGTTATCCCGAAGACGCGCATGCCAAGCGCTATAAGCGTTACAAGCTTAGCATCTAATTTGTCTACTATTGAGTCCTTCTCCAAGAAATAAACTAGAAGTTTTTCTATTGATAATGTTTTGGGAAGAATCCTTGTTGATCTACGTATTTCTGTTGGACGAATTTAAAAATTAAGTTCATTAAACGGACGGATTTTTAATTGGACCAAAATTCTGTGTAGGTACTGTCTTCTTCTTCTTCTTTCAGTGCCAGTCCGTTACCGGACGTTGTCGATCATTCTGGCAATAATTATGTTATCAACTGCGGCCCTGAATAGATCCGTGGTTAAGGTATCAAACCAAGTTCTCAGGTTTTTAAGCCATGAGATCCTCCTTCTGCCTGGTCCCCTCTTTCCAAGCACTTTTCCCGTAGGATAAGCTGCAACAGACCGTACCTTTCTCTGTTTCTCATGATGTGTCCTAAGTATTCCAATTTCCGACTTACTGTACTCATGATCTCCATTTCCTTGTTTAAAATGTCGAGTACTCTTTTGTTTGTAAATACTGGAACTGGAATTAAATATTTACAGTTTCTGCTAGACGATTTGCTTAAAAGATCTGCCACTAATTATGCGTGCCAACGTGTACTTATAGAACAAGAGAGTACGCACACACAATTCTGCAGTGGTTGCTAGTCATTTAAACTAATAAATTTAGGATATTAGTATTTTGTTTAAAATAATGCATTGTTTTACGACTGACGTTAAGGAGATTCGGGGGTCAAAGAAAAAATGCAGCTAAATTTTTAAAAATCATATAAGTCTTTAAACTTTGTTATTATAGTTCTTTATATTAAGTTATAATTTTTCACTGATAAGAGTTATAAGAAAAATTTAAAAAAATGTAAAGATGCAAAATTCGATAAAAAAATACGTGTGTGTAGAAAATTTAATAACGAAGAGTTTGGGTGCTTAAAAATTATTATCGACTGTCTAGTTTTTGAAATATTTTATTTTTAACGATAAAAAAATTTAATTAACGGCGTAAGAACGTGAGCTATAAAGAATCGAAGGCAACGGCGCATTCGTACAGACGACTCAAATTTCAAGTCACCCATGTAAATACACATAACCTGTGTGTTGTGTTAAAGTGAAACGTTAATAAATATAGTGTATTATGAGTAATAATAATATAATAGTTATATATAAAGTTAATATTAGTGTAAAGTTTTCTGTACTTTAAATAAGTATGACATACATATTTACAATTTGATCATAACTGATGCCAGATTCGCATAAAATCTTTTTTTCATACCCAAGCTTAAAACATTTTTTATCGGTGAATAAGAAGTTAGTAAGTATTTAACATTCTTAATACTTTTGATTCTTACTAAAACATCCTGGATAGTTGTTTTGTTTTTAATAGTATCTTCTGCTTGAAGATAAGTTAATGACAGATTTTGTAGCATTTCTCCCTCGTAACAGGCATCATGTGCACCATCATCTGTCATTGATAATAAATTACTGGCTAAACTTTTAATTTAAATTTTTTTTATGTGATTTGGGTATTTCAATTTGACGTAGTTGTTTATCCATTTTAAAAGTTCGAGGTTATGTTATCAGTTGTCAGCTGCTGCTAATAAAAGTAAACACATGCTAATTTCATTGCCAATCTCATGACTGTTTGCGCTGTTGCCACGTTTTTTACAATTACACACATAAATTCGGACTCAATTTTCATCATATTATTTGAATAAAAACAATATTTTTTATTAAATCATGATTAAATAATGATTTGTCAATTAATTTTGTAATGATTTTTTTGTAAAAGTGTAAAAGCATAGGACCGCCTCGCGTCCCGCTTCATGGCCCCGCTCTGACTACCGAACCTCCTTAAAGAAGTATTTTTTTTTTAAATTTTATTTATTGTTTTAATTACCATACAAAGTGTTATACCTCATTCAAAAGGATCGTTTTCAGTCAAACCAGAACAATTGGGTTTGTATAAAGCGTTTAAAATTTAAAAATTTTATTTATGAAATTAACTGAGAGATTTAGCGTTGGAACAATACAACTGAGACTCGTTGTAATGCAGTATTCGAGATCATAGATATGTATATTCTAATAATTGTAAACAAAACGCATGTTGTAATGTTAAAAAACCCATTGCTAACCAAAACCAAACTTTTCTAAATAGTCCAAGCAATAGGGAAAAGTGCGTGCAAAAATTAATGTCCAAAAAAAATATAAGCGTATAGGAAATTAAATTTCAGGGTGAGTTTCTATTTCATACGACTCGATCCTGATTACCGAACATAACCTAAAAAATTGGCAAAGTTGCGAAAAGCGGTTTTTTGTTAATAACTAAAAAACTACAGCTCCGATCAACAAAGTTAAATTAGGAAATTGTAGTTATTAAAAAGATCTATCTATTAAATATATTATAATTTTTCGATATCAATGATACTTTTCGAATTATATTGGAAAAACCGTGAAAAATCGGGTTTTCTATAATTCGTTAACTGTAACGTATTCAAACTTGTTACTTACTGTTAAGTGTACCCTATGGCAAGCCAAAAAAGCGTTTTTTTTTGAAAAATTGATAAATATTGATTATTTTTTAAGATATATGAAGTTTTCTTCATAAAGATACTCTCTTAATTTAGCTTAGTTCTGCTCGGGGAATGATGCTACAGTAACGATTTAGGATTTATTTTTTTCTGTAAAATTTGTACCTTTATATTATTAAAAAAATATTTTGATTTCTTAATTTTAAGGATCAAAAAATGACTTTAAAATAATTGCAATATTTTTTTACATGTGTTTTTAAAATTAATTTCTTAATTTTGTTTTTATAGTAATGACTTATGAAAATAGATTCCTGGCATCATTTCACGCATTTAAAAAAAAATAAGTTCTTACGATCATTGGAAGCCGAGATAATTTTTTTATTTCAAAAAAATCTGGAAGGCGCAATAATCCTTTTTTGACCCTTAATATTAAAACAAAATCAATATACTTTTTTAATAACATAAAAGTACAACTCTTACAGAAAAAAATAAGGCCTAAATCATTACTGTAGCATCATCCCCTTAGCAGAACTAGCTAAATTAAGAGAGCATCTTTTTGAAGAAAACTTTATATATCTTAAAAAATTATGAATGTTTATTAATTTTTTAAAAAACACCTTTTTTAGCTTGCCATAGGTTACACTTAACAGTAAGTAACAAGTTTGAATACGTTACAGTTAACGAGTTATAGAAAACCCCATTTTTTACGGTTTTTCCAATATAACTCGAAAAGTATCAATGATACCGAAAAATTATAAAATATTTAATAGATAGATCTTTTTATTACCTACAATTTCCTAATTAAACTTTTTTCGATCGGAGCTGTAGTTTTTTAGTTATTAACAAAAAACCGCTTTTCGCAACTTTGCTAATTTTTTAGGTTATGTTCGGTAATCAGAATCGAGTCGTATAAAATAGAAACTCACCCTGAATTATAATTTCCTATAAGCTCATATTTTTTGTTTTTTTATATTAATTTCTGCGCATATAACTTTGGGCCGCTTCCTCGTTTCTTGGACTAGATGGAGCCTGTTTCATTATTAATAAAATAAAAATTCGACAGTCAAATTACACAAATTCATTATATTTATTCGCTTTTTTTTGTTTCCGAATGAATAAAGTTAACCAATTAATAAGAACCGCGTTATGTTGAATTAACTTTATATTCCCAACATACTTAAACTTCCAACTCCATTTGTCAATGGGAAACAGGAACGCCGCATCGACATATTAAAAAAATACATTAGTCTTTAAAAATATAAGATCATCATTTTAAAGTACCTAAGTGATTAAATGTGATGTATTTCATTTATATGTATATCAAAATATGATTGAGATGGAATCGGAATTTTTTTTAAAAAATTTCAGTGTGCGGTGCGCGTTACAAGACGAGGCCTGGGCTGACATACCATTATGGCCATTCACACAAAGAAGGTGCAAGTGATGAAAACTCTCGCGACAGTAACGCTCCTACTCCCTCCACTCAGGTGGGTAGTTCAATGAGTTCAGGTTTTCCCAACATCCAAATGGGATCCAACCAGAACCCCCAAGTGGGGCCGCCTCCAGCTGCAGGTGGTACTACCACAGTAGGAAGCTCAGTGCTTCCCAACGTGGGAGGGGGGATAGGAGACGGCAATTCCTCCAGTACCAGCAGACCCGAACAAGGACAAGTTTATCAAGATAGTTACGTTTCCTTTTTGAACCAGACACCCGGTACTGCCTTTTAATTCTTTTTTAATTTTTATTTTGAGTGTATTTTGCATGCATGAGTAGTTGGAATGTACTGCTAGTAGTCTACTTATTTATATTCAGGTTTGTACTCTGCGATAATATGATGTGGGATTTTTTAGTCTTTTAAATTGAGTTTTTGCTTGTAATATTTTAATTTGCGCATTTGATCAAACTTTCACTAACCTATTTTTTTTAATTATTTGAATGCGTTGCGTTAGTTAATACCTATTATAAATTAATTATATAAAATTAGGAGACATGATACAAGAAATCTAATGTGATAGTCAAAGAACAAAAAATAATCCCTTCAGATGTGGTTTGGGGCACATCCTAATATAAAGTGGATAATGCATTTGCATTCAGTTCTAAACATTGTCAATAAAATGTGACAAAAAAGACAGTAATACAGCACATAAACTCCTGTAGCATAATGATTCTGTCAAAATAAAATATATATATATATATATATATATATATATATATATATATATTATTTCATTTGTGCAAAATGAATTAAGTGAAGTTGTTATACCAAATAAAAACTGTTAAAATTAAATATATTTGTATATGTATATTAAATATTGGTGATTTTTTAATTATCACGCCTCGAAAAAATTAGTTATAAATAGGTCGATCGAACCTTACCTTATACAGAGTGAACCAAAAGTCTGGAAACGGACAATTATCTCGTAGATTGCTTGTCCGAATTGAACAAAATTCGTATTCGTATTGAAGAGGAGATTCCAATAATGACTGAATATACAGGGTGATGTAGTTAAAAACCAAAGTGACTAATAATATCGGAGAAAAGGCAAATCTGACAACAATGCAAATGTCAAATTTGGAATTTTCTGTATCTCAAAATGGGCTTATCCCAAATTTTGTACAATTCGGACTAGCAATTTACGAGATAATTGTCCGTTTCCAGACTTTTGGTCCACTCTGTATAAATAAGTGCACACAAAAAAAAGTTACAGGGTGTTATATTGAAAAATCCGCATCTATTTTTTTAACGTTTCTCGAAAATGGTTAAATGTTAATTTATGACACTAGTATACAATGAACAATAAATTCGAATTAGTTGATTTCATTTGTTTTCATTTTTGATGGGTTTTTGGAGGGGGTCAACTCTCCTTTGATCCCCAATTTTTTTTGAGGGTCACGTCTTCTAAAATATAAAACGCCACCGGAATCAAAAATGTAAAAATTTTAATTTAGAAGATACAGTTACCCCTTTAAACCAAAATTTAGAAATATTGAATTTTAACAAAATTTTCACGACCGTCATTTTTATTAAATTATAATTTGTAAACAAACAACATACATGATGGCCAACCAAAAACAAAACAGAGCCATTTGCAGGAACCTCTTTTCCGGTATTTTTGACTCCACTATTTTTCACCCCAAGCAAGGGTAATAATTACCCCAAAATATTTAATTCTGACAATTCTCTTTACAATAGTCTTTAAATTTTACATTTCCTCCCAATACTTCCCGCTTCCATACAAAATAAAGATTTTGTTCAAAACGTTCACGTACATTCCGAAAAATTTCCGGAATAATAATCCACAGTATGACGAAGATCATTTTTATTTTCAACAGGAAGGTGCTCCTCCGCATTTTGCGGCGATTGTTCGTCAGTATTTAAACCAACGTTTTCCTCGGCATTGGATTGAGAGAAGATTCAGCATTGAATGGCCTCCACGATCGCCAGATTTATTGCTCCTCGATTTCTTTTTTTTGGGGACATCTGAATATAAAAAATCTATAAAACAACCAGCATCGTTAGAAGATTTGTGTCATAGAATCGTTGACAAGTGCCGTCGAATTACTTCGAAATTACTTTCGGAATGTGTGTGAACGTTTTGAACAAAATATTTATTATTGTATGGAAGCGGGCGGTCATCAGTTTAAACATTTAATCAATTAAGTAGTAATTTTAACATGTAATTTTTTTCTAAGTATTGGGAGGAAATGTAAAATTTAAAGACTATTGTAAAGAGAATTTTCAGAGCTTTCAAAAGACATCTTATTCGACCCCCGAGGCCGTTTAAAAATTTTGGGGTAATTCTTACTCTCGCTTGCGGTTGAAAGTAGTGGAGTCAAAAATACCGGAAAAGAGCGTCCCCCTTTAATAAAAAATCGACGAGTCTGAGCGTTTTTCTAAAATGTTGACGAGATTCTGCTAATGGCTCGGTTTCGTTTTCGGTTGGCCATCCTGTATAGTAACTTAATTTAACAAGTGTTCAACATGATTTCCTCCTTCCTGTATACAAGTTCTACTTCGTTTCAACAAGGAAAACCAAATGTTCTAAAAACTAAAAAAATTTTGACGAAACTCGTTAGCAGTTGTAAAATTCCCTTAATCCCTTAATTGTTGCTCACTAGTTATTTTCACGGAATAAACTCTTTTACTATTTCCTCAAAAACAAAAATCTTATGGATTTAGACATGGACCGCGCGGTGGCCATACAATTGGTGCATCTGGTCCCCTTCCTATCCAACGAAATAGAAACGCCCTAATATTGTTAATAAAATATAGTGGAGCACAATCGTGCATAAACCACATACGTTGTCTTATTGCTAATGGTACATCTTCCAAGTAAATTGGTAGATCGTTTCGAAAAAATAACAAATAGTGCGTTCAAATTGTTGGGATCAAAAGCTTGCCCTATTAAATAATTATCAATTATTCAAGCTCACACATTTACGTTGGATAGGAAGGAGACCAGATGCACCCAATTGTATGGCCACCGCGCGGTCTATGTCTGAATACATTAGATTTTTGAATTGGATATATACGAAAGAAAATGTTTAATCTGTGGAAAAAACTAGTGAGCAATAATTAAGGGAATAAGGGAATTTTACAAACTGCTAACGAGTTTCGACAAAAAATTTTAGTCTTTCAAAACATTCGGTTGTCCTTGTTAAAACTTGTTAGAACTTGTATACAGGTAGGAGATCATGTTTATTTTAAACACCCCGTAGCTTTTTTTGTGTGCACTTTTTGTATATAGGTGAGTAAGCTTCAATCGACCTATTTTTGACCACAGTATTTGTGGTGTAATTTATGACCAATATTTTCGGGATACCCTGTATTTATATACATATATTTTGTTACTAATGGTTTTAAAAACATGATAGTATCACTGAAATACTATGAAGTTTATATAAGGTTGCCAAGTCTTTCAGAAACTCTTCCGGTTTTTCATAGGTAAGATTTTTATGACATCGTTTTAACTAAAATTAAGGTTCGAGTTTTCGTAGTTCTCTTGCTGATAACCAAGTCTGACGAACATGGACGTACGATAATATTCACCGGTATTGAAACATAAGTTTCAATATTTTGGCCTGATAAAAATACGATTAAAGAGTTACAACACACAGTAGGTATAACTACAAAAGTATATGCAAGGTGTCCAAAATTTGTACTGTGCAAATTTCTTTTGGTAATTTATGGTCAGTAAGTAGTACAGCTTAAATTAATTGGCGAATGCACCATTTCACCAAATACATGCTGGGCAATAAGTCAGTTATCTATATAAAACAAATTTACTAATAACAATTTCATTATCAACACCCAAATACTTGTACACACAGTTCAAGGAAGCTACAAAAGATGCTCAGAGTGTTTTCTATGATGTTCTAAGCAACCATTACACATATTTGAACGCTGATTTAAAAATGTTGTCGCAAATCTTCCGGAACTGTAGATTTCAAACATCACATTTTTTAGTTTACCTCAAAATACCAAATCCATACATACATACATATAGTCACGCCTTTTTCTCGTAGGGGTACGCAGAGACCGCTACGGTTCTTACACACATCTTTTGCTTCCTCTATTTTCATCAGTGCTCTCATGCATGCTCGTCGGTTGTTGGTACTCTTGACCTAGCCTTTCTTCAAAACAATGTTGATCTGATCGAGATATGTTCGCCGAGGTCGACCTTTAACGACTTTTCCATTCACACTCGCCTTATAAATTTGTTTGTCAATCTTCTTTTATACATCTTTTCTACGCGTCCAAACCATCTAACCATTCTCTTATCCCACTATTTTTCACTTTATCCAACCGAGTCACTCCGGCTATACTTTTCAGACTTTACAGGTCATCATGCATAACACTAACCATCGCCCGCAACTCCTCTTCAGATGAAGCTAATATGACTTGATCATCAGCGTAAAGAAAGCCTTTGACGATCAAATCATTCATTTTTAATTCATACGCACTCTCTTTCAAATCTTTTAAACATTCGTCTATGTATAAGTTAAACAGCCATGGCGAAGCCACATATCCCGGTCTCACACCTTTTTCGATGTTAAACCAGTCCGTGCAAGCTCCGTTTATCCTGACACAAGCAGCGAAATTCTCGTCAAGTGATTTCAGTGCTCGTATTAAACTACCGCTCACCCCATACATAGACAATGTCGACCACAATTCACTCCTTACTACTTTGTCATAGGCCTTTTCCAAGTCTATAAAAGCGTAATAGACTTTCGTTCGCACCAAAGGAAAGGTTAAACGGTATCGGCTTCTTGTCGGACTGTGTACAACTCGCAAAATTCCATATTCGTACGCTTGTCCGTATCATCTTCACTTGGGTCTTGAAATAAAGTAGGTGTAGCCTATTTGGTCGCAATCGCAGATTTTTTTTTTATCCTTAGTAGCCTCTTTTTTGCTATTTCATACTTCTTGGACTTGTTTCTATTTCATACTCTTTGGAAGTTTTTCCTTGAAATGATGTCGGTGATTGCATAAAACATTGCGCAAACAATATTAAGATTCTCTTTTATATCAACAATTTTAGACCTACCCGTACAGGTACAGGTACAGTCTCTATAAATCTTAAATTTAATTTTATTTTGTCGAGCTTTTGGTTTAGAAATCGAACGAATCACTAACTTTGCTGTACTTATGGTCTTGTTTTCACCATGTTTGCAAAAGAAATACTACTGTTCTGTTCAATGTTTTTAGATAACAACATAACCTCAGACTGCTATTGTCAACTGACTTATAGATATGGGTACTACACACTCTTTACTAGCATCGCGATCGAGATGGAGTAATAAAACAAAATTTGATGGTAGATATACAGCACAGGTGGTCCAAACAAAATCTATGGTTTTACCGAGTCCGCTGTTAAAAATGTTGTGAATTTAAGAATTTTACTTGCGCCGATCGGTATAACGGAAATAAAACAACAACTTCATCGGATTCCTCTCTTTCTATTGTCTGATTCCAATACAGATTTGCTATAATTCTTCGATCTTGTTTCTCCAGTCCAGTTGATTCAAAAACTTCCATCATCTTATTATACTGAACCTTATCGAATGCTTTTTGATAATCAAAGAAGCATGCAAAAATATCATGATTGACTTCTCGAGCTCTTTGAAATAAGATTTGAATGCTAAAGAGTGCCTCCCTAGTACCTAGAGGATTTCAAAACCCAAACTGGGGAGAGCTGATCTGTTCTTCGCAGATCCTATATATTCTTTGATGGATTAATTTTAAGAAGAGTTTAAGAGAGTGACTCATGAAACTAATCGTACGAAAGTCTTCACAGTTCTTTGCATTTGATTTGTTGGGTAGCGTTATAAATGTACTTTTGAGCCACACGTCGGGTATGATTCCAGTGAAGTATATTTCATTATATATGTAAGCCATCAGATATCTTCCTCGTTCAATAGATTTAAAATTCGTTCCGGGTATTATCTGGCCCTGGCGCTTTCCCATTCTTTAGCTCTATTATTGTTCGAGTAACTTCATCCACTGTAATTGGTAAGAAATTTGATGTTTGACAAGTGTGAGGATTTTCCGATCTGTTTCGGTCTTCAAACAACTGGTTTATGTATTCTTTCCAGATTTTTATTATCCCCAATCGGTCTAAAATGATGTTGAATTTTTTCGCTTACATTGAAATTATTTAGACCCGTTGTCTCTTTTATATTCTTGTGCATGTTGAATGTATCGTATTTCTTCTCAAGTTCTTTGATCTCTGCACATTGTCTTTCTAACCATTCTTGCTTTGCACGCACATCTTATCTTGAGTTGGATTATTCTTTGCAAATTTCGATATTCTGTTTTCCGATTTCTCGTATAATAGACCCATTTGTAGATTTTAAAAAATTGTTTATAATAAGTACAGTGCTATTTATTTATTTACAACAACAAATATTGTAAAAGCAAACATACCAAAATAATACTTAAATATATTTCCCCGTAATAAATAATAAATACCTACACCTGAAATTACGACCTCGGGCAGTTTTATTACTCCGTCTCGATTGCGGTTCTACTATGAAATCAAGTTCACAAATGATTACCACTACGTTACGAAGTCTGAGGTTTTCTATTGACAACTGACTTATGGCCCACTTTGTATATAAGTGTTTTAAAATGTAAATATATATTCAGTTAAGTTTTAATGTTGCGTTGAATTGAAATAAATGATAATAGATAAATAAAGTGCTCGTTTTGAGAATAGTTGACGTACAGTTTCTTTCTGTGACTTGGAAAATAACACTTTCCTTCCGACTGTCTGTCTGTCTACACTGTAATTTATCTAATCATAATAATATGATAAACAAGATACTCCCGACTGTATGTATTTTTGTCATACAGCAGGTCGAGTTTGCAAATTTTTAAAATGACCAAATATGAGTGTCCAAGCAGTTGCAACAAAGTGGACAAGTCACCTAAATAAGTTTACAGATCTTGATTAAATTAGTTTTATAGTTAAAAAAATGATTGGTTATTATTAAACAATCGATGGATATGACAATTTAGAAAGTAAATTATTGAATAATTAAAAATAAGATACTTTATTTTTTTAACTTTAGCATCCTATATATTCTAAAAAGAATTTGCTTAATTCTGTTGGCAATCGTATTTCTTATTATGCGCAAAATATAAAAAATATTTCTAGTATGGTTACATTTATTGTTTAAATGGAATATCGAATTATTTTATGTTTGAAAATAATATTTTTATTTTTAGATTTTGATGTATTATAAGTTTTAAAAAACTTTTTAAAAATGGTTGTTTCATTTAGAATACATATTTAATTTTTTTTATAATGACCACTTTTACATATTATAACCCAAAAATAACATTTTACTAATATTTACTTATAATGAATAATTTTAATTTAATTTTTAAATCTGTTATTTAGCTATAGTGTCTTTTGTTACAATTTTTTTAATGCGCATTTTCCAATTTTAACTAAATTTAGAAACATGTTACTACGAGGGCAACTAATTACCTCCTTTAAAAAATGTAGTAAAACAATTATTTTTCGATTAGTCTTTCAACATAATCTTCTTTCAGATCCATACACTTGGTTCACGATTCTTCAACTTTTTTATACATATAGTCACACCTTTTTCCCGTAGGGGTAGGCAGAGACCACTTCCTTCCACTTGCTACGGTTCTTACACACATCTTTTGCTTCCTCTACTTTCATCAGTGCTCTCATACATGCTCGTCGGTTATTGGTCCTCTTGACCTGGCCTGTCTTTAAAACAATGTTGATCTGATCGAGATATGTTCGCCGAGGTCGACCTCTACCGACTTGTCCATTCACACTCGCCTTATAAAAATTTGTTTCGTCAATCTTCCTTCATCCATCCTTTCTACGTGTTTAAACCATCTAAGCATTGTAACCTTTTTTTACAATATTCTATTCTTCACTTTATCTAAACGAGTCACTCCGGCTATACTTCTCAGACTACTCATCTCCGCAGCATTAATCCTATTTTTATGCTACCATACATAAGTGTAGGAACCAACACTCCTCTATGTCACTCTCATACTTTCCATCTCTCGTAAACTTTGAACCCAAGTATACAAACTCATTTACTCTTTCTTTCTTAATCAGAACTTTACAATTTGTCATGCTTTCTTTTCTTTTAAAATCCATTACATTCGTTTACTTACATTTATTTTAATCCCTTTGATTTTCATTGCATCATGCATAACATTAACCGTCGCCTGCAACTTCTCTTCATATGACGCTAATATGACTTGTTCATCGACATAAAGAAGGCATTTGACGATCATATCATTTATTTTAAATTCATACGCACTCTCTTTTAAATCTTTTAAACAATCGTCTATGTATAAGTTAAACAGTCATGGCGAAGCCACACATCCCTGTCTCACACCTTTTTCGACTTTTTTAAGCCGTTCGAATAATATGATTTGTTAAATCCGGTGTCGTCGATGAGACCTCTAGTTATTAATTTCTTTTCTTTGAACCATTTTGTCAGGTTTAAAAATAAAAATTGTCGCAGTGGGCCAAATATGGCAAATCTTCTGGATTCGGAAGTAATTCGTAGCGGAATTCGTTGGCCATCACTTGAAAATGAGCGCATTGTCTTGATGAAAGAAAAGCCCTTTAGTTTTTTTTAAATGAGGACTTTTCCTTTAAAATATTTTGTTAAAATGGTCCAATAAGGCTGCCTAGTAATCGCCATTGATCGTTTGCTTCGACAGAAGGTAATCTGTAGCTAGGTAAATGTAGGTAATATAAATTAAAATTCTGAAATAGGGTTGTAGACGTGTGCTTCAAAAATGTTTACAATGAGAAGCTAATGACTACACTATCTTATTCACCACTTTTAATTATGTCAATTATTAATTTTGTACGGAGGCACTTCCTTTCACACAGTTTACAAAAATATCGGTTTTAAGTTAAATATTTCTTAAAGGAATCGGAATTTTTATAAGCGAAACGAACTGTCAACGTTATGTTTGTTAGTGAAATGCCATATGATCTGCTCTAAATATCTATTAGCTCTATATCTAAATTACCACCATCCTAAACATTGACGGTAGGTTATCTTTATTTGTTGGTCCCACCATCTGAATTGAGTTTACAGACGCTCTTAAAGACGTAGGACGGCTGTCTTAAAACACTACTCGCAGTTTCTTAGTGGTACTGCTTTCGTGCAGCACACCATGATGTGATGTGAAAACACCCTTATTTTCTAATAATAAACTAAGTGTCATATGACCTAAAGCTAAATTTTCATAGACATAAAGTCTATAAATGTTTTTAAGCAAAGTTTGCTTTGCATTACGGCACTCTACCTACTACTCCATGCATTGTATCACGCAAAATAGGTAATCATTGACCTAACTTTATACGTTGACTGCTTATTACTACCACTCCATAGCTCTATAACCCGGGGTGGGTCTTGGCCGAGTGTACTATTCGCCTCCGTTGTTGCCGATCTTCCATCAATGCTGGGTCTATCCCAATTGTCCGTAGATCCTTTTTGATGTTGTCTCGCCACCTCATTCGGGGGCGCCCTAAAGGTCTTTAATCTACTGGTGCTTCTTTCCAAGCCAATTTCACCATCCGTGTGTCAGACTGTCTTTGCATATGACCTGCCCATTGCAGCCTTTTTGCCCTTCACAATATCTGGATCTTTGTATAATTTTGATATTTCTTGGTTGGTTCTTACTTGGTACTGTTGGGTAACTGGGCTTCGGAATGGTCCAAAAATCTTGCGTAGAACTTTTCTTTTAAAAATTCTTAATTTCTGTTCGTTGTCTTTGGTCAAGGTCCAGGTTTCGCTAGCATACATAACAGTCTTATAAAGGTTTTATAGATTATGATTTTTGTTTTTCGCGAGATATTTTTCGATGCTAGCACTGACTTTAGTGCATAGAGACATTTGTTTCCACTTTGAATTCGGACTTTAATTTCTTCTGTCAGATTGTTATCTTTAGCAATTGTGGCTCCTAAATACTTAAAAGTTGACTGCTTATTAGGTCACAAAAATATCAGCACCGATAACTAGATCGACTGCAGCAGGTTTGTAAAAGTATGGGTCCGCTTGACAAGGTGAAGCATTGAATTTGCGTTGCAAAAGTTTCATTTATTGAAAACATTCGAACGCGGCACGTTCTATCTACTCTTGTCAGTGAGTTGTTAATGCCTGATATAGATCTATCTTTATCTTCTTCTGCTGCATATCCACTAATGGATGTTTGCGATCACTCTATCTTTATACAGACAGACATTATAATCTATTTGAGGTGAACGTTGACATCGGCAACCTTGCAAGTCTGATTACCCCTGATCGCCTTGCATCAAAACAACAAAGTAGGGACATAGAACAACAGACGATAAGCATCAATCAGCCTAACAATGTTGCCGGTTAAAGTATTTGTTCTTAATTAATAAAACCAATCCTATCCGATATAGTGTGGGATGTAAGGAAGTGGAACACGATACGTCCCCTCGCCTAGGTGCAAGTATATTCCGCTACAACGTTGTCAAAGTTACATCTTCATGTCCAATGATTCGTGACTCTGTCTGTATATTGCTGGAAAGTAAATTCGTTCGTATAACCCGTATAACCCGCATGAAGTGCTTTCAACCGTGGTCGAGACGACCTTTGTCATTCTTTTCAGTGAAATCCAATTTTTCGACTAAACTTCGTTAGTAATGGATCCATGTTTTGTCCGCATTAATGAATCAACATGTAAATTCACTTGGATTACGTTTATATATCTCCAAAAATTGTTTTGGGTTCGTCACACGGTCGAGCTTATGGTTCACTGTGACTAAACTCAGTACCCAGCATGCTGATAGATTTTTCAAACCTAATTGTTTGTACAAAATTAAAATCACTGTGCTTTGCGATAGACTTGTAGTCTTGACCATCTCGCGCATTTTCACTCAACGATCAGTCAAAACAATTTCGTGGACATTATCGATAATTTCTGGCATAGCAGCTTCGATTATACGTTTCGAACGAGGTGCATCATCATCACAAGTAGATATACGACCAAGTTTAAATTCATTAACCCATTTGTACTCAGTCGCAAACTCTGGTGTAGATGTACTGTAAACATTATTCAACTCGGCTTTGATTTCGTTCATTTTTTCTATTTTGCAAAACATACAAAAGATTGTTTGCTTTAATTTTCCTCAGAAATAAAACACGCGATGAATTCCGCTCAAAATTTAATAGTACACCGCTAAAGGATGCTTTCAAAAACACTTATTGACCAAGCTTCGAAAAAATAAACAGTATTGCCGTAGCAAAACTAACTTTTCCAAACCAAGGAAGGGCTCTTTTCTATTTAATATAGTAACCCTTCGGTTTGGAAAAGTAAAAAAAAAATACCTGAAAGTTTCATCGCCGTAGCTCTCTTTCTGAAGTTATTGTGCGAAAAGTACAAAATGCGGTAAATTTGGGGATCACCTTGTACGGCAGCTACCTGAAGGAATGTAACGTTATGGCCAATCTTTGAACTCGGTCTTGTCCTTCGGGTAAAACTTCTACCCTGTAAGTTTTAGTGACCTACCGCCTCTCTGTCTCAAGATATTGTGCTCACAAGATTTTCCAAAACACACACACACACACACACACACACACACCACAATTTGAAACAACCGTCACGCTGAAAATGGTGCCATTCGACGCGTGGGGCCATGAAACGTGCAGCGTACATGGTTTTGGCGATTTTGATTTTTGGGGGTAAACCAATACTATTTTTCTTTTTTAACCATGGGTTCGGAAAAGTAAAAATTAAAAAAGTTTTACAGTTTTTATTAAATACTGTAAGAACCAATAAAACTTGAAATACACACTCCCAAGGATTAGCTTCATAGAAATACTTTTGCATCAGTAGGTCCTGAAAACTAAATGTTAAATTTGGCTTGTATTGCATTAACTTTTTTGTCACAAAGGCGCTTTGTAATTGAATGTATAAATAATATTTATTAAATATATGCATTATCATTATAAATAAATAAAGTAAAATTACATACAGGGTGTTTCAACAAAAACTTGACCCCCCCCAGAAATTCAGATACCAAGAGTTTCTTCAAATTGTAAAAAAATTTTTTGGAAGTGGGACGAATTTTTATACAAAATTCATACCCGAAGGTTATTTAATTCTGTACACAACATAGTAATTTTTTTTTAATTTATGAAATAACTTAAAGATATTTTGGAATTAACTTATTTATTTATTAAATATCAAATATTAAATATTTAATATTAAATATGCAAAATTCATATATGCATTTAAATTTTTATAGGAAATTAAACACATTCACAACTAGGTAAAGGAATTCCGGAAAGGATCTCTTTATACACCTGCACCCGTAATGGCGCTTTTAAAAATCTTTTTTATTATCAATTAAGCTATTTACTAGTGGATATTCAAGTCTGATTTTTTTCGGCCACCCTATTTAAGCCATGGGCCAAATATGTGCAATGTTTCAAATTTAAGAATTTGAGCTGATTTAAGCATATATGAAGCAGCATCGATAACCATTAATAACATTTTTTCAGTAGGTACTCTTTCAGGTTGAAATAATTTATCCAGACCTTTATTAATAAACCTTGCTATTGTAACATGATTGGTGCTTTCTAAACTACTTAGGTTAGGTTGGGTTAGGTATCATGTAAGTGGGGCGTGGTCGCACCTCCACCGCGACTCTTAGTATGTCTATTGTGGCTCACCCCTAGAGGTTACAGTTTACCGCACAATTTAGCCCTTCTCACGAAGTTCATGGTTGTATAGGCTGAGATTTTTTTGAAATCGGTAGGTTCCATGTTGGTGTAACCAAGTATATTGAACCTTATTCTTCCCAGGCCGGGGCATGAACATAGTATAGGTCCAGCAGTTTCGTCTTCGACGCAGCAACCGTTGGTTGGTTCAGGCCTATCTTTCCGAGGTGGTATCTTAGACGACAGTGCCCTGTAAGCAGTCCCGTTAGAATTCGCAGGTCATTTCTGCCCCATTCTAGGATCTGCTTAGTGTTTCTCGAGGGTTTAGGTAGAAACGCCTTCGAGTGAGTTAACCCTGGTATATCGGACCAGTACGTGAGTATTTTCCTATCCGCCCAGTCCAAAATAATTGTTTTGGCGGTACTTGTGGTGACTCCAAACACCGGTTCTGGTCAAGTGAACGCAGATTCGGCCCCCTGTTTTCCAATGGTGTCGGGTCACTCTGTTGTTCGCACCAAGGTACTCCAGGGATTCGATGCAATTCCATACAAGTTTAGAATTTATCTTGTTGGAGCTCAGTGCTTTTATAGCAGCCTGGCTGTCTAATATTATACTTATGTTTTTGTTTGCTAGAGGTCTGTTGGTTAACTCTCTTGCACACAATTTAGCGAAGACTTAAGTTTGAAAGATTGTAGCATACCTGCCAAGACTGGTAAATATTTCAATCTTTGGTTTTCTGCTAAAAACACCGGCCCCGACTCCATCTGGTGTTTTTGAGCCATTTGTGTACATTACGTATTCAGTCTCTGGAAGAGGATTTCTCCCCTCACCCATTCGTCTCTTTTCGGAAAGACTATGAACGACTTTTCTACGTTTATTTTTGTGGCCAGCATGTCAGGAACCATCCCGAGAATTTGGTGGTTTTTTGTTTCACTCATTATCCCGGAGTGATCCCCGAGTCTATACTAATTATACATACATTCATATAGTCACGCCTCTTTCCCGTAGTGGTAGGCAGAGACCACTTCCCTCCACTTGGTTCTTACATACATCTTTTGCTTCCTCTACTTTTATCAGTGCTCTCATACATGCTCTTCGGTTGTTAGTACTCTTGACCTGGCCTTTCTTCAAAATAATGATCTGATCGAGATATGTTCTCCGAGGTCGACCTCTACCGATTTGTAAATTCACACTCGCCTTATAAATTTGTTTCGTCAATCTTTCTTCATCCATCCTTTCTACGTGTCCAAACCATCTAAGCATTCCTTTATCTATCTTTGTAACCACATCTTCTTTTACACCACAGCGTTTTCTTATCTCACTATTCTTAACTTTATCCAACCGAATCACTCCGGCTATACAATTCTCAGACTACTCATCTCCGCAGCATTAATCCTATTTTTATGCTGCTTCTGCCAAACCCAACATTCACTACCATACATAAGTGTAGGAACCAACACACCTCTATGCACCGCCAGACGTGCCTTTTTTGACACTTTCTGGCTATTTATAAAGCTATGCAGTGCCTCATTCATTTGTTTTCCTGCCAACACCCTTCGCTCAATGTCACTGTCATACTTTCCATCTCTAGTAAATTTTGAACCCTAGTACACAAATTCATTAACTTGTTCCACTCTTTTACCCTCAATCTAAACTCCACAGTTTGTCATGCTTTCTTCTCTTTCAAAAACCGTTACTTTCGTTTTGCTCACATTTATTTTCATCCCTTTGATTTTCAGGGAATCATGCATAACATTAACCATCGCATGCAACTCCTCCTCAGATAACGCTAATATAACTTGATCATCGGCGTAAAGAGGGCATTTGACGATCAAATCATTCATTTTCAATCCTTACGCACTCTTTTTCAAATCTTTTAAACAATCGTCTATGTATAAGTTAAACAGCCATGGCAAAGCCACACATCCCTGACTCACACCTTTTTCAATGTTAAACCAGTCCGTGTAAGCTCCGTTTATCCTGACACAAGCAGTGGAATCCTCGTATAGTGATACCAGTGCTCGTATTAAACTACCGCTCACTTCATATTTAGATAATGTCGACCACAATTTACCTCTCACCTCTTTGTCATAGGCCTTTTTTAAGTCTATAATAGCGCAATAGACCTTCTTACTTCTAGCCAATAATTTTTTGACTACACCTCGCAATGAAAAGACCTGATCCATACATCTTCTTCCTCTTCTAAATCCTGCTTGCACATCTCATATCATCTCAGTTTCATTCGTCACTCTTTTAATCAATATCTTTGCATACAGTTTGCCGACTATGCTGAGTAAACTAATACCTCGGTAGTTCTTACAGTCCTGCTGCGAACCTTTTCCTTTGTAAAGCGGCACGATAACAGTCTTGTACCAGTCGTCTGGTACGCTACCATTCTTCCAAAAAAGGTTAAAAAGGCGGTACAGCAGACTAGTTACCACGCTTTGTCCAGCTTTTAGCATTTCAACTGTTATCCTGTCGTACCCAGCAGCTTTACCCAATTTCATACTGTTCAACGCTTCCTTGGCTGTTCTTATGGACTTCCAGAAGAGTTAAATATTGGTTTGGAAATCGTCTGATAACCTATCAAATTTATCTTTATCACTCAACTACTTACACTAATTAAATGTCCTTTATAAAAGTTTACACTATTTAAAACCCCAACAATTAATTAAATTAGCAACCCGACGACCTTTCCCGTCGGTAGTGTCATTAACGAAAATCCAAAGGTTTTAGTCTTTAATTTTTTTCTTAATATCCTGTAAAACATCAGTATAAATATCACCGACACTGACCTTGCGAAGAGTGACAAACTAGGTACTGTAATTTTTGTATTTTCTATGTTGCAGTTCGTTTTTAGATATGTTTGGAATATCGGATTGTCTATTTTATGTAGGGGAATCTTGAGATTTTTTAATATTGGGAAAATTTCCAAAATCCCGAAGCTTTAGAATGTTTAAATATGCAAACATATGCAAAATAAAAGGCAAATATGCACTAACATATGCATTTATGGTGAAAATAACAAATATGCATTATATGCACTCAAAAAAAAAACATAAAAAACATCATGTTGGTACGTGAAACAAGTAGTTTTAAGTTTTTGTGTTATTACTGATATCTAACAAATAAATTAGTTAAATCCAAAATATCTTTAAAGTTTTCATAAAATAAAAAAAAGATGTGTGCATTATGTGCGCATATTAGAAGTGAAACTCCTAACGTTTAAACGGCTAGGGTTACATTCAATTATACTGAATATTATAAGGATTGGAATGAAGCACATATTTATAGAACGACATACACTACTGTTTGCATGTGATTATTATTCTTAATTTATTTCTGTTATTTCTGTTACTGGGTTCTTCAATAGCCTGTACTTCGTGTGTAGTTTTTTTAGATATTTTCTGACAAACACGCAGACTACACGTCACGTTGCTTATTATTTCTATACTACGCGTCTTCTCTCCTCTATAACAGAACTTGTATTTTTTTTTGCAAATCGTTTCGCATTTTCGTCTTGCTAGTTCGTGTGGCCCGACCTTAAATTTTTACTCTCACTTCAAAAAAAATAACAATGTTGTGTAGAGAATTAAATTATATTTCAAACTATGTGTCACTCGACCACACTTTTATTTAAAAAAAATAGGGGGTTGATGCGGGGCTGCAAGGTGTTGCATTTTGTATTAAAATTCGTCTCCCTTCCAATAAAATTTGACGTATTATTTAAATTTTGAAGAAACTCTTGGTTTCCGAGTTTTTGGGAGTGCCAAGTTTTCGTTGGAACACCCTGTATAAGTTATTGTATTATGGAAAGATACAATCCTATATAGTTTTTAAATACAAACTTTTTATTAATTTTTTGAATATTGTGCGATTTAGAAGTTCTTAATGTCCAGAAAGTCGAAAATTCTAAAAAATAAAGTATTGAGAGAGAGAGAAAAATCTTATTCAGTAACTAACCTGGATTTGAAATCTATTAATACTTTACGTTTTGCTTCTAAACCCAATAACTTGTTTAGGTACTCTCAATAATATGAAATGTTATTAATATGAGAATATCAAACATCAGTTGATCAATTATTTTAAAATGAAAGAAAAGTGGAGAAATATTGTTTTTTCATGAGAATTGATTTTTTATTTTGTTTTGTAATTAGCTATAAAACCAAAAATCTTATTTTATAGTCTGCAAAAAGAAGAAAGTAAATTTATTATGTTCAAATGAATATAAACAATAAGTAAGTCATAAGTCAATCTTAAACACACAGTTCTTAACTGTCTTATTTCTTTTTTCGAATAATCGACACTGCCACTGTCATATATTTTGAAGAAGGAAACAAAACACTAAATACTGATAATATAATGTGTATAAAATGAGAATGGAAATCACTAAAAAAACGAAATTTAGTTGTTAATAGCAGTTTTGAATATTATTGTTAAGAATTTTAATGTATTTAAATTAATTTAATAATTGGATACGTTTGTTTAAAATTGATTCTCTTAAAATATTTTAAAAATGCATCTAATACTACGTTTTTATTCTTTTTTCAAATTTTGCGCTTAGTTTTCTTTTGACTGTCAATTACTTGTAACGAAATTAAGTTTGACGTTGAGCGTCTAATTTGTGTTACTGTTCAAAAACTGTGAGAATGAAGAGATCAGTTTACGGACCTATCCACTCAATTTTTTTATTCAAACAAACTCACTGAAATTAAAAAAGCTAAACCACGTTAGGGCGCCAAGTGATTTTTCTGAAAATCTCTAAAAGTTAATCAAACCTCAAAAAAAATTCAACCGTACTATTTAATTTAATACCTTTAAAATTTCGAAACGAGCAACGTATTTCGGCTTCAAGGCTGTTATCACCTCTTTTTCTTCCAGAAACAATTTAAAACGAGAAATATAAATAAAGGTTTATTACAAAAAAGAACTGTATACATTCCCTGAAAAAAAAGGTATTGAAATGAACAAAATTAAAATTACAATAGGAAAATTAAATCAGATCCAAAACGGAGAAAAAATCCAACGGCTGAGCTGCGAAAACCAAAAATCCAAAAGGCCCGGACGGCAACAGACCAACGTCTGCACGGCGAAAATTGTCCAAAAAAGGTTTGGATAATTATTATCATATATCAGCTATTCCTTTATCGTCCATCGAATGCTTCTCTCAATTGTTTTTATCTGTTCCTATCCTGACTTACTTTAATCCAATTTGTTATGTTAGTCTGTTTGCATCTGACCGACCACCTTGTATGTGGTCGGCCTACTTTCCTATGATGGCTTTTGGTCTCCATTTCCTATTTTGTGTGCCCGCCAGTTGTCACATTGTCGGGTTAGGAGACATGTCCTCTTTGACTTGACAGATTTTGTTTTTTGGCGTATGGCTTTACGTAACATACCTGTGTTAAATATTCATTCTGTTGCCATTTGAGTCATTTACATTTTCCTAATTAATTACCGCGGGAAAACTGACTCAATAACAGTTTTAACTGTTCCGCTTTATGGATTTGAACGATACATTTGAAAGGGAACTCGATGCTCAATAAATATTATATCGATCGTTTTATTCCAGTTGTTTTAACGATCGCTAGGAGGCGTTGATTGAACATTTGTTTTGTTTTCAATTTTTTTTTAAATCTTCAGATGCAATGATAGATTTTTTAATCATTTACCTGAAAGAGCATGGAATTTAAAAAAAAAGTGTAAAAACAGCATTTCAATATCTATTTTCTAAACGAAGATGCAAGAAAAAATAGGTATACCTCGGCATCGAGATTTGTACTTAGGTTAGGTTAAGGTAGATCTAGTTTAGGCCAGATCTGTTTCGATGATGTGCATGTGGGTTCATTTTGACAACTCAAGTTGGCTTTTTGAACTACTTTGCTGTGCAGGAGGAGCCGGCAATTTGCAATCGGTACTCCTTGCTAAGATCAGACAGATACAGCTGGGAGGGTGGTGCCCTCTCTTGCTAGCCCGTCCGCCTTACAGTTTCCTGGTATGTCCCTGTGTCCAGGTACCCAGACAATGTGAACTCTAAACTTATTTTATAGCTCATTCAGGGCGGCACGGCATTGCACCACTGCCCTAGAGGTCAAGTAGGCTGAGTTCAGTGATTTGATAGCATTTTGACTGTCACAAAGAATGGATATCTCGCTGAACTCATTTCAGCTTGATACACACAACAGTAATCAGGCAAACGAAACGACAGGATAAGTAAAGAGTGTTCTGAGAAGATACCGCAATCTACTCTCCCCTCTAGTTTAGAGCCATCCGGATAAAATAATGCGGCCCAATCTTCTCTGGATGGAATTTCCAGGGATAGGTCGCCTTCGAACATAGGGGTAGGTTTAGTGTAAGCAGTGTTTTTTGTGCACAGGTCGTATTCTTTTATGATTCTAGAGTGACCATAGTGCGTTTCGGTCCATGGGATTACAGCATTAAGTCTGAGAGCCGCACTAGCTGCGCATTCTTTCCCAAACAGATCTACTGCTAGTACATTAGAATCGGTCTTATGACCGTAATATAAAGTCAATAAACAACATGGGTTGTTGTAACTCCCATTGTCTGCCGATGGCCCGTCTGCAGGTATAGGTCGCTTCAGTGGCTTTACTTACCCTTTTTTCCATATTTTCCCTCTACATTAGCTTTCGGTCTAGGATCAGGCCCAGGTAGTTTGTCCTCCAATTTCTGGAAGAGGAAAGACGGGAATTTTGTTTCTTCTCTTAAAAAGTACTAGTTCTGTTTTTTCCGTGTTTATACCCAGACCGCACCCTGTGCTCCAATGAACAGGTTCATGAAGTGCATTTTGCATAATCTGAGATGGGATCTCCGAGAATTTCCCCGAGACTAGTAAAACTAGGTCATCAGCGTAGGCCACGATTTTTTAGCCGGAGTTTTCCATTCGTAGCAGAAACTCATTGAGTGTGAGATTCCATAGTAGGGGCAAGAGAATATTTAGACTTGGTAAATTTTAAATTTTACATCATGTTCAATAAATTTTTTACCTTCATTTATATGAAAGTGTCCAATTCTGATGTATCCTTTTTTTATTATTGTTAATTAACTAATTACACAGTAATTACATAAAAAGGGTGTGTGCGTTAGAAGTTATACTTTTTTTAGCGTAAGTAAGAAAACAAATACAGCTCATTTCACCAATATACGACGGTTTCAGATAAGTCATGAAGGCATCGACTTAACGGAAGCACTGTGTTTAGAGGCACATAAGTAAATTCCCATAAGATTTAAACCCGAAAATTTCTTGTTTATTTTTATGCTTTATTATAAACAGAAATCTGATGTAGCTCTCGATGAGTTTTTTGGTTACAAATAGGCACATATTTAATTATGTTAAAAGGGAATGCAACAAAAATAAATTATCGGTACAAGTTTAGTCATCATAATCACTATCGTCACTATTTCGATGCGGTTTTCACAAACCCACCATTCCTCTATTAAATTTTTACATTTTGTGACACATTTTCCCCAAATTTCAGGAGTGGCAGTATTAAGTGCTCGTTGCCAGGCTTTCAAAACAGACTCATCACTGTAACCATTAGATCCAATGTGATATTCCTAATAAGTTTTGCATATTCCCCAAATATACTCAACGGGATTAAATTAGCAATGATAAGGCGAAAGTCTTAACACACGATGTTCATAACTTTTAGCTATATATAATAATTGCGGTTTGAAGCAATACTGTGGAAATGATTTATTTTCGTTTGTTAACATTCTTTTATTTTTCTGTACCGTCCAGGAGCTTGTTGGTTGCTTATTTAAATCTTTAAAATCTTGCAATTTGTTAAATATAATTTCTTATGTTGGGGCTTGATTTTCTTTGTACGTATTATAAACCGTTTGTCGAATCACATAGGCGCCCAGATAATTTAAATACCCAATACCCGTCTGTGCGTCGTCTAGTCTGTATATAAGTTAACTTAGTCAGTCATTTTTATTTAATGGCCAACTTCATACTGTTGGATTTACTGTAACGGTGTGCGCGCAGCTTCCAAACGCGCCAAAAAAAGTATCACTTCAAAAAGTAATTGGAACAAAAAACTGTTATTTACCTGAATAATGAATGTATTTTATTCCAATATATAGTTGTTAGGATTCGTGATTCGATTGTCAACATTTTATGAAAGATTTCTATGAGTAAACGGCAGGTGAAAAACATTAAGTTTCATTCATCCTTGATTTATAGATATAAAACTTTAATTCGATTTAATTATTTTTTAACATTAAAATCATCGTTTAGCATGCTGTGTTGAAATTCGAATACCAGTAAACATAAATTGTATTGATATTGATATTTGGTTTTTGTTTATTTTCAAACCAAATACTTCGCAAGCTTCAATCACCCTATTAATAAATCTCTATAGACATCGATGGACTGCGCGAGTATTACGGTGTCATCCGCGTATCTTATGTTTTTGAGAATTTGTCCATTTATCACAACTCCCAAATCCATGTCTCCTAGGGCCTGCCCAAATAACTCTTTAGAGTATAAATTATAAAGAAGTTGAGACAATATACATCCCTGTCTCACACCTTTCTTCATTTTAACCGCCAGGTGACCGTTAATTCTGACTTTGGCAGACTGCTGCCAATATAAATTACTTATCAAGCGGATATCTTTGTCATCAATAACAGTTGTTTTGAGTATCTCCATAAGTTTGTCATGTCGCACTTTGTCAAAAGCTTTTTCAAAATCCACCAGGCACACCAACACGTCAGATTCAACGTCTCGGCAGCGCTGTATTAGTACTTAAACTCCAAAGAGCGCTTCACGCGTTCCCAATCCTCGAAATCCAAACTCAGTTCTGCCGATCCTCGCTTCTAATTTTTGATATATTCTCGAATGAATAATACGCAAGAATACTTTAAGGAGGTGGCTCATCAAGCTGATGGTACGGTAGTCACTACATTTTGTAGCTCTGTTTTTTTTTTGGGATTGTAACAAAAGTTGACCTCAGCCAGTCGGTTGGAATAATGCCCGTATTGTATATTGTGTTAAAGAGTTTTGTTATCGTTGTTATTCTCATATTGCCTAGCAATTTTATATCTCACTTCGCAGTCTATCAGGGTCCGGTGCTTTGCCATTCTTTGCCATTTTTAGGGCTTTTTCTACTTCTTTTTTGCCGATGGTGAACCAGTGACCACTATTACATGCTCTTGATTTTTGTTGTCGTCAAACAGTACCGAAACATACTGTCTCCATCTTTTCAGTATCAGGTTTTTTATCTGTAATAAGTTTACTGTTTTCATCTTTTAAGTTTCCAACATTTACGTTATGCTTTTTCCTGGCAATTTCCTTGAGTTTTTTATGTAGGTTAAATGAGTCGTAATTTTTATCGTATGACTTGATCTCTGCACATTGTTTGCTGTGCCACTCTGCCTTTGTCTTCCTTATATTTTCCCAATTTCTGACTATATTTCGGTACTCTAGTTCCTTTCGGTTCTTGAAACTTCTCCGCTTGTCCATAAAGGTCAAGATTTCTTCGGTCATCCATGTTTGTTTCTTTTTGTCTTCCTGTTCTGTGAATGTAGATTATTGAGCTTCTAGCGTGATGTTTTTTAGTCTGGTCCATTGTTCTTCAACATCTGTACCTTGGTTGTCCTGTTGTCCGAGTTTCTTCTCCATATACTGTGTAGCTCGAGCGCATATCTCTGAGTCTTTAAATTTTTCTGGGTTTAGTTTCCTTGCATGTTTTTGTTCTTGTCTCATTCTTTTAAACTTCAGTCTAATCGAAGCTAGTAACAAAATGTGGTCTGTGGGTACATCCGCTCCGGAAAAGGTTTTAACCGATTTTACAATATTTCCGAATCTTCTGTTTATTGTTATATAGTCGATCTGATTACGAACCATTTTCTCAGGGGTGTCGGCAGGAGATTTCCACGTACACAAACCTCTTTGTGGAAGTTTAAAGAACGTGTTTGTGATGACCATTCTTTTGTCAATGCAGAAGCGTGCGAATAGATATCCTCTATCGATAAATCAAATCAAATTTATTCAGCAACAATACTTAAACACAGTATAGATCTATATATACTTATAAATAACATTACATATTACATATTATGCATACAAATATACACATAAATATTTCTTTTATTTGAAATTATAATTATCAAAAAAATTTACTTTGCAGATGATTTTGTATGATATGTTTTTTCATAATCCTTTTGAAAACTCTGAAATTATGACATTCTCTCAGTTCTGTTAGTAAGCTATTGAATATTTTTGGACCGAAGTAAAATATGCTTCTTTGCATATGGGTTTTACTGAATCTTGGAACTTTTAAAGTTAGATCAGTCTTGTATGTCTGGATTGACTGAGAATTCTGTTTTTTTATTGAATAACCAAATTTGGGTCTGCTAGATTTAGATATTTCTGATATTTGGGATATGTGATTCTTGATATAATTGTTTCGTGGAGTACAATCTTCTTTTTTTCAAAATTATTTTCAGTGTTGTATTTTGTGTTGTTTGTAGTCTGTGAATGACGTTGTTGAAGACGCCACCCCAGGCTGTAATGCAGTATCTGAACACGGACTCAATTAATGAATTGTAGACTATGAGTATAACTTTTTTGCTAAGAATGTCCTCGTATTTCCCTTGGCCCATTTTGGCATTGAGATCTCCCACTATTATTGTAACACCCTTCCTCTTTATATTTGATGTAATATGTTCTAGTTGTTCATAGAACTGTTCTATAAGTTTTTCTTGTGCGTTTTTTGTAGGGGCATATACTTGAATTATATTCATGACATGACTTGGTGTTATTTTTGTAAGTATGTATTAGAGAGAAAACAGCTCATCTCTTTAAACAATCTGGCATGAACCATATGCGATTTTTTTTTAAAAAAATTTTTACTGTTATTCATTGTTCGTAAAAGTTTTACGACACATCCATGCAAAATTTTATAAAATAAGTGAAACTAAAATTAATTTATGCCAATAATAAATAAAGTATTTTATACATTTTATTACTTCTTTCATATAAATTACTTAGAACTTTTGATGCTAATTAAAGATTTCTATTCAGCATTAACTGGTGTATGTGTATTAATTAATTAAAGTAAAACAATGCGTCCTGTCTATACGAATTTAATATTGTGAAATGTAGTAAGGAACAAATTCTTCACTAACTTGCTTAGTGGATTTTTTTAGTTTTCTTTGTGATCTTCTTACGATTTTTTTTCTACCAAAAGTCAATCAAGCAGTCGACTAATTTCTCCAGAATAGTCTAGTCAACAAGTGCCTATTAGGGTAAAACTTTTGAGTTCTCCGAAAAATTATCGTTGAGGTTTCATTCGATTCAGAATGGCATGTAGATGTTTTTTGAAAAAAATCAAGGGCCGCTCGCAAAAATTGCAAAAGTTGTAAACAATTAAGTGAAAAATAAGAGGGTTTGGTTTTTCGCAAATATCTCAAAAACTTTTTGAGATTTTTTAAATTTGAAAAAAGATTCAAAAAGAAAATTTCCCAACTAGTTTTTAACATATTTGCAAAAAACCAAACCCCCTTTTTTTCACTTAATTGTTTATAACTTTTGCAATATTTGCGAGCGGCCATTGAATTTTCTTAAATGACATCTATATGCCATTTTGAATTGAATGACACCTTAATCATAATTTTCGGAGAAATCTAAAAAGTTTTGGTCTAAAAGGCACTTGTGACTAGACTAAGAATGCCAGAAATTTAAAAGTTTTTTACTAATTGAATCACACTTTACCTATTTAAAATAAATATAACTAACAAGTAATTGGCATTTACTTTAAATTTTTGGTGTAGGTAGTTGAATTACGCATAATCCTGTATATACAGGGTGTCACACGACTAAAAGGACATTTTTTATATTTGAACGTGCCAATATGTCACTGTTGCTATATGCAGAGACAATAGCAGTATTTGCATTTTTTATGTTTTTAGTCTCCTAAAAAGTTCATTATAAATTATATTTTATCTGATTGCACTTTATTTTGTTATAAATGTGTACTTAAGGATGTGTACCTATATAACATTTATGAATTTTTAGATGGTTGCCTGAATTTAAAATATTTATATAGAGTAAATGATTCTGCATCGATTAAGATAAAGAAATATAGGTACCTTTCCGATAATTTAAACGAAATAATTCATTTTAAAGTCACCATTTAGTCAATGTTATTTTTACCGGAAGTGGAATAATTTTTAAAAGAATCGAAAAATTTATGTTCTTTAAAACTTGTACGGTTAAAAAACTTATTGTCAATAAGTTCAGACAATTTGCGATTTTTCGTGCCCAAAAACAAGCAAGGTTTCCGATAATTGCAAAGAGATCTTTGTTTTGAAGTTTATGAAATTATTCGTTCTAAACTCACTACCGGTATAGATGTTTGCAATATAAAAAATCTGACAACATCGCACGGCAGCATGTCGTTAATAACGTGCTCTTTATTTTCCGCTCTATTTTAAATTAATATTTAAAACTCGTATCATATGAAAATACATTTTTAATTCATAAACAATATATAACATAAAATATACAACATATTATCAACACATTAATATTACTGAGATAAATATTAATATTATTACATTAACACTTTTATGTGCATCACTAGTAGTATCCATGACTGTCAAAATTTCAGGTTTATAAATTCAAATACACAACTTTCGGAGCGCCCGGACGCCACGCTGCCTGCAGTGTTGCCAGATTTTCTTTAGACTACAAACGCGGTAGTCAAATTCAATGTTAAATATTTTTTATATTTAATTATAATTTTTTTTTTAAAAAATCCATTAAAAAAACTCATTATAATAAAAAAGAAATGTCGTTGTATACAATTTACTACATTTTATTAAGTTTATAAATTAATTAGATGTACTACGTAATTTGACCTTATACACATCCTTAAAATAAACAACCTTAAGAGAAGGGGGTTAAATCATAATTTGATTCATTAGTAAAACACAACACGGTGAAAATAAGATTAGTCGAAGGTCGTTGAAATATTCAGATCTATGCATCTCTGAAAGTGCTTTTTTGAATCTTTGTTAAAATTTTAGAAGTTATTTCTGCCAAACCCCTGCAGATTTTCTCCACTGATTCAAGCGCCCACGCACAAATGTGTTGTTTAACATAGTAACTATAAATTATAGAATGAGTTATAGTTCCATTCATGATTATGAAAAACAACACTGAAGCTGAATCAAAAATGTTAGAACGGGAGATTAAATGAATCTTCTTCTTCTATGGTGCTTTATCCATTCCTGTTGTTGTCGATCATCAAGGCTATCATAGTTTTTTTGACGGCTCTCCGAAACAGCTCTGCGGATTTATTCCATACCATTGTCGGAGGTTCTTCAGCCACGAGGTACGACGGCGTCCCGGTCCTCTCTTGCCAAATTTTTTGCATGGCGAGTTAACAAATTCGACATTTTTCTTCATTGCGCATTACATGCCCGAGGTACTCAAGTTTACGCCGCTTCACTAGGTTAAGCACTTCTGTCTCTTTGCCCATGCGCCGTAGGATTTCGTTGTTGGTAACATGTTTCACCCAAGATATCTTTAATATTCTACTGTAAATTCATATCTCTAAGGCTTCGACCTTTTTTCAGTAGCCTGCGTCAGGGTCCAGGCTTCGACTCCGTATAGCAGCACCGGGATAACGTAGCATCTCACTATCCGCATCTTGGTGTCTAATCTCATGTCACCGAAGAACAGTAAGGGTCTGATCCTGGTAAATGTGGACCTGATCTCATCCCTGTGAATTTCCACCACCACTATTAAAAATGCCAATTTTTTTTGAGTTCTGTTTCAATAGTTCTAAAATTCCTGATAGGTATAAGGGAATAGTTCTGTCCTTTAAAGGGTAAAAATATCAATTTTTCAACAGTTCCGGCGAATTTAACCAAAAAAAAAAATTTCGAAAAAAAACCGTTTCACTTTTTTAAAAATCAATTTTTCTTCTGGCCATTTTTTTTGCTTTAATGAGTTATAGAGTTCTACAAAAAGAAATTTCGAAAAATTTAAAATCTAAAAAATCATAGCATTTTGAAAAATATAATACAGGAAATTTTTCATCACAAGTTCCAGGAGTTCCTTCTCCAAAGAGTTCTACCAAAAAGTCCTACAACATTTTTCGATCAACTTAAAATCCAAAATTTTACAGGACTTAAGTTTCCAAAAAAATTTAATATTCAAAATTTTAAAAGTTGCAGGAGTTCTGATGAGAGTTCTGTTCCTTTCCGAAAGAGTTCTACCAAAAAGTCCTACAACATTTTTCGATTAAATCAAAATCCAAAATTCTACGAGGCTTTAAAGTTACCAAAAATTTTTGATACTCCTGAAAAACACAGAAATAATTAAAACAATAAAAAGACGAAAACTCGAATACTTCGGCCACGTAATGAGGCACCCAGAGAAATATTACCTCCTTAATTTAGTAATACAGGGTCAGATTGCCGGAAGTAGAGGTCCAGGACAAAGAAGAACATCTTGGCTCCGAAATCTTCGAGAGTGGTATCGCAAGACATCCGCTGAACTATTTCAAACTGCGATAAACCTAAGTTATAATAGCCAATTTGATTGCCAACGTTCGATTATCGGACGGGGTACCGGAAGAAGAAGAAGCATTAATAATGAAATATCATGATACAGGTAATTTCATATCGTCAATCAGCCCATATTCGTCCACTGCTGGACATAAGCCTCCCTTGATTGCCTTCACAATCTCCTATTTTGTGCCTCTTTATCCAATTTGTGTGGATACGTTTAATATCATCGTACCATCTATTTATTGGTCATCCCATGCTCCTGTATGCCTCCTGTCTAGGCCTCCTCTCTTATGATCCTCTTGGTCCATCTGTTGTTCCGCATTCTCGCAATGTGTCCCGCCCAATTTCACTTTAGGATTGCTATTCTTTATACTGCGTCAATCACTCCAGTTCTTCTACGTAGCTCAGCATTTGTGATGTGATCTCTGTCCCAACATTGACCTTTCCATTGCACGTTTTGCCACTTTGATTTTCTGTACAGCCTTTTTTGTTAATGTCAAAGTCTCAGCACCATGAGTTAGGACATGCAGAACACATTGGTTTAAAACATTTCTCTTCAGACAGATTGTAAATCTGACTTTAATATGTGCATTGAGTTCCCAAATGCGGCCCAAGTTAATCCTATTCGCCTAAGCAATTCGCAAGTTTGGTTATCTCTGCTTATACGGATTTCGTGGACAAGATACTTGGTAGTTTCTTCTACTTAAATGCCATCTATGTATACTTCTTCACCGAGTACAAGGTTAGTCATTAGTTGGGTTTTTGTAACATTAATTTTTTGTCCTACCTTATGGGAAGCAGAGTTTATTTGTTGTAGCATGTTCATAGCATGGTCGAGGCAATCTGATATTAGGACTATGTCATCTGCAAATCTTAAATGTGTCAGGCTTTCACCGTTTATGTTTTACCCTAGATTTTCCAAGTTTACAGATTTAAACATATACTCAAGCAGGTTCGTAACCAGATTCGGTGAAATAGTGTCCCCCTGCCGAACTCCTCTATTTATTTTAAATTTATTTGTTGTCTCCTGCAGTTTTACGTTAGCTGTAGCATTTTTAAGTATAGACTATATTACTAAGGTATATCGATAATCTATTTTACAGTCGGAGAGTGACTTTAACATCTGATACTGGTTTATAGTGTCAAAGGCTTTTTCGTAGTCCACGAATATCAGGACAAGTGGTTTATTTTAATTTCAAATATTTTTCTTCAATTACAAAAGCTTAATTGTCTAATTACAATACTGAATAAAATTGTCGTCTTTCTCTTCGTCAGAAATAATCTCGTCTGTGATGAAAATACTGTACTACCCGTCTTAGCAACTTTTTGTCTATTTTACAGGGAGTTGCAACCGACCAAATTATCTGGCAATTTTTTTTTATACACAAAATTGTCCAATAAAAAATATACTCAAAAAACCAGACTTGTGAAAATACAGTGGATATTGTTGCAACCGCGCTAACCCTGCCAGAAATTGATTTGTCTACTTTAACTATATTAAATAATATATAGGAAAAGTTCAGCTTTGAGAAAGTACCTTAGTCGAAGTGACGACCAGCTCTCTCTGACTAGTTCAAGACATAAATGATAATGATTAATTTGATTCTAAACATTAGTAATTTTTATTTATACTAAGGTTGAATAGTAATTAACTTTATAGAAATTGATTAATCTATACAATTGATATTTATTTAATCGATATTTCTCCTCTTTTAAAATGTATTTTATCTTTTGGTAATGTTTATAGTCAGTAAGAAAGTCTACATTAAGCTGCTATTTTATAATATAGTGTACCGTTCAAACGTAAAAGTTCCATTATTCGAACACCTTGTATGTATTCAGATTTTAAAATTTTTACCGAGCATACTCACTTCATTAATATTTTAGTTGCGTTGTAATAAATCTAAACGATCCTAAAGTCAGAATTTTACTTCCTTATGTGAAAATTAAAGAGTTACATACCTATGCACGTTAAAAAATGTAAGATCTGTACGTATGCTTTTGAGTGTACGCATGTATATGTGAGCGTAAGAGTGTTTGCTTTAAATGCTGATCCAGTTTGTCCAAGGTTATAAGTTCATAATAAAACCAGTAACTCACTTTGTTCATTTGGAAAATATAATAAGTATATAATTAAAAGTGAAGAATTTGATCTAACAAATTGGCGCAGTCAGTAGGATTCGTCGAGACTAGAACAAGAAAATTCTAACTAATAGAGGTGGATTCTTATCATTTAAGCGGAAAATGAACCTGGGCACTTTGAAGCGTCTTCGCTAGCAGAATCACAGTAGATAGAACACGAAATATCATCCCTGGCTGTCGATACTTCAAGAACAGGATTGATCACCTATGCTGATTATGTAAGTAACATTAAATCATCTCTTGCGAAATATAATTTTAATTTGATGTATTTGTTCATTGATTTAACTGTTTATAATAAATTTAAAATTATACATTCTACATAAATAACTAGATTTAAATACCTCATCTGCAAAACCAAGTACCTAAGGTCTTTAACACGGTCACTAAAGATAATCTTCCGTTCACATTTTTTATACAAAGGAAAAAAGTATTAGATGTTAGCTCGAAAAAAGCGGCAGCTAAATTCATAATTACGGTGTATAATACACCATTTTTTTCTGTGACTGGAAAAACGAGGATTTAATATTGAAAAAATATAATATAAAGCCAACAAATTATCGAAGTGAAATTTGAAATTTTAAACTGGTACGCTGTAGTACTTATAGCCACAATTAGACCTGCGTTGCTAAGGAAACCTTAAAAGTAATCGAACATTTGTCAATTTTACTCTGTGATTTGATTTAAAAATTAGTGGTTGTTTAGTGGTTATTTTGAATAATATAAAATGAAAAAAATTTCCGATTTCGAGTTTTCTCTGACTTTACCGGAGTTAGTAGAATCAGCTAAAGTAGCTTTACAAAAATTATTGCCAGCTAAATCGCGGAAAATTTACGAAATCGCGTATTCAAGATTTATGAAATGGAAGATAAAAAAGTAATGCAGTTATTTCTCGGAGACAGTGTTATTGGCTTAATTTTAGGAACTGTCACAACAATTATTTAACGATGAAAAGTATGTTGCAATGCAATAATAATGTAAACATTTCAAAATATTTCAAACTAATTACATTTCTAAAACGAAATGGGAAAGTCCAATAATGGTGTGATTTTTACGAGTAGGTACACAAATCAGTGGTTTTTAAATAACGCTCCCGGTGAAGTTCAACGTTGTTGTTGTATTTGGGATTGCAGGAGCTTGTAAAATTTATGAAATCAACCAGATACCATTCTTCTTACAGTGTCTTGCTTTCTCAAGCGTTGACGACTCCCATCTTGACTACTTCTTTGTATCTATCTCTATCGTGAGCTGCGTGGACAAGTTCCTCAGCAGTTAAACCTGTCCATTGTCGGAGATTTCAAAGCCAGGATATTTTTTTGCGGCCTATCCATTTTTTACCCTCGATCTTTTGCCATTCAGAATAAGCCGAAGCAGACTATAACGTGGTCCACGCATCACATGTCCCAAGTATTCCAGTTTGCGGCGCTTGATGGTAGTTAAGAGCTCTCTGTCGTGCCCTATTCTGATGAGTACATTCTCGTTGGTAGTTCGGCTTGTCAACGAAATTTTGAGCATCATTCTGTACAGCCACTTCTCGACTGCACTGATGCGGTCAATAGTTTTTTGGTGAAGCGTCTGTTTCGCAAGAGTACAAAAGAATAGACCATACATGGCACTTGGTAAACCTTTGCCGCAGATGAATGTTAAGTTGCTTGGCACAGAGTAGCGGCTTGAGTTTCCGAAATGCTCTTCTAGCTATTTCTATTCTAGACTTGATTTCTTCGTCTGGATCCATCTACTTATTGATCCAGCTTCCAAGATATTTAAAGTGCTGAACTCTTTCTATATTCTCGCCATCAAGGGTTATTTTTTCTGGGCCAACATTCATTTTGCTAACAACTATAAATTTAGTTTTTTTGACATTGATTTTCAGTCCCCATCTATTACTTCCTCTGTTTATCTTATCTAACATACATTGTACTTCTTTCAATGATTCAGCTAGGAGCACAGTATCATCTGCGTATCGAATGTTACTAATGGTTTCGCCTCCAATCTTTATTCCTTTACCAGATTGTGTTGCCCCTTTAAATATATTCTCCGTATAGAGATTAAAAAGTGTGGGAGACAAAATACAACTTTGTCTTACACCTCTCTTTATACGTATCTGAGTGGTCTCCTCTCCATCTAGTGTTACCGTGGCAGATTGATTCCAGTAGAGAGAAAATAACAAACGTATATCATTATTATCGAGGAGTATATTCTGCAGAGTTTGTAAGAGTTTATGCTGTACGCGATCAAAAGCCTTTTCGTAGTCGATAAAACATAGGTTCACCGGCTTTCTTACCTTCCAACATCTTTGAAGTAGCGTGTTCATGCAAAATAGCGCTTCTCTGGTACCTAAGCCGCCTCGAAAGCCGAATTGTTCTTCACTCATGCTTTCTTCGCATTTGTCGTGTATACGGTTTTGGACAACACGAAGTACATTTTTTGGAGGGTGGCTCATGAGACTTATCAGTCAAAAATCATTACAAGACGTAGCATTACTTTTCTTTGGCAAAGGGATAACCGTGGATTTCTGCCAGCTCACTGGAAGTTGACTGGTTTCCTAAATATCATTGAAGATACGAGTTAGTACTGTAATGTTTTCATCGTCCAGTAATTTGAGCCACTCTCCTGGTATTTGATCTGACCGCGGAGTTTTTCTAGTTTTTAGTTGCCTGATTGCTTGTTCAACTTCGGACAGTATGATGCTTGGGCCCTTTTCAGCGTTATTTTCGTAGACTGGTATCCTCCCGATTATCTTCAAATAGTTGATAGATGTATTGAGTCCATTCCTCTTTAATTTAGATACCAATAGATGATATTAAAGATTCGAAAACGTTATAAATTGTGAAACTTAAGCAAACAAACAATTATGTAAACAGGAGATTTGTAGTTACTGAAGAATACGAGGTGTGGCCATTAAATAACGAGACTGACATTGTAAAAAATGTTATTTTTTTTTATACATACATACATACATAAAGTCACGCCTTTTTCCCTTAGGGGTAGGCAGAGACCACTTTCTTCCACTTGCTACGGTTCTTACACACATCTTTTGCGTCCTCTACTTTCATCAGTGCTCTCATACATGCTCTTTGGTTGTTGGTACTCTTGACCTGGCCTTTCTTTAAAACAATGTTGATCTAATCGAAATATGTTCTCCGAGGTCGACCTCTACCGATTTGTCCATTCACACTCGCCTTATAAATTTGTTTCGTCAATCTTCCTTCATCCATCCTTTCAACGTGTCCAAACCATCTAAGCATTCCTTTATCTATCTTTGTAACCACATCTTCTTTTACACCACAGCGGTTTCTTATCTCACTATTCTTAACTTTATCCAACCGAATCACTCCTGTTATACTTCTCAGACTACTCATCTCCGCAGCATTAATCCTATTTTTATGCTGCTTCTGCCAAACCCAACATTCACTACCATACATAAGTGTAGGAACCAACACACCTCTATGCACCGCCAGACGTGCCTTTTTTGACACTTTCTGGCTATTTATAAAGCTATGCAGTGCCCTATTCATTTGTTTTCCTGCAACACCCTTCGCTCAATGTCACTGTCATACTTTCCATCTCTAGTAAATTTTGAACCCAAAAATTTAAATTCATTAACTTGTTCCACTCTTTCTCTCTCAATCAAAACTTCACAGTTTGTCATGCTTTCTTCTCTTTTAAAAACCATTACTTTCGTTTTGCTCACATTTATTTTCATCCCTTTGATTTTCAGGGAATCATGCATAACATTAACCATCGCCTGCAACTCCTTCTCAGATAACGCTAATATAACTTGATTATCGGCGTAAAGAAGGCATTTGACGATCAAATCATTCATTTTTAATCCATACGCACTCTCTTTTAGATTTTTTAAACAATTGTCTATGTATAAGTGAAACAGCCATGGCGAAGCCACACATCCCTGTCTCACACCTTTTTCGATGTTAAACCAGTCCGTGCAAGCTTCGTTTATTCTGACACAAGCAGTGGAATCCTCGTAAAGTGATTTCAGTTCTCGTATTAAACTACCACTCACTCCACACATAGACAATGTAGACCACAATTCACTCCTCACCACTCTGTCATAGGCCTTTTCCAAGTCTATAATAGCGCAATAGACCTTTTGACTTCTAGCCAAGAATTTTTCGACTATACCTCGTAATGAAAAGACCTGATCCATACATCTCCTTCCTCTTCTAAATCCTGCTTGCACATCCCATATTATCTTCTCAGTTTCATTCGTTACACTTTTGATCAATATCTTTGCATACAGTTTGCCGACTATGCTGAGTAAACTAATACCTCGGTAGTTCTTACAGACCTGCTGCGAACCTTTTCCCTTGTAAAGCGGCACGATAACGGCCTTGCACCAGTCATCTGGTACACTACCACTTTTCCAACAAAGGTTAAAAAGGCGGTCCAGTAGACTAGCTACCACGTTTTGTCCAGCCTTCAGCATTTCAACTGTTATCCTGTCGACCCAGCAGTTTTAGCCAATTTCAAACTGTTAAACGCTTCCACAATTTTTGTCGTAATTTTACTTTCATTGCAACTTTCACTCATGTCTTCGAATTGGGCCTGTACTTTTGTATCCTCTTTCTCAAATAAACTTTTGATTTCAATACGCATTCCTCTCCTTTTACCATACTACCATCTAGGTTTCTGATTTTTTCCAATTGCGAGGTAGTATTTTTACCTCTGGCTGTTCTTATGGACTTTCAGAAGAGTTTAATATTGTTTTGGAAATCGTTAGATAACCTTCTCTCAAATTCATGTTTATCACTATCCTTCTTTTTTGCCACACCTTTTAACCTTTTATACTCATTCTTTGCCTTGTTTACATCCTCAATCGTTGCCTTTTGCGTTCTTTGATTGGATTTTGTAGCTAGCCAATCCAGCCAGGCTTTCTTCTTTTCTGACACTGCTTTTTGAACCTTTACGCACGTTTTCTGTAACCTGCATCCTTTCCTTTCTTTTACTTTCACCGCATACTCCAATAGCAATATCCACGATTCCTTCCTTGAATGGCTTCCACAATTCTTCAACCTCACATGCTTCATCTAAACTATCAAAGTTCTCGGTTAATTTACTAACGAACTCCTTTTTTATACCTTCTTCTTGCAAATTCTCAACTTTTATACGCTCTAAAACACTACTTGATTTCTGCCTTAAATGGCTTCCACAATTCTTCAATCTCACATGCTTTATCTAAACTGTCAAATTTCTCAATCAATTTATTAACGAACTGCTCTTTTATATCTTCTTTTTGCAAATTCTCAACTTTTATACGCTCCAGTACACTACTCGATTCCTGCACACGATGGCGCCACCGCTTAAAGAGACCTCTTATTCGGCTCATTACTAAGAAGTGGTCTGTGTCAATACCTGCACCGCGGTATGCCCGAGTGTCCATTACTTTTTTTTTCAATCTTTCATCCACAATTACAAAAACCACTATAGTTCTCTTGTGTCCTTCTTGTCTTGTTTACAAGTGGATCCTTTTGTGGTTAAACATTGTGTTTGTTACCACAAGATTCCGCTCCAAATATACTTCAAGTAGATTTTCTCCGTTTTCATTTACTATGCTGTCACTGTACATTCCCAGAACACTTTTATATACATCACGCTTTACTCCAACCCAACTATTAAAATCACCCAACATTACAATTCTTTCATTCTGGTTAAACCCATTTAAAATATCTGTCACACTATCCCAAAACTCCCGCCTCTCTTTCTGAGCTTTTAAAGACTGGTTCCACTGCGCATCTTGTGGGGCATAAACCCCTAGCAAAAAGATACGAGTAAGACCGAGCTTCAGCCTCACCCAGAGGAGTCTTGGGCTTACACATTGAAAGTCAGTCACACATTCATTTATTCTAGCAGAGAGTATCACACCAACGCCCTGAGAACCTCTGCTGGTTTCCGGAACTCCTGACCAGTAGGCTGTATAAAAGGTCCATGTGTTGTGGTTTTACATCCTTTCCGCTTGGTTTCATTTACACAAAGAATATCAATCCGTCTTTCTTCTATCATCGTGTAAATTTCATTAATTTTATCATTTAATCCTCCCCTTACATTCAAAGTAGCAAAGTGACTGTCCGCAGTCCACGTTTTCGCCCTCACAGGACGCATGACATGACAGGTGGCGACGCCTATCGCTATCGTGTTGGTTATAGTCCATACGACTATTACTCATAGCTTCCCATGAGATAAATACAATTTATACTAGAATAAATACATAACAAATTAAAATTAAATAAATGTCAAAGAAAATCTTAATCTGACAGAACAAATAAAATTTTAAATGTTTTAGGAAATATATTAATCGCACTCCAGCAAACAAATTTATAAAAAAAATAAATGTATGGTAGATTTAACCAAGCCAGATTTAAATTAAATGTCAAAAAATTCAAGTTGACAGACAATAGAAATTTGGTGAATAGGCAATTAAATTATTGGTCTTAGGGATAAAACCGATCTATTGAATGATTCTATTTGCTGTAATAGAGAACTTCCCGCGAATGTACAATATATAATGATTTGTAGTTCCCCTTTTTTTTTATAAATTATATTGTAAGTCCGAGAAATATAATTAATAGTAAAACGGAATAAATAAAACTTAACAATTAAAATAATTTAAGTCACTTATCTGCCAGATGCTATTTTGGACTCTGGCAACCAAGTCGTTTTATTCGAAGGCTTTCTGATATTTTTTCTTTTATTTATTTGCCAGCTTATTTTCTACTGGGAATATTTTCGAAGCCCTAGCGGTTCTTACTTTCTCTTACTTTTTTTTGGATTTGGATGTTGTTTTTATGTTTTTGTTGGGTTTGGTTTTAGTAGATCTTCTACTTATGTATTTTATCATTCTTTATTCACTAAAACTTTACATGTTTTCTAATTTTCATCACTATCTAAATCAACGTTTCAACTCTTTCTAAATGGGCAAAATTATCATATTCCAAAGATTTGAGAATCTCAGTATCCAGTTGAATGGTATGCAAAGATTTTATCTATTCCATAATGGAATTGGTCAAACTGGTAAATACATTAGAATCTATTGCTTTTATTTGACTATCTCGTATATTGAGGCCATCTAATTTTGTTAAATTGTTAAATGCATCAGATTCTAATGCATCTATTTGACAACTAGTTAAAGGCAAAATTTCTAACAAAACTAGTCCTGTAAATAGATTTCCGTTTACAATTGGAATTTTACATTTTTCAAAGCAAATTAGTGATTAAAGCAAGAAATTACGTCGGTAGCAAAATTCTGAATAAAAAGTGTTGTGATCCCTTTGTTATCCTCAAAGGTTGTAGATTCCAAGGGAAATGTACATTTTCTAAGTTGTAGCATGGAGAGAGTATCTACGGATGCAAATGCTCTGGTACCATCTTGAATGTCACATTTTTCTAGGCTGATGTAAGCAATATTGGTTAAAAATGAAAAGGTTTTGTGATCCACAGTACCAGAGCATTGTTTCATATCCAACCATATTGTATTTTCAGTTATATCTTGTTTCCCAAATAGCCTGATGGCCTCTCCAGGCTTTAATATATGGTTATTGTAATGGATATGTTGTTCCGAGTCTCCATAATATGTGCTAGGCATAATTAAAACGTTCCGGTAAAAAATTTAGTAAAAAATACACCAAATATTAAAAAACACTAAATTTGTTTATCAGTTTTGTAGCTTAAAAATTCATTTGTGAATTGTCAAAAAAATATTTTCGTTTTTTATTATAATTACTTATTATCACCTTCAATATACACCCTATCTATATCCCTAAAACGCTCCATGCGAATTTTCCATTGCTGGAAGTCATCTTCTGTCAACTCCTTCAGGACTCTTGCCGCTTTTCCTTTTACAGCTTCCACGGACTCAAATCTCGTCCCTTTTAATGCAGATTTCACCTTGGGGAACAGATAGAAGTCACATGATGCAAGGTCCGGTGAGTAAATTGGATGTTCTAACACTGGAATGCTGTACTTGGTCAGGAACCTCTTGACAGATAACGCGGAATGAGCGCATTGTCTTGGTGTAGAACCCATGATTTGTCCTTCCACATTTCGGGTCGTACACATTTTTTATCAATGCTTACAGTTTCAGCAATTACACTTAATCGACGGTCAGACAGAATCAAATTAGAAACTTTTGCGACACGTCTTGTAGGCCACATTGAAAAAGCTTAAACCATTCAAAAACACGTGCCCGCGATAAACATGCACTGCCATACACTTCTTTTAGTAAATAATAAGTTTCAGTAGCGGTTTTTCCAAGTTTGAAGTGAAATTTAAGAACAATTCGCTGCTCTATTATTACACTAACCATTTTTGCGCCAAAACAAAATAACAGCACTAACGGAAATGAAGGTTATGACTAAACGGTGTAGTTTTTTTTTCACTGAAAAAGGGTAGACTTATCGTGTGGGCCGCGGACGGAACATCTTCTAATAATATAGGAAATTCATCTCTTAACTGACAAGCGACCGTGGTTAAAATCTTGTTGTATGCAGTGGGTATTGTGATCAGACCAATAGTGCAAATTCTGTCTATTTACAAATCCATTCCTGGAAAATGTAGCTTAATAAAACCACATTATATTTGATAAAAAATTTGGATTTTCATTCAACATATCCTTTAGCCAATTACAAGGATCCAGTCTTTTACCGTAATCTGTAACTTTTAATCTTTGATGAAGAGTAAACACAATACCCAGTAACTCCCTACTCGGAATTTTTTTTTACTGAAAATAGTCGCAAAAAGGGTAGACCTATCGTGTGGGCCGCGGACGGCCCGCACTGCGACTATTGGAAGGGGGAGGGATTATAGAAAGGAGATGATTGTGGACCCGCTTTTTAAACAGTTACAGGTCATAGTTCTCTGGAAAAACTGTTTTCGGAAGCTTGTTCCATTCTGTAGCAGCCCTGTAAAAGAAGGAATCTTGATGGAGATATGTCCTTGTAATGTCATTCTTGAGAGTAAGTGGGTGAGACTGATCAGCGTGCGGAGTTCTACGGTCGATTGTGGCCAGCGGTGGTATTAAAGTTTTTATTTCTCTGGAGCATCTGCCATAAAAATATCTGTAGAGCAATGTCTGGTTTGCAACTCTTCCATGTTTTAGTGGGTGAAGGGTATCTGTGAGAGTTGAGCTGTTTATCAACCGAATGGCCCTTTTCGGAATGGAATCTAGAAGATGAAGAGAATGCCTTGGTGCCGAACCCCAAATATGCGAGCAATACTCCAGTATAGGTCGAATTTGAGCCTTGTACGTCGTCAACAGTTGGAAATGCTAACTCATATAGGTACAGGTCATTCATTTCGAATATCGTCTGCTACACTTTTAGTTGAAGTTGGGGGAAACTTAATGACACTAAAGAGACATGGCGGTTGAAAGTCATCAACGGTCGCTGAAAGGTATATTGATGAATTGGTATCACACACGACAGAAATAGCTAACTGAATGTTAAGAACATGTTTTAAGGCAGTGCAAAAATAACGCCCGATTTGCAACCAGGTAGATCAACGGCAGTTGTGTCAATGGCAAAAAAAAATATAATTTCAACACAAGAAAATGAGTTTGTATACCTGGGTTCAAAATTTACGAGAGATGGAAAGTATGACAGAGACATTAAGCGAAGGGTGTTGGCAGGAAAACAAATGAATGGGGCACTGCATAGCTTTATGAACACCTAGAAAGTGTCAAAAAAGGCACGCCTGGCTGTGCATAGAGAAGTGTTGGTTCCTACACTTATGTATGGTTGTGAATGTTGGGTTTGGCAGAAGAAGCATGAAAATAGGATTAATGCTGTGGAGATGAGTAGTCTGAGAAGTACAGCTGGAATGACTGATGGATAAAGTGAAGAATAGTAAGATAAGGGAACGATGTGGTGTAAAAGAAGATGTGGTTACAAAGATAGATAAAGGAATATTACTATGATTTGGACATGTAGAAAGATTGATGAAAGAATTTTATAAGGCGAGTGTGAATGGACAAAACGGTAGAGGTCGATCTCGACGAACAAATCTCGATCGAATCAACATTGTTTTGAAGAAAGGCCAGGTCAAGAGTACCACCAACCGACAAGCATGTGTGAGAGCATTGATAAAAATAGAGGAAGCAAAAGATGTATGTAAGAAACGTAGCAAGTGGAGGAAAGTGGTCTCTGCCTACCCCTACGGGAAAGAGGATGGACTGTATGTATGTAAGAAAATTCGACTCTATTGTACGGAATATTTCAGGGAACGTGTCATTCATGAAATGTACATTTAATAATTGTACTTTTAATATAAAGAACAGGTATTTGTGTAATAAAATATTCTAAAATTAAATATCTACCCTTACTTATGTGTATATACAGTGTGTACTTAAGTTGGAACCATATGGAAAACTTTTTTATTATTGGTTTTATGAAAAAAAATTATTCTTGTTAAAAAGTTGTGCATGGTTTAAAACTTAAAATGCCACCATCAGATATCAATTTTTTTGGGCATATACGAGGTTTGTCAAAAAATAGAAATTTTACTCGAGAGTAAAATACCTTTAATTTTTGCAATACAGAAGAATGTTATAAAGTAAAGATATTTTAAAATAAAAGTTATCTTTAAATATGCATTTACAGGCATTTAGCATAAAAATTCAGGTTTGGTGATTATTTACGTTTTACATTTGTAATTATAAATTTAATGCTTCAGAAATAATCCTCTTCAAATGGTCTACATCATCAAATAGTCCTCGCTGCTAAACCTGCTGTTTAAAGTAACCCCATAAAGAAAAGTCAAGGGGAGTTAAATTACCAGACCTGGGATGCCAAAAAATGTCTTAATACCTGTGGATCAACTTGTCATTAAACATATTTTCAAGGAGTACTCTAACGTTATATTCAAATATGCAATTACAGCCATTTAGCATGAAAATTCAGGTTTGGTGATTATTTACTAATCAGTCCGTATTAATTATTCTGGCTTTACACAAAAATAGTTGTTGGAGAAAATTACAAAAAAAATAGAGAGGCAGCAAATATTTTTAATAATAGACATCCGCATTGGGCATTTAACAATTACAAAAATATTAAATAAATTCAAGACCAGTGGAAGTATTAAAAATAATTTTAAGAATAAACGCCGAAAACGGGTTTCCAATGAAGGCAGTGAATCGGAAGTGATGCTTTCTGTCGTAGAAGAATCAAAAATGTCATTACGCAAAAGGGCTTCTTTAATCACAACTACTTCGATAAATAAAGATATAGTGGCAAATATTTTAAAACGACATAAATATTATGCTTACAAACCGCAATTCGTACACACATTACTACCAAGGGATTACGTGATACTACCAAGTGATTTTTTGCGCGAACTTCTGTTACTAGAACGTATTAAAATTTGGTTCTAACAAGACGGTGCCTCCATCCATAGTACAGTAAACGTTAGAGTACTCCTTGAAAATATGTTTAATGGCAAGTTGATCCACAGGTATCCAGACATTCTTTGTCCTTCCAGATCTGGCGATTTAACTCCCCTTGACTTTTCTTTATGGGGTTACTTAAAACAGCATGATTATCAGCGAGGACTATTTGATAATTTAGACCATTTTGAGAGGATTATTTTTGAAGTATTGAAATTTATAACTACAAATAATTTATAATGTAAAACGTAGATAATCACCAAACCTGAATTTTTATGCTAAATAGCTGTAAATGCATAATTGAATATAACTTTTATTTCAAAATAACTTTACTTCATAACATTCTTCTGTATTGCAAAAAATAAAGGTACTTTACTCTTGAGTAAAATTTCTATTTTTTGACAAACATTTATAAAATCAATTTTTTCATTAATCCAATAATAAAAAAGTTTTCCATATGGTTCCAACTAAAGAAGACACAGTATATCTGGGAAAAAAGTAATTTTGTAAAAGGTGATATTTTTTACCTGTCAACAGAGATAAAATGTCAATCGTTTTTCCCGTCACCGAACAAAAACTTTTTGATGTCTTGTTACACCTTAATTTTAAACTTGCTTATTACTACTTTTTTACTTGTTTGCCTAATTTCCATTATTATTATATCAGTTGTTTAAGTTTTGTTTTTGAAATTTGAAGTGTTGGATATTGGTTTGTTCGTTATTTTTAGTCGATTTTACTTAATTTAGTTTATACATAAATGTTTGCTAGAGGAGAAAACGTATGCTTAATATTGTTTCGCCTATGGGTTTTTAAAACTTAATACTAACAGTCTTTATTTATTAGTCACAAACTACAATTCACTTCAGTTAAAAATTTCAATTATCTATTTTCCAGTAATAACTATTTCTCTATATTTTTAACTTACTATTACTTGTCAACTGCTATTCATTAATCAACTGTCATCAACTAACTCCCCGCGGGCCGATACGCGTTGTTATATATCGTCATAGAACATTTCCCAAATTTCCAAAAACACACAAATCGAGAATGATTGATTTTGGCGAATACGTCAGAACTCTCTGGAACGGATGAACTGGAGCCTTTATAATGTTGGTAGCGCGATTCGTAACAATATTATACTGACAGTTAAAAAATGTTTACCCATTATTATATCTTTACTAATAAAATATTTTACCAAGTTTAAAATATCCATCACTCCGTACACAAAAATAAAAAACAAAATGTGATCGACAAATCCGAATGGTAAAGATTAGAGAACCCATTAAGATAGAAAATCTTTGATAAACATATGTATATCTTTTAAAAACTTGTTATTTTGCGAATCGCTTACATTTGAAATCACGATTTCTATAATTACATTTGTAACCCATTTCTTTTGTTTTATAGTTAAAAAGAGCAAGTAAATCAATTTTAAAATATTTCTTTATAATTTTTTTTTTAAATTTTTGTTTTTACATTTATATGTATGGTCACACCTTTTTCCGTAAGAGTAGGCAAAGACTACTTCCACTTGCTACGGTTGTTACACACATTTTTCGTTTCTTTTACTTTTATAAGTGCTTTATAAGGCCTTTCTTCAAAACAATATTGATCTAACGAGATCTGTTTGCCGAGGTCGATCTCTAACGACTTGCCCATTTACACTCACCTTATAAATCTGTTTCGTCAATTTTTTTTCCTCCAACCTCTCTACTTGTTTAAACCATCTAAGTATTCCTTTATCTTTTTTTGTAACCACATCTTCTTTTACACCACATTGTTTATTTATCTCACTATTCTATATTTTATACATCAGTCAATCCGGCTATACTTCTCAGACTACTCGTCTCCGCGGCATTTAATTATTTTTCATGATTTTTTTGCCAAACCCATCATTCATTATCATACATAAGTGTAGGCACCAGAACTCTTTTATGCACAGCTAGACGTGCCATTTTTTGGCAAGTTCTGGCTGCTCATAAAGTCATGCAGGGCCCCATTCATCACACTTCGCTGAATATCACAGTCATACTTTCCGTCTCTCGTGAATTTTGATCCTAAGTATACAAACTTATTCACTTGTTCCACTCTTTTCCCTTCGATCAGCACCTCGCAGTTTGTCATGCTTTCTTCTTTCCAAAACCTTTACTTTCGTATTAATTACATTTACTCTTATCCATTTGATTTTTAGAACATCAAGCATAATATTAACCATCGCCTGCAACTCCTCTTCGGATGATGCTAATATGACCTGATCATCGGCGTAAAGGAGGCTTTTGACGATCAAATAATTCATTCTCAATCCATACGCACTCTCTTGTCAATTTTTTTTAAAAAATCGTCTATATACAAGTTAAAAAGCCATGGCGAGGCCACACATCCCTGTCTCACACCTTTTTCGATGTCAAACCAGTTCGTATGAACTTCGTTTATCCTGACACAAGCAGTGGAATCCTCGTCAAGTTATTTTAGTGCTCGTATTAAACTATCGCTCTCTCTATACATAGACAATGTCGACCACAATTCACACATCCCTGCCTTAACACGTTTTCCCATGTTAAACCTAACTCAAAACCATCGTATTTTAAACATTCGTTCTTTGATCTAATTGATTGCTATTCATAATATAGTGTAAATCTTTATTAATTTATGGGAACCTAATTTAAATTAAAAATTGTTATGTTAGCCTTAATTTTCAATTGGAATTTTTTCTTGTGTAGCTCTTGCAATTCAGTTATTGTTTCGTTCTTTTCTTTAATATTATCAATGAAAATACTTAATTCGATTTACCAAAAATGTGTTTAAATTGTTAACAGTCTGTAAATTTTTTATTATTTACATCTTTAGCTTTACACTTTTTAAAAAGAGAAAAACGAACGGAACCTTGGAAACATCTTTTGTATACCTACACTTTTTTGATATTGGAGTGTGTCCATGGTATCGATGGGGTTGGGAATAAAAAATGATTAGGGTAGGGAAAGGTAAATATACCTTAGCAGTGATTAAATAAATCGAAAAACTGAATGAAATAGCAAGAAGGACGCGGAAAGAAGTATTTACAATATTCGGAAAAATATCTAAATATTAAATAATTATCTTTTTTCTTTTTTATAAAAAAATAATATTGCTTTCATTAACTTTATGATTAATGCTTTTGCCTACTAATATGTTATTGTGCCTTAAAACAAACCAAGTTGTTGAGAATACGTAACAGTTAAGAAAATGTTTATAATTAAGTAAAAATATTGCGAAAAATTAGTTGATTGCTTGAAACTATCTTTTTTGTGTGATCGTGAAAGTTACGATTTATTTTAATAAAAAATAAATTGCTTGTTAAAAGTAATATTTTATTGATAGCATTGACATATCAAAGCTTTTTTTTTATACTAATTATATTTTTCATGTATTTAATAGTATTGTTACGGATTTGATAGAAGGTTATCTGACGATTTCCAAAACAATATTAAACTCTTCTGAAAGTCCATTAGAACAGCCAGAGGTAAAAATAATGCCTCGCAACTGGAAAAAATCAAAAACCAAGATGATAGTACAGTAAAAGAAAAGGAATGCGTATTAAAGAGATAAAGAGAATACTTTCATTTGAGAAAGAGGATACACAAGTACAGGCCCCATTCGGAGACATGAGTGAAAGTTGTTATGAAAGTGAAATTAGTTCGACAGAAATTGTAGAAGCGTTGAACAGTATGAAATTGGGTAAAGCTGCTGGGTACGACAGAATAACAGTTGAAATGCTGAAGGCTGGACAAAGCGTGTTAACTATAGTCCGTTCATAATTTGTCGATAGCACAAAATGTGCGTCCAAGTCATAAAACGGCCGTAATAGTCGTAAAATCATAGGCGGAGGTTCCTGAGGTGTTTATTCATGTCCGTACACAATTTGTTGATAGCTCACTGCAAGTTTGACCCTCATTAGGTTTAGTACGTTTTTGATCGCATTTAATTTACGGCTCGTTGGTGTTTCGGCGTCTACGGCAGTAATTAACGTCTCTAATATTTATTTTGCGAATTTTGTGCAGTGCGTGAGTAACTTTTTTTCATATTCCTACAAACATATACGTACCTTTCGTTCCTGCTTGTTTTGTTTGATTGCTTGCGATGGCTTCGTCATCATCATCAACATCATCAAGTTTTACACCGGTACTGTTGCGTACAGTCAGTAAGTCTGTCTATTCACCAAGAGAGAAGACTATTGTTTTGAACGTTCACGATGCTCTGCTTTTTCAGAATTCCACAAACACTGTTCAGAACATAATCAAGAGTTGTGCCCACATGACGGGCGTAGGGGAGTCAACAATATATAGGTTCCTATCAGAAAGAAAAAAACAAGGTATAGCTAACCCAAATACAAACGAATACTTAAAGAGGGGGAGAAAACCTATTGAAATTGATGAATTTGCCAAAAATGGTATTCGAAGGAAAATTCACGAATTTTTTTACAAAAAAGAAATACCCAACTTAAACAAAATTTTACAAGAAGTTAGAGACGACCCGGATTTGCCTCATGTCGGACGAACCAAATTGTGGCAAGTTTTAAAAGAATTAAATTTCCGGTGGGAGAAATCAGACCGAAAATCACTTTTGATTGACCGGGAAGAGATAATATGTTGGAGAAGAAAGTATCTAAGATCTATACGAAAATTTCGGGCTGAAGGATAGCCAATTTACTATCAGGACGAAACGTGGGTAAACGCAGGTCATACTCTCACAAAAATTTGGTCAGATAAAAATATATCAAGCTCCAGGCAAGCCTTTATGGAAGGTTGGTCTACTGGTATTTCCCCACCCTCTGGTAAAGGCAGTAGATTAATAGTTTCTCACATTGGCAGTGAAAAAGGATTTGCTAAGCATGGTTTGTTGGAATTTCAATCCAAAAGCACAAAAGACTATCACGAGGAGATGACAGCTGATGTTTTCGAAGAGTATTTTGAGCAGATGATTGAACATATACCACCAAACTCAATTATAGTATTAGATAATGCACATTATCATTCACGACTAGTAGAAAGACTTCCAACGACTGCGTGGAAGAAACAGGATATCATTGAATGGCTGCGGAATAAGTCCCTGCCTTACAAAGATGGAATGGTTAAAGCAGAACTTTTAAAAATTGCCCGGAAACACAAATCTAAGTTCAAGAAATACGTAGTTGACAAAATGGCGGAAAGACGAAACATCACAGTCCTTAGACTTCCACCCTACCACTGCGAATTAAATCCAATTGAACTCATTTGGGCACAAATGAAAAGCTATGTGGCTAGAAAAAATACGTCATATAAAATACAAGCTGTACGTGAATTGTTATATGAGTCTTTACAACATATTACAGAACAAAATTGGCGAGATGCAGTAAGACATGTAATAGAAGAAGAACAAAAAATGTGGGATCTTGACAATATAATTGATGCGACTGTAGAGACACAACCGCTAATTATTAACCTGCAAGACGACTCGGATTCCGAAGATGATCCTGTTTATTTTGAATTTGAATAGTTTTGTAAGTAATCGTAGTTTATATCATTTAAAAATAGGTATTAATTAAATAAATGTATCTTTTACAAATTGCAAGTAACTTTTTATTTTTAAATAAAATAAAGAAATTTTATTAAAATAAAAATACAATTTACAGTACCTACAGTTTAAGAATATTAATATATTTATTTATTTAAAGTAACGTAATGTTTTAATCATATACTCTACGACACTGGTCAGTCATTTCCACTCAAAATACCTACATAATCGGATTAAAAGTTTTATAGCTGTATTGTATTTATTCAGATACAAGGTGGGTTAGTCGAAAACATCTTAAACTGCCAGTTTTAGGTTGGTTTTTGTTATTATATCATACTACCTGTCCTCTCTGTATTTCAGTTCTCTAATGAGGGTCAAACTTGCAGTGAGCTATCAACAAATTGTGTACGGACTATAGTCTGCTGTACCGCCTTTTTAACCTGTGTTAGCAAGGCCGTTATTGTACCTTTTTACAAGGGAAAAGGTACGCATCAGGACTGTAAGAACTACCGAGGTAGTAGTTTTCTCAGCATAGTCGGCAAACTGTATGCAAAGATATTGATTAAAAGAGTAACGAATGAAACTGAGATGATAAGGATTCCACTGCTTGTGTCAGGATTAACGGAGCTTGCACGGACTGGTTTAACATCGAAAAAGGTGTAAGACAGGAATGTATCGCTTCGCCATGGCTGTTTAACTTATACATAGACAATTGTTTTAAAGATTTAAAAGAGAGTGCGTATGGATTGAAAATGAAAGATTTGATCGTCAAATGCCTTACGCCGATAATCAAGTCATATTAGCGTCGATATGAAAGGAGTAGGCGATGGTTAATTTTATGCATGATGCAGTGAAAATCAAAGGGATGAAAATAAATGTAAACAAAAAGAAATTATGCTTTTTGATTTAGGGAGCAAGAGTGAAACAAGTAAATAAATTTTTGTACTTGGGTTCAAAGTTTACGGTAGATGGAAAGTATGACAGTGACATTGGGCGGAGGGTGTTGGCTGGAAAACAAATATATGGGGCACTGCATAGCTTTATGAACAGCCTAAAGTGTCAAATAGGCACGTCTGGCTGTGCATAGAGGTGTGTTTGTTTCTACACTAATGTATGGTAGAAGAATGTTGGCAGAAGAAGCATGAAAATATGATTAATGCTGCAGAGATGAGTAGTCTGAGAAGTATAGCCGGAGTGACTTGGTTAAATAAAGTAATGAATAGTGAGATAAGGGAACGCTGTGGTGTAAAAGAAGATGTAGCTAGATAGTTAAAGGAATGCTTAGATGGTTTGGACACCTAGAAAGAATAGATGAAGGAAGATTGACGAAACAAATTTATAAGGCGAGTGTGAATGGACGAAAGTCGGTAGAGGTCGACCTCTGCGAACATATCTCGATTAGATCAACATTGTTCTGAAGAAAGGCCAGGTCAAGAGTACCAACAACTGACGAGCATGTATAAGAGCACTAATGAAAGTAGAGGAAGCGAAAGATGTGTTTAAGAACCGTAAGTGGAAGGAAGTGGTCTCTGCCTACCTCTACGGGAAATAGGCGTGACTATATGTATGTTATTTACGGATTTTGATCAACGAATACGCCCCTTTACCGATTATTTGCCATGAAGCGACGGCGAGTTGATTATAAAAAGATGCATGTAGTTCGGCGCTATCAAAGGCCCGACATTTATTGCCGCGGACGGTAATTGAGGGCTCGCGATATATCTACAAAGTTCTTTCGCAAATTGGGAAAATTTCCAGAAATATTAGTTGGATATATTTAAGAATATCGCAAGGCTCCAGTTTAGTTTAAGATAATTTAGAAAGGGATCTAGTTATGAAAAGATTGTAAAGAGCGAATAAAGTTTTGTGAATATCTTAGTGATTTAAAAAATTAGAGAAGAAAGATTAAAATATATTGTTTAGTATTTTAAAATAAACGAGCCCTAGACTAAACGTCCTAACAGTATATTCCAACAAGCATTGGAATATGCCATTTTAAACGTGTGTAAAGTATTCTTTCTCTAACAGATTTTAAAAAAACAAAAACATTGCTCAAAGTTAATACTTTTTTTGCTTTATAAGTGAATTTATTTTTTTTATCGGTTAATATATTAACTGTAATTAGCAAAAAAATGTTTGTTATTGTTCTCACAAATTAAAGCTCTGGAGGTCTGTAATTTGTTAAAAAGAAGTGTTGAAGAAATAATCTGTAGAGGTTGTGAAATCGAATTTTGTACGCTTGATTCATCATGATGCATAATCTTTTTGGTGTCTTAACTTGTTCTCTAATAAATTCTTAATGTAGCCTTCTGCCACATTCGAAGACTTCCAGCCCCCATGTCCTTTCAGCTGTTAGATCACCGCCATTGCCATGCTTTTTTATTTCCTAAACATTTTTTGTCTTGCTTACATTTACCCTTTGATTTTTAGACCATCGCCAGCAACTCCTCTTCGAGTGATGCTAATATGACCTGATCATCGGCGTAAAGGAGACATCTGAATACCAAATTATTCATTCTTAATCCATACGCACTCTTTCAAATCTTCTTAATAATCGTCTATGTATAAGTTAAACAGCTATGACAAAGCCACACATTCCTATCTTAACATCTTTTTCGATGCTCGTATCAAACTACCGCTCACCTTATTTATGGACATTGTCCACCACAATGCATTCCCCACCACTCTGTCATAGGTCTTTTCCAAGTCTACATAAATGAGATGTACCTTTTGACTTTTAACCAAGAATTTTTCATATACCTCGTAATAAACAACCTGATCCTCTTTCCTCTTCTAAATCCTGCTTGCACATCGCATATCATCTTCTCAGTATTTCGTCACTCTTTTAATTAATATCTTTGTATACAGTTTGCCGGCGGAGCTGAGTAAACTTATGCCTCGGTAGTTCTTACAGTTCTGCTGTGAACCTTTATCTTCGTAAAGCGGAACGATAACGGCTTTGCACCAGTCTTTTGGTACGCTACCGCTCCTCCAGCAAAGATTAAAAAGGCGGCACATCAGAATAGCTACCTCGCCCTGTCCAGCCTTCAGAATTTCAACCCTAATCCTGTTATACCCTGCAGCATTACCCAATTTCATATTGTTCAACGCTTTCACAATCTCTATCATACTAATTTCGCTTTCAATGCAACTTTCACTCATGTCTCCGAATGGAGCCTGCGCTTGTGTATCCTCTTTTTTAAATAAACTTTTGAAGTATTCCTTCAATCTCTTTAAAACGCATTCCTTTCCTTACACAACACCACCATTTTGGCTTCTGATATTTTTTCAGTTACGAGGTAGTATTTTTACTTCTGGCTTTTGTTATGGACTTCCAAAAGAGTTAAATATTTTTCCGAAAATTGTCTTATAATCTTCTATCAAATTTATTTGTATCACTCTCCTTTTTTCTTGTCACAACTTTTTTTGCCACACCTTTCAACATTTTATATTTAGTCCTTGCCTTGTTTACATTCTCAATCGTTGCCTTTTGCGTTTTTTGATTGGCTTTTGTAGCCAGCCAGACTTTCTTTTTCTCTGACACTGCTTTTGAACCTCTTCGCATATCTTTTTTAACTTGTATCTTTTTCTTTTACTTACACCACATACTTTAACATGATTTCGTCCTTGAATGGCCTTCTCAATTCTTCAACCTCACATACTTTATCTAAACTGTTAAATTTCTCGATCAATATACTTACGAACTTTTCTTTTACACCTTCTTGAAAATTCCCATCTTTTATACGTTTTAGTACACTACTTGATTCCTGCACACGATGCCGCCACCGCTTAACGAGACCTCTTATTCGACTCATTACTAAGAAGTGGTCATTGTCAATGCCTGCACCGCGGTATGTCCGAGTTTAAAATATAAAAAGTGGTTCGGAAAAATTAGTAAATCTGGTGAGTGGTGACTTTGATATGTTTTACCAGACTTTAAAACTTATACTGTCATTACTGACATATTTAAAAAATCATCGTACTCCTAACGTTTATTTTAATTATTTCGTTAGAAGTTGTTGCGTAGCCTCTGTCGGTCAGTCTCGCGACTGATACGTATTTCTTTTGGTCAAACATTGTGTTTGTTACCACAAGATTCCACTCTAAACATACTTCGAGTAAACTTTTTCCGTATTCATTCACTCTGCCATTTATTCACCATTGTCATCTGGGAATGTACCAAAAACACTGTCGTATCCATCACGCTTCACTCCTACCAACTATTAAAATCGCATAGCATTACTATTCTTTCATTCTGGTTACACTTATTCAAAATATCTGTCACACTATCTTAAAACTCCTGCCTCTATTTTTGGGCTTTTACCCAAAAAAAAAGAGGCCGTATCTCGATAAAAACTGGTTTTCTGAAAAAGTGCTAAGTGGCAAAAACATTTTAAAAATAATGTATTAAACCAATAATGTTACAATACCAACTTAATTGTAATGTTTAAAAAAGTTTAGGGGTTCTAAACCCCCGTAAAATATTTATGGGCTGTAAAGATTTCGTGATTTTATATGAAAAAGATGCTCCTACGATAAGAAAGCCGTGTATTCATTTTCATTACAAAATGTTGAAAGGTTCATGAAATATCGGAAAAAATCGATTTTCATTTTGTACTTTCCACATTTACATTAAGGTAAGTTCAATCGAGTTATTTTTGACCCCAGAAAATGTGGTACAATTTATGACTTACCTTTTTGTTACACCCTGTATATTAGGTACGGTTAATACGAAAAATTAGTTAATTCAAGAATTAACCGGCTACATATAGAATTAACACTATGGTCGGTAATACGCGAATTTTACAAATGTTCGGTTGTAACCAAAAATCTTTTTTTGATGTTTGTTATCTGGGTGGTGACTTGTAATGATTTCAATCAGAATTTTTAGGTTTTTTTCTATTAAAGAGTAAAATAAAGTTGTCCCCACAGTATTGCCATCGGTCCAGTAGGCGTTTGGCCTGTTCTAGGTTATACAAGTGTGCTGATTTAAGTTTTTGCTATCCGTAAAATGGTTCTGCACCAATTTGTATTTCCTTTGAACCTATTTTTGCCAATTCATTGGCATTTTATTACCGAAATGCCTAAATGCCCTGGTGACCAAATGGGACAGATTTTGTTTCCTCTTTTGCCAGTTACTTCAGGCAACCATGGCATTCCTCATATGACTTGGATTTGTTTGTGATCATAATGATCCTTATAGATTAATATACAGAGTGGCCAACCGAAAACGAAACAGAGCCATTTGGAGGAACCTCGCCACCATTTTAAAAAAACGCTCTGACTCGTCAATTTTTCATTAAACTCTTTTCCGTTTTTTTTGACTCCACTACTTTTAACCCCAAGCGAGGGGAAGAATTACCCCAACTATTTTAAATGGCATTGGGGGTCGTATAAGATGTCTTTCAAAAGCTTTTACAATTATCTATACAATAGTCTTTAAATTTTAAATGTAAAACCTATCTTTGAAAATAATCCGCAGTATGACGAAGATCATTTTTATTTTCAACAGGACGGTGCTCCTCCGCATTATGCGGCGATTGTTCGTCAGTATTTGAATGGCATTGGATTGGGAGAAGCGGCAGCATTGAATGGCCTCCACGATCTCCAGATTTATCGCCACTCGATTTCTTTTTGACATCTAAAAAGTAAAATCTTTAAAACACAACCAGCGTTTTTGAAAGATTTGCGTCAAATAATCGTTGACGAGTGCCGTCAAATTACTCCGGAAATTCTTCGGAATGTGCGTGAACGTTTTGAACAAAATCTTTATTATTGTACGGAAGCGGGTGGTCATCAGTTTGAAAATTTAATCAATTAAGTAGTAAGTGAGCATCTAAAATAATTGGAATTTTAACATGTAATTTTTTTTTTTCAAAGTATTGGGAGGAAATTTAAAATTTAAAGACTGTTGTAAAGAGAATTGTCAGAGCTTTCAAAAAAAAATCTTATTCCCCTAATACTATTTAAAAATTTTGGGGTGATTCTTTCCCTTGCTTGTGGTTTAAAGTAGTGGAGTCAAAAATATCGGAAAAGAGTATCCCCCTTTAATTAAAAATCGACGGGTTTAAGCTTTTTTCTAAAATTTTTACGTGGTTCCTGCAAATGACTGTTTCGTTTTTGGTTGGCCACCCTGTATATGGCTTTATAAAGCCCGTTTACGAGTATAAGATCTGCCTGACATTGGCTGTTCACTTCCAAATAAATAATGGGTTTTACAACCAATCCTTTTTTCAGATTTTTGTTTCTCTAGGCATAGGAAAAGTAAGATAAATGGATAAAATAACTAAAATTATGTTTATATATTTTTTAGTTCTTGTACAAATGTTGCAGGTTTACGAGATACAGGGTATTTAAAGATGGAATTTTAATTTAAAATTTCTTGATACTTTTGAGATTTTAAGCAGCATCGTCTTGAAAATTGGCAACTTTATTTTTTTTGGCATGAAAATTACGAATTTTATGCTGAATTTAGCATAATTCACACAGGGTGTTAGTTACACCCTGTTACTTAGGTAAATTACAACATATCTTTTTTGCCTAATGAGTTATGGCTAAAAGGACTAGAAAATCTAATAGGCAGTTCAATTTTAAATAAAAAAGTTTTTTTATGTAACTCTATCAGTTTTTGAGTTATTTGCATTTTAAACATTCAGCTTAAAGACTCCCAAGCCACCGTTATTACATTGACTTTTCAACTAGGCTTGTATCAGAACTTATCAGTTTTTCGTGTAAAGAAATATTTGAAAATTTTACTGTCACTAAGTAAGAGTGTATTATTTGTAGTAAAATAAGAAAATGCCATGACATAATTAATTTCCAACAGTGACATGCGTGATATGACTTGTGTTTTTGTTCAGTCAAATTATAGTGGACTTGGTGCAGCCAGAAGGTATTTAGAGTCATACCCAAATCGAAGACAACCCAATTACAAACTGTTTAGACGTATTCATACTCGCCTAGGCAAAACAGGGTGTTTTCGTCCTAAAAGCTTAAATGGTGCTCCAAAAAATATCAACGTCGATGATGAAGAAGAAAAAACCAGATCGTCGGTTAAGTGACATGATCTAAAGGAACGACATTTTCAGCATGAATTCAAGGTAAATATTTGGTGTGGTGTTATATCTGGTTTTTTTATTGGTCCTTTTGAACTTCCTCCTAATCTGAACGGGCCCCTTTATTTAAACTTTCTTGAACAACAGTTAAACACACTACTAGAAGACGTACCACTAGCCATAAGGCGGAACATGTGGTTTATGCAAGACAGGGCGCCGCCAGTACGGCAATGCCTGAATGAACATTTACCTCACCGGTGGATTGGGCGAGGCAGTGAATTTGTCTGGCCACCTAGAAGTCCAGAAACCCTCTAGACTTTTCAATATGATCACAAATGAAGGACATGGTTTACAATGCTACAATTAATTTCATCGAAGAATTAAGACAAAAAATCAAGAAGCTGCTAATATTATTAAAAATTATCGACAAATGTTATTTATTATTCAAAGATCTTTAAGGAGACGCCTTACAAAGAGTGTATTGAAGTGGAAGGCGGACATTTTGAGCATTTACTTTGAATTTTTCTTTTATTACTGTTACTGATTGTTATTTGTTGTCTTTACTGTTGTTACCCCCCATAGTAGTAATTTAAAGGAATAAATTCATTTCACAATAAACAAAATTTATTGAATTTTTAAAATGCAAATAACTCAAAAACTGATAGTTACATTAAATAAACAAGAGTACCTTTTTTATTCAAAATTAAACTGCCTTTTAGATTTTCTAGTCATTTTAGCCATAACTCATTATGTTGAGCTCAATCGCCATATTTTGGTGTGTAGTATCTCCAGTTCAGAGATTGCTCTTTCTTAATGAATCACCCTGTATAAATGAGTTACATAAATAATATTTAAATACTCGGTTGCAACGCGTAATTTTTAAATTACTGTTCATTTGTTTATGTGTACTTTTGTACACTGACAATTTAGTAAAATTCTTTGTAACACGTTTATACCTCCTCTTTTATTCTTTTAATAATACCAGCCATGTTAACAGAAACAAACATTTATCCGGTTGCTCTTGAATATTTCGCGTTTTAACCTCTTTACGATGGCTAATACGCGAAACTAAAACACATTCAGATTTAATCCCGGGCGTCTGGATAATTCGGGTATTAGCCGGCTGATTCGCGAATTATTTAACTCTTCTTATTATTAACCGTAACATAATATACATTTGTTAGTATTTTTTAATCGAATATTTTATTGCGATTATTTATCGAATATCTCATTTGGAAAAATTAACAAACAATATAATTGGCCAAACTTTTTATGTGATAAATATATTTATTATTGGATAAGTTCTAAACAATTTGTTGCTTGGTGTTCTAAAATGTTTCGATATATTTTAGCATCACATAAATTTCTTTCTGCCGGTTAAATGTATAATACCTGAGTATCGGATATCGCATACGAAAAACTGCTGGAAATTATTTTCAAGTTTCCTACTCCACCGCTAGAGGGCGTAGTTCACAATAATAACACACAAACATCATTTTTCTATAATAAACACTAATAGTACCACAAAATTTAAATATTCTTCTAATCATTTTGCTCCAGTACTTTTTCCCTATCTTGTAAAATAACTGGTAGGGGTGAGTGGGAAAGCTGACTCAATAAAATACACTGCGCGTCAAGAGAAAACGGGCTTATTTTTGCTGCAATAAATGTATTGTGTATATATAGTCAATAATGCATTTAGCATGTCGATGTTTACACGGGTTACAAACAGAGCGTAAGCAAAAATTTAACAATTTATTAATTTATTGAAAAATAACACATTCAGTTAACACAACAATAATTGGACTCAGGAGACAAGAAATAAGTGGGTTCACTCTCCAATAAGGCGTATTACCACCTCGATTTTGGATGACACTTCTCATGAGAATGGGCATAGAACGCAGCACATTCTGAATGTTTGCTTGAGAAAAATTTATCCATTCCTCAATAAGGGCCAATCGGAGTTCATTTTTGCAATACCAATCTCTTCGAAGTACTCCGTTACCATTCTTGCCGTGTGCGGTCGCGCGTTATTTTGCATTAGCAGAAAACCATAGCCAACAAACCCAGCATATGGTAGCACATAGTGTTCTAGGATCTCTGTAATATCTCGTCATGCTGCTAGCGCGCCTCTGGCAATCACGACGAGATCCGTGTGCGCCTCAAAAGAAATACCTACCCAAAACAATACTGAGCCACCCCCATAAGCAACCCTTGGTAACCGAGTACAGGCAGCATACCGTTCTCCGGCTCTTCTGTACACCTTATTTCTTTCATCTTTACCATAAAGGCACATTCTAGACTCATCCGTGAACAATACCTTTTTCAAGTCATCAATTGTCCAATTCAAGTGTTCACGGGCAAACTCAAGTCTGCGTCTTTATTGATCTGCAGTAAGCAAGGGTCCTTTAGCTGGACTGCAAGCTGTCAAACCACTTTCTTTTAACCGTCGAACAGTAGACATGCTGACTGTTGTTCTATGAGCTTGCTGAAGGCCGCTTTGGAGCATTCTAGCGATTTGCTTTCGGTCTCGCAGTGTGGCAATCTTAAGAAAGCGATCCTCCGGAGCTGTTGTTTTTCGTTTCGCACTCGTACCGGGCCGCCGTTGATAAGAGCCGGTCTCCAAAAACCGCTGGTGTGATCTTTGTACTGTTGAACGACTAACATTCAAACGTCTCGCTATATCCCGTTGACTTGTTCCAATTGCCAGCAATGTTTTAATTTCAACAGCTCTCCGATAATTTTTATCCATTGTTAAGATTTAAACTTAACTCTGTGAAGGCTACTTTATTACAAAGATATGTCTCAAACTTTAAACTTTTTAAATCACTTTAAACCTACATGCAATGGTCGAAATTTTCATTTAGGTGATCGGTGCTTGACAAGTAATTGCCTGTTGTATAGTTTCCAAGGTTCCGAAAATTTGTTCATCCTCTGTACAGGGCCGGTATGCCTTCTCAGTACACATACTAGTCAATTTCACTTAAGTAAAAATTGCTAGTTTCACTGCAGCAATGTATCCTAAATAAAACATTTATTTCATTTATTTTCTGTGTTGTTTCTTCGCCGTCGTGTAGAATTTCTTTTAGTTTTAACAGATCCGGTTTGTTTTAAAATGTTTAATAAAATTTTTAAATGCATATTTCCTTGCTGCAATCAGAGCACACTTTGATATGTCATAAGATTTACTATTTGTGTAAGGCATTAGGTATTTTAAAATTACTAACCATAACAGGTTCAACAATTTATGACATCTGGACGCCTACTTCATTATCTAAAATTTTGGATTTACTTGGTATAAAACTCGATCCCCTAGTATATCTATTTTTTCTCGTATCTTCGCTTAAAAAATAGATATTAAGATGCAATTATTGCCATTTTTTTAAATTTAATGCTCTGTCAAGTATATGATCAAAAAATATAGCATCGCTTCTGAAGATTCCCAAAAAAGTTAAAAACAAAACAATTGTTCAATCAATGCCACCTAGCGATCGTTAAAACCATCGGAATAAAAAGATGATGTAATATTTGAATAGGCATTGAATTTCCTTTCAAATGATACTAAATTTGTTAAAATTAAAAACGCGGAACAAAAGTTATAACTGTTTTATTGAGTTCCCACTCACCACTACCAGTTACTTTACAAGATAGAGGAAAAAGTACTGGAGCAAACTTACATAAAATGATCAGAAGATTACGAATATTTCAATTTTGTGAACTACGCCCTCTAGCGGTGGAATAGTAAACTTTAAAATAATTTCCAGCAGTTTTTTGTATGCGAATTTGTATTACAGATTTTTTTTTCCCTAGTTGCACGATAAATAGTTTTTGAGATACTTAATCAGTCACCCGGTACAATTTACGAGAATAGCTCACGAATTGTTGTCCCCAACATAGTTAGCGTTGAATGACAAATGCAAATAAAGTTTCAGGCAAAAACTTATTGTGTAACATTAGTGTGTGCCAATTAGCATCAGCACATCAGTTCGTGTATGTTGAATATTAATTTTTTTCCATTGAGGACAAAATTGAGATAAGAGGAGCGATAAATTACCTCTTTAAAAAGGGGTTGTCACCGCAAGATATAAATAAGGACATGGTAGAAGTATTGGGTGACTCTACCCCTTCGTACCAGGTAATCAACAACTGGTCACGAGATTTCAAACTGGGAAGAGAGTCCTGTTAACATGCACCAGGTGCAGGAGCCCCCGAAACTGTGGTGACCAAAGAAAATGTTATTTTAGTCCGTGACATGGTAATAAATGATAGAAGAATTACAATCAAGGCTATAGCAGACATGTTTCTGTTAAAAGCGTTGAAAACATTTTACATCAGGAATCGAGTCTCAAAACATTTTCCTCGCGTTGTTGACGGACCAGAAGCGTGTTCGCCAGTTTGCAGCGGAGACAAATTTGGAGATCATTAACAGGAGTCCCGATGAATTTAAGCGAAAATTTCTTACGGTCGATGAAACATGTGTTCATTACTTTGATCCAGAATCCAAAAAACAAAGCATGGAATGGCGGCTTAGGGGTTCTCCTTGCCCTCGAAAATTTCGTGTTTTTCCATCTGATGGTCAGATCATGGCTACAGTTTTTTGGGATTTTGCAGGTGTTATTTTTGTGGATTATTTACCGCGTGGCGTACCATTACAGGTGAATATTATGCGAATTTAATACCAAAAGTACGCGAAACGATCAGAGAAAAGAGAGGAAAATTGAGTCGAGGTGTGCTCTTCCACCACAACATCTTCGTGGAATCCGCTTTGATGATAATAACGAAGTGATGTCGGCGGTAGATGAATGGCTGAAAAGTTCTACATTTTTTTCAACACCTATATACCAAGAGTATAAAAGTTGCAGGTGACTACGTTAAAAAATAAATTAATTTCATTCTTTTCACGTGTTTGCTTTTATGTTAGGAACAACAATTCGTGAACTATCTTCGTATACAGCCTCTACAACAAAGCAATTTAGCAAATTAACAATCTAAGTGCTTTGACTATCAAAATCTTGGAAATATAAATTATTTTCTGCGTTGAACTTTGTTTATCGGATCATAAAATCCCACTGTCAAGATCGCAGTAGAATATTAACTATATAAATTAAATGAAAGCAAAATAAGCTTTAGACTGTTTAATTTTTTTCTTGACCTTTGAACATTTCTGTTCAAAACATCTTGTTGATTTGTTATGACCACACATTATAAAATTTCTTTGTTTTATCTGTGTTGATTATGATATCTTATATTTTTTTTGTTAGAATACCTTAACATACATACATAATTATATTCAGGCTATTTCCCTTGGGGGTAGGCAGAGACCACTTCTTTATACTTGCCACGGTTCTTACACGTCTTTCGCTTCTTCTACTTTCATCAGCGCTTTTATGCATGCTTTTCGGTTGTTGATAATCTTGACCTGGTCTTTAAACAATGTTGATACGTTCGCCTCTACCACTACCGACTTGTCTATTCACACTTGCCTTATAAATTTGTCTCGTCAATCTTCTTTCATCCATCCTATCTACGTGTTCAAACCATGTAAGCATTCCTTTTTTCCTATTTTTTCATAACACACCATTCCTACTTTATCCATCAGAGTCACACCGGCTATACTTTCTTCTGCTTCTTCTGCCAAACCCAACATTCACCACCATACATTCATTTGTTCCAATCTTTCTCGTTCAATCAGCTCCTTGCAGTTTGTCGTGCTTTCTTCTTTTTCAAAAACAATTATTTTCGTCTTTGTTACATTTACTTTTATCACTTTGATTTTTAGGGCATTATGCATAATATTAACCTCCGTCTGCAACTCCTATTCAGATAATGCTATTATGGCCTGATCATCGGCATAAAGGAGGCATTTAACACTTTCATACATTTGTTTTTATAATTATTTTTTTTTGAAGCAATAATTATTAATAGCCCATCCGATTTTTAAAGACTTCAACTATTTATTAAATTTTTTTAAAAGAGTAAGGACTTAATAATGAACCTTTGCATTATTTATTTTTTCAATTTTATGATTAATTCCTTATATTCTATACATTTTAATAAAGTTAACCCATAGAAATGTCCTCCGATCAATATATTTTAAAAAATATTTTGTTTAATTTGCAAATTTTAATCATACAGTCAATATATTGCTACGGATTGTGGTCAGTGACTACGCCCCTGGAGCCATTATTTGACCGCGACGCTGCGAATCGCGCCAAAGAAACCGTAGGATTTATGGATTTTCGGTAGCATTAAACGCCCGGCATATTATTTTTTGTTCTATTTTTATTTTAACGGTTAAAATTGGTTTATTTAATTAAAAAAGAAATAAATTTACGACGTATGTATTTCTAATGCACTCTGTATTAACTATATGTATAAAATAATCTGTAATTTAGTTATTTCTATAATTTAATCCTTTACATATTTTTAAATAAGAATATATAATCTAAGATTGATTTAGAAAATAGGTATATAGCAAAAGAATTCTTCTAGTACAAAGGGGACAATATAAAAATAAGTTTTAAAAATCTATTTAACTGAAAAGTCTGATTAAACTATATAAGAGCTAATAAATTATTTCAATGTACATATTTTGATCTGAAACATGAAACTTGCATTTTGTGATATTTTATTTGGTAGATAGTATGACTAATTGTATTCCTTATTTACAGATTCATCGAGTTGATGATTTTTGGAAAAAGAAATGGTGGGCAAATTCGAATAATTTTATATATTTTGCGTGTTGCCAGGTTCAAGATTCACAAGAAATCTCCCAATAAGGAATCTTAATTAATAAATTTGTCAAATTTATTTTTCTTCATATTAGTTACAAAATTAAAAACATATCCGTATAGTTGTTGTTGTAAACAAGAAGAATAAACTTTGTGAAAATTGTAAAACCTACTTCCTTTCTAAGTTTAGGTATGCAGAATGTTATTAGATCATTAAACAAAATGACAAAATGTGTTATAAACCTTAAAACTTAAACTCTACGAATTTATAAATTCCTTAAACATGTGCCTTTTAACAAATCATTTTTGATTCTCAAAAAAGAAGTAAATATATCTTCATCATTAATTTAAGTAAATTTCTAAGAAGCAGTTACTAAATTAATAGTTGTTTTTATCCTCAAAATAATATTTCGTGATTTATAAAAAAATTTCGCTAAAATTTGTTTTAAAACAACGGATCTCATATTTTAAGTATATCATGTATTGGTTTAAAATCATTCTAAATAATAGTTAAAATTATTTTTGTTATAATGTGTATAAATAAATTTAAAATAGGTGGAAATAAACTTCATTAATGATGAAAGTGCAGAATGTTAAGTTATTAATAGTCTAAAGATTTATCGGATTAATTTATTTTTCATTATTACAATCTTTCATGAATATTTATAATTATTATTATCCACCGTTGCTTCATTTTTTTTATCTTTGTTATTCCCTTATCACTCTTTTATACATACTTAAAGCAATATTTGTTGATGATTTATTAATACTTCTTAAACATGATTGCATGTTTCAGAATTTCGTACATATTTCTTAATCAATATAATTTCCTTTTTGCCATACCTATTAATGCGAATATGGTTTAAAAATGTTGTGTAATTATAAACTAGTATGTTCCAATAACCACTGTAGCAGATGTCTCTCATACCGTATTTTAAATGTCTATTAGATTTGACGTCCTGCTACTTTTTTGCCTTTTCAAAGGGATTGTTGTTTTACTAATTTCTCCTTAATCACTTGCTTGGGATCATTTTTATGTGTAATGCTTTCTATCTTGTAAATTAATACATCACATTCCAAAAGGTAAATATTCTGAAATCACTTTGATTTTGTTAGGATAAACGGACTGGCTTAACATCGAAAAAGGTGTTAGACGGGGATGTGCGGCTTCACCACGGCTGTTTAACTTGTACCTAGACGATTGTTTAAAATATTTGAAAGAGAGTATTATGAATTGAGAATGAATGATTTGATCGTCAAATGCTGCATTCTTTGAGCCGATGATCAGGTCATATTAGTATCATCTGAGATGGAGTTGCAGGCGATGGTTAATATTATGCATGATGCGCTAAAAATCAAAGGGATAAAAGTAAATGTAAGCAAGACGAAAGTAATAGTATTTGAAAGAGGAGAACGCACTACAAACAAGGTGCGGATTGAAGGAGAAAAAGTGTAACAAGTGAATGGAGTTTGTATACTTGGGTTCAAAGTTAACGAGAGGCGAAAAGTCTAACTGTGACATTGAGCGAAGGGCAAGGAAACAAATGAATGGAGCCCTGTATAACTTTATGGGTAGCCATAACGTGTCGAAAAAGGCACGACTGAGTTTGGCAAAAGAAGCATAAAAATATAGCCGGAGTGACTCTGATGGATAAAGTGAGGAATAGTGAGGTAAGGCAACGTTGTGGTATGAAAGAAGATGCGGTTACAAAGGTAGATAAAGGAATGCTTGGATGGTTTAGACACGTAGAGAGAATGGATGAAAGAAGATTTGACGAAACAGATTTATAAGGTTAGTGTGAATGGGCGGTAGAGGTCGACTTTGAAGTACATATTTCGACCAGATAGACATTGTTTTGAAGAAAGGCCAGGTCAAAAGTACAAACAACCGACGAGCATGTATGAGAGCACTGATAAAAGTAGATGAAGCAAAAAATGTGTGTAAGAACTGTAGCGGAAGTGGTCTCTGCCTACCCCTACGAGAAAAAGACGTGATAATAAATTTAATGCTATAAAATTTTTTTATTTGTATTAGGTATTCTCTAATTTATCAAATTTTATCGTTTATGATCTGGATCTCTTCCTTTGTTAAAACCACATTTTCCTAATGGTATCTCAGAAGCCTATCTTTATTCCCGTTTGGTAATAATATTTGAAGTTGTTAGGACAGATTAATAGTTCAGTGGTATGCAAATTTTTTACATGGATATCCACATCCTTTTATCTTCATCTGATCTTTAGACTAATTATATAAAAGCCATTTAATATCGCATTCTTTTGTTTGCATAATTCCTTTTTAATTGTATTAAATTTAAAATCGTTGTCTCTACAAAAATACATCTAAAAATAACCAAAATTTAATATAAAATCTCCATATTTTTATTTTTATTAAATAAATGACAAAAATTGAAAGTTAAATAATTTTAAGAATTCTAAAAAAATTACAAAACTATTACTATATTTAAGGAATATTATAAGGATTGTAATGAAGTATTTTTAGAACGACATACACTACTGTTTGCATATGAATATTATTCTTAATTTATTTCTGTAATCTGTACATTACTGGGTACTTCAATAGCCTGTACATCTTGTGTAGTTTTTTTAAATATTTTTTGACAAACACGTGGACCACACAAATAGACGTCACGTTGCGCGTTATGAATCGTTACACATTTTCGTCTCGCTAGCTCGTGTCACGCGACCTTTAATTTTAATACTAGCGCGTGTATAGAAGTTTTACTTCAAAAATAAAATAATCTTACCGTTCTATTTACTTTTAACCATAAACTTCTTAATGGTTAAAATAAGTTTACTTTAGTTATTTTTAGATGAATCGGGTTACTGGTTTTATTGATTTTGAGATAATTTTTGAAGGTTGCATTATTTTATAGCTTTTGTAAATAGGGTTATTTTTATGTCATTAAAACCGTTCAGAAAAACCGTGCTTTACATAAAAAAAATTGTTTAATCAATGCTTGTAATTAATACAGATGTATTTGCAGCGTTAAATTCTAATTTTATAAATATTATGAAATCTACGGATCTCAACAAATAGTTTTCACCCTAAATAACTGCGGAGGTAATAAATTTCTAAAAAAGTGGTAAAATACGTCGACCTTGATTTCAAGAGGAACACATTTTACCATCATACTTGTTTACGTAACGTTACCCCTCTATCCTACACAGTCACCCTCTTAAAAAATTCTAATAACAAGGGGGTCGAGGGATACTTTTTTTGAAAGATTTTTGAATTCTCCAAATTTTTCTTAAACTTATCGATGGGTTTGTGGTAATAACTGTGTTAATAATTTTGGATTTTAAAAATAAAAACACGAAATTAAATTGATCGCTTATTTCTTCAACAGATGATTGTTGGAATTACCCAAATACACGACACTGGTATTTTACATCCATTCCGTGCTGGTGCAACAAAATTTGAGGTTCATTTACTTACTACATTGATTTGTTTAAATGGTGTATACCGTTCAGGAGGGAATAGAAATTGTGGAAATTTATTTTAAAAATGATTAACATGCTAGGGCCACAGCGCGCTTATTCAATAAAAATTATCCAAATAAAAACATTGGTCATCGGTATGTTTCAAAGTTGATGAATAAATTTATGGAAACGGGTTCTGTGAAAAACAGACGACACGTACCTCAGCGACCGATCAGCAATGAAGCAGTCAAAGTGGTAGCTTTGGGTCAGATGGATAGTACCCAGCTGATAAGGAAAGTAGGTAGCTTAGGCTTCTGGTGTACCGCGAAGTAGTGTCCATCGAGTTTTTAAGTACCACAAATTTCATCCACATAAAATACGATTGGTACAAGAATTAAACGAAGATGATCACGACCGTCGGCTTGAATTATGATGTTTTACAGAGCTAATGCAGGGTAATGCCAATCTGCTAACAATACGTGTTTTTCATACGAATGTACCTTTTATTTATATGGTAAAGTAAATAGACACAATTGCAGTTATTGGAGTGAAACTAATCCACATTTATTTGTTAAAGTCATATCCAGAGGACTCGGGAGTTAAATGTTTGGGCTGGTATTTTAGGGCACCACATTGTCGGGCCGTTCTTTATTCTGGTAACCTAGATGACGACAGTTACTTACGTCTGTTGAAAAATTACATCGATATAATGATTACCTCTAAAAATATCATGGGTCCTGTACACTTCCAATGAGGATGTCCTTAGAATGATGACCACCGCACGGCAACTGCAGAACACTATAAAGAGGAGAATAAAGGAGTACTTCGGATAATTAGAGGACCTAAATACAGGTATTAGAGGAAGGCAAAAAGTGGATAGGGCGAAAAAAACTATCCTGGCTACGCAATATCAGACAATGGTGTGATCTTACAGCTGGAGAACTATTTCGCGCGGCAGCCGATATAGAGATTTCAAGAAATTATAAACATAGTCAACGTCTGAAGATAGAAAAGGCACCTGAAGAAGAAGATCCCTTTTGTTTTTATTTTAAAAAAAAAAATTAGAGAATTTAAAGGTCTTTTAAAAGAGGTATCACTTGACCTTGTAATTTAAATTTTTTTAGGGGGTGACTGTGTAGGGTAGAGGGGTGACGTTACGTATATAAGTATTATGGTAAAATGTGTCCCCCTTGATATTAATGTCGACGTATTTCACCACTTTTTACGAAAGTTATTACCTCCCCAGTTATTTAAGGCGGGTACTTTTCGTTGGGACATTCTGCATGGTATTTATCATCGTACTGATTGCCAAATTTAAAAATAAGTTTATAAACAGTTTTTACATTTTTTTAAATACAAATGAGAAATTTGTGGTAAAAAATAGTGGAAACTTCAATATTATTTGTTTTTGGTCAAAGCCTTCTTCCATAAGATTACTGGCATGTCTGTCTTATTGGATGGAGAATTTATTGTTTAAGGAATTTCTTAGGTGAGGCATCAACAATTTTGTATGATAATTTATTTATTGTCCTCCAATTCTAATTTACAGTTTCTCTATATTCAAAGCTAGAGAACACGAAAATTTAGAAACCGAAAAACAAATAATTGTTAATTATTGTTAATAAATTATAAAAATGTAGATGATCAGAAATATTCTCAAAACATAAAATTTACTTTCAGTACACCATTAAATTTTTAAATTAAGTTGTTATTTTGTGTATTATCAAGTATTTTTATTGATTAAATTTGCCAGCGGATGAACAGTATCATATTTTGGTTCGTTTAATAAAAAAATCTAAATTGAGTAGGTACTTAATGTCTACTTGATAGTAAAAAAATCCAAGTTATCGAGAATTTTTGTAGAGAAAATTAAATTTAAATAATTGATTTTTTTAATATCTTTCCATATTATCAGGGTTTCTATCTAAGGTTTTATTTATAATGTGTGTTCATTTGAAAAGGACCCACCCCTTTAATATTTTAGAAATTCGACATATTAGAAAGAAATGCCGAAACACGTGAACTTTTAACTCGAGGGAGGCAGTTTTTAGCGCTAATGTCATTAACGTCAGTTTCACCCACCCATTTAAAAAGTCTGGTAAAGCTCTATTAAATCTTATTGTTTTTTGCCTTTGATACCAGCCTTTCATTGTTGTTTAAAATTGGCTTTAAACTTTTCATTTGCCCCCCTATTATGTTGACAATTCAAAAAGTCATAGTGATAATTACAAGAACGGGATTCATTTTTGTGGGGCAAATGAACAATTTTTAAATAATGATTAAATAACATTGTAAGACTGGTATTAAAGGCAAAACAATATGATTGAATAGAGACTAACAATGGAAGGCTGGTATTAAAGGCAGAACAAGGAAGGGGGTAAATCTGACGTTTATGACATTAGCACTAAAAAGTGTCCCCCTCAAGTTAAAGTTGACGTGTTTCGGCATTTTATTCTAATATGTGGCATTTCTAAGATAATTAAGGGTAGGTTCTTTTCAAATGAACAATCTTAAATAACAATGAAAGACAAACAATGAAATCAAAGGCAAAAAAATATGATTCAATAGAGATTTACCAGACGTTTTAAATGAGGTGTGACTTGATACCTAACGCCATTTAAAAAAATGTAAGTGGGATCTTCAGTAGGGAGGGGGTGAATCTGACGCTTTTGAGATTAACGCTAAAAAGTGTCCCCCTCAAGTTAAACACTGTTCGGCAGTTCATTCTAATATGTCTCATTTCTGAAATAATAAGGGTGGGTCATTTTCAAATGAACACAGTGTATACGCGACTACTTCTACCAGAACATTTATTTTGGCAGATGCGACTAATTGTAAAAGTGAAATCCAACTTTTAACAGTACTGTACTTACTAACAACTTGCTGCTTTTATATTCGTTTTTGATTTCTTCATCAGCTTTAGATCTGAGAAACACTTAATAAAAAATATATTAAAACTAAAAGATTTTATCAGTTAAATAAAACTTTTACCTTCAAGCTAATCATTTATAAGATAGGCGCTCATGAACATTTTTAACAGACCCTGACATGAGTTATTTATCGTTATAATATATTTTATTAAGTAAAAAGAAATGAATGACTGATTTTAGTTAATTTCTTAGAATTTCATGATTATTGATAAATGGTCATTCAAAAGTAACTCTTTTTAATTAGTCATTCATGCATTTGCAGCCATACTTGTTTTTTATTTATTCAATAATGTGTTAGCAGAGAAGTTAAGGTAACACAGGAAAAAGAGTAAGTGTTTATTATTTTTTTATTTGAGTGTTATTTTTATTGTTACTAGAAGAAACGTAATAATCTAGTTGGCATTCCATTACAATTAATTATAAAATAAAATACATATTACGTAAGCATTTATACGTTGTGTGTAATAATTAAGTAGAGTAACAATTAAACGACAAATACCTAATTATTCATTTTTTTGTTGCTAGTAGTGTGGGTAAGTTAAATTTGGTAGAAGTAATAATAGCATTAGCACTTATAATAGTATTACTGCTGGTAGCAGTAGTATTAGCACTAGTAATGGTTGTAGTAACAGTAACAATAAATAGTAGAACACTAACAACGTCATAATAACATTAAAAAAATTAATTAAAGCAAAATATAAGTTCCAAAATCACATCATATGAAAACGAATATAACGATATAATGTTTGATCATTTCATTTTAAATTATAAAGTATAACAAAGGTTTTAAGTAGTTAATTAACAGTAAAGTTGTATGGGTTAGTGAGAGTTGAAAGTATAAATAAATTATAAGTATATATATATATATATATATATATATATATATATATATATTATATATATATATATCACCAGTTGGATGATTGGTATACCTGTTTTCTTCTCTGTAGTACATGACAGTGGCAGTGTCATTTACTGAGAAAAGCAAAAGTTACTGCATTTTATTACAATATTAAAAGTTTGTGGGTGACTAAATACGTGTAGAGGATTTTTTATACAGTCAACAAAAAAATTATAATTATCACAGATGCGGTTTGTTCTTTTTTAGTTTATCTCTTCATAAAAATTTACCTCATAAATCATATTTTATAAATATGGGAGTTTTAACAGTCTGTGGGGCAACAATTAAAAGTGGTATAGTGATTGTTTCATATGTGTATGCATATTGTACGTATTCTTTTAATTACTTTTGTTATTTTGCTATCTGCTTATCCGCGCATTATTTAAAAAAAGTCTTTTATACCTAAAATTATTACATGTTAATTATCTAGTGATGAGATTTTTTTATTAATTTAATTTTTTTTTATTTTGGACCTATAAAAGTTTAAAAAAATTGTAACTTGATCTTTACTTACAGTACTAATATTCATGTTCACGTAGGTACTCCAATGCGACGTGGAAGACAGCCAAATCCGTCTGCATTATCTGCACAAGCTCAGGGTCAAATACCACCAACTCTCCCTCCTAATTTGCCTCCTCAACAGCCATCACCTCCGATAGACGATCCTCAGATGCCTGTACTTATACCGGAAAAGGGATTGGAAATGGGAACGAATTCTTCTAGTGTCGGAGGACCGCCAATAGATGGTTCAACAGCTTCACTTGCAGTGGAAGGTGTTAAGAAACCTTCACCTAGCCCTTATTGTGACTTTTGTCTAGGAGATTTTAGAGAAAACAAAAAGACAGGAACTCAAGAAGAATTAGTCTCCTGCTCCGATTGTGGTAGATCAGGTGAGATATTTTATTTTATTAAGTCAAAAAAAATACAATAAATACCTTTCTTATTATATATTATCAGTTATAACCTAGGGTTTAATACATTTTCAGAAATTATATTCTAAAAATAATTTACACGGTAAAAATCTTAGAGGTATAACTTTTATTTAAAATAATCGCAAAAAAGTAGCTATTTATTTTTCTTCTACACACCCAATAATATCATGTGCATTAGCAATTTTTTATTGAGGTAATAGAACCAATAATATAAATAACAATAATGATCATAACATTAAAAATAATTATACATTCGGTAAAGAAAAACGAGGCAATGAATGAGTATAAAGGGTTGTGGCATAAGAGGTTTTGGCGAGAAAGAGGGAGAATGATAAAAATGAATTTTATTGAAGGTTATCTGACGATTTTCTAAACAAAGTTTAATTCTTCTGGAAGTCCATAAGAACAGCCAGTAAAGAACTACCTCACGACTGGAATAAATTAAAAACCAAGATGGTAGTATAGTGAAAGAAGAGTAATGCCTTTTAAAGAGATAAAAGAAATACTTTCGAAGAAAGAGAATACACAAAGCGAATACACAAGCGCAGGCTCCATTCGGAGACATGAGTGAAAGTTGCAAGGAAAGCGAAATTAGTATGGCAGAGATTGTGAAAGCGTTAAACAATATGAAATTGGGTTATGCTGCATGGTATAACAGGATTACGGTTGAAATTCTGAAGGCTGGACAGGGCGAGGTAGCTATTCGCCGCCTTTTTAATCTTTGCTGGGAGAGCGGTAGCGTACCAAAAGACTGGTGCAAAGCCGTTATCGTTCCGTTTACGAAGATAAAGGTTCACAGCAGAACTGTAAGAACTACCGAGGCATAAGTTTACTCAGCATCGCCGGCAAACTGAATGCAAAGATATTGATTAAAAGAGTGAGGAATGAAACTGTGGGGATGGTATAGGATGTGCAAGCAGAATTTAAAAGATGAAGGAGATGTTTGGATCAGGTCTAAAAATTCTTGGCTAAAAGTCAAAAGGTGTACTGTAGTTATGTAGACTTGTAAAAGGCCCATGACAGAGTGGTAAGGAATAAATTGTGGTCGACATTGTCTATGTATGGGGTGAGCGGTAGTTTGATACGAGCAGTGCTCGTACTCGTCGAACACTGAAATTACGAAATTACGAGGATTCCTTCGCTTAAGTCAGGATAAACGGACCTTATACAGACTGGTTTAATATAGAAAAAGGTGTTAGACAGGGATGTGTGGCTGCGCCATGGCTGTTCAGATGAATACATAGACAATTGTTTAAAAGATTTGAAAGAAAGTGAACGTGTCAAAAAAAGACTGTACATAGAGGAGTGCTAGTTTCTTATATTTTCTATCATATCAAATTTTTTTGACATTTATGTAAGGTTAATTTTTTAATTTGTTTGTATTTTATTTCAGTATAAATTGTATTTATTTCATGGGAAGCTAATAGTAATAGTCGTATTGTCTATATTCAAAACGATAGCGATAGATGTCGCCACCTATCATATCATGCATCCTATGGGGGCAAAACGTGGACTGCGGATAGTCACTTTGCTACTTTGAATGTTAGGGAAGGATTGAATGATAAAATTGATGAGATTTACACGATGATAGAAGAAAGACAGATTGATGTTCTTTGTGTGAATGAAACTAAGCGAAAAGGATAGGAAACCACAACACATGGACCTTATACAGCCTACTGGTCAGGAGTTCCGGAAACCAGCAGAGGTTCTCAGGGCGTTGGTGTGATACCTCTGCTAGAATGAATGGATGTGTGACTGACTTTCAATGTGTAAGCGCAAGACTCCTCTGGGTGAGGCTGAAGGTTGGTCTTACTCATATCTTTTTGCTGGGGGTTTATGCCCTACAAGATGCGCAGTGGAACCAATCTTTAAAAGCCCAAAAAGAAAGGATGGAGTTTTGGGATAGAGTGTGACAGATATTTTAAATAAGTTTAACCAGAATGAAAGAATTGTAATGTTGGGTGATTTTAAAAGTTGGGTAGGAGTAAAGCGTGATGGATATAACAGTGTTCTGGGAATGTACGGTGACGGCATAGTAAATAAAAACTGAGAAAATCTACTTGAAGTGTGTTTGGAGCGGAATCTTGTGGTAACAAACACAATGTTTAACCATAAAAGGATCCACTTGTACACAAGACAAGAAGGATACCAGAGAAGTATAATTGATTTTGTAATTGTGGATGAAAGATTAAAAAGAAGGTGATTGACACTCGGGCATACCGCGGTGCAGGTATTGACACAGACCACTTCTTAGTAATGAGCCGAATAAGAGGTCTCTGAAAGCGGTGGCGCCATCGTGTGCAGGTATCAAGTAGTGTACTAGAGCGTATAAAAGTTGAGAATTTGCAAGAAGAAAATATAAAAGAGGAGTTCGTTAATAAATTGATTTAGAGATTTGACAGTTTAGATGAAGCATGTGAGGTTGACGAATTGTGGAAGCCATTTAAGAAAGAAATCGTGAATATTGCTATTGAAGTGTGTGGTGTAAGTAAAAGAAGGAAAGGATGCAAGCTACAAAAAATGTGCGTATAAGTTCAAAAAGCAGTGTCAGAAAAGAAGAAAGCCTGGCTGGATTGGCTAGCTACAAAAGCCAAACAAAGAACGCAAAGGGCAACGATTGAGAATGTAAACAAGGCAAAGAATGAGTATAAAAGAATAAAAGGTGTGGCAAAAGAGGTTGTGGCAAGAAAGAAGTTGAGTGATAAAGATGAATTTGATAGAAGGTTATCTGACGATTTCCAAAACTATATTAAATTCTGTAAGTCCATAAGAACCTCTAGAGGTAAAAATACTACCTCGCAATTGGAAAGAATCAGAAACCAAGATGGTAGTATGGTAAAAGGAGGGGAATGCGTATTAAAGAGATGGAAGGAATACTTCGAAAGTTTATTTGAGAAAGAGAATACACAAGTACAGGCCCCATTCGACGACATAAGTGAAAATTGCATACATACATAAAGTCACGCCTTTTTCCCATAGGGGTAGGCAGAGACCACTTCTTTCCACTTGCTACGGTTCTTTGACACATCTTTTGCTTCGTCTACTTTTATCAGTGCTCTCGTACATACTCGTCGGTTGTTGGTACTCTTGACCTGGCCTTCCTTCAAAACAATGTTGATCTGATCAAAATATGTTCTCCGAGGTCGACCTCTACCGACTTGTCCATTTACACTCGCCTTATAAATTTGTTTCGTCAATCTTTCTTCATCTATTTTTTCTACGTGTCCAACCATCTAAGCATTCCTTTATTTATATTGGTAATCATATCTTCTTTTACACCACAGCGTTCTCTTATCTCACTATTCTTTACTTTATCCAACTGAGTCACTCGGGCTATACGTCTCAGACTACTCATCTCCGCAGCATTAATCCTATTTTCATGCTTCTACTGTCAAACCCAACATTCACTACCATACATAAGTGTAGGAACCAACACACCTCTATACACAGCCAGACGTGCCTTTTTTGAAAGTGAAATTAGTACGACAGAAATTGTGAAAGCGTTGAACAGTATGAAATTGGGTTAAGCTGCTGGGTACGACAGGATAAAAGTTGAAATGCTGAAGGCTGGAAAAAACGTGGTATCTAGTCTGCTGTACCGCCTTTTTAACCTTTGTTAGAAAAGTGGTAGCGTACCAGAGGACTGGTGCAAGGCCGTTATCGTGCCACTTTACAATTGAAAAGGTTCGCAGCAGGACTGTAAGAACTACCGAATTATTAGTTTACTCAGCATAGTCGGCAAACTGTATGCAAAGATATTGATTAAAAGAGTAACAAATGAAACTGATGTGATATGGGATGTGCATGCAGGATTTAGAAGAGGAAGGAGATGTATGGATCAGGTCTTTTCATTACGAGGTATAGTCGAAAAATTCTTGGCTAGAAGTCAGAAGGTCTATTGCGCTTTTATAGACTTGTAAAAGGCCTATGACAGAGTGGTGAGGAGTAAATAGTGGTCGACATTGTCAATGTACGGGGTGAGTGGTAGTTTAATACGAGCACTGAAATCACTTTACGAGGATTCCACTGCTTGTGTCAAGATAAACGGAGCTTGCACGGACTGGTTTAACATCGAAAAAGGTGTAAGACAGGGATGTGTGGCTTCGCCATGGCTGTTTAACTTATACATAGACAATTGTTTAAAAGATTTAAAAAAGAGTGCGTATGGATTGAAAATGAATGATTTGATCGTCAAATGCCTTCTTTACGCCGATGATCAAGTCATATTAGCGTCATCTGAAGAGGAGTTGCAGGCGATGGTTAATGAGATGGTTAATGAGAAAAAAGCATGATAAACTGTGGAGTTTCGATCGAGGAAGAAAGAGTGGAAAAAGTAAATGAATTTGTGTACTTGGGTTCAAAGTTTACGAGAGATGCAAAGTATGACAGTGGCATTGAGCGAAGGGTGTTGGCAGGAAGCTAAATGAATGGAGCACTGCATAGCTTTATGAATAGCCAGAAAGTGTCAAAAAGGCACGTCTGGCGGTGCATAGAGGTGTGTTGGTTCCTACACTTATGTATGGTAGTGAATGTTGGGTTTGGCAGAAAAAGTTTAAAAGTAAGATTAATGCTGCGGAGATAAGTAGTCTGAGAAATACAGCCAGAATGACTCAGTTAGACAAAGTGAAGAAGAGTGAAATAAGGGAACACGGTGGTCTGAAAGAAGACGTGGTTACAAACATAAATAAAGGAATGCTTAGATGGTTTGGACACAGAGAGGATGGATGAAGGAAAATTGACGAAACATATTTATAAGGCGAGTGTGAATGAGTCTAAAAGATTGTAGCATTTCTACCACGACTGGTAGATATTTTAGTCTTTGGTTTCTTGCTGAAAACACCCGCCCCAACTACATCTGGGGTTTTTGAGCCATCTGTGTACATTACGTATTTACTTTCTGGGAAATTTATTTCTCCTTTCACCCGTTGACCTCTCTTCGGAAAGGGGACTTTTGAAAGACTTTTCTACGTGTATTTTTGTGGCTAGCATGTCAGGAACCATCCCATCCAGCTATGGCCAGTCATGCCAGCAAGCTTTGTTTTAACTGTCTGTTGCAACCCTCTGGTGCACCAGACTACTAAACCATACATGACCAATGATTATCATTGTTTGATAAATCTGGCACAGCGTTCCCTTATTACACTATTTCTCATTTTTTCCATTAGAGTCAATCCAGCTATACTTCTCAGACTGCTCATCTTCACAGCATTGATCATACTTTCATGCTTCTTCTGCCAAATCCAACATTCACTCCTGTATGCACAGCCAGTCGTGCCTTTTTTGATACCTTCTGGCTGCTTATTAAGTTATGCAGGACCCCATTTATTTGTTTTCCTGCTAATAATTTTTGAAGTTTACAAACTCATTCACTTGTTTCACTCTTTCTCTTTCAATCAGCACCTCGCAGTTTGTCATGCTATTTTTTCTTTAAAAAACCTTTCCCTTCGTCTTGCTTACATTTACTTTTATCCCTTTGATTTTTAGGGTATCATGCTTAATATCAACCATCGCCTGCAACTCCTCAGATGATGCTATTATAACCTAATCATCGGCGTATAGGAGTCATTGTTTTTAACGACACCGTTTTTTATGACTATGATATTTAAATTTACTACTACTTAAAGTATTACTACCTAATTACTTTCAAAAGTACCATAATTCGTAAAAGAATCTAATTTAGGAAAAGTCATTATTAAAGAAGTACATTAGGGACGGCTCATGGTGATACTTAGTATTCTTTCTTTTGTTTGATTAATGTGATCCAACCTAATAATCTAGTGATGTGTAGGTATATTTAAATAAGTTCTCAATTTTTCGTTATATTTACATAAATTAATAAGTTTGTAAGATATTTATACACTCGTAATACCTTTTGTTTGTTAGGTTTTGCCTACTTAATAAATAAATAAATCTGTCCGGTTAAGAAAAAATCAATATGGTAACATAAAGGAGTACCCCTGCATTGTGAACGTTCTTGTTAGAGACTTTCTAAATGATTGGAAAAAAGATTATAATTGAATGACCTCCACGATCTCCAGATATTACTTTTATGGATTTTGCAGACTGGGATTTATTCCGTCAAGATTCGTGATTCGCATTTAAAGACACGAAGAATTTGAAAAGCCTTGGAAGATTTGCGACAAAATTTTAAATCAGTGTTTTGCAATATTTGTTTAGAACAGCACGGAAAAAGTTTTTAAGCATCTTTGCTGAACTGGTATTTGTGTGTTGATATTAAAATAATATTTATATTTTTGACAACTGACTAATGGTCCTCTCTGTACTATGCATAAATAAATTAATTCTCCTTAAATATTTATTTTCAGGACATCCAACTTGCCTGCAATTTACAAATAACATGAAGATATCTGTCAAAACATATCGTTGGCAGTGTATTGAATGTAAATGCTGTTCTGTTTGCGGAAATTCTGATAATGACGTAAGTATTTCTTTATTCTTATGTTTTTTGCAATTTTTTAAAATATTTTAATTGCAAATTTCTTTTTATTTCAGTTTTATTTAATTTAGTGTTAACCTAATGTAATATAGCACGAATATACGGTGGTTTTGGATTATCGTTAGAAACTCGATAACCAGTATTTAACTGTACATTTAAGAAGTACGAAAGTAAATTCCCCTAATATTTTTAAACAAATCGTAGGTAACGAATTTTATTTTATAAATGACTCCTTGTTTGGAAATTAAGGGTCAATATTTTTATTTGTTAGCACGGTTAATTTTGCAAACTAAATCTGTTCTTAATGACTTTTATTGTACCTAATAAGAGAGGTAAGTAAGTAATCCAAACAAATTATACTAATTAACTAAGCTATTAAACTTTAATTTAGCTTTTTCATTTATTTTTGTTAGATTTCTAGGAAAGTAATTATTAATCCTGGGTTATAATTGTAGTGGGTAGTTTTATCTATACGTAAGCGCGTGTTGACTTTCCCGAAGCTTACAAATTTGAAATTCGCGACAGTGTGTGCAAAATGCGTGAAAAAAAAAACTTGTTATTATATATTAAAAAAGTAAAAGAAAAAGATGTATTTGAAATTTCTAGAGTTAAAGTTTAAAAATGAGAACAACCGAAAGGCTTCGTGTAAAAAGGCTAGAGTCGTGCACAAAAGAATTTAATTTTTAAGAAATTATACTTACTGTAAACAAGAATGCTCTTCATTTGTTTATCTGGACGAAACTTGGATTTTTGCTAAAGGTGGAACAAAATGAATTTGGCGGGACGATAACATAAAGTCTATTAAACACACCGACGGGGAAGAAAAACCACACATTATTGTGCATGCAGGTGGAAAGCATGGGGCGGATCACTTATTTTCGTCAAAATCAAAATCGGCCGATTATCATGACAATATGGATACAGAGATGTTTGTGAAATGGTTAAAAGAAAAACTATTACCATCTTACTTTACTTACTTTTTCGTGTCCGGAAACTATAATGTCATAGCCCAGTATTGAGCAGTGTCTAATGCTCTTTGGTTGTTTGTCCATAAATCATCGAGGGTGCATCTGTACGGGCAGTTAGGGCAGATAAGGAGGTGTTCCATGTATTGTCTGGCTCCGCAGTCGCACTTGTCGTCACCGTGGTCCAGCAGGCCCCATTTGATCAGATTGGTCTTGACCGGCGCTACGCCAGTTCTTAAGCGATTCAGCATTCTCCATGTCGTCCAGTTGCTCGATATCCCGCTTTGGGGGACTACTTTTAGTGGGAAACAGGCTGGTGGTTCGTCCAGTGGGGTACTTAAGAAGCGTTTTCTTGATATCAGCCTGGCCAAGCTTGGTTCGTATCCGAAGAGAGAGTGACGGTCGTCGAGGGTCTGCTTGGATTTTTCTGAGAATTCGTAGGCTATTCTACGCGAGTCAGGATCTGAGAGACCCGATGCTTTGTAGAGTTTATCCAGTGGGGTTGGTTTCTTACATCCGGTTATAAGCCTACATGTTTCGTTCAGACTGATGTTTACTTTTTTGGCGTGGGTAGATCTGCTCCACAAGGGACATGCATATTCTGCCGTTGAGAAACATAACGCCTGTGCTGTTATTCTTAGTACCGACGGTTTGGTGCCCCATTTGCTGTTGCCAAGTTTTCTCAAGAGGTAGTTTCGCGCTTTAACTTTCTTTCAGGTTTTCTCACAGTGGAACCTGTATGTTAAGGAGCGGTCTAAGGTGACTCCGAGGTAAGTTGGCTTTTCGGTGTGCTCTAGTTTGGAATTATTCCAGGTGATGTCGAGTTTTCTTTTGGCCTGTCGGGACCGGAGATGGAACGCGCACACCTGTGTTTTAGATGGATTTGGTCTTAGCGAATTTTCGTGGTAGTACGTAGACATCAGGCCTAGAGCGTCTCCTAGTTTTTGTTCCATCTCCTCGAACTTTGTCCCTTGAGCCGTGATTCCCAGATCATCGGCGTATAGAAAATTTCTGGTAAAGGCTGGCGTTGGTTGGTCATTGGTGTACAGGTTAAAGAAGATGGGTGCCAATACGCTGCCCTGGGCTAGTCCATTCCTGTGGGTGCGCCATCGACTTTTTCTTCCCTCAAGGCTCACGTGGAATTGTCTGTTTTGTAGTAGCGATTCCACTATTTGAACAAGCTGGTGGTCTTTTAATGTAGCATAGAGTTTGTGCAGCAGGCGTCTGTGATAAACGGTGTCATATGCTGAGCTTAAGTCAACTAGGGCTAGGCCTGTTATCTTTTTCTTTTCGAACCCGCTTTCAATGTGTTCCGTTAGGGCCAGGATTTGGCTGGTGCAGGACTTTCCTGGTCTGAAGCCAGCTTGCTGTGGTATGATTTTTGAGTCTACCACCTTCTCTATACGATGGAGGATAAGTCTTTCATATAACTTTTATAGGTGGCACAGGAGCGAAATGGGGCGATAGCTGTTTGGCGATTCTGGGTCTTTTCCTGGCTTTAGTAGGGCCACTACCCTTGCCTTTCTCCATAGTTTTGGTATTTGGAAGGTCGTTGAACAAGCCGTTGAACAAGCCTTTTGCCACAGAACCGAAGTGTTTGATTTGCTCCACGCATATGTCGTCTACCCCTGTGGCTTTTCCGTTCTTGAGAGAGTTAATCCCCGTGTTAAGCTCTTTTAAGGTGAAAGGTATATGAAAGTGCTTCTCCTCGGTTGTTGGTGAGCGGTTGATGCGTATTTTTTTACATGTTGTATCAGGTTTGCCATTGAGGAGCAGTTGGTGAGCTACTTGATTCGGGGTTACGTTCGATGGCGCTTTGCTCTTCTTTGGGTCGCCGCTCAGTTTCTTTATTAGATTCCAGGCAAGTTTGCTACTATGTGTCATGTCTGTGCGCTCCAGGGTTTCTATCCATTTTTTCTGTCTGGCTTCGCTCAGCACTATCATTAGTTCATTTCCACAGGTTATGGTTTCTTCATTGAAAGGGTCTTCATTAAAAAGTTTCTCGTACTTTTTTAAAGTATTTTTTGAGGATTCTGATAGTCCTGGTATGAAATGTTTTCTACAGCCTCTCGGTATGTATTTCTTTGACACTCTTTGTAGAATTTGCACGAAGGTTGGATAGTTTTCCGGTGTTGGGTCTAGATGCTCGAGTTCGGTATCTAGTAGGACTGAGTACTCGAGCCATTTGGCTTTCCTGAAGTTGAAACGTCTTCGGAACGGTATCTCTGTTGTTTTTATAGGTAAGTAAGTTTGGACTCCAATTGGCCTGTGTTGTGTTTTTGGGATTGCATCGTAGACATTTTTTATGCATGCGTCCTGGATATTCTCACTCACGAAGCAGTTATCGGGGTTATAGCCACGTTTCCAAATCTTGCTGTAGAAGGAACACGGCAGCTTTGGATCGTGTATTACGGAGAAGTGGTTGGTCTCTGCCCATTCTTCCAACCGTTCGCCATTTCCGTCGGTCTCGTTGTAGCCCCATGTTGTACTGTGGCAGTTAAAATCTCCGACCACGAATTGTACCTTCTGTTTCCCGAAATTCCCCGGCATCTGAAGGTTGAGTGGTTTGCCTGGTGGCTTATAAACGGACGACACGGTATAGGCCCCGCTCTCAATGGTTAGTATTTCGATGTCGTCGGTAATATTCTTGCCAATGGATGTTATGGTCATATTAGTTTTTGTGAAGATGGCACTGCCGTACTTGTTATGTGGCGCTTCGACGACGAGGCGCATACCTTTGATGTGGGGCCTGTTCGAATTTTCATCTCTGTGCGTTTCCTGCAGGCATAATATGTCCCATTTATGAGTTTGACACAGTTGGGAAAGTATATCCTCTTTGGATTTTGAGATGCCCTCGATGTTCAGGCTAACAATTGTCAGTGTTGGCTCCGATAGGAGCCCTTTTGATGCGATTTTGGAACTTTGCGTTTGTTTCCGGTGGTGGAAGGATTGGCCACTGCCTGTGAGGGCAGTGTTTCCAGGGGGCGCCAGCATTCTCTAAATAAATGCACACGTGGAGGCTCCTTCCTTACTCCCCACTATTACCATCGTTATATGAACCATTTATCATTGTATTAGATAATGCTCCGTACCATTTGGAAATTTTAAATAAGCAACTAACAAACTCCTGGACGGAAAGAATGGTTAACGAACGAAAATATTTCATTTCCACACTATTGCTTTAAGCCGGAATTAGGTAATATCGATAGCTTAAAGGCACGAAAGAGAAAAAATTTACAAAGTAGATCAAATTATACTCAGTTATGGACATCGTGTGCTAAGACTTCCGCTTTATCATTGCCAATTTAATCCCATTAAGTATATTTGGGGAATATGCAAAACTTATTATGACAATCACATTGGATCTAATGGTTACAGAGGATAAGGCTGTTTTAAAAACCTGGCAACGAGCACTTAATACTGCCACTCCTGAAATTTGGGAAAAATGTGTCACAAAATGTGAAAATTTAACAGAAGAATGGTGGGTTCGTGAAAACCGCATCAAAGCAGTTAATCCTGTTATCATTTACAATCCGAATGAGGATAGCGACGACAGTGATTCCGATTATGATGACTATAAATTTGATGCTTGATAATACTGTAAACACTACATGATTAAACATATTTATTAAATTTTTTACCGATAATTAATTTATGTTGCATTCCCTTTTAGCATAATTAAATATGTGCCTATTTCTAACCAAAAAACTCATCGACAGCTACATCAACGATTTCTGTTCACAATAAAGCAAAAAATTAAAATAAAACCTTTCAACAAAAGAATAATAATAAACAAAAAAATTTCGGGTTTGAATCTTAGGGGAATTTAATAATGTATCTCTCAACACAGTGCGCCCGTTAAGTCGATGCCTTGGTGACTAATCCGATACCGTCGTATATTAGTGAAATGAGCTATACTTAAGGTCAATCCACTATTTCGATACACAATCATTATTATTGTTACTATGCCAAGTAAAGAGCTCTCATCGTGTTGAAATGAGCAAAATTAACAAGTAGTCAAAAGCATGGTGATGGTTGTGTACACGTGTTGAATATCACAGAAATGAAAACAGTTGTATAACGTGTAAAATTTAATTTATTTATGCATAACGCGTTTTCAATCCTATCTACAGGATCAACATCAGTACATTAATACATTAACTAATTTACTTAAGTTAACTAGCTTAATATTACTTGTAGATTAATGCACTGATGATAATCCTGTAGACAGGATTGAAAACGCGTTATGCATAAATAAAATAAATTTTACACGTTATACAACTGTTTTCATTTCTGTGTTAAACTTTAATGTCTAAATATTAGCAAACAGTAAAAGACAAGTTGAGAAGTTACTGAACCACCTACATTAACTAAATACAATATAAATACACCCTCTCAACAGAATATATTTGTATAAAGTTAAAGATCAATTTAGAAATAGTTTAACGTAACTTCGTCTAGAAGAGATGCACAAGCATGTAGGTACATGTTTTCCTGTGTCTGGAGCAGACTACAATCCTGTGATAATCGACTTTAGACTCAAAAAATTCCGGAAGGTCGAAAGAAAAAGTAAAACAAGAAAAATAGACACCGCACAATTAAAAAGCCCTAAAAAAATAACTTTTAAGACCGAGATACAACCAATACGTTGAAGGAACGCTTTAAAAACTAAAATAACAAAGATCTAAGAATACATCGGATATGTATTCGTAGGATAGACAAACTTGCGGCGAAAAGAATACACTTTTCGACGATGATAGACCTTGTGCTCCACCACTCACAGACAATGAGATCAATGAAAAAGGTCCAGAAATAACCAAAGAAGAAGTGATTCACGCAATAAAGGCACAAAATAATGGAAAAGCTACCGATCCAGTCAAAATCAACATCGAAATACTTAAATTAATCGCAGGAAACGAAAACAAAAGCGTAGACTTAATAACATCACTATTTAATAAGATATACAGAGTTGACCAAGAGTCTGGAAACGGACAATTATCTCGTAAATTGCTTGTATGAATTGTACAAAATTTGGGATAAGCCTATTTTGAAATACGGAGATTCCAGATTTGACATTTACAATGTTGTCAGATTTGCCGTTTCTTTGATATTATTAGTCACTTTGGTTTATTAATACATAACCCTGTATATTCAGTATTTATTGGAATCTCCTCCTCAATACGAGTTTAGCAATATGTAACACTTATGATTTTATGTACTCTTAAAGGTCAAGTCAAGGTCTAAACAATCATTGAGAAATGTGGTAGACGCATTCTAGCATCGATTGAAGTACTGTCAACTTCAAATGGAGCACATTTTAAACACTAGATTAACTAATCATTATGTTAAAAATGTTATCTTTCAATTGTTTCGTTTAAATGTAGTTGAAAATAGTTTGTATTAAAAACATTATTAAGACAGTTAGGCGATGACACACTTCTGTTTTATTTATTTAAGACCTTCTAGACTACATAGAATCATAAGTGTTACATATGGCAACTCGTATTAAAGAGGAGATTCCAATAATTACTGAATATACAGGGTGATGTATTTAAAAAACCAAAGTGACTAATAATATTAGAGAAACGGCAAATCTGACAACATTGTAAATGTCAAATCTGAAATTTACGTATCTCAAAATAGGCTTATCCCAAATTTTGTTTAATTCGGACTAGCTATTTACGAGATAACTGTCCGTTTCCAGACTTTTGGTCCTCTCTGTATAACTCCGGCAACATACCATCAGATTGGCTAAGGTCAACATTCGTAAAATTGCCAAAAAAATCTTATTTCTCACAATGCGTTGATTATACCGGATAATAAGTCTGATGTTTCATGCCCTTAAAACTTTCCTCAGAATCATCCATACACGAATATCAAGAAGTGCGAATACCAGATGGATAACACTCAATTCGGATCTTTTTTCCCTAAATATACTGACACAACGATGCAAAGACATGAACATGGATGTACTCGTATATACATACATGTTTCATAGACTACCGAAAGGCGGTCGATTGCGTTAATCATCAAAAGATGAGAGAAATCCTGAGAACAACCGGTGTGACGAACAAGACCTACGCTTATTAGCACCAAACGGCAGCAGTCAAAATAAAACAAACAATATCGGAAGATATGTGGATTAGACGAGGAGTCCGACAGGGCAGCGTTCTGTCTCCGCTCCTGTTTAATTTGTACTCGGAGTACATATCCAGATGAAAGCATTAGACGAGACCCAAGGGGAAATCAAGATCAATGGAACCACGATAAATAACGTCAGGTACGCCGACGACACGGTTCTCGGCTTATATCTGAATATCTCTCCAAAAACCAAAATAATAGTCTTCTCAAAGTCTCCAATAAACGTACATCTGCATGTCAAGGGACAAACAATTGAACAGAAATGACTGAAAATTAAATTTCTATTTATTCTTGATCTTCAAGTGCCATCTCCTCTTAGCTATTCTCACTTTTGATGCAGCAGCTCTAAACAACTCAATGGAACTACAGTCGTACCATTTTCTCCGGTTATTTAACCAGGAAATGCGTCTTCTTTCTCTGCTTCTTTTTCTCTCTATCTTTCCCTGCATAAAATTCTGCAACAATACATATTCTCTTTTCTAATCACCTAGCCCAGATATTGCAGCTTCCTTATTTTAATTGTGTTCATTTTATTAAATATGGTTCTGACTTGTCCAATTCTTGATTTTGTTTCTTCAGTGTACTCATTAACTTTATCGACAGTTGTTTCTAAGTATTTGTACTTACTGACTTTCTCTATTAGTTCTCCGTTGATCCATAGGTTTTCCTGTTGCTAAACCGATTTTGTAATGGCCATAAATTTGGTCTTTTTTATATTTATCTCCTCGCTGCTCGTCACTACTTGATCAACCAAGCTCTGTAAATTTTCTATTGTTTCGGCATGAAGTATGGAGTCGTCTGCTTACCGGATATTGTTAATGGTATTCCATTAACCTTTACTCCCGTTGTTGTTTCCTCCAGTGCTCTCTAAATGATTTCTTCCGAATAAATATTAAATAATAGCGGCGATAGTACACATCCTTGCCTTACACCACGTTGTATTTTTACTTCTTCTGGGAGTTCATTATCCACTTTGATATTAGCCGTCTGATAGTAGTATAAATTATTTATCTTTCATGTTTATATTTTTACTTTTAAGCAATTTAATAAGGTGTTTATGGCGAACTTTCTAGTATTAATATTATGTTATTTACACAACTTATTATTTTTATGAATTTTCTTGCTTGCAAAATAAAATATGCATTCATTACGTGATTAAATTGCAAAATTTAGAAACAAAGAAGTTATCATGTTTTTAATAATCATTCATCGCAAGAGATAAATGTACATTCATAATTTATAATGTGGAAAAATTAGTAAAAAATAACAAAACCCAATTTTTTATTGTAAATGGATGTAATTGCATATTTAAACGTGGTTTTTACTTCTGATCAACTTTTTTTAATAACAATTTTCGATATTGTCAAAAATAAAGGTACTTTACTCTTGGTAAAATTCATATTTTTTGACAAACCTCGTATACAAATAAAAAAAATTAATATCTGATAATTGTATTTTAAATTTAAGAATATGCAGAACTTTATAAGGAATAATATTTTTCCTTAATATTAATATATAAAAGTTTGTCGTATTGTTCCAACTTACGGGAGACATACTATATATACTGTGTCCCGGATTGATGCTGAATGTATTGCTAAATCTGTTATTATAAGAGCTACAAATTCGGTCAAGTGGACAATGTTTCTTAGGATTCTATTACCATTTTAGAACTACTATTACATTTTAATAATTGTTTTTTCGTATTTGAAAAAATCGCGAAAAACCAAAATGGTGCATTTTTGTCGAGCCCCTGTATATCGGTTGTTAAAGAACATACAGTATTTTAGTTTAGATATTCTATGGGTATATTTTAAGGTCTTTACAATAAAAAATAGAACAAAGAATATCTCCCTCCGTTTTCGAGGTAATGACTATAACTTTGTTTTTTCTTATAAACGCCATATTGGATTTTTATTGCATTTACTAGCATTTTTTAACTTTTTTTTAAAAATGTATCTCAATATGGTATTTTCTTTTGAGTTTATACTGAAAAAAGAAAAATATATTGGTGACCTGTAGCTAACACTAACTTTAATGAGCAATTGAATGCTTCAATCTATGGACAGCAACTAATTAGACAATTAGGAAAGTGTTTTTGCATTATTGATTAAATTTATTGAAAAAACATATTACGATAATATTGGGACAATTTACAATCGAAAATTACATAGAAATTTTTCTTTGTGGCCATCACCACCTTGATCACAACGCACATTTGACAACGATTTTGCACTGAGTTTATTGCCCTCATTAATGTGTTTCTCTATTACATATAGTCACGTCTTTTTCCCTTAGGGGTAGGCAGAGACCACTTTCACTACAGTTCTTACACACATCTTTTGCTTCATCTACTTTCATCAGTTCTCTCATACATGCTCGTCGGTTGTTGGTACTCTTGACCTGGCCTTCCTTCAAAAAGATGTTGATCTGATTGAGATATGTTCGCCGAGGTCGACCTCTACCGACTTGTCCATTCACACTCGCCTTATAAATTTATTCGTCAATTTTCCTACATCCATCTTGTCTACGTGTCCAACCATCTAAGCATTACTTTATTTATCTTTGTAACCACATCTTCTATCACACCACAGCGTTCCCTTATCTCACTATTCTTCACTTTATCCAACCGAGTCACTCCGGCCATACTTCAGACTACTCATCTTCGCAGCATTAATCCTATTTTCATGCTTCTTCTGTTAAACCCAACATTCACTACCATACAGAAGTGTAGGAACCAGCACTTTTCTATGCACAGCCAGACTCTGGCTGTTCTTCAAGGTATGCAGTGGCCCACTCATGTGTTGCCAACACCCTTCGCTCAATGTCACAGTCATACTTTCCGTCTCTCTTAAACTTTAAACCCAAGTATACGACCTCATTCACTTGTTCCACTCTTTCTCCTTTAATCAGCACCTCGCAGTTTGTCATACTTTCTTCTCTTTGAAAAACCATTACTTTCGTCTTGCTTACATTTACTTTTATTCCTTTAAGTTGTATGGGAATATTTCATAATATCTCCTCTCCTCTTCAGATGACACTTATATGATTTGATCATCGGCGTAAAGAAGGCATCTGACGATCAAATCATTCATTCTTAATCCCTACGTTAATTTAATCCCTAAGTTAATCAGTCATGGCTAAGCCACACATCCCTGTTTAACACCCTTTTCGATGTTAAACCAGTCTGTGAAAGCTCCGTTTATCCTAACACAATATCGAGAACAATTCATTCCCCGCCAAACTGTCATAGGCCTTTTCCAAGTCTACAAAAGCGCAGTAGACCTTTTGAGTTTTAGTCAAGAATTTTTCGACTGTAAGACCTAATCCATACATCTCCTTTCTTTTCTTATTCCTGCTTGCACATCCCATATCATCTCAGTTTTATTCGTCACTCTTTTAATCAATATCTTTGGATACAGTTTGCCGACGATGCTGAATAAACTTATGCCTGCTACGAAGCTTTATCTTTGTAAAGCGGTCAATCCAGCCAGGCTTTCTTCTTCTTTGATACTGCTTTTTGAACCTCTACGCACATTTTCTTTAACCTACATTCTTTCCTTCTTTTACTTACACCACACATCCATGATTTCTTTTTTGAATGGCAAACTCCTCTTTTACACCTTCTTGCAAATTCTCATTTTGTGTAAGCTTAAGTACCCTATTTGATTGGAAATATGTTAATTATGACATTCTGATGTCCGGTTATTAAGGAATATAATTCGTCTTATATTATCTATAAGAGCAACTTTTAAAATATATTTAACCTTATTCTTGTCCCAGATTTTGATTTTGATTTTGCCACATACCTAAGTATATTAAAATTAAAAGAAAATTATAAAAGCTGATTGCATTTTAGATGATCTTTTATAGCAACAAACAATTAATAACAGTGTTGACGATTTTTAACTACATACTTCAGGCACTTCTTTCTTTAACTATAACGGTAACATTTGTTTTAGGATCAACTATTATTTTGTGACGATTGTGACAGAGGATATCACATGTATTGTTTAAGTCCTGCCTTGGTAAATCCACCAGAAGGATCTTGGTCGTGTAAATTATGTGTTGATCAATTTCATAAATAAGGGTTTTTAAATTGTTCTAAATTGAATTTTTATCTTTTAAATTTTACTAATATGTCTGAAAGTTGTACTTAAAATAAATATATACTAATTAAGAGTACGTTCTTCTTTATTATTTTTTATTGCACCTTGAGTAATAAGATTTTGTTTTACTGACTTGGTATAGTTAAATTTACGATTGCTACTAAAAACAATTCATTGTTAAATTGTAAATAGTATAGAGACCCTGTTTAAAACATACAATTAAAAATGGTAGTTCAAGGTAAGTTCTAACCGCGTAATTGTCACCTACATTTTTAAAAATCTATTTTATAATATTAGATATATTTACAATTATCCAGTGTGAGAATTCTGTGTTGAAAAATTTAGGTAAGTAAACTAGAGCAAACCTCAAGGATACTTGAAATCGCAGTTAAATTTTTTATTAAATAATACCCAGTTCGGATTTTAATGTTATGAAAATCAAGGACCCCTTTTTGGTAGTAACTTAACACGTTCAATGCCCACGCATTATATGTCTGTATGTATATGTCTCACCAGTGTCGGTCAGAGAAAAATAGTTAATTAACGTCAAATGTTACAATAATGAAGCAAAATAATATTTTTAACAAAAATTCCTCTTTTTTTTGCAAAAAATACACTGTCACACATGATGCGGCGTGGGCACTGCACCGCAAAAGTTATTGCTCAGTGCCCATCGACGCACCATATGCGGCACGATATAAAATTTCATGATATACGCATTTATTGTTCATGCAAAGAAAAACATACATTGCAAATAATTAAAATGGAACCTTTTTAGCAACAAAAACATATCTTATTGGACGATATAAACATGAAAAGAAAAATATTTCATAAAATAAAACAATGATCACAAACTCTAATATTTATTAAATGAGGTTAAAAACAAACACTAACTATTCCGCATTATTTTTGTTAATTTTTCAAAACAAACGTCTAGACACAGACCCGGTCTCTCCGGACATTTAGCATAGTAGAATTAAGATTCTTTTCTAATACCTTGCTTTGAGCACCACCGACAGCGTTTACAAAGTTTTCTTCCACTTTCAGCACTTCACATTTGCTAGGAAGAGGGTTGCTCTACAGTAGTTGGATCTGGCAAAAGGGATTCAATTACGGAATGGCGATAGTCCAAAAACGACAATTTGGGTGCAGAAAATTTATTATAAAACATAAAGAAATTGTACATCATTTCTATTATATGAAGTCCTACTTTTTTATTCCATCTAAATGTCTTTCTGTGTGACGGATAGTATGCTAGCATTTGATCTTGCAGATCAATACCAGACATGTATTTATTATATTGCACTATGGGTGTAGGCTTCATTTTAGTATTCCCGGAGTTAGAGGTTATTTCTTAAAAAGTATGTTCATGTTCGGTTGAGATGTACAAAACGTCGCTTTTATCTTTCCACTTTCCCACGCAAACACGCCCGTTGTATCGTTGAATTGATTCCCAACTTTTAATTTCGCATTTGATACGTCTCAAGGATTCTCTTTTTTTCCAGACCGTAAAGTTCCTGTACAATACGTCTTTCTTTGGAGCAATTGTCTAGCAAGGCCCATCACATTATAATAATTGTCCATGTATAAACTAAACCGTTTATCCAAAAAATCATTTACAAAATGAAGAACAACATTAGTAGCATGTCCTTTTCCGCCCATATCATCAGCTGCTCCAGTGTATATCTGTAATTTTATTATAGTCCCATTACTGTCAGTAAGTAAATAGAATTTCACTCCATATTTTTGTTTCTTGTTTTTTATATATTGGCGAAATAAAAGTCGCCCACGCCATAAAAGCATAGATTCATCTATTGATAAGTTCTTTTGCGGACTATAAATGGCTAACAAAAATCTACTACAGGTCGTACTTAATGCAAACATCATAAAACTAGTAAAAATCTGTTTATGCTTATATAATGTCTAAATGCTAGATTATAACAACGATCTCCAATAATCTCTAATCCTTGGTACCTGAATAATGCCCATGAAGAATATGAATCCAAGAAATTTTGATATTTTCAACTTATCTACCGGTTTCCAACGACCTATTCTTGAATGTGGCCCAAGATTTTGATCATTTAGGAATACAAATTCAGCATAAATATTTGTTTGTATAACGAGCAAATAAAAAAACTCGTCGTCGGCCAAAAGTCTAAAAAAATCAATGGATTTGCCCCCACCTGGAATTTGAACTTTCAGCTCTTGTCGTCCAGTGAACGGAATTTTTTTAACGTTAGGATGATTTTCTACCCAGTCTTGAACTGTTTTGCTCTTCCAAATCGTGATCTGCTTACCCAGGTTGATCATTATTTTCAGCAACGTCTCGCTCTGTATTTTCATCTCCGCTCGAGTAATCATCGGAGTCTCTATAAGACTCTTCCTCAGAGTCAGAAAAAAACATTAATTCCCTCATTTAATCCGCTGTAAGATTCTGTGGATTCCTAATTTTCGGCCTAGACGGCCCTGGAGTAGTGTCATCCGCCATTTCTGACAACACAACGTGTAAAATCCAGACACAACTTTTAAACGGCGGTCCACGAATAAAAAATATTTTTAATAACGTTAACAACGTGCCCTACCATAAACAGTGCTCAACTGCAGTACCCACTTCGTTACACAACATTTAGTAGACTTACTACAGTGCCGACAAAGGGACGGCGTGGGCACTGCCACGAAAACGCCTGTGCCGACACAGTGTCAGCATGAGTATTGATCGTGTTATGTATTTAAATCTAGACAGTAAAATTATCAAACTATTGAGAAATTATATAAAAGTATATAAAATATAAAAGTAATATTTAAAATATCTTAAATATCTATAAGTTTAAAGCCATCGAAAATAAATAATAGTTTAAAAAAAACTAAGACAACACGCTTTATAAGAAAACCAAACTAAAAAATAAAAATAATTAATAAAAAAATTATTTTACAATGAAAAGCGTGGGGTGCGCTATATCAATTAATATGTTTGATAATAAACAGATATTGGTAAAAGTAAAGTCTCCAAATAGAAAACGTAAACATCATAAAAGCACCCCACGCTTTTGATTGTAAAATTATTTTTATTTGTTCGATAATTCTAGTTTTATTTTAGATGCGTTGCAAATGGTTTTTGTTGACTACTCTAATTTTATCCCAAGCGCGTTCGAGATTATTTTTTATTTTTAGTTCGGTTTTCTTATAAAGCGTGTTGCCTTGTCTTTTTAAAACTATTAATTATTTTTCATTGTTTAGTTTGGATTTTTTTAAATTATTGCTACTTACCGACGATCTTCATTTCGGTATTAATTGTCATACGAGTTTGTCGTAAAACTCCGTGAAAATTAATATATTTTTATTGTCCAGACACGATTCTTTTTACTTGACAATTTCCAGGTAATCTGTTAAATATCGAAAGAAATAGTGTCTTTAGTATCATTTTCATCTTGAACAATTTGTACAGCAACTACAAAAGCTTACAATAATTACAATCTATGTAACTAAAAATTTCGTCAATACAAACATAAGGTAACTGTAGAATTAATTTTCTATTTACTGACAGTGATAGTCGTTTATCAGGTTCCCTCTCCGGACTCTAAAAAATTGATATGACCGCAATTTATGATACCGCACTTTATTTTTTTAATATCCAGATGATCCTGGCCAGAATGTTTAAAAAAATTTATGAAACCATTGTATTGTTATCGGTCCTTTAGAAGTATACAAAGTTTCAAGTCAATCCGATGTCTTAAGTGGGTGAAAATCGTGTCCAAAGATTCCGTTACATAGATAGATAGATGGATACAAGTCAAGCTTATATAAAGCGTGTAAAAAGGAAGTGTGCATGCTGAGTACTTGTTGTTTAATTTTGGTGAAGTATAGTAAATAGTAAAAAAAAATGTTGATTTTCTAAATCGAAAGTTATCTCCTTTGTTAATTCATTTTGAATTAAACGCTGAGGAAAATCAAGGGGGATACAGTAAAACAATAGAACTTTCAGAATCTAAACGCCAACACGTTCATTTGTAATTATGAGATTTTAAGTAATCATTTTTCAATATTTAATGTGCTTCCATATGATTTTTAATTGCGTCATTCTGGTGTTAAAAATATTTAAATAATTGTAATTTTTTTTAGGATCAACTATTATTTTGTGACGATTGTGACAGAGGTTATCACATCTACTGCTTGAGTCCTGCCTTGGTAAATCCACCAGAAGGATCTTGGTCGTGTAAATTATGTATTAATCAGTTTCATCATTAATAAGGGTGTTTTATTTGTAAACTCGTTTTATCTTAAAATTAAAAAAAAATGTTTTTAATAGGTGTAAAAGTACTTAAAATAAATATTTAACATAAATGAGTTTTAATAGTTTCTCGAAGAATGCAGAAGCAGTGAACAGGGTAACATGTATCGTTTACAACAGCGTTTCCTAACCTCTTTTAGCCGCAGACCCCTAGAAAATCAAGCACAATTTTCAAGAACCCCCTTAATAAAAAAAAATCCGGGCAGTCATCCGGACTGCTGACAAGTGAAAACTTAAAACTAACCAACAATTATATTTATTTCCATATGGTTTATTTTTGAAATGATAACTTTTTATGGCACGCTGTGAACGTTTTGGGCGCGCAGCCATCCCCCCTCATATTTTAATATTTATAATAAAAAATTGGATACTCAGGGATTTGAACCTGAATACACTACGTGCTAAACAGATAGCTGTTTCATTTAGACACCACGCACTCTTACTTCCAACGTCCAAGTTTAGATATACAAATTAAATTTCTGACGTCATGTTTGTTGAAAATAAAAGTTGCTCGGGAATTTGAAGCCAAATACACTGCAGTACCCATTGTTACTTTTGTAGTTTAAGAAAATGATAATGTAAACGAAAGTGAGTCAACTGTATCTATTAGAGAATGTTAATTATTATGCATACTATTGCATACAAATAGTCACGCCTTTTTCCCATAGGAGTAGACAGAGACCACTTCCTTCCGCTTGCTAAGATTCTTACACACATCTTTTGCTTCCTCTATTTTCATCAGTGCTCTCATATATGCTCGTCGGTTGTTGGTACTCTTGACCTGGCCTTTCTTTAAAACAGTATTGATATGACCGAGATATGTTCACCGAGGTCGACCTCTACCGACTTCCGTCCATTCACACTCGCATTATAAATTTGTTTCGTCAGTCTTCCTGTTTGCCATGCTTTCTTCTCTTTTAAAAACCATTACTTTCGTTTTGCTTACATTTATTTTCATCCCTTTGATTTTCAGGTCATGTATAACATTAACCATCGCCTGCAACTCCTCTTCAGATGACGCTAATATGACTTGATTATCGGCGTAAAGAAGGCATTTGACAATCAAATCATTCATTTTCAATCCATACACACTCTCTTTTAAATGGTAAAGCCACACATCTCTTTCTCACACCTTTTTCGATGTTAATGCAAGCTCAGTTTATCCTGACACAAGCAGTGTAATCCTCGTAAAGTGATTTTAGTGCTCGTATTAAACTACCGCTCACCTCATACATAGACAATGTCGACCACAGGTCAAATGGGGCCTGTGCTGGTGTATCCTCTTTTTTAAATAAACTTTCGAAGTATTTCTTTCATGTCTTCATTTTTAATGGGAAATTTTTTATAAAACAACTGTAATTTTTTTTATTTAACATATTGCAAACTGAAAAATTAACTCATAGTTTTCTTCAAGATTAAACAATTTATAATCATGCAAGCTCTTAAATGATTTAGAAAACGTTCTGTATTCGTGTGTAAATACAACTTTTATATTTTGAAATAAAATTTTAAAATTATATCCTTGTTATTTTAAATTAACCTTTTCCCAGCAACATCTTTCACGATTTTATCAGATTTAAAATAAAATTGAGCATCAAGAAACCTGCAGGAAATCATCTTATTGGCAATCATCAGCGCTATCCGAATCTTGTCTAGAGTTCTGCGGAACAATGTGGTAGTGCTCACTCCATACCATTGTCCTAAGTTTTTTAGCCAGGATATCTTTCTTCTACCCGGGCCTCTTCGTCCTTCGATCTTCCCTTCTATAATAAGCTTTAATAGTCGATACTCTTCATTCCTTAAGATGTGACCAAAATACTCCAGTTTGCGCTTTTTTAGTGTAAACAGAACTTTCAGCTGCTTGTCGAGGCGTTGAAGTACCTTGGTGTTACGCACTCTTTCTAACCAGAAGATTCTTAATAGCCTTCTGTACGTCCACATTTCAAAGGCCTCCAATTTTTTGCACATCGCATCTGTCAAAGTCTAAGCTTCCATTCCATAACACAGTATGCTGAACGCGTAACAGCGATGCATTCGGACGCGCAGAGGTAAACTTAAATTTCTGCTGCAAAGTACCTTACGCATCTTCAGGAACGAAGCACGAGCTTGTTCTAATCTGGCTCGAATCTCCTGCATGCCGTCCCACTTCTCTTTTAGTTGACACCCAAGATATTTAAAAGTTTCTACTCGCTCAATTCGTTGACCGTTAATTGCCAGGTGTCCGTCCACGTTGTTTGATTTGCTAACTGCTAGCCACTTTGTCTTTCTCATGTTCAGGCTAAGTCCGGCCTCTGAGCTTGCAGCCGTCACGGGGCTTACCAGTTCCTGCAGTCCTTCCAGGGAGTCGGCAGCAAGAACTGTGTCATCCGCATACCTCAGATTGATATTAATCCCATTGACAGATATCCCCTCGTCACATTCATCCAACGCCTCTTGAAATATCATGTCGGAATACAAATTGAATAACAGTGGTGATAAAATGCATCCTTGACGAATGCCTCTCAGGATTTTGATCTCGTCGGACGCGGAGTTATCCATTCTTATGTGAGCACTTTAGTTCCAGTAAAGGTTGGCAATTATTTTGAGGTCTCGTTGTTCCAATCCTATTTCTCTAAGAATGTTGATCAGTTTTTCGTACTTAACTTTATCAAAGGCTTTTTCGTAATCGATGAAACATGCGTAAACGGTCACCGACATGTCCCGGTACCTTTGGATAAGAACCTGTATACTAAATAGTGCCTCCCTTGTTCCAAAGCCATTGCGAAAACCAAACTAAGAGTCCCCCATCATTGTCTCGCACTTCGCATATATTCTTTTTTGTATTATTTTCAAGAAGAGTTTAAGCACATGGCTCATCAGGCTTATAAGACGATAATCGCCGCAGTTCTTGGCTTTCGCGTTTTTGGGGAGCGGGACAAAAGTAGATTTTAACCAATCAGAAGGTATACTGCCTTTTCGGTAAATAAGATTGAATAGCTTTACCAGCGTGTTCAATGATTCTTCGTTCTGCAGTATTTTTAGAACTTCTATATAGACGTCATCAGGACCACTAGCTTTCCCATTTTTTGAAATTGACAGTGCATATTGAACTTCTGCCTTTGTTATGTCCAATCCTTGGCCTTGATCAAAGAATTCTTCCTGAAGTTCTGGCCGGGTATCGTGAAATAGGTGCTCGATGTAGTCGCACTATTCCGTCAGTTTTTCTGAAGTATCGAGTATCAGCCTGCCCTGTGCGTTCTGTAAAGTCGTCGCGCTTCTGTTTCTGCAGATACCTGCTGCCTCTTTTATCTTCTTGTGCATGTTTAAGGTATCGTGTTTTGCTTTCATTACTTCTATTTCTTGACATTGCTCGGAAAGCCATTTTTCTTTTGCTTCTCTTATCTTGTATTCGATGTTCTTGCCCTTGAGTGTCCGTCTTTTTTCCATTAGATCAAGGATTTCCTCCGACATCCATGGTTTCTTCTTGTGGTTTCGTTGAGGTTTAAATATTTTGGTGGTTACTTTCTGTGATAGCATTTTTTATATTGGACCACAGTTCATCAGTCTCGGCTGCCTCCGTTATGGGTATCGCATCAAGGAAATCATAAGAAATTAAAAAAAAATTAAGTTTTCGGTTCTTTGAACTATTTTTACTCCGGAAAAAATTAAATAAGTTGTCTTTGTCGTAACGCACATGCTTTGGGCCGGTTAATTGTAACAGGAGCACTTAAGCACAGCTCTTCACACTTCACTATGAACCAGACGGAATGGGGGGAAATACTTTTTTATCATTTTTATTTGAGAAAAAAATCTTATGTTGTACTATCGAATATATATATATATATATATATATATATATATATATATATATATATATATATATATATATATATATATAAATACTTAATTTTGTTTAACCATATATAATGATTTATTTTTATCTCTTCTTAAGTTTGTGGTTACAACATAAATATATAGGTTACTTTATTTTTAATTTGACGTTTCTCCGCTATGATTGGGAGCTTTATCCAAAAATTTTTGACGATGAATTGGAAATGTTACCAATTTTTAATTTACACACACATTTAGTTGATTTCATATAAAAACTAACATTTAACGTATAGAAAACATATATTGATAGCAAGTATATACCTTAGAATAAATTTCTGATACACGAGTGAAATCGAAAAAGTTTGCTTTTATTTTTTGGTTTATTTCAATGTATTTTTTAATTAAACTATGATAAATTTGGCTAAGATTTTTTATGTCTTGTTTATCAAGTGTGTAAATTAAAAATTAAGTAAACTATATATATTTTCATTTTGTAGCCACAAACCCAAGAAAAGAAATAAAAATAAATATAAAAAATATTTTATGTAAATAAAATATTTCTAATTTAAAAAATTTATGTTAACATGACTTTATTATAAAATTTTATAATATTATAAAATAATATAATTGTTTAGTCCGGTACGACGGACCAATATTTTTGTGTGTTTCGATTCGAAGGACCAATGTTTGTTTTACTAATCCGTTTCGGCGGATTAGATTTTGCGTTGTGTTTTTTCTGCGTATCTTTGTGATTTGATTTTCACTATATACATACAATACACTTAATTTCTTTATATAAACCCGAAAGCTATGTTCTATGATGTTATATTTTAGACGCTCGGAAGCTGAATGTTACTGATGTTTATATATATATATATATATATATATATATATATATATATGTTTATATATATATATATATATAATTATGGTTTACTTAATTTTTAATTTGCCGTTTCGCCCCTTGGTTGGAAGCTTTACCCAAAATTGTTTATTGATGAATTGGAAATGTTAACAATTACTAATTGACACACACTATAAACAAGACATGAAAAATGTTAGCCAAATTTACTCTACTTTAATTAAAAAATACATAGAAATAAAACAAAAATAAAAGCAAACTTTTGCGATTTCACTCGTATATCAGAATTTATTGTAAGGTATATAGTCATAGCTTGTTATCAATATGTGTTTTCTATACGTTTGAATGTTAGTTTTTATTTGAAACCGACTAAATGTGTGTGTAAATTAAAAATTTTTACATTTCCAATTCATCATCAAACAATTTTGGATAAAATATCATAGGGGCGAAACGTCAAATTAAAAATAAAGTAACCTATATATTTTCATTTTCTAACCACAAACCTAGGAAAATAAATAAAAATAAATCATTTTATATGGTTAAAGAAAATAAAGTATTTTTATATATTTGATAGTAAAACATGTCTAAGATTTTTTTCTCAAATAAAAATGATAAAAAAGAATTTCACCCATTCCGTCTGGTTCATTCTGAAGAGCTGTGCGTTAGTGCTCCTGTTACAATTAACCGGCCCAAAGCATGCGCGTTACGACAAAGACAACTTATTTAATTTTTTTCCGATGGTATCATTGGTCAATCAAAATTCCACACATGAGGTGCTAACATCGCGGAGCTAACATTTTTTACTCCTTATACCTCCTGGCGTTTCTGCTAGCTTAATTAAAACTTCTAAAATTGCTAACATTTTGTCGAAATTGCAGATCGTTTTATTAGGATATCAGAAACGTGTAGTAAAGTAATTTTTCGAATTATCACCAAATTTTTATGCTTCTTATTAGGATAGCAGAAACGCAAGAAGGTATGAATCAAGAGCAACATATTTTTAAAATCTTAAAAATCTTGAAAATTTCAAATTCATTAAGAGAACGCGCGGCGGTTATTAAAATAAATACCACATATTTGTAGATTATTTAAACACCAAGTAATTGTTAACAATTTAAAAAATTTGATAGCATATACAACACACAGCTTGGAATAAAATTCATTAGATATATCTTTAGCTGAATAGCGTATCATTTTTTTTTCTTTCAACTTACGCCCACTTGGACAACTTTTCACAATACAGATTTGTCCCATTATTGTTTGATTATTTTAAAAAGTTTTATAACAAAAAACAGTATAAAACCACAACAAAGTATTATTATTAGTTCACAAAAAATCAATCACTTACCATATTTATATCACTACAGTTTTTTACTCCATTAGAAAATTGAATTTTTCAACTCTGCACACTTCTACCCCTTTATGCATCGCCATTATAGCCAGTATTTTTGTCTGGTTAAGTAGTAAATGTAGATAAAACACATTGCATCCGAATGCAATGTGTGTCATCTATAATTATATTCTTTAGGTAGGAAATTCATCTGTCATTTTCTTCTTTTTTCAATTTATTTTTATTTATTATAGGAAAGAATCATGGAGTGGGCGACATCTATTATTAATCGTATGAACTTCTCGAGGTGTAAACAACAAACTAAAATACATTTTTTTATATAGGTGAAAAGTGAACTTTATATATTATTTTGAGCAATTTAAGCATTAAAAGTATTATATTTGAATGATACTTTGTGAAGAATTGGTGCTTATAAACCACAAAATCCGAAAATGCAAAGAATTAAAAAAGGTGATCTAGAGATAAAATCGCGTAAAATATGCTCTGTTCCACAATGCTAGACATATGGCATTTCCATTACATCTTTGCATAAATTTCCTTTAAATCTTAAGACAGCTCAGAAATTAAAGATTATCTTAAAGATAGGAAAACAAATCTCAAAGTTTGTTTGTTTGCAGCAAGCACTTTCTGAAAGATTATTTATTTTAATATTGTTGTCCAATGATCTATCGTATAGTTATTATTCATAGTGACTTTAACAACACAGAGAAAGCGTTTAAAAGATGAATCTGGTCCTAGCCAGAACCTTCCAGTGTTAAAGTATTAACATTCCATAATTAAAAAAGCTATAGAAGTGACCGAAGTTAATTGTATTATTATATATAATCCTTAATTGGTCGAACACATTCACTCACATAATACAATATGTTCGAAATTGATATTTAGACTTTCATAAGCATTGCAACAAGAATTCCAGGAACAGAACTAAAAAACTTCGAAAACAAACCAAAATTGATACCTGGACACACCTGGTCTTTATTGGCGTTTAACAAGAATCCAGCGACAATAAAACTAAAAATTCGAAAACAAACCTTAAATCCTGCTTCAATCCAATATTCTTCTTCTGCACTTCAAGGATTAGGCTTGCAGCCTGTTCCGTCTTCATTCTAGCCATCTTCTTTTGGGTCTACCAATGTCTCTTCTTCCTCGTGGTCTGTAGTTTACCACTTGTTTGACCAATCTGTCTTCGTTCATTCTTGCAATGTGTTGTCTTTATTTTAATGAGTTTTGGTGTATTCTGTCGTTCATTGAAAATATGTTCAATTCAGATCTTATATATTCATTTCTTATATGGTCCCTCAGTGTGCAACCTTTTGTCCTTCCTAGAAATTTCATTTCGGCAGACTGTTTAATATAGTTAACACAAAAAATCAACTCAAATCTCTGAGATAACTAAAATTTCCTTCAATAAAAACTTTGTTTTTACAAGTGATCAAATTACAAAATATTTGTTGTTCACATCTCGATCCGATATTTTGTCATTGACAGCTTCATTTCGCGTTACGTGATTTTTCCCTATAGCCCGTATTTTTATATTGGTAAGTAGTAAATGTAATGCATCCAAATGCAATATGTGTCATCTACATTAATTAACAATTTAATTTCATGAATATTTGGTTTTAAATAGGGTATTTTAATAGGAATGTTGAAAAAATACTGGTGGTTAGACCTTTGTGAGTATACGAAAATTACAATTACATTAAATTTATCTAGATTTTTAAAAAAATTTATATTGTCTGTCAACCTACATTTTTTTGACATTTATTTCTAACTTGGTTAAATCTACATTTACCTACCTACATTTATTTTTGGTACAAATTTTATTTGATTTGATTGGCTGGAGTTTCTCGTGAGTGCGTTTAATATATTTCCTGGAAGATTTTAGAATTTTATATTTTCTGTCAGTTTGAAATTTTTTGACATTTATTTAAGTTAAGTTTAATTTGTTATGTATTCATTTTAGTATAAATTGTATTTATCTCGTGGTAAGCTATGAGTTGTATTAACTATAGCCAAAACGGCGGCAATGAGGCTTGCCACCCATCAAGCCTTGCTCCCCAAGAGGGCGAAACATGGATTACGGATAGTCACTATGTTACTTTGAATGTGAGAGGGCGATTGAATGGTAAAATTGATAAAATTTACCGATGATAAAAGAAAGACGGATTAATGTTCTTTGTCGGAATGAACGCCCAGTGATATGGTTTATCAATTATCTGTTTTGACGTATTGTATTAGATTCTGTCAATGTTATTATCTGACAAAAAGTCATCTCGTGAAAAGTACAGTTATTATAGTTCTTTGCTACGATTGATAGTTTCCCTTCATTACAAACGATAAAGTGGTCCTTCGAGCTATCTCAAGAATCATCCTTTGTGTGAAAAAGTCCAATCCAAGAATAAATCTCAATTGGAAAGATGTGGACAAAACAACTTACGTTTGGTGATATTCATGACATCTCATTGAAACTCAAGAACACGGGTGATACAAATTTAGTGGAAAATCTTTATTTTCTTTTGTATGGAGAACAACCTAAAGTAAAAGCAGTGAAGAGGAGAATAACTGCATTCTCAGAGTATCCATTTCAAGAAAATTCAGAAGAATTTGAGAAACATCTTTCCCTAATCAGTGAATCATTGAGCATCAAGAATTTACAGAAACTTTGTGATTTCTTTTCTCAAAAGTTCATCAAAACTGCTTCTGCTCATGAATTTGCCAATATCCTTATAAGTAATATCTATAAATTATTAGGAAACGAAAATTCTTATCAGTCACGTGGATACAATGGAACAAAAAGTTCCGAAATCCGTGAACTGTAGGAGTTGCAGAAAAAATCTATAAAATCATACAAATCACGAGATAACAAAATGCTTTTGGATATACAAATGGAAATAGATAGAATCCATGAAGACATACTGCAGAAAAAAGAAGAAATTATCAACATACAATGTGATATAGAAGATTTGAAGAAAGATGAAGAAACTCCCGCTCAAACACTCAAAATTAAAGAGAACGAGCTAGGAAAGAAAACAAAACTCCTTGCAATACAAGAAGATCGTCTTAAGAATAAAGAAAAATCGTTCAACAAGTACGAAGAAATCCTAAAAAAAACAAATGGATGTGATACAACAGACATTGCATCAGAAGAAGATGTAGGATGGTCAGTTCCAAACAGAGTCCAAGAATGGGCAAATTCAGTGAACAATCAGAACGCATGTTTTGAAAATGATGGGATAGAAACTTTAACTCGTTCTATTAATAAAATGTTGACACGCCAAACAATTGGAAGCCAGTTGACCGAGTTTGATGGAACATCTTGTTTGAAATGGCCAATTTTCTATGCCCAATATATACTTTCGGATGAGGCTTGCAACTTCTCTCCGAAAGAAAATGTTTTGAGACTCAATAAGAGTATGAAAGGAAAAGCAAGAAAAATGGTAGAAATGCTACTCATCACTGCAAAACAGCCAGACGAAATCATTGATATCCTCAAGAAGAAATACGGCCGTCCAGAACACATTATGGATGAACTACTCGCGAAAGCTCATGAAACTCCAAACGTTGAAAGCCTCGACTCATTTTTGAACTTCAGCATTACAATCAGAAATATTGTAGAGGTCGTTGAAGGAGATATTGCCAAAATCATCGATCAGCGGTATTTATTAGCTACTTTCGTCAACAAACTCCCACCTCATCTACTCACACAGTGGGGAAATTTCCTAATAAAGAAAAAAATCAAGGATCACCATGAATCTCTGAAAGATTTCTCTGACTGGATTCAAGAAATGTCGGAAGCGGTTTCACGAATCACCTTTATATCGAAAAATACTGGTAATCATCCTAGTACGAGCAATGAGTATGAAAGAAAAGATTCGAACATCACCCATAACAGTACACCAAAGCCAGCAAACAAGATCTGCAAGTTGTGCACAAAAGGTGAACATCCACTGGAAAAATGCCAACAATTTCAAAACTTGGATGTACAACAAAGATGGAAAATAGTAAAAAAACATAATGCTGTCTTCGTTATCACAATGGAAAATGCAAAAAAGGAAAAGCATGTGGAATAAACAATTGTGAACGTTTCCACAATAATCTACTACATAAAAATAAAGAGAATTCGTCGATCACACTTCAAAGAAGTTGTGAAGCTAAGACTTATGTCAATGAAGTAACATGTAATGTTCTACTAAAAATGTTACCAGCCAAAATCAGAGGCCCCAATGGTATATTTAACATCACTGCATTGTTGGACGAAGGAAGTACGGTCACCTTGATCGATTCTTCGGTAGCATCGAAACTCGGATTAACAGGACCGGTTTCACCCCTTTGTTGCAAGTGGATAGGAGAAATCTATAGATACGATGGACATTCTCAAGTCGTTCAAGCAGAAATTAGTGGTGTCAATAGTATATCGTACCACTCACTGAAAAATATTCGAACTATTCACAACCTTGAATTGCCATTCCAAAAGTACGATCTTCAAAAAGTTTTAAAGAAATATCCTTTTGTAAAGCAATACGCTTCTGAAATTGGAATCGAAGAAAATCCAACACTTCTCATAGGACAGAACAATGCTCATCTCATTCTCTCTAGAAACATCTTACAACCCCATCCGAACGGTCCGATTTTATCTAAAACTAAAATAGGTTGGACTCTTCATGGAACTGTGGAAAATCTTCAGGGTGATTTGAAGAATGAAGTAGCAGTCGTCTGTTGATAGTGCTGATGATAGTCTTCATAACCTGGTAAAAAGTTTCATGAAAATTGAAAATTTTGGCGTTGTATCCATACGAGACAAAATAAAATCGAAAGAAGATGAAAATGCAATTTCTTCAGCACAAAATTCCATAAAATTTAATGGAACAAGGTACGAAATAAAATTACCACGAAAGAGCGACATAGAAGACATACCAGAATCAAAACAAATGGCATTTCGGAGATTAATGTGCCTTGAGAAACGTCTCAGAAAGGAACGTGATCTGGGTGAAGCATATTCTGCTGAAATTAAAAAATTGTTCGATAAAAATTATGCAGTTCCTGTTCAAGATCATGAATTACGGAAACAGAAAAATATTTGGTTCCTTCCACATTTTCCAGTCCCAAACCCCAACAAGCCTGGAAAAGTACGTATCGTCTTTGATGCCGCAGCAAGAAGTAATGGTTTTTCGCTGAATGATTTTTTACTCACTGGCCCAGATATCCTAACTTTACTATTTGGTGTCCTGTTGAGATTTCGAATCCATAAAATCGCATTTGCAGGCGATATAAGGGAGATGTTCAACAGAGTGAAGATAGCAGAAGAAGATAGCTTTTTCCAATGTTTTTTGTGGCGAAATTTGGAATCAAATGAAGTTCCAAAGTATATCGCATGACTGCAATGCTTTTTGGTACAACTTGTTCACCGTTCCTGGCACAATTTGTGAAGAACTACAACGCCGAAGAACACAGAGCAGAAAATCCAAGAGCAGCGGATGCGATAATATATTCTCACTATGTTGACGATTATTTAGACTCCACAGAGAGCGAAGAAGCCATCCAGTTGGTAAACGACGTAATCCGAATTCATGGCAAAGGAGGCTTCGAAATTCGTAACTTCATATCAAATTCCTCTGTATTATTGAACAATATTCCAAAACAGCTCATAGCAGACAATAAATTGAGCACTGAAGTCGACAAAAACTCCAATCCAGAGAGAATTTTGGGAATGATGTGGAATCCATGCAATGATTGCTTCACATTCAAACTAAAATTCAATAAGATTCCGAAAGAAATAACAGATGGTGTCAAAATTCCTACGAAAAAAAAAGTTCTCAAGACCGCCATGTCGGTGTATGACCCCATAGGCATGTTGTCACCGATAATCATTAAGGTAAAGATACTTTTTCAAAAGATATGGCGTGCAGAACTAGGCTGGGATGATAGCATCACCGATAATATGTTCAAGAAATGGTTAGTTTGGTTGAAACAACTGGAAAAAGTCAGGGAAATTGAGATTCCGCGTTGCTGCTCCTTTCATTTGCAAAAAGCTGAGACCATCGAATTACACACATTTTCGGATTCCAGTGAAGATGCGTATGCACCAGCAGTTTATCTCCATTTGAAATATGAAGAAGGCGATGAAGTAGTACTGGTAACATCAAAGGCTAGAGTTTCCCCTCTGAAATCGCTATCTATTCCAAAACTTGAATTACTTGCTGCAGTGATGGGTGTAAGATTATCAATGGAAGCTCTAAAATATCTTAATTTCAATATCAGTAAGAAGTTCTATTGGACCGATTCGAGAACGGTTCTACATTGGATTAATAGCGATAAAAAACTCCAAACTTACGTTTCTGCCAGAGTCGGAGAAATTCTGAAACACACTGAAGTTGAACAGTGGAGATGGGTTCCAACTTTAGAAAATGTCGCAGATGATTGTACGAGAGAAACCACAAAAGATGAGATTCATGCAAATCATCGATGGTTCAAAGGCCCTGCCTTCCTCTACGAAAACCAGGATAAATGGCCAAGAGTTATCGATGCAAAAAAAATTGATATCAGTCTACACAAAGTTGAAGATATCAAAAATTGCATATCTGAGGTATTACCTGACATTAGGGATCATTATACATGGATAAAAGCTCAGAATTACAGCAAGAATCCACCAATTCATCATGCTCCTCAAAAAGCAAAAACGATCCAGTTTTTTGGTTTGTGAACAGATGGCGTGGAGTGAGAAACTCTGGTGGAAGTCAGTGCAGTGTTCAAAATTTCCCAAAGATATCAAATATCCAATCCAATAGAGATGGTCGCTTACATCGTATGTCGATTTTTTTAGACACAAATGGAATCATCAGGGTATGCAGTAGAATTCTACAAATGGACAACATTCCTGCAGAAATTGATAAAGAATCTGTTGTTCTAGATGGAGATCATGAGTATACTCAAAAAATGATAATGCACTTTCATAAAAAAAATGGTCATCAAGGTATAGAAACAATCATCAATGATCTACGGAGAAAGTTCTGGATTCCGAAAATTCGCACTATAGTAAAAAGAGTCATCAAGAGTTGTCAGTTTTGTAGGAAAAGGATGGCAAAAAGTGCAGAGCCTATAATGGGTCAGTTACCTCAAGAAAGGTTTCCTAAATACGAAAAACCCTTCTCAGCAACAGGGTTAGATTTTTTTGGGCCATATTCAGTGAGGATCGGAAGAAGAGTTGAAAAGCGTTATGGGGTACTGTTCACATGCATGACAGTAAGAGCAATCCATGTAGAAATTGCCCATAGCCTCAGCACCGACTCATGTATCATGGCTATAAGAAGATTTTAGTCAAGAAGAGGGTCCGTGAAAGTCATTTGGTCCGATAACGGTACAAATATAAGAGGAGCAAGCCGTGAACTTCTAGAAGCGTTCGACCAATTGGAAATGAGCTCCGTAGTCGACGAATTGACCAACAGAGGAATATATTTCAAGAGAATTCCTCCACTTTCTCCCTTTATGGGAGGATGCTGGGAAAGAATGATTGGCTGCTTTAAGAGATCTCAATGCCATACTGAGAGATAGAAATCCTACGGACGAGGTATTACAGACAGTATTTTCTGAGGCTGAATATATAGTCAACAGCCGACCACTCACTCATGTGTCGGAGAATCCTCAAGACCCTGTGAGTATTTGTCCCAACGATATATTATTGGAAAAATCTTCTGAGATAATGACTCCCAGATTATTCACCGATCAGGACCATATTACAAAGAAACAGTGGCGCATCTCCCAATATCTAGCTGATTTGTTTTGGCGTCGCTGGTTGAAAGAATATCTTCCCACATTGATCAATAGAACGAAATGGAATGGAAATGAACCCAATATTCGAATAGGTGAAATTGTGGTGATAAATGAAAACAATGTTCCGAGAGGTATGTGGCCAATGGGGGTGATAGAAAAAGTCTACAAAGGTGAAGATGGAGTTGTAAGAGTGGCAGAGGTCCGCACGGCGCAGGGAACTTCAAACGACCTGTGAGAAAACTCCACCGACTTCATATCAGTATTGACGAAAGAAGAGTCAATAGGAGGACACTGTCGGAATGAACGCACAGTGATATGGTTTATCAATTCTTTTTTGATGTATTGTATTAGATTCTGTCAATGTTATTATCCGACAAAAAGTCATCTCGTAAAAAGTACAGTTATTATAGTTCTTAGCTACGATTGATAGTTTCCCTTCATTACAAACGATATTCTTTGTGTTAGGAAGGTCTCTGCCAACCCCTACGAGAAAGAGGCGTGACTATAAATGTATGTATGTTTTAATAGCCACCTTTTAGGGGTGATATCTTGGAATTGGGTGGGCTTAGGAAATTTTGTTATAGAAAAGTCCATCATAATTTCATGCGGGCAATCATCTCCTAAATTTAGAAACACACAGTATTATTTCTCTTTAACCACTCCTTTCCAAGCAAGAACACGTGGTACTTTCTAGCAGTAATAATTTGTCAACTGAAATTTTTCAACATTTAAAATAATTTTTTTGAAAGTTACTACTTCATTTCTTATGTTTTATGTCAAATGTTGATGTTACATTTTTATTAAAATAACTATATTATTAAAAATATACCCAACGTAAATATTCAATTTTAATATCAATAAAATTCCTGGACTATTGGCACTTATTTTACGGCATGGACTAATAGACCGATGTTATCAGCGTCAAATTTTGAAACAATTCCAGATAATTAGATGCGCACAGTGTTGTAAGTTTTAAGTCTGTGAGATTTTCCATTATCACTATCACTAAATAAGGTAACGTAAAATGAAAATTAGCTAGTTACAATTCTAAGGAGCGCGTTTTTTCACTTTTACCAGTTTCCGAAATAACAACACAATATGCCAGGCAATTTTTAATTTAAAAATATATAATATTGTGTTAGTAAAGCACATTAAAAACATCAAATAGTTAAAAACTTTATCAGCGAAATATTAGTAGCTGCCTAAAAATTTACAATTAAATAAATAAAACTATGTTATTAATAAAACATTTGTTGTGCTCTGAGAACAAATTTAATTTTCACTTTCTTAGACTTAACGTTTCGCCAAGCTGATTGCTGTGCTGTATGAAGGGCTATTATTACAGATAATAATCCGGTTTGAAAATTATTTTCACAATGAAAATTTCGATAGGTTTGCATGGATTCAAGATCCATTTAACGCTAGTGCTCCGTATGAATTTAATTTCGTTAAAGAAGAGAATCTTATCTATAACAGCAAAATTTGACGGAATTTTGGGTTTAAATAAAAGATAAATACGCCCTTTTAAGTGATAAAATTCGGTGCATTATAATTCCATTTTCGGGGTCGTAATTAACGTGAAAGAGAAAATGATGCTGACTGTGTCCAGTTTAATATCACGATTTGCACGTTTATCCACTGCATTATTTATTACTTTAATGATAAGTAAAAAAATATATAAAATAGACGTATATAAAATATCTTCCACAACATTAAGTAAGTACATTATACAAATTTTAAAAATAAAAATACTGTACAAACGTAAATAAAAAATACTGTACACTAATAAACAATCTCATTAAAAATATCAACATTAAGTACATTATAAACATTTTTTAAAACAAAAATACTGTATAAATAAAAAAAATTGTGCGCCAATAAAAAAACTCATTAAAAATACATCCTGAATAGACCGAGAACCGGTGACACTGAAAATCCCGTCATCGCGAAATTTAAATTTTTTTATGTAAATCAATAATTTAAAGATATACGAACAAAATAAGATAACGGAGAAATTTTCTTACATAACGCCATTCAAATAGGTATGCCAGTCTTAACCGGCCAAATAAAGGTTGTCGGCGAACATTTTCTAATGAAGTAGGAAATTTTCTGTAAAAATACACTTGCAAAACTTAAAATCTGTGGTAACAGAAACATCATTGCTTTTTAATAATAATTAATTTAATTCTGGGTGACTTTAATCTAGATCTACTAAAGGATTCTTAAAAAATCCAACAATACCGAAATAGTCTCTCTTAAAAAATTGCAAACAAAATCTGTGAAAACAGTGCAACTTCTCAAACATCTAAAACAATAAACGATCACGTAATAACCAATAAAGTAGAATGTAGCATAAAGATCAACAACCTTTGCTACGATAATGACACTACAACAATTGCGGCATCAGAGGAGGAACTATGCGACCTGATCAGTGGAATAGAGAATTTCAGCAAGGAGATTAGTTTGAGAATAAATAAAAAGGAAACCAAAATTATGATAGTCGACCAAGCTAACAATAATAGACCATGAATAAGGAAAATAAATAAAGTCGACACAGTTAACACTTTCATTTATCTAGGTTCACCAATTTCCAACGAGGGCGAAGCCAGTGAAGAGATCAAAAGGAGAAGCTCCATAGCAAAGGAAGCTATGATTAAACTAACAAACATATGGAGAAGTCATGAAATCTCTTTGGCAACAAAAATGAGACTGGTAAAGAGCATTGGTCTTTTCAATCTTTCTCTATAAGTCAGAATGCTGGTCGCTCAAAATAACGGACAAAAAGAAAATTGACGCCCTGGAAATGTTCTGTTGGCGTAGAATGTTGAGAATCTCGTGGACACAAAGAAGAACCAATGAATCAATACCTCAACAAATAAAACAAAAAAAGAGACTAAGAACAATAGTAGCTGAAAACATCGCTAAATTTTTTGGCCATGTAGTACGAGGAAACGGTCTTGAAAGACTAACCGTTAAGGGCATGGTAGTCGAAAAAAGACCCCGAGGTAGGTCCCCCACTAGATATACGGACCTCATCACTAACATTACGGAACAAAGTCTAGCTTGCACATTCAGGATGGCAGAGAACAGAGAAGAATGGAGACATTTGTGGAGAGCAACTCTTGAAAGCACAATTCTCGAATACGAGATAGCGACTAAGAAGAAGAAAAATCATAAATATAAAACCATGTTCATACTCAGATCATAATCAATTATAGCATATTTCACGAATATACGGTGGTAACAGATTATCGTTAGAAACTCGCTAACCAGTATTAAACTGTACATTTAAGAAGTACGAAATTAAATTCCCCTAATATTTCGTAGGTAACGAATTTTATTTTATAAGGGACTTCTTGTTTGGAAATTAAGAGTCAATATTTTTATTTGTTAGCAAGGTTAATTTGGCAACCAAATCTGTTCTGAATGACTTTATTTATTGTACATAATAAGAGAGGTAGATAAGCAATCCAAACAAATTTCACTAATTTACTAAGCTATTAAGCTTTAATTTGGCTTGTTGATTCATTTTTGTCAGATTTTTTGTTAGATTGCTAGAAAAGTAATTAGTAATCCTGGGTCATTATTGTAGTAGGTACCGACATTAAAATCGTATAGTTAAGTTTGTAATTTTAAGTAGTGTATGTATGTTTTCTAAAACGGTAAATACAAATGTCCAGCTGACCATAAACAACCAAGTTATAGAAAGAGTTTTTACGAATAAATATCTAGGAACTATAATAGACTCCAGCAATGACTCTTCAAAATAATTGAGATCAAGGATCGAAATAGCGCGTAACGCGTTTCTAAGGATGAAGCAGTTCTTTTGTAACCGATCGTTGAATCAAAGACTGAAAATACGAATGATAAAATGTTACATATTCTCTATTCTCCTCTACGGCACAGAAGCAGCAACACTGAATAAAACATCGTTGAAAAAATTGGAAGCCTTCGAAATGTGGTTATACAGAAAGATACTCAGAATATCATATGTAGAGCGAATCACTAACGAAGAAGTACTCAGACGACTAGGAAAAGGGACAGAGCTAGTAAATGAGACAAAAATCCGAAAACTACAGTATGTGGGCCACATTATGAGAGGAGAAAGATATACTCTGTTACAGGTGACTATGCAGGGCAAAATTGTTGGCAAACGCAGCATAGGTCAAAGACGAATGTCGTGGCTGTGCAACTTGAGAGAGTGGTTCAACTGTCGTTAGTCCAACTTTTTAGGTCAGCGGTGGATAGAGTTAAAATAGTCATGATGGTAGCCAACCTTCTAAAGAAGACGGCACCCTAAGAAGAATGTATACCAAATAGACCGCGAAAATGCCGCGACGTATTTTAAATGTAAATGCATTTATATTGAATGTACACGCTTATTTTTCTGCGGAAAAGGACTGTTGCTAACAGTTTTGTTTACGTAAGCATGTGTGATGCGGTGGAAAAAGGTGAAACAAAATTAACCTCAGTTTTAAAAAGTGTGAAAGATGCAAATGTTGAACAAAAAGTTGAAAAAAATAAACCCCGCCGACATCCAAAAACTGTTGACTTTCACGAAGCTTACAAGTTTGAAATTCGCGACATTGTGTACAAAATGCGTGAAAAAAAAAGAATATGTCTCTTTAGATTTAATATTAGAAAAATTAAAAGATAAAGATGTATTTGAAATTTCTAGAACGAGTCTTTGGAGAATTTTGAAACATATAGGGTTTCAGTTTAAAAATGAAGACAACCGAAAGGCTTTGCACAAAAGAATTGAATTTTTAATAAATTATACTCACTGTAAACAAAAATGCTCTTAAATTGTTTATGCTTAATAGTACCTTAGGTACCACATGATTCAAACATATTTATTAAATTTCTGCCGATAATTTATTTTAGTTGCATTCCCTTTTAACATAATTAAATATGTGCCTATTTTTAACCAAAAAACTCATTGAGTGCTACATCAACGATTTCAGTTCACAATAAAGCAAAAAATTAAAATAAAACTTCGCAACAAAAGCATAATAATAAACAAGAATATTTCGGGTTTAAATCTTAGGGGAATTTAATAATGTACCCCTCAACACCCCGTTAAGTCGATGTCAGGGTGACTAATCCGATACCGTCGCATATTGGTGAAATGAGCTATAGAAATCACAATCCTAAAAAAACCAAAGATCCATCGACCCAAAATGGATATGAAAATTACTAAATTAAATTAAAATAGCTATATAGAAAATTTCTCAAAATTGTCGCAAAATACTAAAATAGATACATTTGAAAACTCATAGAGGTGATAAAAAATAAATACTAGTTTAAAAAACTAAGACAACACGCTTTATAAGAAAACCGAACACGCGCTTGGGATAAAATTAAGAGTTGTCAACAAAAAAAAAATTACAATCAAAAGCGTGGGGTGCTTTTTATATGATATTTACGTTTTCTTCTTGGAGACTTTACTTTTACGAATATCTGTTTATTATTAAATATATTAATTGATATAGCGCACCACGCTTTTGATTGTAAAATTATTTTTTATTTTTTAGTTCGGTGGTTTTTTTATAAAGCGTGTTGTCTTAAGTTTTTGTTTTTTTAAACTATTATTTATTTTTCATTCTTTAGTTCAGTTGGTTTTTTTTAATATCCTGATGATCCTGGCCAGGATGTTAGAAAAAATTTATGAAATGATTGTATTGTCATCGGGGTCCTTTAGAAATATACAAAGTCTTTTAAGTCGATCCGATGTTTTAAGTGGGTGAAAATCGTGTTCAAAGATTCCATTACATATATAGATATATACAAGTCAAGCTAATATAAAGCGTGTAAAAAGGCTAAGGGTAATGCATTAAAAACAGTAAACGTGAGGGTACAAGAAGAAAATGATTGGCTAACATATAAATACATAAATGTGATAAAAGAACTGGACAAACTATACGAATTGAAAAAAAAACAAGTACAGATAACAAAAATGTTGAAAGTGAGTTTAATAATAATACGAAAAATAATGTAAACAGTAAAAAACGGAAATTAAAAAAGGACTATTAAGGTGGGTGAACGCCATTGTTGAAAGTATATAAATGGCATAAAATAAAGCAGACGTTAAGAAACAGCGGACATTACCAGAACTTAAAGCCAAACTAGAGCAGATTTGGACTGGATTAATCACCCTTAACAGTGCAGATCATTAGTAGACTCAATGCTCAACCGAATTCGAGCGGTCATAAAATTTAAGGGTGATGTTTCTTCATATTAGAAATATGTCTCAATATTTAGTTGTCACTATTAATCACACATTTCGAACATTCTTGCTAGTTATTAGGTTTATTATTAACAAATAATATTTATGTTTTGTGGTTACTGTTCATTTAAACCATTACTTATTATTATTAGTTATTGGAACGAAGTGCCTTATCACACGGTACGGGTTTGGCGGATGGGGGCTAGTCGAAAGAAAGTGCAAGATTTTTCCGTCACGAAACACGTAACAGCAGTTGCAAAAATACCGCGCATGCGCGTTTCTGTTGTACAGAAGAGGAGACGCGTAGCATATAAATACTTAGCAACGTGACGTTTATTTGTGTAGTCGACGTGTTTATCGAAAAATATTTAAAATATAATACGTTTATCAATAATAATATACCACAAAAATTCGCTCCAACCGAGTATTTCACGACACTCACGCACTTTTTATTATTATTAAAAAAAATTAAATTATTCGTCAAATATCTGAAGTATGGATGTTATTCATTTTATCCAAATATATAATTGTTAATGCTCGTATATATCTTGTACAATATATTTTTCAATAAAGAATTTGACGATTAAAATACTGAGCTTCCTTAAAGCATAAATTGACATAAATAATTTAAATTCCGGGATGACGGGGCTATCAGTGTCACCGACTCGTATAATTAGTCGTATAATTATCGAATGCCTCGAAAAATGCATAATAACTAAAATATTAATTTAATATTACTTTTTGCGGTAGTTAACTTTGACGGAAAATTGGGAGATTTGGCGGAACTCTTCGGCGATTTCGTGGATATCTTAACGGGCGTTTTAACGTTACAAACCGTCGATGGTGTCAGTAAAGCTTTTGTCACTACCGTGGAGTCATCTTTACTGCTACCAGCTACTGCATTCATAGTACTTCGAAGATCTACGCGATTCGACAAGTCGTTCTGAAAAATAATACAATAAAAGACTACAATTTCATTTAAATCTACAACAAGACTGGCTGCAACAGTTAACGATGACAAATACATACACAAATTACGTTCACTACAAAAATTTTGTCCTAAAGGTTTTCATCAACACGCAAATATCAGTAAAAACTGAAGTAAAATATCTTGGATTTAAAGTCCGTCCTTTTTTCACTGGCAGCACGACTTCGTGGTCTCAGGTTTAAAATAAACATGAACCATATGCGTTAAATTTCTTACCAAAATGTAAAACGGAAATTCAAGGATACTTATACGAACTGTTATAGTTATACCTTATACAGCCTACTGTTCAGGAGTTCCGGAAACCAGCAGAGGTTCTCAGGGCGTTGGTGTGATACTCTCTGCTAGAATGAATGGATGTGTGACTGACTTTCAATGTGTAAGCGCAAGACTCCTCTGGGTGAGGCTGAAGGTTGGTCTTACTTATATTTATTTTCTGGGGGTTTATGCCCCACAAGATGCGCAGTGGAACCAATCTTTAAAAGCCCAAAAAGAAAGGCGGGAGTTTTGGGATAGTGTGACAGATATTTTAAGTGTAACCAGAATGAAAGAATTGTAATGTTGGGTGATTTTAATAGTTGGGTAAGAGTAAAGCGTGATGGATATGACGTGTTCTGGGAATGTATGGTGACGGCAGAGTAAATGAAAACGGAGAAAGTCTACTTGAAGTATATTTGGAGCGGAATCTTGTGGTAACAAACACAATGTTTAACCATAAAAGAATCCACTTGTAAACAAGACAAGAAGGACACCAGAGAACTATAATTGATTTTGTAATTGTGGATGAAAGATTGAAAAAGAAAGTAATGGACACTCAGGCATACCTCGGAGCAGGTATTGACACAGACCACTTCAAAGTAATGAGCCGAATAAGAGGTCTCTTTAAGCGGTGGCGCCATCGTGTGCAGGTATCAAGTAGTGTACTAGAGCGTATAAAAGTTGAGAATTTGCAAGAAGGTATAAAAGAGAAGTTCGTTAGTAAATTGACCGAGAAATTTAACAGTTTAGATAAAGCATGGGAGGTTGAAGAATTGTAGAAGCCATTCAAGGAAGGAATCGTGGATATTGCTATTGAAGTATGCGGTGTAAGTAAAAGAAGGAAAGGATGCAGGTTACAGAAAATGTGCGTAGAGGTTTAAAAAGCAGTGTCAGAATATAAGAAAGGCTGGCTGGATTGGCTATCCACAAAAGCCAATCAAAGAACGCAAAAGGCAACGATTGAGGATGTAAATAAGGCAAAGAATGAGTATAAAAGGTTAAAAGGTGTGGCAAAAGAGGTTGTGGCAAAAAAGGAGACGATTTCCAAAACAATATTAAACTCTTCTTGAAGTCCATAAGAACAGCCAGAGGTAAAAATACTACCTCGCAATTGGAAAGAATCAGAAACCAAGATGGTAGTATGGTAAAAGGAGAGGAATGCGTATTAAAGAGATGGAAGGAATATACTTCGAAAGTTTATTTGAGAAAGAGGATACACAAGTACAGTTCACCGAAGCAAACAAAAGCCGCGGAAAATATGCCAACTATTTTCAATGTTATCGCAAACGACCAATCGCGATGCAAGGTTTAAAAGTTTAAATGTTGGCGCGTATAATCGAAATATTACAATCGAGGGATTTTATGAATAATACAATAATGAGTGCTGTCAGCTGTTATTTATAACATTCGTTGTTTACTTGCCGGTATTTTTCTGGTTTTTTAAGTTATTAATTATTATTATTTGCTTTATAAGACATTTTGGTATAGTTACATTTATTCTATAAATTGTTTTAATACATACTTACTTTTATAGATTTGTACTTAATAACGTGAATTACTTACAAAATGACATTTCATTATTAGAGATATGTAATCATCAATAATAAATATGTTATATTAATGTTAAACCTAAAATCAATTTTTCTATTTGGTTTCCCTACTACTATCGTCAGACCAACAGTCTTACATAACTTTCACTTATTCAAGACTATATTATCCTGACAAGACAAAAAATCTAATATGTGCAAATACACAAGCATATTTATAATAATATGTTTATTACGAACATAAATAATTCTGTATAATATTAAATTTAAAGATAACAGTAAAGTTCCCTAATATAAAAAATTAATTGTAGGAATTTAATTTGAACTAATTTTTATTTGTCTTGTATATTGTTCAAGAAATTTGTAACGAATATAATTGTGATTTATTTTCAACATGTAAAAGTTAGAATTCAAACATACATACATGCTCCTAAAAGGAGGTATTTTTTTGAAATAATAAGTGTATTTGAACAGTAGGTACCTCAAATTTTAATCAGAAAATTTAGATTAACTTAACCATAGGTGCAGTCTATTTTGCAAATGTATTATTGTGTTAAAATCATTAATAGTAATTAATCTTTTACAATAAGCCACTTAGGCACAGTTTTGAACAAATTTAATAATATTTAAAGTTGGTATAAAGCCAGTACAAACCTTTTCTCAAATAATGGTGATCAGATTTACAATCACCTTCCAAACGAGAAAAAAACCCTTTCAAATATCAATTTATTTAACTTTCCTAATAGTACATCAATACAATTGACCTAGATCTAATTTGCCTTGTTTACAAAATTATTGGAATTTTAAAAACAAAACTAACCTTACTAATTGGGTTGACAGTTGACACTAAATGTTATCGATAGTCGGTTTTCGATATGAAATGAAATATATTGATACCAAAAACACAACAACAGCCACATGAACACGCCCACCAGGGCTTTTGTTTGCTTCTGCTAACTGTACAGGCCCCATTCGGAAACATGAGTGAACAGTGCAATCAAAGTGAAATTACTACAACAGAAATTGTGGAAGCGTTGAACAGTATGAAATTGGGTAAAGCTGCAAGGGTACGACAGGATAACAGTTGAAATGCTGAAGGCTGGACAAAACGTGGTAGCTAGTCTACTGGACCGCCTTTTTAACCTTTGTTGGAAAAGTGGTAGTGTACCAGACGACAGGCCGTTATCGTGCCGCTTTACAAGTTGAGAATTTGCAAAAAGAAGATATAAAAGAGCAGTTCCTTAATAAATTGATTGAGAAATATGACAGTTTAGATAAAGCATGTGAGGTTAAAGAATTGTGGAAGCCATTTAAGGCAGGAATCAAGTAGTGTTTTAGAGCGTATAAAAAATGAGAATTTGCAAGAAGGTATAAAAAAGGAGTTCGTTAGTAAATTAACCGAGAACTTTGACAGTTTAGATGAAGCATGTGAGGTTGAAGAATTGTGGAAGCCATTCAAGAAAGGAATCGTGGATATTGCTATTGGAGTATGCGGTGTAAGTAAAAGAAAGGAAACGATGCAGGTTACAAAAAACGTGCGTAGAGGTTCAAAAAGCAGTGTAGAAAAGAAGAAAGCCTGGCTGGATTGGCTAGCTACAAAATCCAATCAAAGAACGCAAAAGGCAACGATTGAGGATGTAAACAAGGCAAAGAATGAGTATAAAAGGTTAAAAGGTGTGGCAAAAAAAAAACATGAATTTGATAGGTTATCTGACGATTTCCAAAACAATATTAAACTCTTCTGGAAGTCCATAAGAACAGCCAGAGGTAAAAATACTACCTCGCAATTGGAAAGAATCAGAAACCTAGATGGTAGTATGGTAAAAGGAGAGGAATGCGTATTGAAATCGAAAGTTTATTTGAGAAAGAGGATACAAAAGTACAGGCCCAATTCGAAGACATGAGTGAAAGTTGCAATGAAAGTAAAATTACTACGACAAAAATTGTGGAAGCATTTAACAGTTTGAAATTGGCTAAAACTGCTGGGTCGACAGGATAACAGTTGAAATGCTGAAGGCTGGACAAAACGTGGTAGCTAGTCTACTGGACCGCCTTTTTAACCTTTGTTGGAGAAGTGGTAGCGTACCAGACGACTGGTGCAAGGCCGTTATCGTGCCGCTTTACAAGGGAAAAGGTTCGCAGCAGGACTGTAAGAACTAAAGAGGTATTAGTTTACTCAGCATAGTCGGCAAACTGTATGCAAAGATATTCATTAAAAGAGTAACGAATGAAACTGAGATGGGATGTGCAAGCGGGATTTAGAAGAGGAAGGATATGTATGTATTAGGTCTTTTCATTACTAGGTATAGTCGAAAAATTCTTGGCTAAAAGTCAGAAGGTCTATTGCGCTTTTATAGACTTGGAAAAGGCCTATGACAAAGTGGTGAGGAGTAAATTGTGGTCGACATTGTCAATGTATGGGGTGAGTAGTAGTTTAATACGGGCACTGAAATCACTTTACGAGGATTCCACTGCTTGTGTCAGGATAAACGGAGCTTGCACGGACTGGTTTAACATCGAAAAAGGTGTGAGACAGGGATGTGTCGCTTCGCCATGGCTTTTTAACTTATACATAGACAATTGTTTAAAAGATCTGAAAGAGAGTGCGTATGGATTAAAAATGAATAATTTGATCGTCAAATGCCTTCTTTACGCAGATGATCAAGTCATATTAGCGTTATCTGAAGAGAAGCTGCTGGCGATGGTTAATGTTATGCATGATGCCCTGAAAATCAAAGGGATGAAAATAAATGTGAGCAAAACGAAAGTAATGATTTTTGAAAGAGAAGAAAGCATGACAAACTGTTGAGTTTCGATTGAGGGAGAAAGAGTGGAACAAGTAAATGAATTTGTGTAATTGGGTTCAAAGTTTAACAGAGATGAAAAGTATGACATTGAGCGAAGGGTGTTGCCAGGAAAACAAATGAATGGGACACTGCATAGATTTATGAATAGCCAGAAAGTGTCAAAAATGGGAAGATAGATAAAGGAATTCTTAGATGGTTTGGACACGTAGAAAGGATGGATGAAGGAAGATTGACGAAACAAATTTAAAAGGCGAGTGTGAATGGACAAGTCGGTAGAGGTTAACATCGGAGAACATATCTCGATCATATCAACATTGTTTTGAAGAAAGGCCAGGTCAAGAGTACCAACAACCGATGAGCATGTATGAGAGCACTGATGAAAGTAGGAGAAGCAAAAGATGTGTTTATGAACTGTAGCAAGTGGAAGGAAGTGGTCTCTGCCTATCCCTACGGGAAAAGGCTTGACTATATTTATGTATAATAATTAACATTCTTCAATAAACATGACGTCACAATTATATAATTTGTATAATATCTACATAATCTTGGATGTTTTCAGTAAGAGCACTGATGAAAGTAGAGGAAGCAAAAGATGTGTGTAAGAACCGTATTAAGTGGAAGGAAGTGGTCTCTGCCTACCCCTATGTGAAAAAGGCGTGACTATATGTATGTATGTAAACGAGAAAAAGTGCACCAAAACAAAATTCAGGAAGAAAATCACTATCAATCAATGACTTCGATAGGACCGCAATCCGAATGTTCACTATTTTTATATTAATTAAGAGATACCTATCAACAATAGACAAGTTCTAGAGTCAATTCAGGATGATGTATTATGGAAACTTTTACGCGATAGGCTTTCCATGGGAAAAGCAGCATAGAAAGTCCATCCATACAGATAAAGAAGAAATTGTGCCACGGAGAAGAAATTATTTAAGGACGATCAGGAAGTACATTGATCTGAAAGAAGGGAAATTTATAATTTGGACGAAACATGGCTTAACGAAGGACATATTTTGCAGAAAACATAGGTCGACGCTAACAAAAAAACTTCCCACCAATCAGTCATGGAAGGATATTCCACTGGGTTACCTGCACCGCGATCGGAAAAGGATGTAGGTTAATTATCACCCATATTGGAAATGTGCATGGTTTTGTCAATGATGGTTTGATGGAATTCGTCTCGAAATCAACAAAATATTACCACAAGGAGATGAATGATGATGTGTTTTCGCAGATTTGCATTTATAATGAGGGACTTTAGCTACCAGTAAAAAAAGGACATACTTTACCTCTAGATCAAAAGTATACCAACTTAAAAATGTATTTGTATGTTCTTTCTTATAAATAATTCCGATAATTTTTTCAAGATGCAAAAAAAGATTCAAAAGAAAATTTTACCAACCTCAAAATCCAAGTAGGTAGAATTTTCACGAAACTCTTTCTGTCTGCTGAGACGTCTGATTTTTTCAATTCGCTTTTTTCTTTCCGTAGAGAGTCTTTTAGATCGGTTTATTGTAGTAACCTGTATTTTCGGGATCTGTAATGCTGAAAACACAACAAATATAAATCAAGCATGAATTGCGCTAACAATATGATTAAAATGTTGCGAAATCAGATGTGCGAAAAATGAGACTGGGACGACCAAAAAAACAAACTACCAACACTTACGGCACAATTTCCTTTTTGAAGATCCGGTCAATACTTTTCTAGGAGTCTTTCTAGGTGTCTGTCTTTCTGATGGACCTTCCATTAGACATCTTTTGGAAGTCATTGCACTAGTAGATGGTAAAGGAGTCATTATTGTCGATTCTTTTTGTAGCTTTCTTGCACTTAACTTTAATTTCTTTTCCTAAAATAAAATATAACAAATAAGGTAAAATTGCACCTTTTTTAAAACTAATTCGTGTGAGCAGATCACGAACCAGTAAGAAAATTTGCAAGGCCTGATAAGAGGGTCAAAAGTTATGATCTTTGGAAAATCCAATGGCACTTATCTTCTTAATCTTTGTGTGAACACTAATTTTTACAATATTATCCTTAGTTTAGGTGGCTCACAATGTTACAAAGGATATTAATAAACTCCTTGTCCTTCAAGTGCACAGGTTTTATTTCTCTGTTAAAGTATAAATAGGATTTTTATTAACAAATTTTTGGTTGTATCTTCTGGACGAGATATTCGACCACCTATCACATTGTAATGATTTTGCGATAGCCACTGGAATGAACGTAAGCAAGCTGTGCGTTATAGTGACGTTACGCCAATGACAAGGATACGTTTAGAAACTTCTCATATTTTTTCGTTTTAACGTTAATATATAAATTGGCCTTCGTTCGCGAGAGTTAGTCAGTTTTCTAAATGATTGTGTTCGCTAGTTGACAAAAATTATAAATTCGAACCTTGAGTGTGAATTTAATTAACACGATATAATATTTTGTAGAAAGGATCGATGAAAGAAGATTGACAAAACAAATTTATAAGGTGAGTGTGAATGGACAAGTCGGTAGAGGTCGACCTCGGCGAACATATCTCGATCAGATCAACATTGTTTTGAAGAATGGCCAGGTCAAGAGTATCAACAACCGACGAGCATGTATGAGAGTACTGATGAAAGTAGATGAAGAAAAATATGTGTGTAAGAACCGTAGCAAGTGGAATTAAGTGGTCTTTTCCTACCCCTACGGGAAGAGTTGTGACTATATGTATACTCTAGAATGCCAATCCAATGAAACGCAAGTGTTGTAAAAAGTTGTAGAAAATTCTAGGTGCGCATGATCGGTTCTAGCTGCATTTGCAACAGGGTTGGTTTCAGTAATATTAAGAAATTAGTACACATACCTACAAAAAGTGTAAGTTACGATTACATCTATATTTTTTCGACAAAACTCATTAGTAGTTTACCCTGATTGATATAATTCGCTAGAATTTCATTATAACCTTACAATATGACTTTTATAGTTAGTGGTTTATATCTACAAGTAGTAAAATGTATTGGGATGAGACTTGGGAGGAAATATTGATACAAAAATACAAATTGGAAATTTCACTTTTTGAAAATATTCGATCATCATATATAACATATATTTAATGTATTATTAAGATCCCAAAATAATATTGAAATACAGGTGGGTATGTTGTTGAGTAATAGTTTTAATGATGATGCTCGACGAGAAAGTAATAAATACCTAAGTAAATTTAGAGTTCAAAATAGTTTTATTGGAAATTAACAAAAATTAATAAACACAAAGATAACAAATCACTTATTATTCATTATAAACTAGGGTGCATTAATGTCTAAAAAGAATCAGGGATACAGAAATGATGTTTGCAGCTTTTCATTTTCGGGATTTGTTGTTAAATCTCTTAAACAACCGACGAGCATGTATGAGAGCACTGATGAAAGTAGAGGAAGCAAAAGATGTGTGTAGGAACCGTAGCAAGTGGAAAGAAGTGGTCTCTGTCTACCTCTACGGGAAAAAGGCATGACTATATGTATGTATGAATGGGTGAATATAAATTGACAAAATCACAATTAAGAAAACCTAAAAAACAGTCAAAACACACTGAATATTGAATTTTTTAAAATAAAATGAATGAAGCAAGAATAGATATGTATTATATAATATGATAATACAGAAACTTTCAAAGATCCATACAAAGCAATAAACCAAAGAAAACCTAAAACAAAGGAATATTGATCAAAACCGTCTCTGGTGCTTTCAAATTTGACAATACAGACTTAAAGCACTGTTGCACAGTTTACGAACTATAACACGATTTCGAATACATTCCACAATAATGTTAGCACTAATCTTTTGCATAACCTCAACCGCATCGATAAAAGTTTTGATATTTGTCAGCGTTGAGCTAGACAAGAGCATGCGCGTTCCGAAAATAAATTGCAATTGTACAACAGTTTCTCGTCGAGAATATAGAGGGAATTGGCAATCTAGTGTAAGTATATATAATACATATATATCCATGATTTTCAATAGATTTAATTTTGTAAACATAGAAAAGGCGAAATCCTGGCGATGGGCCCATTGAATTTTCAAAAGGTCATGGTGCAATTTTTCCAAAAATGGAGATATTTACAAAAAAATTAAATAGTAAAAAAATTTAAAATAGGAAAAATAAAACAAAAATTAAAGATAATAGTAAAAGATACGATAAAAAATCAGAAAAAAAAATAAAACATTAAAAACAATAAAATTAAATTAATAATTAGAAAATAAAGTATAAGGGAAGAAAATTTTAAATAGCGTTAAAAAAGTTAAAAAATTTACACGTTAAGAAAATTAAAAAACAAAAAAAAATTAAATGAAATAAATTTCGTATTTCGAACTTTAGTCATTGTACAAAAATGTACAAAAAATAAATTGTATTTCAAGAATAATTTATTTTAAAATGATTGACATTAAGGTGAACAAAATATTAATGCCTTACGTTTTCCCGGTCTGCATGCAAGTTACTGATGTATGTCTCTATCGTCATCCCACAAGATAAAAATGGTACGCCATGTTTATTCTGATAACGATCCGCCAAATACATAAGAGAACTTTCTATCTTGGGTATCTGTTTTGCTAATAAATTTCTTTCTCTTTCTTCTTTGAGCAGTTTTCCTCCTCTGTTATTGTATCGATCTGGGCAAGTGGCATTTTGCTCTAGTTGTCTCATTTTTGTCCAAAGCGTCTCATGTTTGTTTAACAATGAAAGTAGTTCCCTACAAAATAATTATCCATAAACTTATGCATTTTTTAACACTTTAATATATTTCTGTTAAAAAAAAACGTGGCAATCGCGGGACTGACCGATAGAAGCTGCGCTTCAACTTCTTACGAAATAATTAGAATAAACGTTTGGAGTACGATAATTTTTTTAAAAATGTCAGCTGAAGTATAAGTTTCAAAATCAGTCAAATATGCGCCGTTTACTCGCCAGCCGCGGGCCGCGGGAATTTAACGTTTACGTCTGTTTACGCCTTCCCGTTCGCGAAGCCCAACATAAGAAACGTAGCTTAAAAACGGGGTTGTTAAATAATTAATTACTTAAAACGTCTTATGAAACTCCCCAGATCTGTTAGGAACAAACACAGCAGTGGAGACGATAAAATTCCACTAAGTATTGTTTTAGTTGTTCCACATAAGTTTCATTAAAAGACCTTTCCTGTCACGCTATCAGTGATGTATGCGCTTTGACGAATAACTTTATATTCGATGCGACTCACGAGGAATTGTAAAGATTTCTGCCTAGGAGTGGGTGTCTTAGGGGATTATCAAGTATTCACTAAAAATACCTCCGTTTTTCTTTTATAATTTACACAGTGATTTATGGATGTTTACCAAAACAATGTTTGATTATATATTTTTAAAGAATGTTGATACAGAAAAATGAAGGGAGCGCGCGTTTAAGTTGGTGCAGTCATATTTACAAAATCCTGGTTCAGAAGTGTGGACAATATCCGAGAAGAAATTAGTGACGTTCGCAATAAAGATACTAAGAAAGTTGTTTGGACCAGTATGTGACAACGAAATTTGAAGGATTAGAAAAAACAAGAAACTCAGAAATTTATTTAATAAGCCAGACATTATTGCCAATATCAGAAGTGGTAGAATGAAATGGACGGGACATATATTGAGAAGAAATAGTGAGAATTTAATCAAGAGCATCTGCAAAGCACAAATAACAAAAACACAAAGAATAGGTCACTCTTAACCAATTCTTCTTTATTACCTTTGGGAACCAGTGGCGAGTTAAGAAACTGAATCCGCTGACCTATTATAAAAATATTGTTTAAGTTGCATTTTCTGTAAAATTATATAAATCCACGTAATTGTAATAAAGAGTCAGATTTATGTTTCATTTCGAGCATTAAATATCTCAATTTTGTAAAATTCGTTCTTTTTTTAAAAAACCATTTTTGAAGTGTAAAAACAAAAGTGGCGCAGTCAGTACTGGATTTTCGGAATTTGTGCGTTTTTGTTTCAACAATTAACCGAAAATAAGAACCGTGTTTTGGAAAAAAAAACTGTAACTTCGAGTAAATATCGAATTTATGACTGTTCCAGCGAATATCGAGTGGTCCCAGTTCCAGTTAAGCTTTCAGAACACCAGAAAAAGCACTTCAGGAAGAAAGACGAATTCTACAACCCTTGGGAGAGGAACAACATCGTCCAAACCCAAAGAAAACTAGGCTTAAGACAACCCCTGGGCAAGGAACAGCATCGTCCAAACCCAAAGAAAACTAGGCTTAAGACAAACCTCTGGGCAAGGAACAGCATCGTCCAAACCTACAGGAACTAAGTTAAGACATGAAGATAATAATTTTAGCGTAAGAAATTATTCATTTATTTTTTCCTCTCCTTTTTTTAATTCCCGACCAATTTCCTTTAAATCAGTAGTTTAAGAAAAATATATTTAAACATTTATAATAAAGAAAAAAAGAAACGTTTTATGACTGAAAGCGAAATAGATAACAAATTTATTCGAAAATAATTTAAATTTAAGTAATTTGGAAATTAATTCAGAAAATAATTTAACAATGTCTACTCCCACTGTAAATTACCAATTATTAAAACTGTACATTGATTCAATTCCTTCATTTGACGGAAATCCACATACTTTAACAATATTTATAGAAAATTGCGAAAGCTTAATATCTGTATTTGCTAGCCAATCTGATATTACATTAAATTCATTTTTAATTAAAGCAATAGTCGGCAAACTTACAGGGCGAGCACAAATATTAATAGGCTCCAGAACTGAACTTAAAACTTGGGTAGATATTAAAAATGCTTTAGATTTAAGTTTTGGAGATCAACGTAATATCGATTGTTTGGTCCAAGATCTCATAAATTTAAGGCCTTCTAAAAATGAAACCCCATACAATTTTGGAATGAGATGCCAAGACGCTTAGAAGTCTTATTTTTTCTAAATTAAATTCATTAAGACTTAGTGATAATGAAAGAAATATCAACTTAGAAACTATGATAACCTATCCCATCCTAACCTATCCTTAAAAACATTTATTAGAGGTTTACCTTTGCCTATCCAAACCAACGTTAGACTTAGAGAACCAGATAGTTTGGAAAAAGCAATGAGTTTAGTTATAGAAGAGGAAAACTTTCTTTATTCCACTCATAGATCTATTAACTTGAATTCCAATGTAACATTTAAACCCAATTTAAGAATTACACCTATCAGAAATTCTAATTATATAAATCAACCAACTTTTGTCCCAAATTTTAATATTTCTCATCAACAACTTCCACAAATATCACGCCCATTTTTTCAACAAAACTCAGTGCCACGCCCAATATTTCAAAACAATTCACAACCAAGACAATCATTTCTAAGTAATCAAATTTCTAAACCGAACTTTCCAATAAATAACTCTAACAACTGGCGTCCCAATAACAATTTTACTTCTCAGAAACGACCATTTTTCCAAAATCAACATGGACAACCACGTTTATTTAATTAACCCCAACCAAATCGAAATAATTCCTTTCAAAATTTTAAACCTGAACCCATGGACACTTCATCCGGTAATACCAGAATACTACCAAGACAAACCTTTACATCTAATGAACTTTATAATTTATATAATTTAATTAAAATCAAGAAATATCAAATAATGATCAAATTAGTAATCAAATTAATCCGAATTTACAACACACAGACATTTCCCACGAACCTTATTATATTCCTTCAACATTTGTTAATGATAAAGACCTATTATGCAACCAAGATTTTTACAACGAAAACACCTATCCCACAAACGAAAACGAGCTTAGCCAGGATTTTCATACGGACTCGAATTTAATCAACCAGACATGATATCACTTAACGCTTTGAAATCAAATTTACCATACATTGAAATCCATGAGCTTAACGCGAAATTCTTAATTGACACCGGTAGTACAAAATCTCTTATCAACCCTGATCTTGCTTACAAGTTTTATCAAAATTATATTTTCACAGAGAAATTTAATATTCAGACAGCGCATAATATTTCCTTTCACGATAAAGTAGCCAACATTCCTTTATTTAAAATTTTTAATAAGCAAGGTTCTCATAAATTTTATCTTTTTAAGTTTAGTAACAAAAACGACGGAATTATAGGTGTTGTTTTGTTAAAACAATTAAACGCAAGCATTTACGTAAATAAAAATCAAATTGTAACTCCAAAAACCATTATTCCTTTAATTTTAGATACAGATATATCGGAAAATAAATTACAAAATTATTCTGTCATCATACCAGGTCGTTGTACAAAAATTATCAAATTACCCGTTAAATACAAAAACGGATTAGGAATACTTAATTATCAAAACTTTGGTAAAGGACTTGAAATGCCTAAAGCACTACACTAGTAAACATTTTTAATAACTTTGCTATTACCACAATTACTAACATAAATGAAAACCCTGTTAAATTAGATATTCATGAAACTTTCGATATAGAACTTTTAAATTCCATTGAAGTTAATTTTTTTGATAAAATGGAAGTTGACTCTAACTCAGACTTAAACATTTTTCACGACAATAAACTTAGGGAAAATTTAAAAAATATAAGACCATTGTAACAAAGAAGAAAAAGAACTTTTAAGAAAACTTTGTCTACAATATAGAGACATATTTTATTGTGACGGCATCCTCCTAAGTTTCACGAACACAATTAAACACAAAATTAGACTAACAGACGATTCACCTATAAACACTAAATCATACAGATTCCCTGAGGTACATAGAGAAGAAGTAAAAAGACAGGTATCCAAAATGTTAAACGATGGCATAATTGAAAATTCCACTTCAGCTTTTTCATCCCCCATTTGGATAGTACCTAAAAAACTGGACGTTACAGGAAAACGTAAATGGCGTTGTGTAATCGATTACCGAAAACTCAACGAACGGACCATCGACGATAAATATCCCCTACCGAATATTACTGAAATCTTAGATAGACTAGGTAGAGCGAATTATTTTTCTACACTTGACCTTGCTAGTGGTTTTCACCAAATAGAGGTAGATCCACAAGACGTTGAAAAGACAGCCTTTAGTACACCCCAAGGTCATTTTCAATTTAAAAGAATGCCATTTGGGCTTAAAAATGCCCCATCCACATTCCAACGTGTCATGGATAACGTTTTGAGAGGACTTACAGACGAAATATGTATTGTCTACCTCGACGACATTTTAATTTTCTCAAGTTCTCTTCAAGAACATTTGACAAGGCTCAAATCAGTATTTGAAAGATTAAGACAAAACAATTTAAAGGTTCGGCTCGACAAATCAGAATTTTTACAAAATACTGTAATGTATTTAGGTCACGTAATTACCCCTTCTGGCATAAAACCAAACCCAGATAAAATATCAGACATAAAAAATTTTCCCATTCCTAAAACACAGACGAAATAAAAAGTTTTCTCGGACTATTAGGTTACTACCGACGATTTATACCGGACTTTGCTAAATTAACGAAACCAATGACCAAATGTTAAAAAAAGGGCTCAAAAATAATCCACGACAAAGACTTTATTGACTGTTTTAAAACATGTAAAGAAATTTTAACCAACAACCCCGTATTACAATATCCAGACTTTTCCAAACCATTCATATTAACAACAGACGCTAGTAACTTCGCGATCGGCGCAGTTTTATCACAAGGAACGGTACCTAACGACAGACCGGTGGCTTATGCCTCGAGAACTCTTAACGAAACAGAAACAAAATATTCAACAATTGAAAAAGAGTTGCTTGCTATTGTTTGGGCATATTTATATGGTAAACGTTTTCTCATTTATTGTGATCATCGCCCCCTAGCTTGGTTATCTAGTTTAAGAGAACCAAATTCAAAACTAATTCGAATGCGATTGAAATTAAAAAAATATGACTTCCAAATCATGTATAAAAAAGGCAAACACAATACCAATGCCGATTGTTTATCCCGTATAGCCATTAATGCTTTAGAATCTGAATCAAACAGAGTAACCAAAAAGTTAAAGTGCTATCTGATTTACAAATAAAACCTCCTTTGACAAACACACGAACAGTAAAAACCCCTGAAAGACATGTTCTGACTACCACTGAACCCAACTGGGAAAACAACCCTTCCACTTCTAACGACTCAACACAACACTCTACTGCGAATGAAACTACAAATAACGTTATACCCATTCTAGATGATATAATTAATAATAAAATACATTAAATTTTAGTTTATCCTAACCTTTATAAAAAAATTGACGTTTCCCACGACACTTACGAAAATCACAAAATAATTAAAGTTAAAAAACCAGAAGTAGATAACGAAAAATTTATATTTGAATTTATAATAGAATTTACCGACCTTAACAACACTTTTTACCTACATTTCAACAAAGATAATCTATACCAAGATTTTAACACTACATACTTAAAACATTTTTCGGAAAATGGACCAAAACTAATTAAATGCACCAAACTACTCAACACTGTATCGGAAATAGAAGAACAAATTATTTTAGTAAAAAATTACCATGAAGGAAAAACCACACATAGAGGTATAAATGAAACTTGAAAAATTACGAACAAACTACTATTGGAAAAATATGAAAAACACTATTTCAAACTTTATTAACTCTTGTACCATTTGTCAAAAAAATATGTATGCCCGACATCCACCTTATGTTCTTCTAATGCTAACAGAAACCGCTACAAAACCTTTTCAAGTTGTCCATATGGATGTATTTACATTCGATGGCAAGAACTATTTAACCTTGACAGACGCTTTTATTAAATTAGCTCAAGCTTTTTATATACCAGGAAAAACTGCAATTTGTGTAAGTAAAGCGGTGATAAAATATTTTACCTCATTTGGAATCCCGCAATTAATCGTAGTCGATAGAGGTTCAGAATTTAGAAATGAAACTGTAAAAGAATTATTAGCATTACACAAAATTAAAGTTCACTTTACTACTCCTAATCATCACGAATCAAATTCCATTGCAGAAAGACTACATTCTACCCTTATTGAACACTTAAGACTTTTACGCGAAATTTACCCAGAAGAAACCGATCTTATGGACTATGCCATTATAGGATATAATAATTCTATATATAGTTCTACAAATTTTACTCCATTTGAACTTACATTCGGACACTATGTTAACTATGTTAACAGTCATAAAGAAAAACTTAAATATGTATACAAAGATGTACAAGACAAATTATTAAAAAAAAAGGCACATGTAGTTATGAACAAAAATGACCAAGGCGAAATTAACCCCGAATTTAAAATTGGACAAACTGTCTACAAACAAAACTCCAAAAAACGTAACAAAAAAGACAAAAGATTTCTAGGACCTTACGAAATTACTAAAATCTTAGACAAAAATCGTGTAGAAATTTCCAAAAAGGTACTAATAAGTAACAAAACCACTTTTAACAAAGAAATTATTCACATAAAAGAATTGAAAATACCCCCTATTACAGGTTCCTCTTCTGGACAACAAATGCAAGACCAGATGGACCAACATTCCATAATTTAAACAAAAATCTCGGACTTCTTTCCTTCCATTTAGGTACTACACAAATTCAAACTGACTATTGGACCTTTATACAGACTTATGATTTAACAAATATAATCGAAAACTTTTTGTCGTTAAAAACTCAATTAAATACTCCCCTTATGCAATCTAATAAAATTTTTAGGTTTGCAAACGAATTTTATAATTCTTATCACATGGTTCAGATAATTGAAAACAAAATTAATTTTCAATTAAATCAATTAAACCCTGTTTGGAACACAAAGCAAAAAAGATCACTCTTTGATGGACTAAGCTCAGCAATAAAAATTCTTACAGGCAACCTAGACCAAAATGATGCAGAACGATATGACAAAGCTATTTTCTCTCTTTCAAACCAAAACAAAATAAAAACATTAATCAATACTCAAATTACCCTGCTTAACTTAACTATACAAACTTTTAAAAATAATTCCAATATTTTATTTAATAATCAATTAATACTTAATTCAAGAATTAAGGAAATACAAAAAAATAAAAAATATACAGTTTGAAAAAGTAGAAACCTTTCACTATTTTGCTTTAGAAAGATTAGTTTCACAATTTTCTATAAGTTTTCAGATAATTTACGATATAATAAATACATTTCATAATTCAATCACAAACCCAAGCGAATTGGTAGCCGAAATACAAACGGTTAGCAAAATTCTTATTAACAATAAATTTCCATTTGAAATTTCACTTGATAATATTTTGTTACTTGAAAAAATAATTCATGTAAAGAGCTATAGTAAATCTAATAAAATTGTTTTTATATTAGAAATACCGATAGTAGAAATTACCGACTATAACTACTACCACCTTTATTCATTACCAACACATTCCTCAAAAACCTTTAAAGCAATAATCCCACGATCCAAATTTGTACTTTTGAACGAGCAACAGTACGCACTTACCGACGTTAAATGCGAAGAAATAACCAAAGAAGAATTTCTCTGTCGAGATGTCCAAACTTTAAAGATCTCTCCAAATGCTCCAGCGAAGTTCAACTTCTTAAATATTCAAAATTCATTCAAAACTGCCAACAAATAGAAGCCCACGTCAACGAAGTTAAAATTCAGAAAATTGAAAGAAACCAATGGATTGTAATTACCCCTCACAGTTTAGTTAGCATTCAAAAATGTGGAAAAAGCCTAGACAATATACCTTTGGAAGGTAGTTATTTAATCGAACTCAATAATTATTGTGAAGTGCAAATAAACAATGTGTTATTAAAAACTTATGAAACCAAAATTTCGAACTTTAGAAATATTGAACTGCCTATTTTAAATTTTAGTTATAACCTTAAAACAATAGTTAACAAACCAATTTCAAAAACTGTACAAATAGACTATCAAACTTAATGAACTAACCAAAATACAAAGTGTTTTACAGCAGGACAAATCTGAAGCAGAAGAAATAAACTCACTCATGATACATTTTCAAAAAACCAGTTTTTACACCATTTTTTTGTATTTTAGTAATTTTAGCCATTGTGTACACTGCCTTCAAGTATTACACCAGAAGACAACGAATAAAACCAAAAGAAATTCAAAGGGATAATCCTGATTCACAACGGGACCTCAAGAGCTACCCTCTTATCTCAAACTCTGGACTAACCCCATAGTTTTCGTCTAGCCCCGGAGGAGTTAAGAAACGGAATCCGCTGACCTATTATAAAAATATTGTTTAAGTTGCATTTTCTGTAAAATTATATAAATTCACGTAATTGTAATAAAGAGTCAGATTTATGTTTCATTTCGAGCATTAAATATCTCAATTTTGTAAAATTCGTTCTTTTTTAAAAAAACCATTTTTGAAGTGTAAAAACAAAAGTGGCGTCACAAATAAACTTCATTTAGTAAGAGCTCGTTTTTCAACACCCTGTACCTCAATAATGACAAAAATTATCACATGTTTATAAAAAGTTTTAGTCTTAAAATTAAATGATGAATTGCCCACAACAATACATTACTTTAAAAACGCACTCTGAAAAAAAAGTAATGAGACTGTATTTTTTTAAAATAAGCGCGCTATGAATATCGATGTGTGTATATTTATGTAGGTAGGTTGGTATGACTGTTGTGAACAGCCGACATAAATTTCATGACTTTCCTTATTAGATTAGAAATTGCAACTTTTTTGTGTTTAAAGAAAATTCAAATGAAAAAATCTGTAGAATAATAGTCAGAGTTATACAGATATGGAAAAATATTTGTGGAACATAGAAATTTCAATGCAAAACATAGAGTCGGACAGTATCCAGTCGACCAGCACAAAATATAATAAACTAGAGGTGACCCGTGCGAATACTTCGCAACGATAGCGGTCAGTTACGTAATATAATAAAGTAAAAATAAATAAATGTAAATATTTATTAATTTTAAATATTTTAATTTACAAAATAGTAACGAAATCAGTCTTATATTAACATTATCCTAGATGGTACCCGCGACTTCGTCTGCGTAAGATTAGTACTTCATGTAGCTCATTTTCTTCCTCAAGAACTTCATCCATGTATCTTTATACCAAAATTTAATACTTACACATTTATATATTAATGATGCCTTTATCTCATTTATATAGCAAATAACTGATATACACTGACAAAAAAACTTAAAACTGACAGATGACAATTTAATTTAGTTTATTGCCAATTTGAAATTGACTAATGCCAGTTAGAAATTTATGTAGCTAATTTGATTTTAATCAATGTCATTTTGATTCTGATTGCCGCCAACATCTATACATACATACTCACAAAATTTCGCGTTTATAATAATAGTAGGAAATTCGATATAAATAATCAAGTAATTAGCAACAACACTTTTATTTGAATTGTCCCCACTTCGTCGACATCTTTGCTCCGTTAACAATCAGTATGAAAATGTTAGCGACGGCGTGTACGTCTGACTTATCAGGAAAGAGACAACGACGTATGCAAGAGATCAAATAATTTTTCTTCTAAAAATGTGTTCACATTACAAATCTAATGTTATAAAGATTCAAATAAACCACCTTTTGCCAAAAATAGCTAAATCTGTGAAACAGATATAATCTTATATCGCTGAGTAAATTTGGTGTAATGTTGGCATGAAGTTGGATAATTTTTTCCCTTAATCCATTAAGATTTTTATCTTTATCAAATTCGTGTCGATAAGTGGATTCTTTCAGATATCCCTAAAGAAAAAAATCATTTAGAGACAAATCTAAATTTCTAGGAGGCCACGCGTAGATATTAAACTATCAAGAAACGTCGTCTGGAGAATTTATGTCACTGCTCGTGCATTGTGACTGGAACAACTATCCTGTTAAAACCAAATGTCCCCAAAAGTAGCTGAACTGTCGGAATAATTTGATCTAGCAGAAGCTGTAGATATTTAAAAGCGTTTAAGTTACCATAGATAAAGCATGGAACTATAAAGTCTCTTAATATTTATGTCCAATCATCAAGTTTTTGTAGGTATACTCAGATGCTGATTTTTAGAGACCAATATCTTACAATGGATGAATTGTGTTTTATATGTACAGAAAACGATGACTCTTCTGTAAATGATATTTTGCAAAAAACATCATTTTCATTTTGTTTTCCATCATGGTTTCAGAAAATTCCATGTTTTACAGATTTGGCTATTGTTTTGACACAACAAGGTGGTTTATTCGAACCATTATTACATTAGATTTGTATTGATTTTTTTGTTCAAATTTTTAGCTAATTTTTAAGAAGTTTTTGTTGGTATAATTCATAAAAAATTTATTTTTTTTTCAAAGCCAGTATAGTAAAAATTATTATTTAGAAGAAAAATAATTAAATCTCTTGCTTACGTCGTTGTCTCTTTCCTGATAAGTCCGACGTACACGCCGTCGCTAACAGTTAAATACTGATTAGTAACGTTGCAAACACATGTGTCGACGAAGTAGAGACAATTCAAATTAAAGTGTTGTAGTTAATAACTTAATTATTTATCGCGAATATTTATTACATTTTGTGCTGATCAACTGAATGGATACCGCCCAACTCTCTGTTTTGCATTGAAATATGTTCCACAAATATTAGTGTTTTGTAAAATAAAAATTATTATAAATCATGAAATAAATGTTTTATCGTAAAAACAACTAGGTACGAGTAATAATTGTTTTAAAACTTTTTACAACTTCTTACCCGATCATATTGAAAAAGCAGATGTACAAAGGGAACTATGTAAGTTTTGCAATGCAGCTCTATTTATTTAATTTTTTCAAAATAATTTCCACCACAATTCATCTCTCCATCCTCCATCTTTAAACCACATCTTGCTAGTGAGTACAGCGCACTTGTTGTCTCAAGCCCTCAAAAGGTCGTCATCACTGGAAAACTGTCTCCTTTTCAGCTTCATTTCATGGGAGAACAGTGCAAAGTTGCAGTGTGTAAGGTCTGGACTGTAAGGAGGAAGCTTAAGCAGTTTCAGTGGTCAAATATTCGATGCAGGCTTTCACGCGATGAACTGGAGCGTTGTCATGATGAAGTGTCCATTTTTGAATTTGGTCGGTCGGATGTTCTTCAGAGTGTTGATGACTTTAAGAAGGACTGTGTACAAATTAGCTGTGACTGTCTTTTGCGAGTCCAACACGACACGCTCCACAATTCCACTCGATTTAAAAAATACAGCTATTATTTTCTTCTTTACTGATCAGGATTTTCTGATTGCTACGAGTGTATCCTCGTCATGGAAGACCCAAACTATGTTTTGAAACTTGGTCGGCACATCATAATAGTACAACCAAGTCTCGTCAATTGTCACGATGTTGTTCACATACCGAGATTGTCCCTTATCAAACATTTTCAGCGTCTTTCGGCACCATTTCACACGTCGTGTCTTCTGGTCTTTAGTCAGACTATGCGGCACTCAAAGAGAACAAACATTCATCACGTGCAGATGATTGTTCAGAATCGAATTAATTGCCGGTGCATTTAGGACTAAGGTTACCTTAATCTTGCTGTAAGTCAATTGCCTTTCTTCGTCAAGAATTTTCCTCACAGCAGTAACGTTTTCCTCCGTAATGGGCGTTGGTGGTCTCTCTCAGCGTTATCCAGACTGAAATGTCACATTTGAAATTCTATGTACCACCTGAATATAGTCGTACGATGTGGACGATCATCACCTACTGCAAGAGTCATTTCTTCTAAACACTGGTTTATGTTTAAACCACGAGCGAAGTTATACTTCAAAACCACCCCGAATATCATTTCGTGATCAAGATGCCATAGCACGCACTTTAAACTATCACTGCTATAACTATATATAACTAACTATATTGCAAAACTTACTTGTTCCCACAAAGGGATTGTATCACACAAGGGTCACTCTCTACTCGCCCAGGGCTCGTTCGAGGCATTTTTTGAAAGACATATACAGGGTAGACCACGCTGGAGTAATTGTAATTGTGACGTAATTTTAACATCGCTAAAAAAAGGTAATAAGAAAAATCGTCATACTTATTTTCTTCATAGAAAATCTGCCATTTCTTTAATTGTACTTCATGAAGTTCTAGTAGATCTTCTGTATAAGTATCAGATTCAAAAAACCTAAACTCATTTCTAACGGATTCTGAACAACGACAATTATCCCATAGCTGCAAAAGCTCTTCTCTTAACCTGTCAATGAAAACCTGGAAAAAAGATTTAAATTGTAATACTTAAGTGGAAATGTTAAATAATAAATAAATTTGGTATCCTTACTTTGATGTTGATACGTTTTAATGTTTCACATCTTTTTAGTTCCAATCTTAAAGTTTCTAAAGTTTTTAAAGTATCATGTGAGGTTCCAATAATCTTTTGATGAAACTCCTCTCTCTCCACAAAATCCACATCTAAAATATTCCATAGAGTTTCAATCTTGTTTTTTAACTGAACAACTTCCTCTTTAACATCATTTAACTCATTTTTTAACTTTAAATAAAATTCATTAAGTGCCTTCATATTTTCATCAGTTATCAAAAATTGAGTGTCATCTCCATTGATAATATCATTTTCAAATGTGTTTACTGGCATGTATTTAAGTTCTTCAATTATTTGAACAAGTTCATCTTTGATGGATGTGAATTTTTCCAATCTATTAAATTTTTCTTGTTCTAATTGTTCAATGTGTTTTTGAAAATCTAAAATTTCGTTTTGGGATGGCAAAAAGTTATCGTTAAACAATTGTGGTGCTTTGCCAAGACTATTGCTAAGTTCTAGCAGTTTTTCACGTAGCTGATTAAATTCTGATTGTCTGGCTTCTAATATCTGCTCCAATCTACAAATATAAATTTATGGAACTTTAAACTATATTCAACTAATAAAAAACTGTAACAACCACTCAATGTCATGAGTTACTTACTCTTTAATTTTTTGTTTTAATTTAAACTGTTCTTGATATAAACCCAATTTTTGTTGCCCCATTACAGGCATTTCTATTTGCAATATTTTACACAGAGCTTCCACTCTGTTAAGATGCTTTTCTATATTTACAATTACCTGTTCATGTAATTCCTTTATGTCTAAAACTAAATCATCACATCTGAAAAAATTTGAATGTAATCAGTTAACTAATGGAATTGCTCTATATTAACCTACTTAATATTTTTTATAAATAAATTTAATTACCTTTCCTGGAATTGTTCAATAAAAATAGATTTCCACTCTATTACATCTTCTTCATTTTGACTCATAGTTAAAACAATATCAACCCAATTTAAAAATGCTAGTTTTGAACAATTTTCCAATGTTTCCCACATACTTTCGGCCCAGCTGATACCTTTAATTCTGATCACAAAAATGTTTTATTAATAGGATAATATCAAAAATTGTTAATTTTTAATAATACATCGATAAACATTTTCTCATTAATTAATAGCTGGAGGGTTCAGAAGTCAAGCAGTGTAAGTCGATATTTTTATTAAAGAACATACCAAACAAAAAAAAAGAAAAAGGACCATTGAATATCAGATATTTTATATTACCGCATGTAGCAGGTATGCAAGGTTTTAGAAAATGAAAATCTTAAAATTTGCATGAAATGTGAAAACAGCTAAAATAATTTTTTTACAAGACCCGAAAACACCAAAAGACCTGAAATACAATATCATCTACAAAATACCATGTGCTGAGTGTGAGAAGGTGTATATAGGACAAACAAGTAGGTATTTAAAGCAAAGGATGACTGAACACAGCAGAAATTGTAAAAATACGGGGGTGGTCCGATAAGTACTTAGCCTACAAAAGAAAAACGAACATTTTAAAAGGCGCGATTTATTTTTCAATTTTTAATTCGATACACTTGACCCAGCGATGCTACAACTTTTTCTGTCCGGCGAGTGACTTTTTCAAGTTTGGAAACAAAAAGAAGTCGCGCGGGGCCAAATCTGGAGAATACGGTGGATGGGGCAGCAATTCGTAGCCCAATTCGGCCATGGCGAGGGCATGGGTGTGATTCGGTGCGTTGTCATGGTGGAGAGCACTTTTTTCTTCGCCAAATGGGGCCGTTTCATGCAGGATATAACCAACGCGGTCTGCCAATACGAGATCGTGAATTTTTGCCACGTTATTCTCCGTGGTAGCCTTTTTCGGGGCATATGGGCGTGGCTCATCAAAAACCGACGTGCTACCACGTTGAAACTCATTAAGCCAATTTTTGACGGTCGCGATCGAAGGAGAAGATTCACCGTACGCAGCATCTAAGCACTCTTTGATTTCGCTGCGCGATTTCCCTTCCAAAACCAAGAATCAAATCACCGACCGATATTGTTTTTTTTCCATTTTGGTAAAATCCGCGGACTCGCCCACTTCCACACGCGATCAAAACAAAACTACGAGTCCGACAACACAACAGAAGTAGCTTGGCGGACGAGAGATCACAAAATCTGCGCACAACGAAAACATTCAAATAACGATCCGATCCGCGACGACGAAATTTTCAGTAATCGTGAGTCTCAAGTACAATCGGAGAAAGAAGTTTACGAATGTGAAGTATATTCAGCCGAATATTTGTTATTTTAGAGGTTAGTCGCCCGCCAAGCTACTTCTGTTGCACTGTAAATTTCTCTTGCGATAGTGGAGCCATCGGGCGGTGAGGCTAAGTACTTATCGGAATGCCCTCGTATACACAACCCGCTGAAAACAATGAAAAATCCCACTAGCCTTGCAGAACATTGTAAGTCATCAGTTCATGCTTTCGACTTTAATTCAGTCTGTACAATAGGATAACAGACAGTATTGAAAAAAAGACACTTGAATGAAATGATTAAAATAACAAAACATGAAACAAAATGTACTAACAAAAGGTCGGATATCGAAAATTTATATACATACATAAAGTCACGCCTATTTCCCATAGGGGTAGACAGAGACCACTTCCTTTCACTAGCTACGGTTCTTACACACATCTTTTGCTACGGTTCTTACACACATCTTTTGCTTCGTCTACTTTCATCAGTGCTCTCATACATGCTCGTCGGTTGTTGGTACTCTTGACCCGGCCTTTCTTCAAAACAATGTTGATCTGATCAAAATATGTTCTCCGAGATCGACCTCTACCGACTTGTCCATTTACACTCGCCTTATAAATTTGTTTCGTCAATCTTCCTTCATCCATCCTTTCTACGTGTCCAAACCATCTAAGCATTTCTTTATCTATTTTTTTAACCACATCTTTTTTTACACCACAGCGTTCTCTTATCTCACTATTTTTTACTCTACTTTATCCAACCGAGCCACTCCGGCTATACTTCTCAGACTACTCATCTCCGAAGCATTAATCCTATTTTCATGCTTCTTCTGCCAAACCCAACATTCACTACCATACATAAAAGGGGGAACCAACACACCTCTATGAACAGCCAGACGTGCCTTTTTCGACACCTTCTGGCTATTCATAAAGTTATGCAGTGCCCTATTAATTTGTTTTTCTGCCAACACCCTTCGTACAATATTACTGTCATACTTTCCATCTTTCGGAAACTTTAAATCCAAGTACACGAATTCATTTACTTGTTCCACTCTTTCTCCCTCAATCAAAACTCCACAGTTTGTCATGCTTTCTTCTCTTTTAAAAACCATTACTTTCGTTTTGTTACATTTATTTTCATCCCTTTGATTTTCAGGGCATTATGCATAACATTAACCATCAACTGCAACTCTTCAGATGACGCTAATATGACTTTATCATCGGCGTAAAGAAGGCATTTGACGATCAAATCATTCATTTTCAATCCAAACGCACTCTCTTTCAAATCTTTTAAACAATTGTCTATGTAGAAGTTAAACAGCCATGGCGAAGCCACACATCCGTCTTACACCTTTTTCAATGTTAAGCTCCGTTTATCCCGACACAAGCAGTGGAATCCTCGTAAAGTGATTTCAGTGCTCATATTAAACTACCACTCACCCCATACATAGACAATGTCGACCACAATTTACTCCTCACCACTCTGTCATAGGCCTTTTCCAAGTCTATAAAAGCGCAATAGACCTTCTGACTTCTAGCCAAGAATTTTTCGACTATACCTCGTAATGAAAAGACCTGATCCATACATCTCCTTCCTCTTCTAAATCCTGCTTACACATCCCATATTTACACACATCATAGTTCAATCTAATAGAAAAATCAAACATTAATTCTGAATCATTAGCAGGTGACTTTTTCTAATTCCAATTATATTTTCTTTCATGAGCCCTTTATTTTTTTTTTTACATTAGAAAGAAGCGATTCACCGACAGTCGAGTTTGTGCATTTCTTCATGTCTGTGTCAACGTCTTTCGTTAATCTGTGTATTAATTTATATTTTACTTCGAATTTATTTACTTCACCATTTTTAAACTCGCAAAGCAACCCTTAGTTAATAAACTGAAACTGAACATAAAAAAAACGAAAGAGATGGTCATCGCATCCAGCTACAAACTATTGCATATTGACTTGGATTTAATTAATATTTACATTAATGGAGAATGAATGAATGAATATACTGAACTGTCTTTCAGTTTATAAATATCTATTCTTTTTTGCTATGATTTTTATTTTTAATCTGGTCAAAGAATTACAACCTCCATATTTTAGAAATTTTATTACAATGAATTATGAGATCCCATGATACTCGAAACAAATTAATACAAGTTGCCAAATTGTATAAAAAATTCAGAATTTCAAACAGAATCTTTGAAGTTAATTGTTATTGTTAATGTTTTTATTAATCATTGATAATTATTAAGGTTTCTTTAATAAATAATTACATTTACTTTTTTTTAGTGATATGCATGAAGTAATTAGTACTAGCTATAAATTTTAAAAATTTTAATTTATTTTATACATACATTTTTAACTACTTTACATTACTTTATATTTTTCTTATTTTATCTTTCATTACTTGTTTGTTTATTGTATGTGTTAATTTTATTATTGTATAAATAATTGTTTTTGTAAATTAGGTTCCTCTACTGAATAAAGTAATACTGCTACCAAACAAAACATTTATGTATTGATGGAAGAGGTCATAGTACACCGGCCAGTAAATTAAATGTAACTAAAGTGAAAAAGTATATTGAATCATTTCCATTATATAAAATCATTATACTCTCTCCGATACACCAAATAAAATATATTTGCAATTTGGTTTAAACATCAGAAAAATTTGAAGTAAACAGCACAGAACCTGCGAAGGAGAAATGTATTATAATGCGTTTTCTACTCAATATAATCTTCATTTTAAACTTGCCAATTATGCAATTCACTGGAAGATATTTTTAGTATAGGAGAAAATGACACAACACAAAAACAAGGAAAAATTCGACAAAGAACTGCACCTATGTAAGGCACAACAAGCTAGAAATTCTATGAAAACTGACCAAAAAAGCAGAAGAAAATATTAGCGTTTTTACATTTGATTTGAAGAAAGCCTTTCGAAAACTGAGCACATCTCTTGCTTATATAAACAAAATATGTATGTTTATAACTAAGACATTCACAGTTTCAACAACAGCACAGGATACATGTCTCTATGGGATTAAACCCAGGGATCACGACAATCGCAAGAAATTGGAGCCTGTCTGTTCTAAAATACATTAGAATCCACGCATTCACCCACAGCCACATTATTATAGCTCCATAAAGCTGTTGGTACAAAATGGGCAGAAATTGAAAAAAAAGTTGTTAAATAGTTGCCAAATGACATTTCTTATTTAAATAACGGAAATAGCAAATTAAACTGGCATGGACAGTTTGTTAGTACATCGGTTAAGAACTTATCCGATCTTGGGTTCTTTATTTTGTTGCTGACTCTAGAGACCTTAACAATCTTTGCTGCGATGAGCAACAAAATTAAACAGTTTATTTATTAGGCACAAATCGCGATTAAAGTTAGCATATTCGGTGTAAATTTATAAAAATAAAATTTTCTATTTATTTTAGTATGGTTTCTCAGCAACAAATTTTGGTCCATTCCGATTTTACAGATCGTTTGATATTTGTTGTCTTCGCCTACTTAACGTGAACGCGATTTTTTGGAATCAGTTCGAGCAATAAAATCTTTTTTTTTATTTTGCGCTTATTTTGTACTGTCAGTTTTATGAAGCTCATTATTATGTATTCAAATTATTGCACAGGGAAGAATAGAAAAAAAAAAGTTAAGTTTTTGCTTACAAAAAGTTGTCCAAGATCCAGACATTTCTTTAGCATTATAGAATTAAAGGCCAAAAAGAAGAAATTTGTTATTTTTAGCCCAAACGATTGCAACTGCTTAAAAGAAAAATTCATTTCAGGTAAATGAAATAAAGCAACAGGAATTCTATTTCACTAAATAATTAAAAAAAGCTATTTGTAATGGAAAAAACAGATACTGAAGGGGTTAATGTAAATTGGTCAAATATAAAATGGCTAAGGTATGCTAAAAATAAACCTTTGTACTTTGTACAAAGAGACCTTGCAGATCAAAGTGAATTTGTGCAATATTGATCAAGGACTTTACCAGAAAGTAGGCATCTTAGGTAAATAAATTAAAAAAACTTGATGGATCTTTTAAAATATATAGCACCGCACTACCACCAATTTTATAAAAGGTTGTCTGCAATAAGTAACAAAAATAAATTTAAAATATTTTATCAAAACTTAGAAAATTTATTAAATTCCTTTTTTTAACTACGTTTTAAGTGTTACCTTTCAATAAAATTTATATGGTATATTGTTTGAGTAATATGTATTATGTTATGTGTATAATTTAGAAAAACCGTAATTATCTCAGTTTTAATTTTGACTTAAGTAACTTAAACTGATTGACTTCTGAACCCTCCAGATATTTTTTACTGAACTATATCACTACTTTAAGATGGGTACATTAAATTTTAAAATTCAAATCATTTTATGAAATTTCTGTAATTTAACCACAACAGGGATTACCACAAGATTACAAATTTTGTATGTACTTTATTCAATAGTTTTACTATTAACTATGAGATAACGTTAAATAACAATTATTTTTACTTACTTATCCATGTCAGTGCTTAATACTTTCACTACAGCCGGCTCCATATTAATTAACGGCAAAGACAACCAGGTTTTCTCTGTTATTGGTCTAAAATAATAACGGCTACTAATGTACCAGTTGATTTTGTAATTTAAATTTTTTTTTGACAACTGACATTTATGTTTCTGACAACTATGTAAAAATAAAATTGTAGTTAGGGTGATTACACATGGGACCTTTTTTAAAGTTGTCAGTTTTAATTTAAAATTAATGTTAAGGTATTTGTTTTAAGATTAAAATAGAAAATGATTGTAATTCTTTAACTTTTTAAAGTATCGGCCAATTATATTTTTTTTTTTTAACAAAAAAATCACATTTTTAATCATGAATAACTGAAACTATTAACTTAGGGCCGGTTGTACCATCCAAGTTCATTGATAGATCACCGTTGAACCGAGATCATGAGTAAAATTCAGTTGTACCAATGCCGATCAACGATGAACTGTCAATCAGCAGCGATGTCAACTGATCGGTGATTCTAACACGGTTCAAGTCGTTGAACTTGGAATCATAACCTCAACATAATGTCAGAAATGAATAGATTGGCATTGACGTGAGATTATTGTTTGTAGGTTATCGCAAAGAGTAGTTATCAGTATCATTTTGAAAGCGGTTTTATTCCACTGAATATTATTTCTACGGTTCGTTCTGTTGTGGATTTTGTAAATTGAGTTGTAAATTATTGATAAACTCAAATAAGTTTAATATTTAACTTGTTTTATTACAAAAATTATGGATTCCTCCAAAAAGTTCAGAAGGTCAGTTAATTTCACACCAAAAGAAAGTGGCGTTCTTCTTACCCTTGCCAAAAAGTATAGAGGAGAGATTGAATGTAAACGGACGGATACTACTACAAATAAAGTTAAAGCAAGTGCATGGTTGAAGCTCACAAATGAGTTTAACATGATTTCAGGTGAAGAGTACAGAGATGTTAAAACATTAAGAAATAAATATGAAAATATAAAGAAGAGGACAAAAGAAAAATATGCGGAGCAGAAATCTTATATTACCGGTACCGGTGGTGGACCAGCAAATGATGTCACAGTAACAACTACGGATAATGACATTTTAGAAATCTTGGGAATGCAGCTAACTGGTCACAGATCGGAATTTGATGATGACAATGTGTCAGGTAATCGTATTACAAAGTACAAGCTAGAAGAATGGGCTGCAACTAAAGTACAGCTGGTAGATGTCCAAAAAAAATGTTTAATTGAAGAACATAATTTAAAAATGAAGCTAATGCAAGAAAAACACATGAAGGAACTGGAAATTATGGAAGAGAGAAGAGAACTTTTAAGGCAGGAACATTACCAGAGGATGGAAATATTGAAAAAATAAATATTTAGATAGTCTCTAGAAAAACTTTATTTGTAATTTCACATTAAATATATTAGTAGTTAAGCTATCTTTCATTTCTCAATGGTTCAACTGAAAAATACATACTACATGTTTTATATACATAAATTTAATACATTCACTCGTTTCTCTCATTCAATAGGGCTTGGAAATACTGAGTAATAAAAACATGTCTTGTAGTATTGTTCAATTGTTCAACATTGGCATGCCTTGCATTTATTTCATTATTCACGTTATTTGTTACTTCAATTGCTGCTTCAATTTCTGCATTATCTGCTGCTGGTTCTTCTTCATTCATCATTATAGCAATATTATGCAGAACTGCACAAGCAACAACGACAGCTTCTACTTTATAAAGACTGAGTCTCACACCTGTTGCTAGAATTGGAAAACGCCTTTTGAGTACACCAAATAGCCTTTCAATTGGGTTCCGAGTTCTGATTTGGGCCTCATTAAATAAGTTCTCTGCTCTAGTAATTGGATTTGGAAGTGGAGTTATCAAATATGACTTGTTAGGATATCCACTATCTCCTACAAGCAGAGTGTCTCGAAATCTACCATTTTCGAAATCGTGTTTTATTCTCGAATTTCTAAATATGTTTGCATCGTGAGAAGAACCTGGCCATCGACAAACAATATTCCTAATTTTTAATGTTGCATCTCCTACAACTTGCACATTCAGTGAGAAGAATGAATTTCTATTTCTATAAATCTCAGCATTATGGCCACCTGGACTTTTGATTTTAATGAGTGTACAATCAATTGCTCCTATACACTTTGGAAATCTTGCAATATTATAAAAGCTATTTCTTACTACTTGCAATTCTTCTTCACTATCAGGCATTTTAATGTATTGACTCTTTAATCGTGCTAACTCTCTTAACACCTTATGCACAGTTCTACTTGCTGTTGATTTATCAATGCCACAAAAATCTCCAGCTACTTGTAGGAAACAACCAGTTGCCAGAAATCTCAGCGTAAGAAATACCATATCAGTTGGAGAAAGAGCATGGTTCCTGATAAAAAAATATTTTAATCATAATATCTACAATAAATATTCATGTTACCTACCTATCAGTCTTAGAAGATATATTTTCCGACAATTCCTCAAGTAAAAACTGTACAACTTCTTTTGAAAGTCGAAATCTAAATTTGAAATCTCTATCATTCCATTTTGTAAAATGATTTGGGCGTTCCCTATATGTTTGTGGCAGCCTTTCGCGATGAAAATTATTTACTAACTCCAAAAAGTCCTCGTCTTCCGTCAGCTCATTCAATAAATCCATAATAAACTTCGTAATTTCCAAAACACAATAAAGATGCTTATGAGTATCAAAAGTCACATAAATTACCACAGAACACTGTATATTTAAAAACTGAAGTAACAGTTTTAAAGAATTTATGTACCAACCTAAATTGATCGTCAATCAACTGAACTAGATTTGGTACAACCCATTGGTATGTGAACCACGTTCACCAGTGATTTACTGTTCAACTGAACTATCGGTGAACTGCGTTATGTACAACTGGCCCTTAGGGTGGGTTGGATGGTAAATAGTTGGAAAGAATAGTAGACAAGAGTTCAAAACTTGATCTCTGGTCAACACATTTTCTGTTTTATGGTGGACGATCAAACCAAGTTCAGCTGATTTGTGGTTCTGTCTGTTAGTACTATGTTGGTAGCTCTGGAGGTACGCGCTTGCTCCACAATATTGATTTTGTACGTTATTGCGCTGATTGGTTGATAAATAGAATTCCCGCATTTCCTATAATTTTGAATTTCTAGTCTATGGTGGTAGGTACTTAAAAGCGTGTGTTAGTGTTACTTTCATTATAAATAATATTGCTTGAGATTTTATTTTATTATATTGTCAAATTGTACTCTTAAAAACAGATGTTTGAAAAAGAAATCAAGGTAAATAAATAGTTATACATAATTTACAATAATATGAATAATTTTTTTTAAAAAAGGCAAATTTAGGGAATCGACAACTACAAAAAAAATAGCAAACAAATTAAAAAAAAAATATCTTCTTCTTCTTCTTTCTTTAATGTAAGCAATTTTGCTTGTTTTTCTTCGTATTCTCTGCCGTTCAATTATTGGAAAGGTTGTCGCTCCATCTCTTGCGGGGTCTTCCAACGCTTCGGCGCCCTAAGGGCGACTTGTCTCTAGTTATTTTGACCATTCTGTCGTCATTCATCCGGTCTGTGTTCGTTCCACTCTCTCTTTCTTCCCATAATCCATTCATTTACATTGTCTATTTTACATGTTCTTCTAATGTCCTCGCTTCTCTCCCTGTCAAAAAGTGTTTTTTCAGCGATCCTGCGCACTATTTTCATTTCGGTGGTTTCTAATATTCTCTTTGTGTTCGATGTATCTGGTCTAGTTTCCGCTGTGTATGTTAATATAGGTCGGATGACCGCCTTGTAGATTCGGGATTTGGTTTCGATTCCGATATATTTGTTTCGGAGGATTTTATCGTTCAGGTAAGTTGAGGTTCGTGCTGCTTTTGCCGCTTGGTTTCTTACTTCCGCCTCGATGTCACCGTATCCTGATATTTCTATGCCTAGGTATTTAAATTTCATCTCCTGTTGTATAATTTTATCATCCACAACCAGTTTGCATCTGATAGGTGTTTTTGAAGTGGTCACGCATTTCGTCATTGCTGCAGATATCTTCATTTTAAGACTTTTTGCCGTTGTGTTAAATTTGAATAGTAATCTCTGTAGGTCATCTTCGTTTTCTGCAATCAGAACAGCATCATCGGCATAGCATAGGATTTTGACGTCTTTCTTTCCCATTTTATAACCTTTCAGGTTACGAGTGCTTTTTATTATTTTGTCCATAACAATGTTGAACAGTAAAGGGCTAATGGAACCTCCTTGTCGAATACCACTATTTACAGAAATTTTTTCGGTAGTTGTGCCATTAATTTTGGCTTGTATTTTGTTTCTCTGGTAAATATTTTCGATGGTTTTTATGATGTTTTATGGGATTTGCCTGTTGTATAGGAGGTGTACCACGTCCTTCAGTTGTATTCGGTCAAACGCCTTTTCCAGGTCTATAAAACACATGAAGGCTGGTTTGTTATACTCGATGGATTTTTCAGTTATTTGTCGCAGGACAAATATCGCATCAGTACAAGATCTTCCTGATCTGAATCCTTGTTGTTCGTCGCCCAATGTGGTGAGTTCATTTATTTTACTTGTTATAATCTTTGTTACTAGCTTTAAGGTTGTATTTAGAAGGTTTATGTCTCGATAGTTTGCGGGTATATTTTTGTCTCCTTTTTTAAACAGTAAGATTGTGGTACTTAAGCGCCATTCGTCCGGAATTTTTGGGTGTAAAAGGATTTTGCGAATTATGGCTGTTAGCTGCTGTTTCAGGCTTCTCCCGTCATATTTAAGAAGTTCATTTGGAATACCGCCTGGGCCTGGACTTTTTCTGTTCTTAATTTTCATTAATGCCGTTTCTATATCCTTTTCTTCTATTTCAGTTACTTCGTTAGTTGCGATTTCTGGGGTGTCTGGTATGCTTTCAGTATCTTCTTTTTTGTATAGTTTTTTAAGATACTTGACCCAAGTCTCTTTCGTTATGTGGTTTGTGCTAATAAATTCACTTGCTTATTTTCTCTGGCGTCTGATGAATCTCCACATCTGTTTTTGGAGGCCATAAAAGTCATTTTCCATTTTTCTCGAGAAGGATTCCCAATACTGTTCTTTTATTTGCCTTACTAGTTTGTAGGTGGCATTTCGTACCCTCTTATAATCATTATAGGCTTCAGGCGTTTTAGTTGTAATGTATTTTAAATAAGCCTTTCTTTTTTGATGCATTGTTCTTCGACTTCGTTGCAGAACCATGGGGTTTTATTGGGGCCGTGTTTTTGTTGTTTTATATTTCGGGTGCCAAGAGCTTCCGTTGCAGCTTCTATAATATTTCGTTTTAGTTTCTTCCAACTTTCATTTATTTCTTCGGCTTCGCTTATTGGGTTCTTGTCAACTTTTTCCTGTAATCGTTTTTGATACAGTTCTATTATACTAATATCCCAAAGTGATTCAACACATATTTTTTGTGTTTGTGTGCCTGGTTCTATTTTTTCCTTATTTTTTACTTTCATCCCTTTTTTAATTTTTCCTAGTAGTAAGCTGTGATCACTGCCCACATCAGCCGAATTTAGGAATCTTATATCCTGTATTTGTGTCGGGTGTACAGACCTGTTAGTTACGATGTAGTCAATTGTCGATTGTTGTTCTCGGGTATTTCTGAACGTGTACTTGTAGTTTATTTTGTGATCAAAGAAGGTGTTATTAATTCTTAGATTATTAAGTGAGCAAACATTTATCATAAGCTGTCCATTATCATTTAGCACCTCTTCATTAAATCGTTGTTTTACACCTGGAACTATTTCATTGCCTATGCGAGCATTAAAATCCCCTAGTACTATCATTGGTTGATTCTGCGGTAACATTTCGATAGTATTTTGTAATTGGTCGTAAAAGTCTTCCCGCTCTTGTTTTGGCTTGTTGTCTTCAGGCGCGTACATGGACATAACAATGAACTGTTTGAGTTTAAGAACTATTATACGTGAGGATATATACTGACATTCCTCAAAATGTTCTTTATATCTTTTATGTATTGCCACTGCTACTCCTTCCTTTGCTCGTTCATTTTTGTCTACTCCGCTATATATGATTATATAATAACCATATAGCCTTTGACCCCTTCCTTTTTTCTTTGTCTCTTGTAGTGCACAAATGTCGATATTGTTGTCCCCTAGTTCCTTAGTGACTTCTTGTTCTTTGTTGTTAAGTGTTTTTATGTTCCAGGTGGCGAAGCGAAGTACATTTCTCTTTTTCCAAATCGTTCTTCTTTTTCGTGCATGGTTCGTCATCTTTACATCCATCCTTGTCCGAGGCAGAGTTTCGGTTCTGTGAGCCTGTTGCTGTTTTTACCTTGGGCAGAGAGCTGGCCTGACCCATGAACCCTCCTTCTTTTTCCGGGCTTGGGAACGGCAACATAATCACAAGGCTACTCGGTTCACCCCGCGATCATGTAGGCGGAGTTGAAAAAAATATGTTAGATGAAAATAATCTAAAGTTTGCACAATAAAATTGACCACGAGTGGGAAAACCCAATTTAAAAATGCAGCATATGAAAGAAATTGATGAAATGGAAATTAAAAAAAAATTGGAAATAGAAATTCTGTTAAATAAATTGAATAACTATAGGAATAAGTTTTCTTTACACAATAGTTTAAATTTTGTAATATGTTAGTAATTTTTTATAAATATGAACATTTTATTTACTAATTACACTACTGTACATAATATACCTACAATAAATTTTTTTAATTAAAGTTGACTAATAATATTTACACTACCTTTGACGTAAAAGTCTTGGAAAATAATTGTTAACTGATTTCTGCCTTAATACATTTACGCGTTTATATCATCATCTCAAGGAATATCAGGATTAATGCGATTAATAGCCTGTATTCGCGTATTCAACACAAAATTCAAACAAAACAAGTATTGTGAAAAATTCTTAACCTCAACTTTACTAGTAAACAACGCCGGTTGATCCACAATCAGTCCTGATCTGGGAGTTAACTCGGAACTGTCGGCGAATTTCGTGATCGGCTGTTTAAACCATTAATCAACACTGACCGTACAACGCAGTTTCAGATGGTGATCTTAAGGTCACGGTCACGGTTCCGCGGTCAAACAATTTGCGAAAATTCGGTGTTTGTGCATATTATTTGATCGTCAATGGGACTGTTTGATAGTTGTGCAAACTATTTGAGTAAAATCGGTCTGGATCGAAATCTTTTGCGCAAACGACCCTTGTTTGACTACCTGTTTGACCATGGATGGTAGTATTGTGCAAACTTCGGATCAGTATACGGAGATATTGCTTCTCTCCTGTTCGTGGTGATTTTCTGTATGAAGGAAGTAACCATTTCGAGTAACTTGCTGAACGTAGCTGCGTCCATTCGAAGGTAGTTTCTGTAGTCCGCAGCTGAGGTAAGCCTGAGCTCTGTAACCAAGCGGTCATGACGAAATTTATTCCTCTTCAGAAGCCAACTCTTCACCCCCACGTTTGGCTTTCTTCTTTTTTTAGCACGTTTTTCTGTCCCCAGTGCAAGGTTAATCGTGGCACAACAATCTTCAGTGTCTGACATGCTAATTTCTAATTTGTAAACATAATTGACAAAAGTCTCGATTGGAACTCTTAAGCCACCATAAATACTTTTATCGGCATCATATGCTTTATAATAGGTGAATAATTGACTTATATCCAATTTATCACATTCTTTAGAATAATCAATACATATTTTACATCCATGAATGGTCAGGGTTGTTTTCATTAAATAGCCACAAACATAATTAAATGCAAATTGAGTGGTGACACTTCTTTTCTATAATCATAATCTGGAAGTGATATTGCTTCAGTTTTAAAGTCATCATCACTCTCAGAAACGGTGACACCTAATGCTCTCAAGTTTATCAAAAGTCCATTTAGGTTGCCACCTTGCTGTCTAACACTTCCAAAAATTTTTTAAAACGCAATCTATTAATTCTTCTGGTTTGTTAATATTTGAAATCTGTATCTGAGAGCTTCTCCCAGAGATTTCTGAAAGTAACATTTTATAAATTTAAATTTCAAAGTGATGACCTCCCCTTTTTTGTTCAAGATTTTCAAATTTTTTAAAAATGTCATCATTTTATTCATAAAATTTATCTGAAATTCAGCCGCCTCAAAAGCTTTTTGAATTTGTTTTGGTTGTGCAAACTAGATGAGTACAACAAATCCAAAAGTTTGTTGAACTTTTTTATTATTTCAATGGTTGTGAAGCTTCTGCAGGATGTGCACCTAAACTTAATTAAGTATTCATACCACAAGCAACTGTATTGTTGAGAGCTTAAAGAGCAGCATTACTTTCATCTTCTCAAAATTGAATGGATAGATATGGGAATTAGTTAATTTTGGTGCACTTCTGTAAAACTGTTGCTTGTCACGTTCATAATAATTATATGCTTTCACAAATGACCAGGATGTATCTTTTTCATACAAAAAAAATGTATTTTTGTTCAAATTCTTTCTATTGGCTTTGATTAAGTGGCATGTATCAAATATAAACAATATTAATATACCACACAATTTAAATTTAGGATTATCTGATGTTACTCCAAGAGAATTTGCCAGTTCAATGAACTTAGACCCCATATCACTTATGAGGACTTCTACATGTAAACCTGTAATCATTAATTTAGAAACACACTTTTCAATAAGTGGATATAACTTTTTCGCTCCAAATTGTGATCAGTGAAAACATAAGCAATCAGTTGTTTCCAGTTGCGGTACAAATCTCTTGCCATGATTACCAGAGCATTTTGAGCAATTGCAACATCTTTTTCTTCACCTTCAGTTAGTCCAACAATTTTATCACATCCAGTGTGGTAAAAATAAGTTAGATTTCAGAGACATTTTATCAATACAAAGCGTAGGTACAATGCTTGTCCTGTGGCAACATTGTTTTAACTTTTATTTCCAGGGCTGTGAATATTGCATCATTATCCAAACCAGGTTTGCAAACAAGTTTTGCTGTAATTCTCTCAGTAAGCTCCTTTGTGTAGGAAGACGTAACAGCTTACTCATGAATTTGTAGGCTCGAAGTCTCAAAAAATAGAATGACAAAGCAAATTGCTTATAGTCTACTGAATATCTTCTGCCTAAGGGTTTTATATCTCCCAATACTGCCTGAGCTTAAACAATATCTGCTAGAGGTTTTTTCAAAAACTTATTACATAAAGTATTAAACTTCTGAAGACTTGACTTCTGATGTTTCAAGGTGACCTTTCTTTTCCCTTCTTCAATGCCTTGATTTTAGCTCTTAACTTTTTCTTTCTGGGACTTTTGAAGCTCAAAATGGCCGATGACTGTGTAGACCAGTGGTCGTCAACCTTAAACAGCGACAACGTTGCGGTGAGCGATCTGCCGCTGACGCTATCAAGCTAGAATCGGCTAGAACCGACCAGCCGGACCAGCGCGTTAGTGTTCGAGAACGATCTGGATTGCTTTGAACGGGATAAATACGCACGGCGCAGCGACATTGCGCTTAGTTTAAAACTGAACGCGTAACCAACGTCCAGCGGTTGGGTTAGTAGAAAACAAAAAATAATATTATGGCAAGCAGTTGTAAGAAGGTAAAGACATACCACTTTTATTCGGAATGGGAAGAACAATACTTTTTACAGAAGTTAAAGATAAAAATGTGTGTTTGTTATGTAATACTTCGGTCTCCGTTGCTAAAAAAGGAAATATTGAGAGACATCATAAAACTGTACATTCTAATTTTGAAAAATCATTCCCACTACATTCTGCCGACAGAAAGGAGAAACTGAAACAGTTAAAAAAGCAGTTAATTGGACAACAATCAATATTTTTAAGAACAGTCGACAAAAATAAGGCTGCAACTGAAGCATCGTACCGTGTGTCCCAGATAATTTCACAAAAAAAGAAACCTTGTGAAGACGGGGAAATGATAAAACAGGCGTTTTTAGAAGCTGCTGATTCGTTATTTGCCAACTTTAGAAATAAAGACGAGATAGTTTCAGCTATAAAATCTATGCAACTTTCTGCTAATACAGTGATGAGACGCGTAGAAGTAATGAGCAATGTTATTTTTTTACAGTTAAGAACTGACTTAGATAACTGTGTTTATTTTTCACTTCAACTGGATAAATCAACAGATGTCGTTAACACTGCCCAGATGGGCGCGTTCGTCAGGATGGTTTTTAGTGATTATACGATTAAAGAAGATCTTTTGAAGTTTATTCCACTGAAAGGACACACAACTGGACAGGAGTTGTTTTCTCATTTAAAAAATATTATTTCTTCCGAGAAAATTCCAATATCGAAAATGGTAGGCTTGACAACCGATGGCGCTCCAGCTATGTAGATTCACTTTCTTTAGCGGTAATTAATACTACTCGTATAAAGAATGTCTCTCATTTGTCAAAAAATGAGAAGAAATTTCTTGATACAGTTATTAGGAAGTTTAAACTCATTAGTCCGGAAGATAGGATAGGTAGAACGCTTTTATTAGAACATTTTATTGACACGGGTAATAGTTTGCTATTTAAACAACGTCAATATCCATTAACCCAAGCTATGCAAGTAATTTTAGAAAAAGAAGTTCAAAATTGGCTTAAGTTAGAAATTATACAGGAAAGTAAATCTTCATATTGTAGTCCTATTTGGTTAGTACCTAAAAGTGATGGTAATTTTAGAATTTGTTTTGATGGCAGGAAACTTAATAATTTAACTTTAAATAAAGATGCTTATGCCTTGCCTCACAATGAGATTGTTTTAAGCCAACTTAGAGATACTCGATTTATCTCTAGTATCGATCTGAGACATGCATTTTATTAGATTCCTTTAGAAAAATCATCACGTCCAAAGACTGCTTTTGCTGTCTGAGGACTTGGTCTGTTTGATAATGTTACAACACAGTTTGGATTAGTGTCTGCTCCGGCTTCAATGTGTAGACTAATGGACTTAGTTATTGGTCCATCTTTGGAACCTTTTTGTTTTTACTATTTGGATGAAATAATTATTTGTACTGCTACTTTTGAGAAACACATTGAGATTTTATATAAGGTTTTTGAGAAATTAAGAGACGCTAATTTAATTGTAAATCTTGAGAAATGTAAATTTTGCCGCCCTTCATTAAAATATCTTGGTTATGTTTTAGATGAAAATGGATAACGTACAGATCCTGATAAGGTCTCTATAATTTGTGAATACCCAGTTCCGAAAACAACTACTCAAGTTCGTAGATTTTTAGGAATGGTATCGTACTATAGGAGATTTCTCAAAGATTTTTCAACTTTGTCTGCACCCATATCAGATCTTCTGCATAATCGCAAAAAGAATCAACCCATAACTTGGACGTCAAAAGCTAATCAAGCTTTCGAACGTATCAAAGTCACATTAACAACAACACCAATTCTTACTAGTCCAGATTTCACTAAGGATTTCTTTTTGATGTGTGATGCTAGTGACGTAGGAGTAGGAAGTGTACTCTTTCAAATGAAAGATTGTTTGGAACACCCTATAGCCTATATGAGTAAGAAACTTGCAAAGGTTCAGAGAAACTATAGTACGACTGAGCGTGAATTGCTCGCAGTCTTATTAGGCATTGACCATTTTAGATATTACCTGACTGGCAGAAAGTTTACGGTTATTACAGATCATTCTTCGTTAGTTTGGCTTAATAATATGAAAAAACCTTCACCTCGCCTTGCACGCTGGATCCTCCAGTTATCTCAATATGACTTCTCTATTGTTCATCGCAAAGCCACAGGCACCGTTGTTGCTGATGCTTTGTCGCGTATTCCTGAAGTTAATATATTAGATATTTCTTTGTTAGAACCTTATACTTGGTATAAGAATATGATTAGTAAAGTTCAGACTTCACCTGAAAAGTTTCCAAACTTTAAAGTTTACATATTTAATAGATTTGAGTCTTTTAGTAATGTTAGCAATTGGAAAATAGTTGTACTGACGAAGAATAGAGAGTTATCTTGAAAGAATTTCATGATCAACCTACTTCAGCCCATTTTGGGATTTATAAGACTTTAGCAAGAATTTGTGAATTGTACTATTGGCCTAAGATGAGACAATCAGTTTATCGTTACGTCAAACGTTGTAAAGTTTGCGCTTCATGCAAACCTACAAATTTACCTCAAGCGGGTCTAATGTGATCTTATAGGACCGTATCCACGTTCCCATACGGGTAATCAGTTTGCGTTAGTGGTAGTAGATTGGTTTTCAAAATTCACTTTAATTCATCCTATGCGTAAAGCAACGGCTCCTGCTATAGTAAAAATTTTAGAAAATATGGTATTTTTAGTTTTTGGCGTGCCACAAATTGTTTCAGTGGACAATGGAAAACAATTTACTAGTACCTTATTTAAAGCCTTAATGGACCAATATTCTGTACAGAAAATTTGGTACAATGCAAATTTCCATCCTCAAATAAACCATACTGAACGAGTAAATAAATCAATTGTAACCGCACTTAGGTCATACAGTTATAAGGATCATCGATCATGGGATAAGGAAATCTATAGGATTGTATTTTTTGGATTTTGAATTTTTGTTAAGGCACTAATGTTCTTAGTGACCATTCATTGATTAGTAGAGTAGAGTCAAATTTAAAGTTGATCCTCCTTATAAGGACTGGTCCCAATCAGGTCGGGTTGCCGATATAGCAATATATCCATTTAATATTGGACCTGAAATTTTTTTTTCTCTTTCTTGTTTGAGTTTTAGAATTTTGTTACCACAAAAATCTTTTTAGTTTAAAGTTTTAAATTGTAGTAGCTTTGATATTTAGCTAGTTATCAGTTAACCCTATAAGTTTAAAGACTTATAGATTATTTAGTTTAATAACCCTCTTACAAGGCTTGCTCCCAATTAGATTGGTTGCTGCTAACCACATCGGCTAATTAAACTTGGGTGAATTTAGTTAGTTAAGTCTATAAGATGTTTATGGACGATCTTGTTTAAAAAACTCTTATTTTTCTCCTTCTTATACTTGGTTGCTGCTAACTATTTAAACCTTGGTAAAACTCTAAATTGGATCTATGGTCCATTACCTTCGATCTCAGTTAGTTAGTGGTTAACTCTATAAGTTGTTTGAAAGTTTATAGTTAGCCTGGTTTAAGAACTCCCATATTTTTTTTGTAAGGTTGCTGATAACTATGCTGTTTATCTAAATCTTTGGAAAAAAAAACTTAGTTTAAATTTTGGTTAGTCACTTTTAGTTAAAGTTCAGTTTACGAGTTGAAAGTTTATAGGTGCTTTTTCTAAAAAAACCTTTCATATCTTTAAAGTTAGATATGTCCCTGGAGTGTGTAAAACCCTCAACAAACTTTTGTATTTTTGAATTTTAAATTTTTGTTAAGGCACTAATGTTTTTAGTGACCATTCATCGTTTGGTAGAGTTGAGTCAAATTTTAGGTTGGTCCTCCTTATAAGGACTGGTCCCAATCAGGTCGGGTTGCCGATATATCGATATATCCATTTAATAATGGACCTGTACACTTTGGTAAGGAACCAAAAAGAAATTTTATTTCTATTTCTTGTTTTAAATTTTGGATTCTTGTTACGGCACTAATGTGACCATTTAGTATTATTTAACGTAGAGTCAAATTTCAGGTTGGTCCTCCCTATAAGGACTGGTCCCAATCAGGTCGGGTTGCCGATATAGCAATATATCCATTTAATAATGAACCTGTAAACAAGCGAGGAATTGGTTTTTTTTTGGGCTTTACTTTGATTCTGGTATACCTTGATAGGTTTTAGTTAGTACCTAGTTAGTTAGTTTTGGTTACTTTTGGTTACTCTTGGTTGAGCATCACTCTCCAAGAGTATGTTTATTGGCTAATCTCTTTAGGATAGTTTTTTTCTCCCAGTATTAGGGGTAAATTTTCCTACTCGAAATTTCAAAGGCCGGATCTGGTCACATTCTATACATATTTAAGTGGTGGGAGTCTTTCGACCCAGGTTGGTTCAAAGTGTGAAATCTAGTCTTGAGTTAGTCTACTTCTTGGCGTTAATTTGGAAGGTTGATCAGATTAAATTCTCCATCCGCTGACTTGCCGTTTCGAGGGGAAGGCGTATTTAATGGTGAGATTTTTTATTTTATTTTTATTTTATTGGTTTCTTATTAGTTAGTTTAAATGATACATTGTTTTAGTGGTTGGCCTTCTTACTTCTTCTTTTCTTTTTTCTCCTTCTTCTTCTCTTGTTGCTGTTCCGAGGGATGCCTGGCGTAGAGACTGGCTGTGGTCGGCAGGGCAGTTCCCCCAGGATGGGGCCCTCTCATTGAGATTGAATGTGCTGAGCTCTGCGATCGTCCTTAATGTGAATAGCTATGGTGCGTTTTTTTTTGGTGGTTGGGACTGCATACGCGCTGTCCCGGTGGTAGGACGTCTGTTCGCCGGATGATTTGGACAGCTTTTGGTTTTGGAAAATTATAGATTAGTACTTTTTTTTTCACTGGATTTATTTCCAATTTTTCTGCTCCTTAATTTAATTTTATTTCGATTGCTGCTTAAATTGTTAAGGTTAAAATTATTTCTTTACGCTATATGTAGTTAAAAATTGTCTAAATTTTTTCTACCTTTATTTTAAATAACCTGAATACATTATAGTTTTTTTTATTGTTTTCTAAAAGATAAGAATCGGATTTTGCAAATAGCATGTGAAAATACGTTAATTAGTAAAGGGTACTAAATTTAGGGTAAACTATTGAATTTGTTTGGGGTACCTGTTTTTAGCGATTTTTGATTGCAAAAATCGCTTGGCGCCCTTACGTGGTTTTCTTAGTTTGGTATTCGGAAAAAAAATGATTGTATAGATCCGTGAACTGACCTATACAATCCCCCAAATTGAATTCAATAGCGAAATCAAGTATCCACGAACCCCTGAGGATATCAGTAATAATCTTTATAAGTTTTAGTAAATTAAGAAAATAATTATTATAAGTTTTAGTAAATATAGATATTCAATATTTTTTTGATTCCGTAACAAATTGACAGTTTTAAGAAATTTAGATATGATTAATAGATAATTTTTCTTTCTTTCGTAACAATTGCCGACAGCTTTATTTATATAGAAGGAAAATTCACATCAACAAATGAAACCTTACCATGCTATCTTTCAAACAACGCTTTAGCATTTTTAATCGATGAAATTTGCTATGAAATGGGAGGTGAACAAATTGCCGTTGTTCGAAAACCAGGAATAACTTCAACAATGAAAAATATGATTTCATTCGGACAATCACATTCTCACACACTCTTGACGACTGGTTGGGAACTTTCAAATACGAAGCAGGATATCCTCGATGTAACTAGTCACGTGTTCAATGGGAAGCTTCCGCTAAAGTATTTGATGGGTTTTGCTGAAGATTACAAGAAAAGTATCATTAATGCCAAACAGGAACTAATTTTAATATTCGCCCGTTCATTCAAGAATTCCTATATTGGAGATGTTGACGCTAATGTGGAAATCACAAAGATCGAGTGGAAGATACGTCATATTGTACCCGACAACAAACAAAAGTGGAAATTGTTCAATAGAATCAATAAGAGCGAGCTGAATACAAAAATCAAATTGGTTTACCGTATGTGGGATCTGTACGAATTACCCTCATTAAGTAGCACATCTTCCGATATATGGGGAGTAAAAACAACAAACAGTTTGGAAACACCCCGATTTATTATCATCGGTTTTTAAAATACGAATGCATCCGAGAACAGAACAATGGATGTAACGAAATTTATAAATGCAGATATAAATAATATCCGTGTGTATTTGAACTCTGAAGTGTATCCATACGAGCGTTGGAATCTGTACAGAGATAGAAAATTAACCCCATCAGCATACTATGCATATGAAAACTTTCAACGTAGGTACTATGACAAGAATATGAGTGAACCACTTATGGATATCAAACAATTTCAAGACAACCCCTTATTCATCATCGATTGTTCCCACCAACCGAATGCTACAAAATCATCCACAGTGGATATCAAGTTGGAGTTTGAAACGAGAAAATCTAAATTTATCTAAATTTGAAATTTATTGTTTTGACTGTAATTGGATGTATCAAATTTGTCTATATTGTTTCTAATAAAATCATAAAAATTATCTGTATTTACTTTTATTATTAGAGAATTTGTCTGTATATAAACGTGAAGCATTAACACCAAATTCTCTCTCGATGCAACCATAGTAAAAATCTTGGATAACTCGAGAATGCTAAAGCCCAAGTACAATGGTCTATCATAATGTGCTTTCACTTTACTCATTTCAATGGTAACAAACTCTTCTGCGAAAATCGTACAATTTTTAAAGTTGGGGCGAGCAATAAGTGCACCAGCGCCAGGTCTTTGTTTAGCATTGGCCCAATGTGTGACAAGTCTAACATCCACTCTATTGTCAACGTTTTCAATAGTCTTCCCATAAACTGTATTGTTCATTAATTTATAGAAATCCTTTGCAGATTGATTGTTTGCCCTATCACGCATTTCAGTATTGACATCAATATAAGGCTTCATCCAATATGACTGCTTGAATTTTAATACTCTAAGAGTGCACATTACGATTAAATCATTGTCAATGGCCTGTTTTAAATTTTTATAGTGTACTATATACTTTCGCTTGTCATTCAAATTTGGAATCAGTTTTGGAATTTTACTCTTAGAATTTGGTGGAAATATACTCTCTACCAGAAAAGGGAGATCTTTGTTTATCATGCAATTCTTGAGGATAATGAACGTCAACTTCAAAAACACACCCATATGCACTATTGTCAGCCACAGACATCACATCTAAATTAATTATTTCCCCACTAGTTAGCCATGTAAAGCCACCTGTGGGTAATGCCTGTGACATACTATGTCCATACAGGTTTGTTGCATCCAAATACGTAATGAAAGATTATGCTTTATTGGGGTAAAAATCGGGTAAAAACCTATTATTTGCAACTTGTTATCTATCACTACATTGAGCAACACCGCCACGTATACTCTTTTTGAAGAAATTTATCATATCAATGTCGGTGAGAAGTTCCAATTTCACATCAGTGTATTTCAACATTGCATCCCAGGATAAGCCCGGTGCTGTGTAATACTGGGCTGGATCTAATTTATAGGTATTCAAACATATTTTTCTGAAATTTTCGAATTGTCACAAAGCAGTAATACATCTGACTTCAAATATAAATCTGAATAATCCCCTAAACTTGTGCAATCGAAAAGATGCCAAACAAGTTTAGCTTTCATGTAATCTTCATCACATACATGTTGCTCATTCAAGTTGTCATAAAATTGCTCCTTAGATGGTAAATGTTGAACATTTAATTTGTCAACGTTATCAACAAAATACTATAAGGAAAAACACCTTTTTGCCTCATCAATTGTAATTTTTCGATTTCAGGAAAATGTTTCAAAATTTCTTTACATTGATCATCGCTTAAATTGGCACCCAACTTGTCCAATGAACTTGCCATAAATCTAAAACTATCTACAAATCTCATTCTAAAAAAGGTTTTTTTATTTTACCATTATTTTACCACTTTTTTAAGACGAATACGATAGCGTGTATGAAATTCCTCAATCGTCTTTTGTTATTCCGCAATCCACCTTAACTTTTTTTTTTATGACCGCCATATTGGATTTTTTGATTTTTGGAAAGAGTGTAAAAGTTCCAATCTAGTGATGTCTAAGTGCATGTTTCTCAGGTTCATTCCGAGATTATTTAGTTTGAATTATTATTGTTAGGGACCACTTCCGGTTAAACCAGTTATAGAAGGATGAAACGTCAAACAAACACGACGGTTGCCGAATAACCTTGCTTGACAATAAACAAAGTTCATGCGTATATTCTTAAGCGGGAGTATGTGATCATGTTGAAGAAGTAAAGGTGTAGTTGGATAACATCGGAACTCGACATCCGCTTCGTTGGGAATAAAATGGGGACCTTTGACAAGTTTCTTTTTTTAATAAGTGATCTTTACCATGATATGACTACGTTCTTACTGTTTATGGGCACATATTGCTTGTTAAAGAAAATAAGAAAAAAATACTTTATTAAAAAAACATTTTTTTTAATAAATTTATAACAAATACGACAATAATTTACTTTCTCTTTCTGTCACTACTCTTTTACCTACTTTTTCAACATACACATTTAAATCTATTATAAAGTTTCCAAGAGACTTGGGACCTGAACATTTCTTGGCTATTTCTTCAATACATTGGTTATCCACGTCCACGTCAAATTTGTGTGTTGCTGCAATAGAATCTATTTCTCCTAAGCGAATAATAGAAATATTTACAGACACTATCCACCATATTACATACTTTGTATTTAAAATTTCAATTCCAACACTAAAAGAAATATTCAATTTATAGTTAAAAACAAAAGGAAATCAGCACATTTTGAAGCACAGTTTGTACAGACGAAAACAAGTAGTTTATTTTTATTTACTTACGTTAAATCGGGATTCATCCTAAATTTATGAGTAGGTCCATATTCCTCTTCAAGTAGCTTATATTCTTTATAAAAGTCAACCAGGTCTACTACACTCATACAAATATAATCCAGTAATGTCAGTAGATCAAACTTAGCACCGAGAGTTGCACGTAAGTTTTCGCTATTTAATTTTTCATCAAGAACTTTAAAAAGGTAAAAATAAACAGGCAACGCATCTTCTGAAAAATAATTGTAATTAAATCATATTAATTTATTGGGATCGAATCTTTTACCTTTTAAATTAACATAACTTTGAATATCCTCTACCGATTCCGAATCGGGATGTACTTTAACTTTAAACGGAACAATTCTATCCAACGTAAAAAAATAATAAATATTTTCTACAGATTTATGGAATTCCCAATAATAGTCGCACCTTTAACAAACACATGACAATTCTTTAAATGTAGCAGGCAATAAACGGGGAGGATATTATACATTTTATAGTAATTTGAATACCTTGAAGCTGCTTCCTTCACTCTTTCTTCCAAGCTTTTAGGAACTTCAAAATCAGATAAGATAGACTCTTCACCAGTATTACTTTCAGCATTTGGGGTACCATCACTAAATCTATTTACATTGGAATCACTCAAGTCTTCCGATTCCTCTAGTTCCTCTAACTCTATTAATTCTAATTCGCGAAATTTTAGATCTTTAAGTGACCGTATGATTCTTTCGTTTGTTGCATCTAGCTCTTTAGTTAAATCCTCCGATATCTTGGAAACTTTGACTTTTGGTAATTTACATCGCTCCAGAAATTCATTATAAAGTCTCTCAGTTGCAGTAAATGTGGGATTTAATACTGAATTTTTTACGCATGCAACATTGGCGGTACCATTTAGTTCACTTTCATTTAATTTTGGTATGGAAATAGTTTCTTCCCTTACCAATTGAGAAGTTTCTATGGTTTCCTCTAGATGAGGGGTTATGTCACACAAGCCAATGGTATTTTCTGCTTGAATTCTAATCAAATTATTGTCAATACAACCCTTATTTGGTGACGTTTGAGAAAGATGGTCTTCTGCATTTAATGGCAGCAATTTATTTTCTTCTTCGAGATACTCTCCAATACTCTCTATAAAAAAGTTAAAATTTGCACAAAATTCACGAGTTTTTTGCTACTGGCAAGCAGGGTTGTAAAAGTGCTAAGTTATACATTTACTACAAACTACAACGAATATTTGTTACTTTTTGATAAACAAGACAATTACAACAAATGTCATTCTTGTTGAATGGGATGTCGAGAGGTAAAAATCCTTGCTACGCTGATAATGCAGTTTTGATAGAGGAACATGAAGATGATCTGCAGAGGCTTCTTTATACATTTAACACAGTTGCTAAAACGCTCGGGATGACAATATCAATATCTAAGACGCAATGCATGACCACATCTTAGACACCTCTGAGATGTAAATTAGTGGTTCATAACAAGACAGTACATCAAGAGATAAGATACTTTTTTAACACTCAGTATATTGATTACCCTTATTTCATATTGCCAATTGCTGCTTTATCTATAAATAAAATGTAGTGAATAACATAAACAATTCATTAGGCATCACTTAAATATACTATAATGTTAGCACTTGAGAACAACCAAAATTCAAGTAAGTCTTTAACAGAGTATTGTACAATATGTAAATTTAAATAGCATCGTCATGGCAGACATATTTTCACGCAGGTAATGTCAGTAAGATACTTGGGTATAGAAATTTCAAGCTTCGGCGACATATAACCAGAAGTAAGAGCACAAGCTATTAAAGCAACAAGAACGGCTGCACAAAACAATTTTTCGTAACAAGCACCTCAAAACAGAATTATTAGCCCGTATTTACAAAACTGCTATTAGACCCATAATGACCCAGAAACAAGACCCTAAACATCAAAAACAAGCCAAATTATGGAAACAACAAAGATAAAGATAATTCGAAGAATAGCTGGAAAAACACTACGGGACAGGGAAGAAGCGCGGATATCAGACAAACATGCCAGATCAAGAATATCAACGACTGGATGCTAAGTAGAAAAATTGAGTGGAATGACCATATCACACGTATAACAGAAGAACAAATAGTGAAAATTGCCAAAGATAAATAACATTCGGGGAGGCGAAGCAAAGGAAGGCCTCGGAAACGAGTGGCAATCTACCTCCATAAAGCAAGTTACGATGAGGAACAGGTTTTATGCCTAATTAGAAGAAAGAAGAAGAAGTCATTCTTGTCAAAAACTATTTCCATACAAAGAATTTGAAGTTACGTTCTCTGTTGATGCTTTGCATACTACCTTTTTAATACCTTTAACATAGTCTTTAATAGAGTTATAGAATCAAAGACAACACAAATATTTTATATATAACACGATGAACACAATCTTCTACCAAAAACCTTCACGAAATCAGTATCTGACAAGCTGATTTAAATTTGACAGAGGTTTGTTTGGAATCAATTTTTGACAAGAATAACACTCTTGTGACGCATTACTTTCCTTGTCTATTCACTTTTGTAGTTTGTTTCTGTGATTAAAAAAATTTAAATTCCACATTTAAATTTTTCACAGTGATGACAGTTAATTTTCTAAATCACATTGTTCACCCAATCAAAAAAAACTATGGGTAAGGTGCACGTGACAGCTTAAATATGGACGAAAAAGCTCGAGATTCTTATATCTTCTAATAAGTGGCTCTGCTACAGTCAACATAAATCCTACTTTTCAACACTTAAATATTAATGTTTAGTCTTTAAAAATCACTGATAACACCATAAGCCTAAATAATTGTCAAATAACTTACTCTAAACTCAAAAAAGCTCAGAAAACCAAAATTGTTAACCAAACACAACGGGAACTTTACCTATCTCAAACAGTGACGTACTGACGTCACTGTTTCGTAAAAACTTAAGAAATTTCCATGCTGTGCACCTCACACATTCTTTATAATAACTTTATTTTTTGTTAGTACTGTCTAGAACATTGGTGCAAAGTAAAGACCTCTAGAAACAAGATGTGTTGAGTAAGCCGGTTTAAAATTAATAAGTTGAACGAAAAATATTAAAATTACAACAATTTAGCTTCCTAAAATCTCTAGTAGTAAACTTGGCGTCAACTAAGATAAAGCCATTAACGTCATCGATATCGTGACGCTTTTTTAATCTTTGTTGGAGGAGTGGTAGCGTACCAGACGACTGGTGCAAGTCTGTTATCGTGCCACTTTACAAGGAAAAAGGTTCGCAGCAGGACTGTAATAACTACCGAGGCATAAGTTTACTTAGCATCGTCGGTAAAGATATTGGTTAAGAGTGACGAATGAAACTGAGGAGATGATATGGGATGTGCAAGCAGGATTCAGAAGAGGAAGGAGATGTATGGATCAGGTCTTTTCATTACGGGGTATAGTCGAAAAATTCTTGGCTAAAAGTCAAAAGGGGATGTGTGGCTTCGCCATGGCTGTTTAACTTATACATAGACGATTGTTTAAAAGATATAAAAGAGAATGCGTATGGATTTGATAATTAACGATTTGATCGTAAAATTCCTTCTTTACGCCGATGAACAAGTAATATTAGCGTTATCTGAAGAGGAGTTGTAGGCGATGGTTAATGTTATGCACGTTGCCCTAAAAATCAAAGGAATGAAAATAAATATAAGTAAAACGAAAGTAATGGTTTTTGAAAGGGGAGAAAGCATGACAAACTGCGAGGTGCTGAGTAAGGGAGAAAAAGTGGAACAAGTAAATGAGTTTGTATACTTGGGTTCAATGTTTACGAGAGACGGAAAGTATGACAATGACATTGAACAAAAAAAAATAAACTTTATGAACAGCACGTCTGACTATGCATAAAGGAGTGCTGGTTTATTCATTAATGTACGATAGTAAATGTTAAGTTTGGCAGCAGAAGCATGAAAATAAGATTAATGCTACGGAGATGAGTAGTCTCATAAGTATAGCTGGAGTGACTCGGTTGGATAAAGTGAAAAATAGTGAGATAAGGGAATGATGTGGTGTAAAAGAAGATGTGGTTACAAATATAGATAAAGGAATGCTCAGATGGTTTGGACAAGTAGAAAGGACAGATAAAGGAAGATTGACGAAACAAATTTATAAGGCGAGTGTGAATGGACAAGTCGGTAGAGGTCGATCTCGGAGAACATATTTTGATCAGATCAACATTGTTTTGAAGAAGGGCCGGGTCAAGAGTACCAACAACCGACGAGCATGTATGAGAGCACTGATGAAAGAAGATGCAAAAGATGTGTGCAAGAACCGTGTGTGACGTCACACGATTTCCGTTTCATTTTAAAATATTCTTGGCATAGTTGCTCGAAATTGACATTTCAGTGACGTGTATAGATGTATTTAGGACAGACCTCTCAGGTAAATTGGTCAATAATTGCTTAACCTTAAAATGTTTTATATTTTGCTAACCCCATTGCATAGAAAATACTTTTTAAAAAATGTATGCGCCGTGTACACACGTTAAACATGGATCTAACCGTAATAAAATCTGAGTATATTAAACAACTGAAAACATTCGGCAATATCGATAGGCGTTCCAAATGATAAAATATGCATGTTAACGACATAGTTTAATTTTTGATTCAGATTTGGTCAACGCGAAAATCGTAGAGCGTTGTCAGTTGATTGAGTACCACTAATTCTATCAATTTTTTTAAGTAAATATCGCAACTGATGCCAAGTAGGCAAGAGACTTAAGAGAGAAGGATATAATTGTGTAATAACGCTCCTGGCTTCTTAGTTGACGCGGAGTATTGTATACAGGGTGTGGAACTAAAAGTTTTGATTAAAAGTAGTGGTAGTAAAAGGATAGAGTTATGTTAAAAATCTGAAATTACAAAGCTGTAGGTTTTAGATGACGCTGAGTTCAAATATAATGTTGTCCTAAATGTGGCACGACCGGTTATACCGGAACTAGACGTCAACTTTGTTATTTTAAATAGAACCTAATATTTTTTATTTTATTTTCAAATTCTACATGAAATTGTAGAAAAAATTTGTGCACAATGTCCTATACAAAAAAAAAGTATTTTCGAGATATTTCGATTTTTTTAAAAATTTTGAAAAAATCCAGTCCACATTGAATAACGATATCTTCATTAATAACAAAGCTATTGACGTGAAATTGTAACCAATAACCTACAAGCGCTTGCCCGTTAACTCCATATGTCCAACTCATTGATATTTCATACAGGGTGTTTTAAACTTAGCCACCAATATACACAATTTAAATCATTTATAAGTTGCTTACTTTAAATAGAACCCTGTATTTTATTACATTTTCCGCTGTATTTTTTAGGCCAATTCGTTTGGTATCGATATTCCCTATACCTCTACTACTACTAATTTTGAACACTTATTATAAAACTTTATTTATTTAATATTACATTTAGTTATTTTTGTTTAGTTATCTAATTAAATTAATACAAAATACCTAGTCAACGTTTTTAATGATATCCACAATTAATAATACATGCTATTATGGTTACTTTTCAGAATTAATAACTTATGAAAAAATAATAAAATAACACCTTAAATAATAATCCACCCTTTACTAATGTTGAAAGAATTAAGTAGTGTTATGTTTTAACTAAGATAATGAAATATCTCAAAAGTGGTTGGATTTAGGTATACAGCACATACATTTTTAAACAGTATTTTCTATACTCCCTGTACCTACCCAGTAAAATAACCAGCCTTAAATGGGCAGTGCCAAATACAAAGATAAATATTATACTTACCATTTGGGTTTGTGTTGGCAAAATTTGGTTTTCCACATGTAGAGTAAATTTTTTTGCCAGGGTGCTCGAATGGACTATTTCTTAAAATCAATGCAAAAGATGTAGCATGCGTTTCATCAATTATTCTCAAATCAGAGGTTGCCTTTACATTATTTTTTATTCCAACAGAATCAAAACTATCATCCTCTATTGCATTCTCCAAATTATCTTGAGAAACATTTTCTGCATATTTGGTTTGTATGTTTAATGTTTTTTTTAGATGTTCACAATTATTCTTATCTTTTTTTTCAATTGCTTTATCTGTATTTTGTTGTAAGACGTTGTTGGCACAAGTATACTCCATATTTTCTGAATGTTGTGTTATATCAATGCTCATATCCACACAAGTGGTATTTACATCTTTAAATGTAACTGTTTTTTCAGGGGAAGTATATATTTGATTAATAATATTTTTGGAAATTACATTCGTTAAATGCATATCTGAATCATCAAAAATAATTGTTGCTGAAGAGGAAGGAACAATGTCTGTTTTGCTACTTATTTTTGAGTTAACTTCTGGAATAACGCATGTGAATTGCATATTAGATTCATTATAAATTTCATTATGTGATTTGTTCTGAGTCAATGAAATACAAGTTAATTGCATTTCCTCTCCAGTCTTTGTCTTGTTTAAATTTGAATAATCACCAGTTAACTGCATGCTTATTTCCATATCTCGAGCATGGGTGATTTCAGGATTGTTTAATGGTAACACACAAGTGAGTTCCATGTGTTCTGTATTATTTGAAAATATAGTGTTGTTAATTAAATTTAAATGTTTTTTTTCAATACTTGAGCTTGATGAAACACATGTTAGTTCCATATCATCTCTAATATTTGATAAAGGGCTGGATGAAACACATGTAAGCTCCATATCTTCTCTAGTATTTGATGAAATGTAAGTTTTTTCTACGAAAACATCAATAGATTGATTATTTCTTTCAACATGTAACCTATCTTGTGCCAAAAAAGTTTTACTTATGACACTTGGTACAAAATTCTCTTTGTCACCTTCTGATACATAAAAACAAGATGCATTATCAGCTTTGGTATTGGAAAGATCATTCGATTTTAATGAATCAGTGGTATTGACCTGCTCTTCGTAAGTGTTATCCCAAATGGTATTTTTTTCTGAATCAGTAGTAAATGGCCTATGGAAATAAATTATGATGATTGTGAAACAATAAAAGTTTACAATTTTAACATTAAAAAAACCACTCAAGTAAATTTTTTTAAGCATTTTTAGTAATTTGTTGATAAACATTAACAACATAATTAAAAAAAAATTATACAGATATGGAAAAATATTTGAAGAACATAGAAATTTCAATGCAAAACCAAACTGGACAGTATACAGTCGACCAGCACAACATATACTGCGCGTCACAATTAAAGCATAATTTTAAAAATCGTGGCAATTCAAATAATTTTCATGTTTCGATTTTTGTAATAACACATATCTTTCACCTCCGGTTTATTGTAATGCTTTATCTGTAGAACTGCAAAAAATGTGATGTTTTTGATCATTTTTACTTTTCCAAACTGAAGGGTGAAAAAGGAAAAGTATTGGTTTACCCCCAATAATCAAAATGGCCAAAACCATGTGCGCTGCACGTTTCATCGCCCTTACGCGTCCAATGGTACCATTTTCAGCGTGATGGTTGCTTCCAATTTTGTCTGTCTGTCTGTCTTTCTGTGTATGTGTGTGCACGATATTTTGAGACAGAGAGGCGGTAGGTCACTAAAACTTACAGGGTACTTACAGGGTCCTTCAGGTAGCTGCCGTACAAAGTGATCCTCAAATTTACCGCATTTTGTACTTTTCGCACGATAAATTCAGAAGGATAGCTAGAGCGATGAAACTTTCAGGTATTCTTTTTTGTTTTTTACTTTACCAAAGGGTAAACTAGAACCATATTAAATAGAAAGAGCCCTCGGTTTGAAAAAGTTAGTTTTGCTACGGCAATACTGTTTATGTAAAATTTAATACAAAACATGATAAAAGTTCTTTATTTTACTTCGAAGTTAGTTAGTTTGAATACGTTTTGGTAAATCATCAAAGTACTTTGCAAATTTAAGTAATTTTCCTTGAAATGAACCATCAGCAGTGAGACAGTCGGGATTTGGCAGAATCGGACAGCATTGGAAACGTCACTCTTCGCCAAGAAGGATATAATCAATTTGAACTCGCTGAACGGTTTAATGTCACTCAGTCAACCATTTCCGGAGTTTTAACACTTTTGATGTCACTGGGAGTAGCGCAAGAAGACCCGGCATAGGTCGTAGAAGGGTTACAACTGCTAATCAAGACCGATTTTTGCAGCTTCGCATACCGAGGCAAAGGTATGTTACCAGTACCTCGTTACAAAACGAATTTTTAGATCGTTAGATCTTTGGAATCAGCCAAAGTAAGATAAGGAGAAGACTTGCAGCAAATGACCTGCGCCCTGGAAGGGCAACCACTGGTCTATTATTAACCAGACAGCATAGAAATGAAAGATTACATTTTGCTCGTGAACATGTTGTTTGGAATAATGCTGATTGTTCACCGATGAATCCAGATCCTGTCTTTTTTCTGATGACAGACGTAATCGAGTGTACAGAAGACCCGGGAAACGCTACGCACAGTGTAACATTGCAGAGACTGTACAATACGGTGGCGGCTCAGTGATGATGTGGGGGAAACTAATTTGGAGGCACGTAGGGGAGACCGGGAACAAAAGTAACGGCGGGTCGAAAGTAAAAGTCCCTCTATAGAAATATTACAATGACCGAAATGACGCGCGCGACCGTTGACGGTCAGCTTGCAATGCCTCCCGCACTTGCAGTTAGTCGCCACGTCTGGTCCACACAGTAAGATTAGATTAAAGGACGCCTCCTGGTTTTACGCACCAAAAGTTTTTTGATGCTTATTCATTTAGTGTTTACATTGTGTTAAAATAATAATATCAATGTGACTATTTCCATGACATTCTATTATTAGATTATCTGCTGCATGTTAAAAACTGTTTTTGTGCAGTACATACTGTTTCAAAGTACCAACGATTACAACAACAAAAAGTTGGTTGGGTACAAAAGTAACATGAAACAACGGGGACGAAAGCAACATGTTACTTACGTCCCCGTTGTACGTAGTATGTATGTTTTTAATGTGTTTATTGTTTCTTTGCTACAGAATGCCGCGGCAGTGACACAGCAGCCTATAAAAAAGCAGCAGATGAGCATTTGAAGGACAATAGGGAAATAAGAGCCCTGGTAAAAAATACAATGTTTGCCATGTCGTATTATACAGATTCATAGGAAAACTTAAAGTAGGGAATACTAATGCAAAAGTTGGATATTGTTGCGTCAACCATGTCTTTACTCCCGAAGAAGAAAAAGTATTGCAGGACTATATACTTCAATGCTCCAAGGTATACTTCGGATTGGTCCCTATAGTGCGAAAGTTGGCATACGAATTGGCAATTAAATATAAAAAGAAGTTTCCGGAGAAGTGAAATGAAAATCAATTGGCTGGCAAGGAATGGTTTGCTAGGTTTTTAAAACGACACAATCCTATCTATAAGAAGCCCACAGGCATCAAGTCTGTCTCGCGCCACTAGCTTTAATAAGCATAACGTTAAGAACTTTTTTAATAACCTAGCAGAAGTTATTGATAGGTATACATTTATGCCAAGAGATATATGGAATATGGATGAGACAGGGGTGACGACAGTTTAAAGACCAAACAAAATAGTTGCTCAGAAAGGAATTAAACAAGTTGGTGCGGTAACCTCCGCCGAACGTGGGATGTTAATAACTGTTGCTGTTTCTATTAATACTCAAGGAGGACACATACCCCCATTATTCATATTTCCATTGAAGCGATATCAAGATCACATGATACGTGAAGTGCCTATTGGGTCTGCTGGTGCTGGAAATGCTAACGGATGGATGCAAGAAGCAGAGCTTTTGCAATTTTTAGAACACTTTAAAAAACAAGCCAAGCCCACTATTAATCAAAAATATCTGCTACTGCTTGATAATCATGTATCATCACATGTATCAATTTTTGCCTTCGATTTTTGTAAAAGCAATGGAATCGTGTTGCTGTCATTTCCTTCCCACTGCACACACAAACTTCAACCCTTGGATAGAGCGGTTTTTGGACCATTCAAGAAAATGATAAACACTGCCACAGATAACTGGATGCGAAATCATTTCAAACAATGACAGTACACTACATTCCTGGAATTGTCAGAGAAGCATTTTCTCTTGCCTTCACCGATAAAAATGCCATTGCTAGTTTCACTTGCACTGGTATAAGTACATCGAAAATGATCGGACGATTGAAACAGAAGATCATCCAGAACCAGGATCGAGTAATCAACTTAATGATCATTCATACAGACCTAACAATTTTGAATTACCAGTTCTCGGGGCTATACAAACCGATGATGCAATTCAGCTGTTGAGCGCTGCTACCTCTAATCCATCACCAAAGTCACTACAGCCAGACCTAGTGGGCTTCAAGAAACTTATACACAACTAATTCCTTTTTCACCCCAAGATATAAGACCTCTACCGCGAGCTGGTCCAAGATCCGAAACAAAAAGAAAGTATAAAAAGGTAAAACTGCGATACTCACAGATACCACTGAAAATAATGCAATTGAAGAAGAATATAAACAAAGAAATAAAGCAAAGAAAACAATATTCCAACCCCATACATGAAAAAGCAAGAAAATATTGCCAACTGCAAAAGGAAAAGGCAAGGGAAAGCAAATGAAGAACCACCCTGGAAGTAAAGGAAAGAACCAGACAGAAGCGAACAGCAAACGTTCTGATGACGAAGATTGCTTTTGCCTGGTTTGTTTAGTTATTTAGGAATAGCGCACCAAACGAGACTTGGGTACAATGGGGCGATTGTAAAAATTGGTCTCACGCTGCGTGCACCAAAGGTGATTCATATTACGTGTGCCATAATTGCGAGTCTGAATAGAAACTGATATCATTTCAAAGTTAATCTCATTATTGCCTATGGGCAGTTATTCCACATAAAATATTAGATTCTTTTTGGTTATTCATGAGAAAAAATATTTTGTTTCGTTTTTTCAATCCGTTATTATTCTAATAAATAATTTGATTCAATCTTGTGTTTCTTTTTATTATAGATATAATATTGCGCAGGACATTAACGGTGTTACTTTCGACCCGTACCGTGTTACTTTCGTCCTGACCATGAGGACGAAAGTAACAATCTTCATTTTTTTTTTGCAATGTTGTAATTGTTAGAAACCCAGATATATTGAATGAAATTATACTGTACGTCTGTAAAGTATGGACGACAGTTTTTTACGGCTGCATCCATTTTTTTGAAACTATAATTGATAGCCAGGAATCAAAGTACAAGTATAAAATGTTACTTTTGTATCCGGTCTCCCCTACAGATTTAGTTAGGATAGATAGAGGGCGGCTAACAGCACAAAGATACATTACAGACATTTTAGAGGAGCACGTCGTGCCATTTGTACCCTTTATTGGCGATAATTTCATGCTGATACAAGACAATGCCACACATTACAAGAATTGTGCAACAATATCGCCAAGAGGTTGGAATTCCTGCGATGGATTGGCCTGCGAGAAGTCCCGATCTCAACTCAATAGAACACGTTTGGGACATCGTAGGGAGGCGACTACAACCACTATAGTTCTTACAAAGTCAGTTGGATAAGTCTAAAAACAATATTTCATCCGGCGGCTAGCCGGTCTTTGTTGTTGCATAGGCGTCACAACAGATATTTTAATAGCAGTTTTACTGCATTAAATAATTATTGGGTTAACAATGTTCTCAATAAAGTATTTATTTTATAATGTATTTAAATATGTGGGGTTTTGGAGTATACCTATTTAAATTCAAAGCTTATTTAATAGGGTTCGTAGATTGGCATGTATTTTTAAACTCATTTTAAAAAAAATTCAAAAACTTTAAGTACTTATTGTATTGACTTACGTGATAAGGTGACTACCCTAAACGAAACACTATTATACAATAGTCACTATCGAAACATTCATCAGTACTTGAGTCTTCTTGGGTATTTATCACTATCGGTTCGATTTGTGGCATAACACAACATTGTTTTCTTTTTCTTTGACGTGGTAAACACAATTTGTCCATAAGTCAGTTGCGGCAAGTTCATCAATTACTTTTCTTATATTTGTTAGAACAGAATCGCTTGATTAAGGAGCTTGATTACACTTTTGTAATTTGTTCTTTTAAGCATCCCAAATCAGTTCAATAGGGTTAAATACACAATAATATGAAGACAAACGCAAAACTGTATGACCGTAAGATTCAAAAGGTTTGTCTGTGACGTATTCTTTCTTAAAATTTTGTTATTTCACTAGTTCCAACAATTTTTTTTCTGAAACCATGATGGAAAAGTAAAATGAAAATGATGGTTTTTACCTACTATTCGGGGTCGCGCCGGTGAAGTTGTATAAAAAAACCCGGGATCTCGAATAATTACCTACGATCTGGCGTATGTATCAAATTACTGTAATTGATAAAAAAGTTTGGGCTGACGGCAATGCCGAACGTGTAGGGTGGAAGCGACCCTCAGTGGCGTCTGTTTATTGTAAAAAATTGTTAATAAAGAAAAAATGGATTGGGTCGAGGGACCCAGGACAGAAGTGAAACTTCCTTTACTCTCTTTACGTTGAAACAAAATTTATCTAAATTATAAATATTTGTGATTGATTATAAATGACAATAAATTATAATAAACTGTAGTGTTATAGTAGTAAAAAAGTATGCTTTATTTGTATTTATTAAAATAATTTCTTTTAAAAGTCTTAACGTATTTTTGTATTTAATAAATTTGTTTTTACAATTTTAAAGTTAAGTTATAGAAACACCAAGTTCATCACATTTGATTACTGTAATAATTGGTTTGTGGTAACTGTAATATGACACATAAGTTTTTGACGATGTATTCTATACGCCTGTTGTGGAAGAGAGTACGCGCGTAAAGCATACATTAAAGCCCACAACCATACCGATCACTCCGACCAATCCAGTGCGACACAATCTGCGCATACTCCATGCTTGGTTTGGCTCCCGTTTCCCGCGTTTTGTTCAGTGAGTCGTGCTGTGTTAACGGCAATTACTTCTTACTTTTTTTGAATTGCGATATATTATAATTTGGCGATTTAACCTTTTGTTGTGCTACAAACATCAGTATTAATATTAATTAAATAATGGAACAAACATGGTGTAGTAAGTTATATCTCATTAGAATGAAATGTTTTTTTAACCTCAAATTTATTTCCAGCGATAACTTGGTTTGTCATGCTTGCAATAAAGAATTAAGCAGTATATCGACTAAAAATCGACATATTAAAAATGTAACATGTTGAAAAGAGATCATTTCAACTTAAACGTCCATTATGACCCGAGGAACACAAATTAATGTTTATGAGGATTTAATGAAAGTTCATCAAATATTTTAAAATAACTTAATTAAAAAAAATGAATTGGTTTTCTTGGTAACTGATAACATTTTTTTAAAATTTAAATTTGTATGCAGAAGGAAGAGAATAAGTTAAAAAATATTTTTTTAAAAGTAAATAAAACAAATATATCATAATTAAGAAATTTAAAATTTTTTAATGGAATCTGTTTATATTATAAAATGTATTGGAATGTAACATAATAATAACTTATTGTTAGTAAAAAAGTGGTATGGAACGATTTCAGAGTAGAAACATCTATTGTCTCTCAACTCTGACTCTCCTGATTATTAATATTTTATATCGTCACTGCCCAGCGAAGACCACGAGGAGGTAAGAGCTTAACCTTCGCCAAGAAAATGGGATTAGGAATGTAAGTTAGAAATGTTAGTTGAACGTTGTACCTAAAATAAACAATTTAAAACCTGAAAGAGAAAAAATTCATTAAAATATTTGCAAGAGAAAGAGAAACAAATAAGAACCAAAACGTGTTTTTTTTTTTAAACAAACCTGTGCAATTTTATTTGTTGTTTGGAAAATATAACTGTCTTTCTACTTTCTTCTTTTACAAGTATTGGTGTCATTTTTATTTTTATGTTTCCTTACCATATCCTCAAATGTGTTCCTCGGGACATAATGGAAACTTAATAGGAATGGATCTCTTTTTTTCAACAGTTTCATGATGTACATTTTTAATATGTCGATTTTTACTCGATACACAGCTAAATTCTTTGTTGCAAGCATGACAAAACAAAATTATCGCTGGAAATAAACTTGAGGTTAAAAAAACATTTCATTCTCATAAGATATAACTTACAACACCATGTTTGCTCCATTAATTAATAAATATTAATACTGATGTTTCTAGCACAAAAAAAGGTTAAATCGCCAAATTATAATATATCGCAATTCAAAAAAGTAAGAATTGACATTAACACAGCATGACAATAACAGGAGCCAAACCAAGCATGGAGTATGCGCAGATTGTGTCGCATCATAGAGCATGCGCAGATTGGTGTCGCATCATGGAGCATGCGCAGATTGTGTCGCACTGGATTGGTCGGAGTGATCGGTATGGATGTGGGCTTTAATGTATGCTCGCGAATAGCATTGTATATGAAATAGTGTGGAGGAGGTGAAGTAGAAGAGAAAAAAGAACGGAGTGGGAGCGAAGGAGAAACGGCACGCATTCTCGTAAGATTCCAAAGTGATGACGTCACGTTTTTGCCGATTCACTCTCTGTATTTCTTTTTCGAGCGGTGCACGTAAAGAAGTTTCACTACAATAATCATTTGTTACTGTTCGGCATTATGTAAATTCATCTATTTACGTACTAAGACTCAAAATAATATGATCGCCGAATATTTTGCATAAATTAATTTTATAAAAAGTGACATTTTGTTACATGTCAACAAAGATAAAATGTCAAACATTTTTCCCGCCACAGAAAAAATAATCATCATCATCAATCAATCATCATCGAACAGCCTGTCTCGTCCACTGCTGAACATAGGCCTCCGTTAACGATCTCCATATATTTCGATCCTGGGCATCCTGGATCCAATTTGGTGCTACTCTTTTTATGTCATCCGTCCACTGGGTCGGCGGACGACCTCTGTTCCTGAACGCATCTTGCCTAGGTCTCCACTCTATGATCTTTTTGGTCCATCTTTCGTTGGTCATTCTTGCGACATGTCCAGCCCAGTTCCACTTTAAATATGTTATTCGCTGGATTGCATCGGTAACCCCTGTTCTCTGACGTATTCGATAATTCGGAATCTTGTCTCTCAGCGTGACTCCCAACATGGAGCGTTCCATGGCTCGCTGGGCCACTCCTACTTTATTTACCGATTTTCGTGTTAGAGTTAGGGTCTCCGAACCATAAGTCAGAACCGGCATAACACACTGATCAAACACCTTCCGCTTAAGGCATATGGGGGTTTCAGACTTAAAAATGTGTTTCAGCTTCCCATAGGCGGCCCACGTTAGCCCTATCCTTCTTTTGATTTCGCAGGTTTTATTGTCCCTGCCAATCGTAACATCATGGCCCAGATATCTGTGGGATGTAACTTGGAAGATTTATTTTCCTTCTACTAAGTAGTTTCGGCTTGGGACTAGATTTGTCATGAAATTTGTTTTCGATGGATTTATTTTAAGCCCAACTTTATGTGAAGCAGATGTTAGACTCATAAGCAGTTTCTCTGCCTTATCCAAGCTATCTGAAATCAGTACAATATTGTCCGCGAACCGAAGGTGACTGAAATTTTCACCGTTAATATTTATACCCTTATTCTCCAACTCGACACTCTTGAACATATACTCCAACAAAGTGGTAAATAGTTTAGGGGAGATTGTGTCGCCTTGTCGTACACCGCGCTGCACTCTGAATCTCTCTGTCTCTTCATGGAGTCTTACGCTCGCTGTTGCATTTTCGTATATATGTTGCAGTATAGCAGAGTATCTGTGGTCTACTCGGCAAAATAATATTGGTAACTTAAATCGTATTTTAAGCTCTAAGAAAGTCAATATACTTTTAATTTGTAGGACATCCATTTTTTATACTTACATTTTAGTTAATAAATAATGTAAAATAAAGAAAAAAATGTTGCTATTGAAGTGTGTGGTGTAAGTAAAAGAAGCTAAGGATGCAAGTTAAAAAAATTGTACGTAGAGGTTAAAAAAGCAGTGTCAGAGGAGAAGAAAGCCTGGTTGGATTAGATGGCTACAAAAGCCAATCAAAGAACGCAAAAGGCAACAATTAAGAATGTAAAAAAGGCAAGGAATGAGTATAAAAGGTTGAAATGTGTGGCAAAGGAGGTGATGACAAAAAAGAATACAATTTTGTTCGATGATTTTGAACACTCTGTACAAAAACTAAACAATTTATTCTAATCTTTCCATACAATAAATTATTATTTGACAAATCACTTAGATTTTCACAAACTCAATACAATCTGTTTATAACACTTTATAGTTAACTTTATAAATTTAACTTCATAACTAAACTAAACTAGAAATCTTCTTATATAAATCTAAATCAATTATTATAGAAATAAAATGATTTATTTCTGGTAATGTAACGAATATTCGCCGCCCGCGATAATAAATCATCCGCTAAAATGTTGTTGCCCACCAAAAATCAAACATTTTTTTTCCATTGTGATCGACGCGCTGTCGCCTCAAGGCAAACAAACGAACAGGGACGAATTCCACCGGCTACAATCCGTAACAATATTAAACTCTTCTGGAAGTCCATAAAAACAGTCAGATTTACGAATACTACCTCGCAACTGGAAAAAATCGGAAACCAAGATGGTAGTATGGTGAAAGAAGAGAAATGTGTTTTAAACAGATGAAATAAATACTTCGTAAGTTTATTTAAGAAAGAGGTTACATAAGCCCAGGCCGCATTCCGAGTATAAAAGGTTAAAAGGTGTGGCAAAAAAGAAGGATAGTGATAAACATGAATTTGATAGAAGGTTATCTGACGATTTCCAAAACAATATTAAACTCTTCTGAAAGTCCATAAGAACAACCAGAGGTAAAAATACTACCTCGCATTTGGAAAGAATCAGAAACCCAGATGGTAGTATGGTAAAAGGAGAGGAATGCGTATTGAAATCGAAAGTTTATTTGAGAAAGAGGATACAAAAGTACAGGCCCAATTCGAAGACATGAATGAAAGTTAGAATGAAAGTTAAATTAGTACGACAGAGATTGTGGAAGCGTTGAACAGTATGACAAACTGTATGAAAAGATATTGATTAAAAGAGTGACGAATAAAAGTGAGGAGATGATATGGGATGTGCAAGCAGGATTAGAAGAGGAAGATGTTTAGATCAGGTCTTTTCATTACAAGACATAGTCGAAAAATGATTGGTAAGTCAAAAGGTTTACTGCGCTTTCGTAAACTTGGAAAAGACCTATGACAGAGTGGTGGGGAATAAATTGTTATGTAAGTGGTAAGCGGTAGTTTGATACGGGCATTGAAATCACTTTAAGAGGACTCCACTGCTTGTGTTAGGATAAACGGAGCTTCCGGTCTATTATTTATAAACGAATCATCGTTTTATTTACATAAGAAACGCAATCTATCCGTTGCAACATCTGAAAAATCGGAAAAACCAGCATCTGAGTATTTTTGTGCATATTCCATACCCATCAAAACTTAATGATTGGACAAAAATTTTAGGAGACTATCAATAGGTCCCTGCTTTATCGATAGTAACCTATACGCTGTCAAAGATCTACAGCTTTTGAAAAATCGAATTATTCTGACAGATCAGCTCCTTCCTATTAATTTTGGGGACACTTGTTTAACAGGATGGTTGTTCAAGTCACATTGCACGAGCAGTGACACAATTTCTCCGAATGACGTTTTCTGATCGTTTAATATCTACACATGGCCTCCTAGGTCTTCAGATTTATCTTTAAATGATTTTTTTCTTTGGGGATATCTAAAAGAATCCGCTTATTGACATGAATTTGAAAAGGATAAAAATCTTAATAGATTAAGGAAGAAAATTATCCAACATTGTGACAATATTACACCAAATTTAGGTTTTTCAGAGAGACTAGCGAAGTAGGTGCTTAGTTTTCTTAGTGAGAGAAGTTTTAAAGTAAAAATTGGTAATTATTTGTCAAGAATGGTTGATGTGAGATCTGGTGTCCTACTTTGCTGTTTAGTCTGTTTGTCAATGACCTCAAAGTTTATATAAAGCATTGTGAATTTTTATTGTTCGTCGATGATCTCAAATTATTTTTAGTCGTTCGTAATGACACCGGTATTAGTTTACTTCAAAGGGAGCTAGATAATCTCTCTGAATGGTGTAAGTTAAACTTGTTAAATTTGAATATTGATAAATACTTTACGATTTCTTTTAACACAGTGAAAAATAAGATCCCATCCTCTTATTTAATAGATGGTTATTTGCTGATAAAGAATTAGCTAAGGATTTGGGAATACTTTTTGACATTAAGTTTTGGTACGGGTGTGAAAGCAGCAACGGTTTTTTTTTCATTTTTGGTGTTTTTTTTATAAAAATGGATCTTTCTACACCTACTCAATACACTCTATGGCGTGAAATAATTTGTGACCCAATAACTACCCCTCAACAACCCTCCAAAGTAGAAAAAACAATGAAAAAAACCGTTGCTCGAGATTTTTCGACGAAAATGGATCATTCTACACCTACTTAATACACTTTATATGGTGAAATAATTTGTGACCCAACAACTACTCCTCAACAGCCCTCCAAAGTGATAATTTTTTGGAAAAAAACCGTTGCTCGAGATTTTTGACGGAAATAAATTATTCTACATACATACATATAATCACGCCTTTTTCCCATAGGGGTAGGCAGAGACCAATCCCTTCCTTCCTTCCATTTACTACGGTTCCTACACACATCTTTTGATTTCTCTACATTTATACATCAGTGTTCTCATGAATGCTCGTCGGTTGTTGGTACTCTTAACCTGGCCTTTCTTCAAAACAATGTTGATCTGATTGAGATATGTAATTCTTGGCAGGCGCGTCCACGTCGCGTGGTCGGGCCCAACTTCCAGAGTTAGTGGCAGAGTTCTGTCAAGAACCCAGTATTGCGGGGTATATCACTTTACCCGTGCCCAGGGATACTGGCGAAGACCACACCGGCAAGACAGGCAAAGATGATAGTATTCTCGATACGGCTGAATTGGAGTAAGTGGCAACCCCCCTTTAGAGATAGTATAAAGAAAGGGAGAACTGGTCTCTTAAAGTAGTAGAGAAGACAACCGGACCTCTGGCCCTCCAGGATTGGGGTTTTGGCATTGGGCTAGCAACTCAATACATGGAAAACAAATCTCTGCTAAAAATCACGGCAACGAGTCTCGGAACTTGGACCAAAAAACATGGAGACAACCACCGCATCGAAACAAGGACATGATTTTCGGAATATGGAGTATTCAAGTGCTAAACAAAATGCTTAAAGACGTTCTAAAAGGGTTAGAACAAATGAAAGTTGATATAGCTGCACTTACAGAAACTAAAAAAAAGGGAAGTGGAATCGAACAACAGTGTGACTACATACATACCTATAGCGGAGTACCCAAAGACCAAAGAGCAGCAAAAGGCGTATCATTACTAATTCACAAGAAATATCAACAAAAGCTACAAAATTGGGATACAAACTTGACAGTTAAAGGACATAGATTATATGTTATAGGTCTATACGCCGCAACTGATGACGCAAAACCTGGTGCAAAGGATGAATTCTATAACCAACTAAAAACCACTATGACCAGTAACGGAAATCAGAGGAAAATCATTATTTTGGGAGATATTAATGCTAGAATGGGGCGTGACGGGGATAGCAATATAGCTGGAAGTTTCGGTGAAAAAAACTCTAAACAACATTGGCCAAAGATTCCTGAATCATGCGAAGTACACAAACTTAAGATACTGAACGGATTTTTCAAACACAAGGATATCCACATATATATTCCAAATATACCTGGCATCAAGACACTAGGGGACTCAAAAGGATTATCGGTTACATAATTATTAAGCAAGACACTAACTGGCAAGTTAATAATACTAGAGTATTCAGGGACAACTGAGGAGTAGGCAGATTGAGACCTCAGAGACAACTGACCGGTGCAGTACGACCAGTGGAGTAGGCAGATTGAGAACACGAAAACGTACTGAACCTTACCCTTCCTAACCCTAACCTAACTCTTGATAATGGCTCCAAAGCGGGAGTCGAAACGTCGAGAAAACAAATTTTCTGAACGCGGTTTATCCAGAAAACCTAGTATTCATTTTTCTGACCGCGGAAGCATTTCTGAACATTTCATATATATATATATATATATATATATATATATATATATATATATATATATATATATATATATATATATATATATATATATATATAAAACCTCTCAAGAAGAGGGCAGACGCACTCTGAGACAGGGTCAACAAAAACCAGCGGACTGGAATTCTGATACCCTGAAGACACAGCGTTAGTCACAGAGGATCTAAGATCTAGGTGACATAGGTGCCTATACCAATAGCCCAACCGCAAAAATGTAATGGGAATAGTCCCTAGGAAAGCCCATTTTGTAGGTAGCTGTATGCAAAAATTTATTTTGAACCCTTTCCGGTGCATATTCTAAGCATGACCTTATAAATAAACAATACAAAATTTTCATTGTGTTTGCAGACCGATCCTACCTACATAGCCTAGGAGTTTCAATGATTTTAAGTTTATTTTATTAATATGGGTTGAGAATAATAATTTTTTATCAAATATATTGCCAAGATCGTTAACTTTGTCAACTTGGTTCAAAGGCAAGGAGTTTATACATTATTGATATGTGATTGGTGTCTGAGAATGATTGAAACACATAGCTAGACATTTGTCAAGATTTAGTTCCAAGGAATTATTTCTACACCAATCAGTTAAATGGTTCACATCATCTTGAAGTTTCAAACAATCAACATAATATTCAGTCATGTGGTATAGCATGAGAACATCAGCAAATAATCCTTCTGAATTCGTAATATATGTAATAAAATCATTAAAAAAATATTGAAGAATAATGGTCCACAGTAACCTTGACCTTGAGGAAAACCCAAACAGGCTTAAATTGTATGTAATATGTAGTTATTAATTCTATTTGGGAGTAGCTGCTTATCCAACCCAAAACCATGCTGTAGTTATTTTGTAGTGGGGGTTTCCCGTTTAATACATACATACATATAGTGACGCTTTTTTCCCGTAGGAGTAGACAGAGACCACTTTTTTCCACTTGCTTTGGTTCTTAAACACATCTTTTGCTTCCTCTATTTTCATTAGTGCTCTCATACATGCTCTTCTGTTGATGGTACTCTTGACCTGGTCTTTCTTCAAAACAATGTTGATCTGATCGAGATATGTTCGCCAAAGTCGACCTCAACCGACTTGTTCATTCACACACGCCTTATAAATTACACCATAGTGTTCCCGTATCTCACTATTCTTCACTTTATCCAACCGAGTCACTCCGGCTATACTTTTCTATGACTACTCATCTCTACAGCATTAATCCTATTTTCATGCTTTTTCTGCCAAACCCAACATTCACTACCATACATAAGTGTAGAACCAACACACCTCTATGAACAGCCAGACGTGCCCTTTTTGACACTTTCTGGCTATTCATAAAGCTGTGCAGTGTTCCATTCATTTGTCTTCCTGCCAACACCCTTCGCTCAATGTCACTGTCATACTTCCAATCTTTCGTAAACTTTGAACCCAAGTACACAAATTCATTTACTTGCTCCACTCTTTCTCCCTCAATCAAAACTCCACAGTTTGTCATGCTTTCATCTCTTTCAAAAACCATTACTTTCGCTCAATGTCACTGTCATACTTTCCATCTCTCATAAACTTTAAACTGAAGTACACAAACTCATACATACATATTAAATATTAAATCTACTCAGCAATATGAGATTATCTCTGTTTCACAGATTTGGCTATTGTTTGGCACAACAAGGTGGTTTATTTGAACCTTCATTACATAAGATTTGTTATGTTTTTTTTAGTGTTCAAATTTTTACTTTATTTTTCATAAGATTTTGTTTGTTTAATTCCTAAAAATTTTTTTTTCAAAACCGGTATCATAAAAATGAAGATTATTATTTAGAAGAAAAATTATTTAATCTCTTGCATACGTTGTTGTCTCTTTCCTGATAAATCTGATGTACACACTGTTGCTAACAGTTTAATACTAATTAGTAACATTGCAAACACATGTGTCAACGAAGTGGAGACAATTCAAATTAGAGTGTTGCAGTCAATTACTTGATTATTTATCGCGAATATTTATTATATTTTGTGCTGATTGATTGGATACAGTTTAACTCTCTGTTTTACATTAAAATTTCTGTTCCTTAAATATTTTTCCATATCTGAATAAATTGAAGATAACCTTTCACTAAATATGCAAGAAAATAAAAAATTAAGTTTAATTTAAATAACTGTCCCTATCAATAAAAAATAATCTATTGTTACTTACTTGACAAAATTGCTATTTGCAAAGCTAACTCTTTTGGCATCTTTAACAGTGCTAATCTCAGATGTGGATTCATTTATATAAGACTGATTCAAACTTTTTCTTGACTTTAAAATCTAAAACAAATATATTAGGCGATTTCATATGAAATCAACCAAAAAATAAATAAACTACCCTTACAACTATGATTTTTATTATTTTTTATTTACTATTAGTAACATTAAAGGGAACATTAAAAATCCATAATTTTAGTTTTTTGAAACAAATTACTTACTGAATTATTCATGGTGACAAATACATAAAGTAACTCAAAAAGTTAAAATTGGTGTTATTTTTTTTAGAATTGAAAGTCACTAATTTAATATGCAATATGCTAGTACTTATGTACATAATTTTTTTATCCACAATAAAAATTTTTAAAAGGACCACCTCAGTTTTGTTGTACACAAACTAAGTATGTTATTTTTATATATTATTCTGTTAACATCATTTTAAATTTCATATGTTGACAACAATGGGATCATAGGTTAAAAAATTAAATTAACGATATAAAACAACAGCATAGTAAAGTGTGTAAATAAATCGCTGTTTTTGTTTAAATTTACTTAAATAAGTATATGTCTTTTATGAAATTTGGCATACAGTTAACAGAATAGTATAAAAATAACAATTCTTTACAACAACATTAAAGGGAGTCTTTAGGAAATGTTTCAAAATTAATTTTTAACATATACTTAAGGGAAAAAAAGTTTTAGTATGTTGCATATTAATTTAAATGCCTTTCAATGCTGAAGAGACCAATTTGAATCTTCTAGCTCATTTAGTTTCTGAGATGGCAAGCAAAAATGAGTTTTTTGAATTTTCGACTTTTAACAAATCAAAATTTAATTATTAGGAAAAGCTAACATTATAGATTTTTAGTTTTCTTAGAGGGTGCTTTTAGGTCACAAAAATTTATGAAAATCAAAGTTGTCAAGGATCATTGGTTGATTTAGCATGAAACTAAAATTTATTCTTACTGATGTTCTGGATGACTTTCTTTCCAATTTTTTTTCGGACATCTTTGAGACCTAAAACAATTTACTTGTAAATTGTTTTTCTTTATATTTGAAACTGATATTTTGGTTATGTTAATTCACATAAATTTTATAGATAAATAATGCATTACAACCATTTGGTTGAATTAAGGGGTAAAAACGTAAAAAAACGAATATATTTTACGTTCTGATTTGAAATTTTTGAGGGTTCTTCGATGAGTGCCCTCGCTATCCCAAATTTAAGGTCGAAATTTAGAAGTAGTCAGGTTAAGTGCAGCCCCCAAATGTTTAATTTTATGTTTAATTTATTTGAAATAATCAATATATCTTCTAATATACAAGTAACATTATTTTTTTAAAAAAGTTAAGTTTTAAATAAAACATTACATATTTACTGTACTGACCTCTTGGCCGCAACCCCAACCGGCTCGGAGTGTGGAATAAAAAAAAGCGTATTTTTCTACTGTAACTTACTTTTTTACTGAAACGCGTATACAGCAGGAACCACACACACACTCACACACTTTAAAAGTATATTACAACTCATACCAGTTTTAGATTAATAATAAAATATAGTCAAGTACAGTAAAGCTAGAAAACCGTTTTGATTTGAATTTAAAAAAATGTGTCAATGTCAAGAATATGTCATGTCAAACCACAGAGTAGAACAACGAGGTTAGACCTCCTTGCAGTAGGATTCCATTCTACTCTGTGAGGTGTGTTCAACTGACCGTTCACAACAATCACGCTCACGACCTACTTTAATTATATTTGATTTATAAACACAATGAATAACTAAAATCAAATAGTCTATAGGCATCCGAAAATAAGAATGCAGCGCCAATGTGGGCAGCCGTAGAACTATAAATATTGACATTGGAATGTTATGTTGTATTTGTTTGTGTCTGTATTTGCGTTTTTGAAATCTAATTTTACCATAAATATAAAGACTTTTCAGGCTTCTTTAGTGAACAATTGTGTTACTGTGTATATATTCTCATTTTTATTAAGGCTGTAAGTGAGTATCATCATTTGTTTTGTAGCCAAATTGAGAGAAATCTTAGGTTAGAAGATCATGGGTTAATCCTTGTACCTTTTTTCAGATTAAAATGGCAAGACTGAGTTTGGTAGAATACTTTGGGTATCTTGAAGGCACAAATACTTCTAGAAGTGTTTATGAATGTGAAGAATTTTTAAATGCTGGACATATAATATTATGTCAACTGTTGAATTCTTCTACTCCAGACAAAATCATGATTTGTGCTTTGTGTGCCTTCAGAGTAGTGCACTTAATTCAGACCCACATCAAATTTGAGGAGAACTTCATTGTGACTTGGAGAAAGGGACCATCAAAATCAAGACCATGTTGTTTTCATGTAAAGCTGGGAATAGTGGTAAATATTATGGGCATGGAATTATTGAATTTGTCTACTTGTTATTTTATATTATATGCTTCATTTAATAAGAGTGTGGAAATATTGAAAATTGATTATAATCATAATTTTACAAAAAAAATTATTAACAGTAGTCAAGACTAACTTTTTTGAAAAATTTTTACATGTTATTTGCAAGAATAATAAACTTTAGTTGAACGTTTTTTTTTAATTACCTGAATTGATCAACCCACAAAGCACATTACCCTTCAAATTTAAATTCCCAACAAAGTATAAAAAATAATGATTGATTGATGTATTGAAGAGTTTTAGGAATACTATAACATATCAACAATTTTTTCATTCATTGAGAGGTGATCTTAATTTACACAAGATCTTCCTAAAAATAAATTAGATGAACCTGATTAACTACACTAGTTGAAACTAATATCAATTGATTTGATACCAATTTATAGAATTATATTATGGCTTGACAAATAAATTTTCAAAAATAATAAAATACATTCAATCATAACATAATTGAAAAGAGTTTTGAAAACTTTTCATTTGAATTATACCCATTGAGAAATTCTGCATTTCATTATCTGTGAATAATCTAATTTCTTAAAAATCTATGATCTGCTAATATTGAATTAGACAAATTTTTTATAGCACAAGCTAATTAAATATATCCTTAACTTTCTTCACAAGAGACCACTGCAATTTACAACCTAAGATTTTTAATATCTTAGTTCTCTGATTGACTCGTTCAATATGTACTCTAGCAGCTGCTATTTTGGCATTCAACAATGCTTCATCTGTACTCAACTGTTTTTTGTCTTTCAAAAATGGTTTCAAATAATAAATATTTGCAAGAAAACATACATAAACAAAGAGGGATGTGAGAACTATGTCAAGATTTTTAGTTATTTTCATTGTCACCAGGCGGCGTAGCGCTTATTTTGATTCGTCTATCCTATTTGCATTTTCTACTGCCGTTGAGGGCGCTACGAGACTTAAACAAATTTGGAGGATTGATAGTGATGACAAAAGCAGTTTTCAGTACAGTTATTATGCTTGTGTTTCGTTATGTTGTTTTGCTATTATTTAGGAAAAGTGGATTATTGAAAATGAATAGAGCTGAATAAAAAACCTAGAAATTTAGCAACATTTAAGTTCTTAATGTTGGTAGATTGTTTAAGAAACCGTCAACAGTCTTCTTTTTCATCTTTATCATTTAATTGTTTTGTTAAAAACGTGGTCCGAACATCAGAAGTTCGTTCCTTTCCGCAAATTGGTTGAAAATGGCACTAGAAAAAGGTGTAGCTCATAGATCAGGTTCTTTTAAACAATCTAATAAAGAACACAAACATGGGAGACATCGTTCTAAAGGATCGATTAGTCTTGCAACAAAAGGTAAATATAAGTTAAATTAATATTTTTTTTACAAGTGAAAAATCTTTTATAGACTCTTGATTGTTATGAAAAGAAATTGCATCTCGGCGTGGGCGTAGTGTGGGACTCATTGGTTTCCCAATGTTACCCGCTAAAAAAAACTTGCATGTGGTTTTGTGGGTTATTGCCTCGTAGTTGGGGACAATCTTTTCCCTAGTTTGGGTTGAATTAATCTGTTATAGTCTGCAAGTATGCAAATATTTAATTTTTAGGAAAGGTATCAGTTAAAACAATTTCTAAACATAATAAAAGAGAATTAAACAGAGACCAGAGGCGTAATAAAGCTGTGCAAATTAGACAAAATAAAAGAGACGAAGTTCTTGCCAAAAAGAGATTACTGGGTGGCATGGAATTTGCCCCATTTCTAGTTTGTATTGTACCTTTAAATAAAAACATTGATCCTAATACTGCATTAACAATATTGTGTCAGTGTGATGATGAAGCTATTATATCCAAAAGTTCAACAAATATAACTCACATAAGGTAAATAAATAAGTAAATAGGTATATTATTAATGTATCCTTATACTAAACTATCTTTTAGTGTACCTAGGTTTAAACAAAGATTTGAGTTTGTTATTCCAAATACAGATCTCGATTTTGCAGTATTAGATACTTTAAAAATTGCAGACACTGTTTTGTTTTTAATGTCTGCTGCAATGGGAATTGAAGAAAATGAAGCTGTTATTGATAATTGGGGAAACTCTATTTTATCTGGCTCCTTTGCTCAGGTAATTTAAGTCAAGTTTTCTAAAAAGAACTCATGAAACATACAAATTTAAGACATAAATGTTTTATATTTCCTAAATTTTTTTAGGGATTACCTACTCCATTAGTAGTAATAACAGACTTGGAAAGTATTGCCCCAAAAAAACGAAACGAATATAAACAGCAATTAAAAAAACTAGTACATAAATGGTTACCCGAAGAAAAAGTATTAGTTATGGATAAAAATGTAGATGCAGTTAATGTGTTGAGAATAATTGGAAGTCAAAAAAAAAAATCTGTCTTTTATAGGGATAGAAGACCACATATTATTAGTGAGGAAATGGAATTTGTTCCAGATTTAGCAGGTAAATCATTTCCTGTCTTGACAGAATTTTTTACTTTTTGTGTATCTTTCTAAATCTTTATTTTTTTGTTTCGGTATTTTGTCTTGAAAGGTATGTTAATTATTTAAGGTACTGGTAATTTAAAAATAACCGGCTACTTAAGAGGCACAACATTATCTGTTAATCAGTTAGTGCATATACCTGGATTGGGGGATTTTCAAATGACTCAGATAGATGCTCCAAATGATCCTTTTCAGTTAAAAAAGAAGTAAGTTTTCCTTAAAACTATTTAAATCCCAATGCTTGTGTAACTTTTCACTAATGTTCTGTTAAACTCCTGGACAAAATTAACAGAACAATCTGAAATTATCCAAAAAAACTAATTTATTTTTTCTTATGTCTGTTTATGGACTATTTGAATAGTAGGCTATGCATATTTTGTCTTGTTGTTAATGACAGCTATCAAAATAATTCCTTTAGATTTACAGTTTTAAAGAATTTGTTAGAAAATATACAATTTTGTGCAAAACTGTAAGCTTGTAAATTTTTCCTTTTTTTTTGATAGCAGACTGTTTAATTTTTAACTCCAAAAAATTAGGAAAATGAATCGAGCAAGAAATTTAACTGAACAAGAGGTAGTGCGGGCATCACTTTTATTGGATGTGGGATATTATCAAAGTCATGTTGCCAATTTGTTATACAAAAATCATTCCACAATAAGCCATATGGTAAAATGCTTGAATGAGGTAGGAAATTATTCTAGAAGGCCAGGACAAGGGCAAAAACAATGCACTAATGACAGAGATAAACGTTTTATTAGACAACACGCTTTGAAACAGGATTGTCACTAGTTCTTTAATCAAAAACAAACTCGAAGTTGTCTGCAATGTCACAATTTTTTTTAATACAGTTAAAAAACTGTTAAATGAGCTGGATTAAAAAGTAGGAGATCAGCCACTGCGCCCTTGCTTACTAGGGAGAACAAAGTTACCAGGTTGCGTTTTGCTCAAAATCATCAAAATTGGACTGTGGATAATTGAAAAAAAGTTTAATTCACAGGTGAAACTAGGGTTAGCCTAAAACATTCAGATGGTTGTGAACGAGTCTGATGACAACAGGAGAGAGGTTTGCTTCTTGCAATATTTCTGCAAGGATTCCATTTGGAGGTTGCTCTGTTTTGTTCTAGGGTGGTTTATGATCCATGAATGCTAATGGGGGAGACCACTAATTTTTTTAAATAGCATAATCGTAACCATGATGCTTAAAAACTATCATATAATGTAATTTTATATTTTTTATTCGTTCTGTAGTATGAATTACATAGTGTTCATTTCAAATATAAAAGTTTAAGCACCATTTGTATAGGTTGCTCTTATTGGTGGTTGGTGACATTAACTTAAACATCCTAGATAACCAATGTGAAAAAATAAATAATTATCTTACTGTGATGCATGGCCTTGGATATACAAGTGTAATTAATGGAGTAATTAGAGAGACAGACACCTCAGCGACCTGTATTGACCACATATTTGTAAAGTGTAAAGATAAAGATTATGATAAAATAAACTCTGTAATTTTAAAACGAGATTTCACTGATCATTATCCCATCTTACTAAATCTAAAACTTAAAAATAATGTTAGTATTTAACAAAAAAAAATCCTTAAAAAAATAGATTACAATCTACTCTCACAACAAATCTTACAATGAAGATGGGATAATGTATTAAGTGACAACAACGCTGAGACATGCACAAATAGCTTTATCAACACCATGCAAAACCAAATTGAAAACTGTATAATTGAATATAAAATTAAAAATAAAAAACAGAGGTTGAAGCCATGGATCACTGATGGTCTTGTAAGGTCAATTCATAAGAGAGATTAAATGAAAAAACAATGTACTCTGCATCCTGATAATATTGAAATTTTGAATAATTATAAAACTTACAGAAACTCATTAACAAAAATAATTAAAAAAATAAAATACCAATTTTTTAAATCTAAATTGCAAGAGGATATTAATAATCCAAGAAAAATGTGGGATGTAATAAAAGAAGCCACAAATGATAGTACATGCCATAAAAGTGAAATAATAATGACCATGTTGCTAACATCGTAAAGTCGGCAAGCCAGAGGCTAGGTTTTCTGTGGAAAGCCAGAAAGTTTTTTACTCCTGATCAACTGTTGACGACGTACAAGGCTCAAATCCGACCTCTACTGGAGTATTGCTCGCATATTTGGGGTTCAGCACCAAGGCATTCTCTTTGTCTTCTAGATTCCATTCAGAAAAGAGCCATTCGCTTGATAAACAGCTCAACTCTCACAGATACCCTTCACCCTCTAGAACATAGAAGAAGAGTTGCAGACCAGTCATTGCTCTACAGATATTTCCATGGCAGATGCTCCAGAGAAATAAAAACTCTTGTACCACCATTGGCCACATTCGGCCGAAGAACTTGGCACGCTGATCAGTCTCACACATTTACTCTCAAGCTTGACACTACAAGGACCAATCTTCATCAAGAATCCTTCTTTTACAGGCTGCTACGGAATGGAATAAGCTTCCAAAATCAGTTTTTCCAGAGAACTATGACCTGCAACTTTTTAAAAAGTGTGTCCACAATCATTTCCTTTCTATAATCCCTTCCCCTTCTAATAGTCGCAGTGCGGGCCGTCCGCGGCCCACACGATAGGTCTACCCTTTTTGCGACTATTTTCATAAAAAAAAAGCATAGTAAATGAAAGAAATACAGTTCTAAGTGATCATGGCTTAATCTCAGCGGAATTTAATACATTCTTTGGCACGGTCGGCCAGAAATTGGCTCGGAAAACATAAAACCATCACGGCAAATTTTTAGAGATATCTCAAAGACAAATTCAGAATCTTGTTTCCTTGCCCCAGTTACATCATGTGAATTAATAATACAACTTAATAGTCTTAAAAATAATGTGGCAAGCGGTGAAGATAGAATAACCTCTGAAATTTTAAAATAAAATCACGAATATTTGATGAGTCTTTTAAGTCATATTATAAACTTCATTTTGAGTAATGGAGTGTACCCAAGCATTCTGAAAAAGTCAATTATAGTATCAGTATTTAAACAAGGTAACAAAGAATTAACATCAAATTACAGACCAATTTCTTTAATTAGCACCTTGAGTAAACTAGTAGAGAAATGCATTAAAGTTAAACTACAGTCATTCTTGGAACAAAGAAATCTCCTCTCAAGTAATAAATATGCTTTCTGGAAACACTCCAGTACAGAGAACGCCTTATGTAAGGTCACTGAGCTGGTTTTAGCGGGGCTTTCCAGTGGTGAAAAGATAGTCGGTATTTTCCTGGATTTAAAAAAAGCTTTTGACACTGTGGCGCATCACATACTTCTTGAAAGACTGCACAAGATAGGTGTTAGGGGTACAGTGTATAATCTTCTGAAATCATATTTAAGTAACAGAATGCAATCTGTTAAAATTGGAAACAGTGTAAGTGAGCCTTTTAAAATGGTGTGTGGTGTACCACAGGGAACTGTGTTGGGTTCATTGTTGTTCAACATTTACATAAATGATGCTTTGTCAGTTATTGATGAGGGAGCAGTGTTTTCTTTGCCGATGACACTGCTGCAATAGATAAAACATGGGAACTTGCTATCAGAAAGGCTGAAAATTCTGTGACAAAAATAAAAAATTGGCTTGACCATAGTTTGCTTTCGCTGAATATAGAGAAGACTAAGTTCATGACTTTTGCGTTAACACAGAAATCTTTGCCTGACACTCAAAATTTAACAATACATATATCAGATTGTAATACGTATGATTTAAAAAACTGTAATCGTACTAGTATAGAGAGGGTAAAATGCATAAAATACTTGGGAATTTTCCTTGATGAAACCTAAATTGGAAAAATCATGTTACCTATATAACAAAAAAAATTAGAAAACTAATATATATAAATTCTTTGAACTTTGAAATATTTTATCTTTAAATATACTAAAAATGGTTTACTATTCATTAGTTGAATCTATCATAAATTATGCAATAATTGTCTGGGGAAATGCATCAAAAACAATCTTGAACAGTTTATCCATATCCCAAAAATATACAATTAAATTAATGATGTTCAAAAATAAAAGATTTTCAACAGAGCTACTGTTTCAGGAAAGCAAACTCTTAAATATAGAACAGTTGTATATAAATCAGTATTAAGATTCATGATTAATAATCACTACTACAGAAATGAAGTTTTACATCAACTAAATACAAGGAATTTTGTAAACCGTAACCTAGCAACATCCCTTGTCAGGCATAAAGCAGCTCAGAGACATATTAGCTACACTGGCCATAGAATTTATAATGCCCTACCTGGTTCACTTACAAATAAACCCTTCAAGAATATTAAAAACCAAATTCAGGATCTCCTATGTAGCCATAATAGGAAAGCCACATTGTATTTGCATCCTCCTGCATCCTTTATTTAAAAAAAACTGCATTGTTAATTATACTTTCCTACCTTTTGTTGCTGCACAATCAAGGCATTGGCACTTGAAGATACTTTTGTTTGCTTTATATCCATAAGATTCTCTTATGGCTTTGAAAATAATGGAATAAATCTGTTATAGTTATAATAAAAAAAATTCAAAGTTAAACTGCTCGCCTTTCTATTCTTCAACTCATCAGACTGTAAATCAGGATTATTGGTACAATATTCAAACACCATTGTGGCTTTTTCAAATCCTTTTTCCGTTTCATATAAATTCATAAATAGCAAATACAACCAAAATAACCTCAAATTTTCTTACCATGACCACACAACAAAATATTGTTTGTACACTGAACCAGCATCATTATTTATCAATTAAGAGGTTTTAAATAATTTTATCACTTAGTGGTCTTCCCCATTACTATGGAGAATATTGTAATAGAATATGTGATGCCTTCGGTCCTTTTTTGAAACTCAATTGCCTATTCATACAAGACAACATTCAGCCTCACATAGCTGGAGAGGTAGTCGCTTATCTTAATCAAGTTGGTGTACCATTTATGGAGTGGCCATCAAAAAGCCCGGATCTGAAACCGATCAAGCAACTATGGGATCACTTCAAGAAGTGTTAAACGTCAAATACCGCACCTAGAAACCCGAGAAAACTTGAAAATGCAATATCACAGCATGGGAACAAATTTCTCAAGATTTTATCCAAAATTGAATTAGAAGCATGCCTAGGTGCATAAATGTTGTGATCCGAAGTGTCGCACTTACACCATTTATTTCACTACTATTGTCTTATTTACATCAGAATTTTTTTTAATATTACAATTTTGTTATTAATTCTTAAGAATAATTTTAATTCCAATCTTATAGAGAAATATTGAAGCTAATTCCCTTTTTAAGTATTCAAATACGTTTTTTTTTTAACTTTTAATGCAAGTATTGTCCATAAAAAATTATTAAAATCACATTAGAGCAAATTGTGTGATTTAATATGTTGTTGCGTTAATCTTGTCCAGGAGTGTTTATATACATATTTAAATAAATTAAGAAGTATCTACACAATTTCCAAACCAATTTTATCTAGAATACCTCTGTCCCCAATTACTTTTTTTTCCTATAATATTTACAGCAATTTTTTTTAGAAATAAATGTACCAGTTTTATGGAAGCTGAAAATAAAGCTGTCATTCGAGTTCTTGAAAAATGTGATCCATTAAAACAAGAATCTCTTGATTCCGAAAATGTTCCTGATCCATTGGATGCTGAACAAACATGGCCAACACAAGAAGAAATGGATACTGCAGAGACAGAAGTGAAGGTTAGAGTTCTTTGAAATACAAAATATACAGATCTGTTTGAATTATAAATTATGCTTGTAACATTGACTATTAATATAAAATTGGGTTTCAATGTTAAAGGTTGTGGGAACCTTGATTATATTTATTAAACAAACGGAAGTTTTGATATTTTATTCCGCAGAGAGACAAAAAGTATTGTTACGCCTGTGGGTTGTTTAATAAGTTTTTATTTATTACTCACAAAGCACAATTCACAGGACTAATGAATTCCAACTATCTATTTTCCACTAATTAACTATTTTCAACTAGCCAGTTCTCTTTATTTTCAACTCACTATATCCAACTAATTATTTCTCAATTAACTCTCCGCGGGTCGGTACGCGTTCTTATATATTGTCATGGAGCATTCTCCAAATTTCTAGAAAACGCACGAATCGAAGCTTCGAGACATTCTTGCAAACATTGATCATTCGTCCAACAGGTCCGACTTTTGAGATGTTGGTCGCGATTCGTATTACTAAAACGGGGATAGTTCACGAATTATTGGCCCTAACATAGTTGGCGTTGAATGACAAATGCAAATAAAGTGTCAGGCAAAAGCTTATTTTATGACATTAGTGTGTGCCAATTAGCATCAGCGCATCAGTTCGTGTATGTTAAATATTAATTATTTTCCATTGAGGTGTGCGTGATTTTATAAAAATGGACAAAATTGAGATAAGGAGGTGCTATAAAGTAGGTACCTCTGTAAAAAGAGGTTATCACTGCAAGAAATTTATAATGATATGGTAGAAGTATTAGGTGACTCTGCCCCTTTGTACCAGGTAATCAAGAACTGGTCACGAGATTTCAAACTGGGAAGAGAGTCGTGTCAACATGCACCAGGTGCAGGAGCCCTCAGAACTTTGGTGACCAAAGAAAATGTGAATTTAGTACTTGACATGGTATTCAATGACAGAAGAATTACAGTCAAGGCTATAGCAGAGACATGTGGGTTTTCTGTTGGAAGCTCTGAAAGAAATTTACATCAGGAATTGGGTCTCAAAAAACTCTCGGCACGCTGGGTTCCACAAATGCTGACAGCAGACCAGAAGCGTGTTCGCCAGATTGCAGCGGAGACAAATTTGGAGATGAATTTATTCGAAAATTTCTTGTGGTCGACGAAACATGGGTTCATCACTTTGATCCAGAATCCAAAAAAAACAAAGCATGGAATGGCGGCTTAGGGGTTCCCCTCCCCCTCGAAAATTTCGTGTTGTCCCATCAGCTGGTAAGCTGGTAAGATCATGGCTACAGTTTTTTTGGGATTTTGCAGGTGTTATTTTCGTGTACTATTTACCTCGTAGTCGCACCTTAACAGGTGAATATTAGGCGAATTTAATACCAAAAGTACGGGAAGCGATCAGAGAAAAGAGAATAGGAAAGTCAAGATGTGCTCTTCCACAAGTATAACGTTCCAGAACACAAAAGTTGTGTTGAAATGGCTGCCATTCAGAATGCGGGATTTGAAATTTTTGAATAACCCCCTTATTCTCCAGATTTGGCCCCCATCTATTTCCAAAATTAAAAGAACATCTTCATGTAATCCGCTTTACTGATGATAAAGAAGAGATGTCGGCGGTAGATGAATGGCTGAAGACTCAAAGTACTGAATTTTTTTCAAAAGGGTTTGAAACACTTTAACACCGATAAACCAAGTGTATAAACGTTGCAGGTGACTATGTTGTAAAATTAATTAGTTTCATTCTTCTCCTGTGTTTGCTTCTATGTTAGGGAAAACAATTCTGAACTATCCTCTATTTTTAAATTTTTTTTTTTTGCACAAATAGTTAATAAATTGAAAGTCTATTTATAGTTAAGAAAAATAAAAAAAGTTCCAAAAGGTTGGTCAGATTATCAGGCAGCTTGGATCCCTGATGATGATGTTGAATTTCAAGAGTATGACTCTGACAACGATGAAGAAGATTCCAATGATGAGTACATTGATGCTATGTCTGAAGATAAATCTGATAATTCAGAAGATGTAGATAAAGATTTTGCTTCTGTCACAGAATCGGAAGTAGCTGTTAATGATAAAAAATATGACACAGATATGGATCTATATGCTGAGAAACAGGAATTAGAAAAACTTAAAGCTGCTAAAAATGATAGAGAATTTCCTGATGAAATTGATACTCCAGTAGATACTCCTGCACAAGTTAGATTTCAGAAATATAGAGGATTGGAAAGTTTTAGGTAAATTAAAGTAATTCTAGCTTATATTATGATATTTTAAAAATTTTAATGCAATTTCTAGATCGACACCTTGGAACCCAAAAGAGAGTCTACCAAGTGACTATGCAAGAATTTTTCAATTCCAGAATTTTAATAGAACAAAAAAACGAATATTAAGTGAACAAGTTGATATTGATGGTGCCTTTGTAAGTATTCACTAGCCTTATATTCTATTTTATTAACAAATTTTATTTGAAACCATTATTTTAAAAATTTTTAAACACACAAAAAAATTTCAAATATTTAAGTGTTACTTGCAAGGAGGTTCTGCAGATTGTGTAAATATGTTTGCAGTTACTTCTGAAAGTAGCCTAAAGTAGGCCTAACAGGCAGGCAGTGTATGGTATGAACAAATTTAAAATTCTTACTGTTTACAAAGCGACTTTCCAATTCCAACATTCATACATTTAACATGACCGACGATCGTTTCACATACGAAATCTGGAAATCAGGAGACTTGGCGGCACTGCAATTCGAATGAAACCTGCGCAATGCAGTACAGCTCAGTTAAATAATTCCTACCCCTCCCTCTCTCACTACATAAACCAACCAGCTGAGACAGAAGCGATATAAAGACTCTAATAGTATAGTGCCCTGCACTGCGTTAGGTAGATTAGGTTAAAACGGCGGTTCGGAGGGAACCCACTTATGCTGTTTGGCCCGTTGTGATACCGTGATGGATGGCGGTGCCTTTTCCCTCTACCGTGAGAACCAATTGGAACTTTTAATAAAAAGTGTGGGGTCTTTAATGCTAACCGAGCTGAGATCAGATAAGTTATCAAAGTTTGGTTGCCTTGTATAGAAAGCCGTTTTCTGCCTAGTGCAGGGCAGTCGTTGAGAAGAGATGTACCATTGTTTCCTCCTCTTCCTCATCGTAACCGCTTCTACAAAAGTCGTGTTGTAGCTCTGCGACTTCCATGCGCTGTGCATGGGATCCACCTGCCCAGTGTCCTGTTATGGTGCCCTCTCTTGCTAGCTCGTATGCTTACAGTTGCATGGTATGTCCCTGTGGCGCCAGGTACCCAGACAATGTGAACTCTAAACTTAGCTGCTAGTTCATTCAGGGTGTCTCAGCATTGCACTACTGCTTTAGAAGTCAAGTAGACTGAGTTCAGTGATTTAATAGCAGATTGGTTGTCGCAACGAATGTATATCTTGCTGAACTTTTGTTCATTGCGTGTCACACATTGAGTGTCTAGACAGCTGCCTCGGTAATGGCTGTCATTTCGGCCTGATACACACTGCAATAATCTAGCAAATGAAACGACAGGCTAAGTGAGGGGTCTTCTGAGAAGACACAGCAACGTTCTCTCGCCAGGCAGCCAGAAGAGGCACAGATACCATTGAGCTCCCAACAGAACCCCTGCATTAGGTAACTTTTGTGCTGACTTCATCGGTCACCTCTAAACCTCGGAGACTCAGGCACAAGAGACAGCCCAGTACATATGTAGTACTGTGGATGGTGCCTGTTGTGGCTCTTCAAGCTGCAACTAATGGCAAAATTAACAAAAGAGCAAATCGCCCTTTTGTCTAGACCTCCTAGCCCTGGGACTTTTATGGACGACAGAAGCGACACAATAAATGTAAAAAAAGGGTGTGCGTTGTTTTGAAGAAAGGCCAGGTCAAGAGTACCAACAACCGACGAGCATGTATGAGAGCACTGATGAAAGTAGAGGAAGCAAAAGATTTGTGTAAGAACCGTAGCAAGTGGAAGGAAGTGGTCTCTGCCTACCCCTACGGGAAAAAAGCGTGACTATATGTATGTATAATAATTAACATTATTCAATAAACATTACCTCACAATTGTATAATATCTACATAATCTTGGACGTTTTCAGTAAGAGTGCGTAGTGGCTGAACGGTACAGCTGTCTGTTTAGCACGTCAGTGTATTCAGGCTCAAATCCCCGAGTAGCCAACGTTTTTTTTTAATATTAAATCTTCGTTACGCTTTTGGTAACGCGGTAACGCGCCCGAGAAGTTCAAAGCGTGCCACTACTTCTGAAGGAAGTAATCGATTTTATTAAAAAAAAATAAATAAAGAAGTTACTGCTAAATAAAACTAAAGACTATCACTCAGGGTTGTGTGTTCTTGATTTCTCAATTGAATTAAATTTTAGGGAATAGACAGGTCAGTTCACTGATCTATGTTTTCTTTATTTATTTTCTATGACATATTGTTCCGAGTTGCGTAGTTTTTCTCTGTCGATTGTCGCCTTGAGGCGACAGCGCGGTGCCCAAAATGAAAATAAATGAATGATTTATGGCCGCCGCGCGATTAAAAGCGTGTGACGATACTTGAAAGGTCCAGTAATTTCGAGACAATTTCGGGAATAACGAAAGAGAATTCTCGCTCTTTCGAGTAATTATTTGTCTTCTTCTTTGGGTGCTATCTCCTATCGGAGGTTGGATATCAACATTGCTTCTCTTACTTTATTTGCCACCATTAAAAGTTCTATTGAGCTACAGTTAAAGTAATCCCTTAAATTTCTCAATCATGAAATTCTCCTTCTACAAATGCTTCTTCTTCCCTTTATCTTTCCTTGCATAATTAGTCTGAGCATCTCATACCGCTGTTCTCTCATTATATGTCCTAGATATTGTAACTTACTTGCTTTCTTACTTTATATTCTTTACCCATTTCTCGAAGTATATCCATGTTTGTTTTTCTTTTTGTCCATGATATCCTGAGCATTCTTCTATAACACCACATTTCGGACTGCAGTTTGTTTATGTGTTCTTGTTTAAGGGTCCAGCTTTCCAGTCCATAATATAGTATTGAAAACACATAGCACCTTAATTTTCTCACTCTTAGTTCTATTGTGAGGTCTCTGGAACAGAGAATTGTTTTCAGTTTTACAAACGCATTTCTTGCTGTTTCTATTCTAGTTCTTATTTCTGTTGTTTGGTCATTATTTTCTGTAATCCAGGTGCCCAGGTATTTGTATTTTCGAACTCTTTCTATTTGTCGATCCAGTAAATTTATGTTTGATTGTATGTTTGGCTTTTTTGTTATTACCATATTTTTAGTCTTTTATATTTATTTTTAATCCATACTGTTCACAAAATGTACTGGTTCTATTTAATAGTTTTTGAAGTTCTTCCGCGGAGCTTGCCATAATCACTGTGTCATCCGCATAAGGAATATAAATATCCGTAGGAATATAAAAAGACAGCGGTCGCGAAAGTTTTAGTTTAAAGTTTTTGAAGTCAGTTATTTATAAAGTAATATAAAGAGATTGTAATTATTTAAGTGTTTGTATAAATGTATAGAATAAATTGTTTAGTTAGTGTACTGAGTGTTTAAAAATAATCGAACCCAAGAGTAAATATTGTAACAATATTGTTGTCTGAGGGGACAACGCGCCGACCATAACGAGAAAAAACTGCAAGGTAGCCGCAGGCATAATAGAAGACACTGGATGATTCTCGAAAAAGGTCCAATAATTTCGAAAAGTGTCCAGATAGGCATCGATTTGTCGAAAACATTGGTTTGCATTCATATAAACGGAATCATATCGAGGTTTTTAAGTTAGTTTGAAGTCAAGTATTTGAAGTAATTATAAAGTGTTATACAGTCGTGAATATCTTAAGTGATTTGTAAAGTAAAAGTTATTGTGTAGAAATATTAGAATAAACATTGTTTAGTTATTGTACTGAGTGTTCAGAATCATAGAAACCAAAGAGTAAATATCGTAACAATATAAACCAAAATGACCCAAGCTAAAATTTATTATGAATGCAACAAAAACTGAACCACGATAGCGCTTCTTCTTCTTCTTATAGTGCATCTCCTATCGGAGGTTTGCTATCATCACAGCTATTCGGACCTTATTGACTGCAGCTTGAAAGAGTTCAACATTGCTACAATTAAACCAGTCCCTTAGATTTTTAAGCCAAGACACACGGCGTCTTCCAATATTCCTCCTTCCACCAATCTTTTCCTGAACTATCAGCTGGAGAAGTGCGTATTTGGGTCCTCTCAGTATATGACCTAGATATTGAAGCTTTCTCTTTTTTATGGTGTTACTGACTTCACATTCCTTATTCATCCGATTTAGGACTTCCGCATTAGAGATCTTTTCTGTCCAGGTGATACGCCACATTCTACGGTATCACCACATCTTGAAGGCTTGTAGTTTGTCTGTGTGATTCTTCTTGAGAGTCCATGCCTCCACTCCATACAAAAACGCGGAAAACACGTAACAACGCAGCTTCCTCGTCCTAAGTCCAATCTTGATATCTCGACTGGTGAACAACTTTTTTATTTTTGTAAATGTTGACCTGGCTATCTCTATTCTCGTTCTTATTTCTCTTGTTTGGTCACCCGATTGTTCTATCCAGGCTCCCAGGTATTTGTATGACTGTACATTCTCTATTAAGATGTCTGCTACTGACACGTTTCCAAGGTTGTGATTTTGGGGGAACTTTGTAACTACCATTAACTTGGTTTTCCTAAGATTTATCTTTAGACTGTATTTGTTACATCGATCATTTTATTTCTCTAGAAGATGTTGTATGTCTCTTTGATTGCTCGTTAACAAGACGGTGTCATCTTCTTTATCCTGATACTAAGTTTAGCTATTACTGGGTTGTGATCGGAATTAATGTCAGCACATGGGTATGTTTTCGTAGCCTTCACTGAGTTTCTATAGCTGTTGTTGATAAGTATGTAGTCTATTTGGTTTCTTACCGTATGTTCCGGACTATCCGCAGGAGATTTCCAGGTATACAATCTGTGTTCTGGTAGTTTGAAAAAGGTATTTGATATCATAAGATTCTTGTCTTGACAGAACTCTATTAGTCGATCACCTCTATTATTCCTCTCTCCTAGGCCAAAACTCCCTTGACTTAGCCCACTTTGGCATTAAAATCTCCCATTACTACTGTGATATCATTGTTTTTTATGCTTCTAAAGATAGGATCTATGTTTTTCCTAGTTACACACTACTCTTATGTATGATAGTGAATGTTGTGTTTGGCAGAAGCATGAAAATAAGATCAATACTGCGGAGATGAGAGTCTGAGAACTAAAGCTCTGATAGATAAAGGAATCCTTGGATGGTTTGGACACTTAGAGAGGAGGGATAAAAGAATATTGAAGAAACAGATTTATAAGCGAGTGTGAATGGGTGGAAGTTGGTAGAGGTCGACCTTAGCGAACATATCTCGATCAGATAGAAATTGTTTTAAAGAAAGACCAGGTCAAAAGTGCCAGCAACCGACAGGCATGTATGAAAGCTCTGATGAAAGTAGAAGAAGTGAAAGACGTGCGTAAGAACCGTATTAAGTGGAAAGAAGAGTGGTCTCTGTCTACCATTAAGGGGAAAATGGCTTAAATTTAATTATGTATGTATGTACAAGACGAAGAAAAAATAATGGGAACAAACCGAGCTTACCAAGCAAATAAAAAACTGTTAAAGAGCAAAATATTAACTTAACAAAGATAAACTTATACAGAATAAACACTGATTATTTAAACGTAAAAAATATGACTACATTTTTACAAAAAATTTTTTCAACCTAGAAACAGAAAATGGGCGTTTTATATAAAACAACACAACTTCGATATATGTAATATTTTTGGGATACCCTGTATATTAAAGCCAAAATATTCCGTGTCCTTTGACATAAATAACCCTGTATAAATATAACTTTTTCGGTATCATGTTTTTAACAACGTATTACAATTCTTTTAAAATAATTAAATTTTATTTATTTAAATTTGTGTTCTTATATTTCCGATGATTACAACCGATGCTACATTATGTGTTCATTTTGAATTAATACATTTAATTTTCTACCCCGTTTAATATCGTAACTTTAAAAAAATAATTACAACTTTTCTAAGGTAAATAATGTTTGTTGTAGCCTGGGTGGTATATTACAGTCCATGTGAAAGGAGTTTCTCAACTGATGTGGGAGACGTTCAGTCAAACTAAGGCACCAGTTACCTTAATGGGTCTGTTTCCTCACGAACATAAAATGTCCATTTTAAATGTTGTTTTGAGAAGAACACAAAATTTTAGTCTACCTATCAAATCGAAGGATAGGCTCATTTTTCAGTGTGGATACAGGAGATTCGTTGTCAATCCTATTTTTAGTAGTCACACTAATGGTCAGAAACACAAGGTAAGTTAAAATAACAGAAAATCAATTTCAAAGAATGCACCTTATGTTAATAGACTAACATTTAACAAATTATTTACACTAAATTTAGTGGTTGGAGCGTTCTTTTTTGTTTATCTTTAAGCAGGGTTATTCGCTTATTCGGTTTTTGACAGTTCATTCTACTCTGACTGATTTAACCGGCAGTGGTCCCCAACAATAATAATTCAAGTCTACCACTTTTTTAAAGAGAAACTACTTACAGAGATTTAAGTTTTATTAAAATTTACTTTTAATAATTTCAGTTTGAACGATTCTTTCAACCAGATTCTACTGCAGTAGCTACTTTTTATGCTCCAATTCAGTTTCCCCCAGCACCCGTTTTATGTTATAAAGAAATAAATAACAGATTGGTTTTGATCGCAACTGGAAGTCTACTTTCCTGCAATCCAGATCGAATCATCGTGAAAAGAATTGTCTTATCAGGTAAGTACTTAAAATGAAGAACTTGACTTTTGTAGTTAAGATATTGCAGTACCATGTTAAAATAATTTGATACACATAATTATTCTTTTTAAATGTTGCATTACCACTTTTGGTTAGTTAGTTAGTTAGTTAGTTAGTTAAGGTAAATGTCCCAATTATCGACACAATAGCGTGTTCGTGAGAATAAAAAATAGTTTTCGAACTCAAAGGAAATTTTTATACGGTTGCAATATACATTTTCCTAATATTTGTACCTTCATTTTTAATAAACAGACGAAGAAAACGAATTACAAAATGGTAAAATAATTTAAATTAAATAAATGAAACGCAAAGCATATGTCCCAATTTTCGACACCTGAAAAATATGAATAACTAATTGCCGACATGTAAGAGGACCAATGTTCAACACTGTGAAAAATCTAAAACGGCCATCAATGATATATTTAAGTATATCTATTGTGATTGAAACAGTATAAAATTTTTTTTATTTTAATCTATAATAAAAAGAACAGTATAAAAATAATAACAAAAATTAAAAAAAAAAGAAAATATATATTCTTGAATAAATTTAAAAAACAAAAAAAACTGGTTTAGAATCAATTTCTAGAATTTATTTTCTCCATTTCAGGTACTTCATGCACGCCACGTTTATTTAACTGTTTTGGCTCCGCAATTTTACCTATGATTTCTTCAAAGTCGTACGTCAAAATATCATCAACATTTGGCCATTTCCAGTTCCCGCCACGCCTTGCCATAGCTTTTATAGTATATGATTGTTGGGACATGTCTACAACTAAACCAGGAAAATATTCAGAATTATATTCAACGATCACGTAGTGACCTATATTGTATTGATCATTTTCCGATAGAGACTGATTTTCTTTCTCAATCTCTCCCTCATTTCTGGTTTTTTGTCTACTTTTAGTTGATTTTCCTAATTTTCTCTCTGCTCCATCTCTTTTTTCTCTAATTTTCGTCTGTGATATTCCTGCCAATTTAAGGAAGATGCAACAGCAGGTAATTTTTCCCTTTGTTTTCTGTAATTAGTTGGTTTTCTGAAGAAGGCCAGAACAAAGCTTTCTTAAAAGGAGTGGGGATATTTTCTTCTCCAGATATTCTCTTTATTGGTGATTTTTCAATTAATGCTTGATAATGATCTATCCTTTTCGCTACTGTAACTAGGTTTTCTTCTCTTTCATTTCTGAGAACCGTTATATTTGGTTTACTATTTTCATTATTTTGTACTCTTGCTTCATTAAGCGTTTGGGTGCCTATTGGGTGATTTGAAGTATTGACTTCGTTTTCATTATCCATTGGTTCCTTTATTTCTTGACGTAGCTCCAAAAAGTTATTATCAGTGTTAGTGTAATCATGGAGGTTATTAGAATCCAGTAGCATATCTACACTCAATTTTTCTGCCGTAATATCCAAAAGTGACAAATCTAAGTTGCACAAAGAAAATTGTCGATTTCTATTCCACTGGTTTCGAGAACAATATTTGCATCAGTAGATGCTTCTGACGGAACTGTGATGATAATTGGCGCCTGAATTATATCTTGAATTGTCACAATATCCTTTTGTTTGGTATCATTATCAGCTACTGGAATGTTCACAAGGGTCGGTGTCTGAGATATATCACCATCTGCCAGTAACTCGCCTCGTTCTTCGGAAAGATCATGCTGTATTTGTTTCCAGAACAAAAACAAATTTTTATCTTCTATTGCTCCAGTCCATTCATTAACATCGGTAGTGCGAAACAATTCAGATTTCTCTCTATTTTTTTATTCAAAATAATCCGAAATATGTTTCATGTTCCACCTTTTAATCTCACTATGTTTTTCTGTGCGTGTTTCTGCACAATTTGTTTTGAAAAATTTATCATATTTTATATTATTGGGCTGAAAAGGGCACAATCCACAACTACGAAATCCATTTTTTAAAATATCAGGTGTATTTTTGAATATATTCAGAACTTTGTGCAAGAGAGGGGCGAAATCTTCTATCCTAAATCTGGCTCGTTGATTTTCCATTCGCCAGTTCATAACAGCTTTTTTTCATTCATGTTTCAATGGTCGAAATAGTGCTACATCCAGTGGTTGGAGGATGTGGGTGGAATATGGGAATAGACTAATCAGAACAATTCCATTGTTTGAACAAATCTCGCTTAACGTCATCGTCAGGTGGGAACTATGTCCATCTATGAAGAGTATCACAGGAAAGGTTATACTTTTTTCCTTCAACCACAAAAAAAAATACATTTGCAATGTCTTCATAAAAAGATTCTCCTGTCATCCAGCCTGAATCTGAACGACCTACCGCCCAGTTAGATGGTTTTTTTGCTGTGATATATTGTGGTATATGCAAACATTACCATTGGATATGGTAAGTCCCCTGCTGCATTGGACATCACTAATGTGGTGAAACACTATTTCTCGTCATTATTTATGATTGAGTAAATGGCTTTATCTCCTTTTTTTACGAGCAATTTCTCTCCTCTGGGGCTGAGAAAAAAGGCCGATTCGTCACAATTAAAGATCCTTTTAGGATCATTCCACACGTCAGCTAAGTTGTTGTCATCTATATAATTCTGAATTTCAGAGAACCATCCTTTTATTTTTAACTCTGTAACAGAAGATCTGGCCTTGGTTAAATTTTGTGTTACCCTTTGGGAAATCTCTGGGTGGCGTTTTAAAAATAATTCATACCAGTGCCTTCCTGGTTTGCCATTAGTAAATGGTGTAACTCGGTTCATTTGACTGAGAAGCATTTGGACACTTTCCAGAAGAGCTTCTTTTGTGATAGGAAACCCACACTTGGCTACGTGAAACATCTACTTTACTAATAATGATTCTTCTTCCTGTTTTAGAACGGTTTTGGGACCTATTTTTCTTTCTATTGGAACCCTTCCAGCAACTTTATCCAAAAGCGTTGTTCTAGGAACCCCGAATTGTTTGGAAGCTCTCAAAGCAAGCATTCCATTTTTGACGGCGGACACAGCATTCTTCATGTCTTCTTCCGTATACTGTAGCCTTGTGGCCATTTTTGAAATGTGTTTGCGACTGAAAATCAAATACACCTATCCCCCGATTTCACGGTAGATACGTTCCTGAGAAAAACGTGTAAATCGAAAATTAAAAATTTTCAAGTCAAAACCGTGTAAATCGAAAAGCTTGCAGAAAATGCATAATTTTGCTATTTAACAGTTGTGATTTTTTTTCAATATTTTTAGGTGTACACAGAAATAAAAATAAAATGCATTGACAGGTTAAAATATGTAATATATTACGGAAACACTGTTTTTTTATTTAATTACAATACAATAGTTTCTAAAGAAATAACTTTTCTTTTAACTTCTTTCGACATTATAAGTCTATAATTTTTTTTAATTTATGTTAATTTATAATAATCTAAATTATGCACTCACTTGTAATTTACGAATATGGAAAATTAAATCTTTCTGAAACTGTGAAACTTTCACTCAAATGCAATTTTCCGTAGATAAAACTTTAACTTTATGCGAAGAAATACAGACACAGTGTGCATGTGCAGCAAGTCAGCACATAAGCTCGAGATTCCCCGTGAGATGTGTACACAGCGCACGTGTTCAAACACAGTAGCATTTAGTAGAGTGCGATAAAAACAAAAAAAAACTTATTTGGAAAACCGTGTAAAAGCGAAAACGTGTAAAACAAGTACTGTGTAAATCGGGGGATAGGTGTATATCCAATTACCATCACATGAATGTTCGAATAATCGACATTCTTGAAAGAATTGATAATAAAATCATCAAACTAATTCCAAATAGAATGTCGATTGATGTTAGGAAAATTTTTCAATATTCTTTAAGCTGATTATTATATCAGAACTGAAATAATAATAACTAGTTTTTCGTAAAATTGGTAATTAAAACGTATCAATTGCGTCTTAGTCACCGACATAAGATCACACCATTTATCGACATAAAGTTGTACGTAGTATCGACAACAATATCTTTTGTACTCCTATTTGATAATTTGACGAAAAACAGTATGTCGATAATTAGTACATAGAAAATTGTGAGTCTATTGAACATACCAAGAATTGTTTGAAGAAACATTAAATGAAAGTTTCTGATAGCAAGTCAAAAATTATCTTGCGTGGCCCATTTATCGACACTTATGTCGATATCTAGAACACAACATGTTTCAGATGAACCTATTATCGACACCCTAATTTCTCATAATTTTTTTTTTTTATGAAAATAGTCGCAAAAAGGGTAGACCTATCGTGTGGGCCGCGGACGGCCCGCACTGCGACTATTAGAAGGGGAAGGGATTATAGAAAGGAAATGATTGTGGACACGCTTTTTAAAAAGTTGTAGGTCATAGTTCTCTGGAAAAACTGATTTTGGAAGCTTATTCCATTCCGTAGCAGCCCTGTAAAAGAAGGATTCTTGATGAAGATTGATCCTAGTAGTGTCATTCTTGAGAGTAAATGGGTGAGACTGATCAGCGTGCCGAGTTCTTCGGCCGAATGTGGCCAATGGTGGTACAAGAGTTTTTATTTCTCTGGAGCATCTGCCATGGAAATATCTGTAGAGCAATGACTGGTCTGCAACTCTTCTTCTATGTTCTAGAGGGTGAAGGGTATCTGTGAGAGTTGAGCTGTTTATCAAGCGAATGGCTCTTTTCTGAATGGAATCTAGAAGACGAAGAGAATGCCTTGGTGCTGAACCCCAAATGTGCGAGCAATACTCCAGTAGAGGTCGGATTTGAGCCTTGTACGTCGTCAACAGTTGATCAGGAGTAAAAAACTTTCTGGCTTTCCACAAAAAACCTAGCCTCTGGCTTGTCGACTTTGCGATGTTAGCGATATTATATGAAATTTACATTTTTCATATTAACAAGGACAATCAACCATATAGAAGTATGTTTTTGTTTAACATAATATTCTTTACTAAAATTTTGTAAGTTTAAGGAAACATAAGTAAACGGTACGCACTTACCAAATCGGCAAGGAAAACAGTATTCACTCGACTGATTAGAAGAAGTTGTTGTGAGGGGGATGCTTAGCAGAAATTGGTGGTAAATTCAAATATGTTCAGAAAACTAAAAATAAGAAACTTGACGAAAGAAAATGTTCATAAGAGCCCTCTTTATCTTGTTACATAGAAAACAGATCGAAATTGTCGATAATTGGGACATTTACCTTATGTTCTACTCTTTAAACCTTTGAATATAAAACTGATCAGGAAGGAGCATAGTCTTAGATAAATGTTGACCGGAATGGCGGGTGCATATGGCCGACTACTGCGTCAGTTCTGACAGGCGTGGGGCTTTAAATTATAATCAACAGAACAAAAAACCCATAAATTTTAGAAAATATATAAAAAATGCTACATTTTAGTTAACAATTCTGCAATCAATAGAAAATTATTATCTGATGTATAATTAGGACACATTCATTCCAAAAATTTTAGTTTTGTAAATCTACAATTTCATATTTTTTTCGCACTCTATAAAAACCTATTTTTTTCTAAGCTACGACAATGCATACTTTGAGATTGGTGGGTGTAACCTATAAATTTCATTAAAATACAATTATTTATTTCTAAATAAACTCCTGGACAAAATTTACTCAACGACATATTAAATCATAAAATTGCTAGAATGAATTGTGCGTTTGTTCCTTACGTTTTTTCTTCAACTGTATTTCGAAATGAAATCTGTATATTTCAATTTTTATTTTATATAATTTTTTTAAGGCAAATAATCTTAATAATAATAATAATAATAATAATAATCTTACGTCGAAAAGTTTCATTCAATATTTCAGGAAAAATATTCATAAAAAAATTACAACAAAATAGTAAATTATAAATTACATACATACATATAGTTACACCTTTTTCCTGTAGGGGTAGACAGAGACTAATTCCTTCCACTTGCTACGGTTCTTACACACATCTTTTGATTCCTCTACTTTCATCAGGGCTCTCATACATGCTCGTCGGTTGTTGGTACTCTTGACCTGGCCTTTCTTCAAAACAATGTTGATCTGATCGAGATATGTTTGCCAAAGTCGACTCAACCGACTTGTCCATTCACACTCGCCTTATAAATTTGTTTCATCAATTTTCCTTCATCCATCCTTTTTACGTGTCCAAACCATCTAAGCATTCTTCTCTTTCAAAAACCATTACTACTAAATAAAAAGAAATTCTAAATCTCATCATTATGTTATATCATAGAAATTATCGGATTATGATAACTATAATAAGATACATATAATACATATAAATCTCGAAAAAACAGCATCAATTGAAGTACAGTATTTTGTTGTGTATTGCGCTGGATCATTATTAATACTCGAATAAAATGTATCAGATAAAAAGGATGTAAGTGTTTCAAATTTATCTTTATCATAAAAGCTTTTAGACTTAATCAAACTTAAAAGTAAAAAATAATTCTTACCATTGGAATAAAATTTTTGTCGAGCAAATTATTGTTCTCGAACATATCTCGATCAGATCAACATTGTTTTGAAGAAAGGCCAGGTCAAGAGTACCAACAACCGACGAACATGTATGAGAGCACTCATGAAAGTAGAGGAAGCAAAAGATGTAAGAACGGTAGCAAGTGGAAGAAAGTGGTCTCTGCCTACCACTACAGGAAAAAGGCGTAACTATATATATGTATGTACATGTAGCCACGCCTTTCTCCCGTAGGAGTAGGCAGAGACCACTTTCTTTCACTTCCGCTACGGTTCTTACACACATCTTTTGCTTCTTCTACTTTCATCAATGCTCTCATACATGCTCGTCGGTTGTTAGTACTCTTAACCTGGCCTTTTTTCAAAACAATGTCGATCTGATCGAGAGATATGTTCGCCGAGGTCGATCTCTACCGACTTCCGCCCATTCACACTCGGCTCATATATCTGTTTCGTCAATCTTCCTTTATCCATCCCCTCTACGTGTCCAAACCATCTAAGCATTCCGGCATCCGGCTATACCTTCTCAGACTACTGATCTCTGCAGCATTAATCTTATATTAATGCTCCTTTTGCCAGACCCAACATTCACTACCATACATAAGTGTAGAGACCAGCACTTCTCTATGCACTGCCAGAGGTGCATATTAAAAATTCAATTTATTGGCGTACTCAAAGGAAAGCATTCAAATAATGAGTCATGCGTGGAGGGTCATGAAGTCTGTTTCCGTCGCACTTTTAGCATCTGTACAAAGTAGCAATGTCTGTTTCTGTTTGTTTTATATTTAAAGCTTTAAACCAACTCAAGTGGTATGACTCTCTTTAGTCCTAGATTATTTAATAATGCCTCTTTTCGTGTTTTCTAACAGCTTTTTTGATTTTCTTCTTGAATGACTTTAACTTGGAGTTCTCTGTGCAAGTCCTTGTTTTTAGCATACCAAGGAGCATTTATCGTGATCCTTAATAATGATTTTGAAAAGTTAGGAGACATCTATAATTGCTTTCATTGTTACAGTAGGTCCTAGTAGGTTTATGTAATTGTTGATAAATTAACATTTGATTTTGAATAAAAAGTTTTTTATTTATTGAAGTGAAACTTTTGATGGGACACTACTCTAGTTCCGCCATAGAGAGCTCGTGGAACTAACAAAGTCTCGTTCTTTTTTTAATTGTCCATTGGTCGATTGTAGCGTGAAAGAGACCGCAAACTCGTGGAGCTAACAAAATCTTTTAAGAATCTCGTTCTTTTTCTAATTGCCCATTGCTCTACCATAGCGTGAGAGGAACCCAAGTATACGATTCAATAATACTGGGGAGGTTCGAGATTTTCCACAAGGAAATGTTTTTACAACGGGATAATATTTTATATACTGGAGGCGTTATAAAAGTTAACTTATCTTCTATTTAAAAGGGAAAAATCTTTTTCTGTGGAATTTTTGGGAATTCTTGGAAATTTTCTGAAATTTAATGGAATTGTAGGAGTTTTCGAGAATTCTCTGGAATTTCCAGGAATTTTCGGAAATCTCTTGCCATGGATATAATCAATGTGATGATAAACCCTGGAAAAGCAAAAATATTGAAAATCATACCATACTTAAATGATACAATGTAGAGACGTATAAATTAAATTGTTATCGATGTCCACAATCACATATGTAATTGAAAATGTAATACTCCTATATCTTGCTTTACGGCCTAGATACGTTCCACGAAACTTAGCCGCAAAGCGAAAAGCCTTATAAGGAATCAATTATTATAATACAAATTCAATGGGATCGGGTCCAAATTTGTTAAATTTGTAACGTGGTTTATCATTCAAAATGCAATTTTTTTTTATTTCATTTATATCAAAAATACATACAGAACAAGTTCATACATTTGTACATAAAATAATAACAGACTCTAAAAACCAACAATAATCTGTACACAAAAATGAAACAACTTCATGCTACATAAAATATGTGCATGTATACATACATAATTTTTTTAAAATGGCTTTAATCTGAAGACGATAAAGAAATGGTAACCTGCAGATCACTGTTGTCATCATTTTTCGCTGGTAAGGATGGGCCTGGTTTAAAAAAATTGTCCAACGTAGTTTGTCTTGCCTTCTTGTCTATTTCGTTCTTCAATGATTTATAACAGCTAATGGCTGAGTTAATTCCTCGAGAAACTTTAGCCAAGGAGGATGATAGAAAATAGCGTGCATCGAGATTGCGCTTGCGCAAGATTGGCAACATGTAGATATATCGACATCGAAAAAAAATTTTTTTTACCGTTATAGCGAAACATTTTAGGCCGTAAATCGAAAGCGTGTCTTAATTGAAGAGGGCCGTTATAGCGAAATGCCGCATAAAGAGCGGCCGTATAGCGAGGTATGGGTGTATTAAAAAAAAGATACTATTCAGCTCGACGAGTGAGACATGTCGAATTTCACTTTCATGGGTCATGATACTGGCGCACAAATTTTTAGTTTTTACTGATGCAGTAAAATAAATCACTATTTAAATTTTTTTTTAAATGCATTTTCTTTTCTATTATTTTACTTTTTAAATATAGTTTTGTGGAATTAAATATTGCATACTTTGCCGTTTGGTTAATCTATAAATTTGACATTCAATACAATTAATTCGTTAACTTTGATTTATTTTTTAGGTTATCCATTTAAAATTCACAAACATTCAGCTGTTATTAGATTTATGTTTTTCAATAGAGAGGATATTGATTATTTTAAACCTATTAAACTAAAAACGAAAATGGGAAGAAGTGGTCACATCAAGGAACCGTTAGGTAAGTTATTTTTATCTTAAGAAGCATTTATGCAATTTTTAAAACTTAGGTGTACCAATTATAAGAAAAGAATTTTCAGTACAACACCGCCAATAAATATTTCTCAGCGTATCCAATTAAATGTCGAGTATATGCTGAGCAGCCAGCACACCCTTAATTTTATTGGATGATAGGTTATATTGTGTCAGACATGACACGCGCCATGTAATCTTTAGGCTGCATCCTGATTTGGTCAGTATCTGGCTCAATCAACCTATCATACATATTTTATGATAGACGTCAACGATATTGCGTGACGTCTGCCAAGACTTAGTTTTTTTTTATATCTGTTTGTGTAGCATCGTTGTATTACTTTTTTTATTTTGCACGTAATTATATTTTACCAAATATAATTGTGTTTATTTTGGCCGTCGTTATAGCCCTAATAAATAAAAACTAATACCGACTTCTTTGCATGCATAATTGTGCTAACTGTTTTTGCTCATGCGGGCATTTGTTTAATACTACACAAGTTCCACTTTACTTTACTTTTTCGTGTCTGGAATAAGTTTCTCGGTTCAGTAACGGGCCACGTCCAATGCTTCGGGTTTGCTCTGCCATAGGTCGTTAGAGGAACACCGTATTGGACAGTTCGGGCATTCCAGACGATGCTCCATATTGACTAAACTGCGCCGCAGTCGCACTTGTCGTCGTATGGTCGGGATAGGCCCCACCTGGTCAGGTTGGTCTTCACAGGTGCAATCCCAGTTTGGATGCGGTTTAGAATTTTCCACGTTTAAAGCTACACAAGTTCCAAAATATTTGGACGTTATTACAAGATTTCGACCATGTTTCGATAATTGATTTATTTAACAATGTTAAAAAAATAATTTATCACGATAGAACTTCGGACAAACTCAAATGATAATATTGGAATAAACAATTATCACCCTTAAAAGAGGTGACGTCTCTTTGTCTCACATGATGCTCGCCGTGAGGGTAAAAGGCTAGAAAAATACTGAAAAGAAAGGAAAGGTGGGAGGGAAGCCTTTTACATTGATGTTAACTCCCTGTTATTGCGAAGAGTCAGGACAGATTCGTCTGTCTACGTGTTAATGGCGAGAATGAGTTTAACTGATACTTAAAAATAAACGATAAATCGAATTAAAATAATTTAGCTTTACACACGACGACACTATGAACTATCAAGATCAGACTGAATACTACTACTGCTATAATTTTACACGTGGCCGACTGCTCCTTTCCGCGCGTAGTACACGTGTACTTTAAAAGAGGGCAGCAGCCGACAGAGCTTTTATTTCAAAATCCAAAATGCATCCAAAAAACAAATTAAATTATAAAAACAACTAAACTGCTCGACAAAAGCTAGGGAACTTCACAAATAGTTTATTTATGTTAAAAATTGTTAACTGTTTTGTTCACCAAGGTTTTGTCTGTAATATATTGAATGTTTACTTACTTATCTGACTAGTTTTTTTGTTTCCAAGTTGATAAGTTTAAGGCAAGTTGTTTTCTTTTGTATTTTCAAAAATTTTACGTCAATAATTGTTTCCACTTTATTCAGTAAACTGTGATTTAAAATTTAGAATTTTATCTTGAACAATTCGGATGAAGTTAATAGGGCTATTGGTATGATTGAGGCGGGTCGTCTTCAGAGAGAAGTTGCGGACGTTTTCCAAGTCAGTGAAAGTGTCATTTTGCGGCTTCTCCGTTGATATCGAGAAACTGGAAACGTGATAAAAAGACCTAAAAGTGGACGACCCAGGGTTACCACCCCCGCACAAGATTGTTATCTGACTGTGTATATCCGTAAAGAACCTATGAGTACTTGTCGGATCATACAACAGCGTCTTTTGAATGCTTCTGATGCTTCGGTTTCAATTGAAACATTATGTCGAAGATTACACAAGGTTAACTCAGTTCACGACGACTTTTAAGAAGAGTTCCATTACCACAAATTCATATGCGTGCTCGATTGGCATGGGCTAATGAACTTGTGAATTGGAATGCTAAATGGAGGTATGGATGGTTTTCTGATTGTCGGCGTGTTCGTGTATGGACTCTTTCTCTAGTGCCCAGAAATCTAAGAGCAGTGCAGGAAGTTCATCCGTTCAGAGGTGGTACAGTTGCTGTTTGGGGAGGCATTTGTTTTAATGGGCGTATAAAATTGTTAGTGCTTGATGGGAACGTGATTGCGCAGATTTACGTACAAGTTATTAGCAATGTTATACGTTTGTGTCATGCTGCTATTGGACAAACTTTTCTCATTTTAGACTATAATGCTCGATCGCATCGTGCAGGAGTAGTCGAAGACGCTTTGGAATTCCGCATTTGACACTGCCCCTTCTATCGCCCGACTTAAATCCCATCGAGCATGTTTGGGATCAGCTACAAAGAGCCTTGAATTCCCATAAACCACCCACACAGACACTCCAAGAACTTGACAGCTTTTACCCCAACTTTGAAGACAAATCGATCAAGGCGGAGGCATTGTTTGGCTGTAATTGATATTAGAGGAAAGCATACTCGTTATTAACGTATGTACTTTAATTTGTAATAAAATTAAAAAGGTACACAACCTCAAATTGTTGTTTAAAACTGCAAACGTATATCGCAAAAGGGCAAACAACCGCTTACATTAAAGAAATAACATTCAATTTATAACACATAAACACTTGGTGATCAAAAATCCTAATTTGTTAAAACAGAATCTCCGAATTTATGAACTTCCTTAACTTTTGTGGAGCAGTTTAATAAAATAATGACAATTTTATTTTGGCAACGTAAACATTTCGATTTTAATGAAATATTTATTTATATTTAATAAACAAAAAAATTATCTATATGATTTCTAATGACAAAGGATTCATTGAAATCCTTCACATCTGCAAGCCACATCTAGGTAATAACTTTGTAGTTTGTAGCAGTTTTTTTAATCAAAAACCTTGTCCACCTTCCAAGTATTCATGTCTCAGTTAAGTAAAGGTTTCTTTACTTTAAAATCATAATATTTCTTAATTTATATAAAGTTCCCAACACAACTAATTAAAACTCATAGTAACATAATTTCATTTTTTTGTTCCTAGGTACACATGGACACATGAAATGTATATTTGATGGTCATCTTAATTCTCAGGATACAATTCTACTTAATCTTTACAAAAGAGTCTTTCCAAAATGGACTTATGAGGATTTGACTGTTAGCTGTGTCGGTGATAATATGGAACTTTGAATCCCCGTTTGCCTAAAGAGTTTTTATTTGCGCAATAATATTAATTGTGTATATTGAATAAATTTATTGTTATAAATAGTTACTTTGTATTTTTTCATTTTGAAATTAAACTAGTGTACGAAATATAAATTTGGTTATTCGTGTAAATGAACAACATAACGTTGACAGTTCGTTTCGCTTATAAAACATTCCTACTTTTTTAAGAAATAATTAACTTAAAACCGATATTTTTGTAAACTGTGAAAAAGGAAGATCTGACTTACATTTGTAGAAAATATAATTTAAAAGTGGTTTATAAAATATTGCAGTGTGATAAAGAGTAAGTGTGTTTTCAGCAAAAGATTTATAAGAATTTCTCGTAAGTACATTTAATACATTACCCTATAAGTGCCTCCGCGCTGATTAAAAAAAAAGATTCTTCAAATTTTTTGATATTTAATTTAGTTTTAATTTGGTACCATCTATGCATTTATTTTCAGCATAAATTTTATTTATTACTTGGGAACGCTATGAATCATAAATACAATGACTCAAAATGACGGTGATGTGGTTCTCCACCCGTCACGTCTTGTTTGCCATGTGGGTGAAAAGTGGATTGCAGATAGTTACTTTGCTACTTGGAATGTAAAAGGTGGATTGAATGATAAAATTAAGGAGATTTACGTGATTATAAACAAAAGAGATGGATTGATGTTCTTTGTGTGAATGAGACCAAGCGGAAAGAATGTGACACCAATATGCATGGACCATATACAGCCTACTGGTCAGGAGTTATGGAAACCAGCAGAGGATCTCAGGGCATTGGTGTGATACTTTCTGCTAGAATGAATGAGTGTGATTGACTTCGAATGTGTGAGCCCAATACTTCTCTGTGTAATGCTGAAGGTTGATCTTACTCGCATCTCCACAAGATGCACAGTGGAACCGATATTCGAAAGACCAAAAAGAGAGACAGGAGGTTTGAAAACGTGTGACAGATATTCTGAATAAGTGTAGCCAGAATAAAAAAATAATAGTGTTGGGCGATTTTAATAGCTGGGTAGGAGTGAAGCGTGATGGATATGACAGTGTTCTGGGAATGTACGGTGATGGCCAAGTGAATGAAAAGTATGAAAGTCTACTTGAAGTATGTTTGGAGTGGAATCTTGTAACACACACAATGTTTAACCATAGAGATCCTCTTGTGCACAAGACAAGAAGGATGCTAGAGAAGTACTATAAGCGTGGTTTTTGGATGGTTTTAGACCTTCCCAACCTCTTAAGAACAGAAGTTAGCGTTTAGTGGCTTTACTATGGGAAAGGTATAGGCAATCTAGTAACTTTTGGGTGGAACAAATATCCCTAGATTGTAGGCAGGGGGTAGGGAAAGCGTTTGTGCGTGCATTTATATAAAAAAGGGTTGGAGCTTATTGATTTGAACCTGGTATCATTGAATTGTTAAGCATGGCCGTTCCATGCGACTATCGAGCTTTAATACAAAGTTTGTAGATATCGTTGATGGGATGGTGCGCGGTGATGGTGTGTTTTTTAAAACAATCTAACCTTATTATTGTTGTTATAATGGAACAAAAATAGTATAATAGATTCAACAGAATACAAACTCAACCATACCTATGAATAATTCCATAAATGTTATTAAATGATGTCTTTAATGTTCAATTTTTTAATAAAATTTTTAATTTTAGTGATAATTTATTAGCAGTTATTGTTATAAGCATACCTATTAATTATTATATTTAAAATTATACTTGTAAAACGAAAATTCTTTTATGTAAATTAATAGAAGTGAAAAAATATGTGTTTTATGTGGTCATCATGAATTTTGTTTCTGGAAAATTATTTTGATTAAAATTCATTTATCGTTAGTTGTTTATTTGGTTTAAAAATTACAAAGATACATTATAAAACCAGTGTTGTAGTCGTTTCAAGTTTTTCTTGTTTGTCATTAGTGATTTAGACATGACTTCCAAGTCGTAAGAAACATTTTCTGTAGCGATGTTCCATCAAATTTGGTAATAATATAGTGTGGTGATATTTACTGTTGGGTTTGATGATTTTAAAAACTCAGTGCAAAAATCAAACAATAATTTATTTTAATCTTCCTAAACAATAAATTTTTACTGAATAAATCACTTAGATAATTACGAAACTCCATACTTTCTATAACAATATCACTTTTCTTATTTACTTCCAAACTAAACTAAAAACTACGACCTCGAGATTTTCTTTTTATAAATCTAAATCAATTATTCTGGAAAGGGGACGTCTATACAAAAGTTTTCTAAATATTCTAATATCGCTGATGGCGATATTACATCATCCGCTCATTTGATGACACCAAAAAAAAAACCGAGCCGTTGCCTCCAGGGAAATAACACGGCTCTACAAAAAAATTATCGTTATTTTATGATTTTTCGGCTAATTATGCACAAAAACTAAAAGAAAATACCCTTTTTTGATATAAATCTTGCTTTTGTAATAGTTATAGTATCAATACTGATTTTAGAATTTTCTAATACATTTAAAAATACCACGCGATCAAAGTAGGTTTTTTATGTTCACACAGTCCCTTCAAATGGCACTCGAATGATAAACATTGATTAGGTGTTTTGTACAAGTCTATAAAAAGTTAAATGTCATCGTGAAAGTGTAAATATGATGCTGATGCATTTTGTTATATATATATGGTCAATTTATTAAAATTCGAGGCGTAAAATTTAAATTAAAGGCATGTAACGTTCTCTGTGAAGCCTACGAAGCATATTTTGACTGCCCTGCTCGGAATCAAGACAAGCCATGTGCTCCACATGTCGCTTGTGGTAACTGTAAAGGATGTAAAGATGAGCAGTTTTTAAGTAGTGAATCAAATATAATAAACATATTAATTTTTATTTGAATATTTGAGGTTGGTATCAGGGTGAAAAAAGGTCTATGCAATTTGCAACACTAAGAATCTGGCGGGAACCAAAAAACCACGTGAATGACTGCTTTTTTGCTATGTAAATCCAAGTAAAAGACGTACAGGTAAAAATGCAAAACTTATTAAATATCCTGACCTTGACTCTTCTGTTCAAAGAAATTAGGTTACCCTGCATTCCTAGCGAATGGAGTGTATTCGTTGACAGCTCTACAAAAAGCTTGAAAGCTGTTATAAATTCCCATCTCGTTCAAACGCTCACTTGGTATATCTAAAAGAAAATTATGAAAGTGTTAAAATCTTACTTGAACATGGAAAGTATCACGAATATAACTGGCTGCTGATTGTAGATTTTAAAATGGTTATAAATGGATATACAAAGTATCCGTGCCATCGGTGCTTAAGGGACAGCAGAGCGGATGCTAAGCACTATGTTTAATGATCATTGCCTGTAAGAACAGAATTTTGTGTCGGAAAACAAAACATGAAATTTGAGTCGATTGTTGAAGCGGAAAAAGTGTTAATGCCGTCTTCACAATAAGTTAGGGTTGATGAAACAATTCGTTAAAAAACTGGATAAAAAGACAGAAGCTTTTGAGTACTTAAAAAAGTTTTTTCCGAAGTTATCAGAAGCATAATTTAGATAAATTTAAAAACAACATGGGAGTCTATTCAGAAGAGCAAGGAGAACGTTTTTTTCCAGACATTATGAACTTCGAACAACGTTATCAAGGCCAATACAATGAAAGTATGATGGGAGAATATATTTGGGGTTTACTGAAAAAAAGTATTTGTGAACAAAAAAAAAGGAAAACCGTCCACTTTTAAATTGTTTTCCAATTTTTTACTAAGCTATTTTGATAGTAAAATTTAATAAAAATAATAAACATATTTATTTGTATGGTTTCATCTACAAATAAAATTTAAAATCACAGATTTTGAAAAATATCGTTCAAACGGTCTTCTAGATGCAAAAGCAAACTTTTTCATGCCATATATTTTTTACTCGTATAATTATGATCTAAACTATCGAAATTTTATTCTTTAAAGTTAAAGTCAAATTTCGTGTTGACCCGTGTAATTGAACTGCAATTAGTAACAATAGGTAAAAATTCTAAACATTTCTTTCATTTCATTCAGCTTTTTGTTAACCTCTTACGTAAAAAATGTCAGCATCGGACAGCAGATATGTCCCCAATATATTGTTTAGTTTTGAACGTTTCCTGAATCATATTTAAGACCGTGCACGTGATTTTTCAAGTACCTTACAGTCTTTTTATCTTTGTTACTTACTTAATGTCTGGTATGGATTTGGAGCTTCAAATAGAAAATTTTGCTTATATCCAATTATAACGCCAAGTTCTTTAGGATAAAATATTCCATTAATGGTAAAACCTTAAATGTCTACGAAAGCGATCCTTATAGTGTTGAGTAAAGACTAAAAAATGTTTACCGAATTAAATTATCCTTTTTTTGCTTCTATTTCTAATATTACGTCAACAGTGGAAGTTTTCATTAACTTTTCCTGTTTTGAACAATCAATTACAAACAAAGCTTGCTTCTTGAACGCCTCATAATCCAAAAGCGGATGTTTTTCATTGCTTTTTGAAAAATTGGTATAACATTGTGTATAGTTGTAGTGAGCAATGGTATAATCGTTTTTAGCAAAATCCAATTGGATTATTTCATTCGGCCAGTATTCTCCGTTCAAAGATACTTTAATATTATGATGTTGACATTATCAAAAGTCTTGGGATCGGCGCATTGTATATTAACTTCCTAGTGGAAGTTATAGTAATGGGTCCGATTTTACGAATCCGAATTTTGACATATCTCCACATTTCAAGGTCCCCAGAGTCGAATAAAATAGTTTTTAAGTAGACGTCTGTGTGTGTATGTACGTATGTGCGTTCGGAATTATTTTTCGTCTCGATTATCTCGAGAACAAAGAATGATATCGACGTGGAACCATTGCATTCGACGCATAATTACGCAACTTAAAACTGATTAGATTTTCAGCAAAATCGGTCAAGCTGTTTTTTATAGAGAATCAAAAAACTGAAAAAAATGGTAAACTACCTGAGTTTTGCAATTTATAAATTATACTATTTTTAATACAGAATTTTAAGATCTTTTGAATAATATGATTATTGCATGTTAGGAATATTTATATGAAAAATATAATGACAATATTTTATAAAAAGAGATAGGTTTTAGAAAACAAAAATAGGAATTGGAGAATTTTAAACTTGTGTCAGTATTGAGAGAATTGGATTGAAGACGATATAACAGTGAAAAATTATTGTTAGTAATAATCAAGCATTGTTTATAACAATTGAATATTGTTACTAACAAATGATTATTGATCATAATAATTAAAAAAAAAATTCAATTTATATAAACTGAAAATAGCTCCCGCTTATAAAATGATAAGAAAAAGTTTAAAAGAATACGGTTGGCATAAACAGAATATTGTTAATTACAATAATAATTTGTTATAAACAATTTGAAATCGTTTTTTATAATAATTTTAATAATAATTATAAAAACAAAACATATGGTATTTTTTCATTCTTTCCTCTGGGAAGTTAGTCGTGTGGACATATCGGGTTACACCGAGACCACTGATATTTTCGTTTATCAATTTGAAAGGAAACGTTGGACTACTGCACTTGTTTTTACGTTTAGATCAGGTTAGATTTAATCAGCGCCGTGGTTGTTATCGTATGAGAAACAAAATAGTTTTAATTTATTTTTTTACATTTATTTAGTAAATTAGTGACGTAGTTGATATCATGTGTATAAGGAAGTAATTCTACCAAATATCGACAAATTTGATACAAGGGATTATTCAATAAATAATCCTCATAACATTACTTTAGCAAATACATTTTTTTTTGGATAAAATGGAGGATAAAGTCAAATCGAAGATTATTACAAATTATGTTGGACTTTGATTAAAAATGTATTCGTTTAAAATACAAGTCGATAATGAACAAAAAAAATTTGATAAAAATTTAAATTTATGTGTACATTACATTACATTACAATCTTGCGGTTGGGCTTTTGGTATCGGCACCTATGTCACCTAGATCTTTTGATCCTCTGTGACTTCCGCTGTGTCTTCAGGGCATCAGATTTCTAGTCCGCTGATTTTGGCAAACCTCAGGATTTCGATTGGCCCTGTCTCTTTTAGATCGCTTGGATCCAAATTTATGTGTAACTAAAAAACAAAATTACGGTTGAACATTATGTTTATTGTTTGAGAAGTTCCAAACAAAATTATGAAAGACAATGTAGTATCGTTTAACTAGAGTGCTTTCATTTCTCATCCAGCCAGTCCAAATAACTTTTAATTTCATGAAATGTAAGAAAAACAAAAAAAACGTCGAATTTTAAATTAACGGGGAGGTTTAAAAATGTTATTCTGCTGTTTCCAAATGGCACCCCTTTAAAATTCCCCACCCCTTTTTTAAAATGTCAAATAGCAACCCTACCTTGTGATACATCAAATGAAAATCACCCACATAAACAACAACTTTTTCTGTGTGAGTTAAGTAAAAAAGCTAAGGATGCAAGTTAAAGAAAATGTACGTAAAGGTTCAAAAAGCAGTGTCAGAAAAGAAGAAAGCCTAGCTGGATTGGCTTGCTAAAAAAACCAATCAAAAAACGCAAATGACAACGATTAAGGGTGTAAACAAGACAAGAAATAAGTATAAAAGGTTAAAAGGTGTGGCAAAAAGGAAGGAGAACGATAAAGATGAAATTGATAGAAGGTTATCGAAAGGAGAGGAATGCCTTTTAAAGAAATGGAAGGAATACTTTGAAAGTTTATTTGAGGCATATTGAACATCTTAAATTTTCTGCACAAGGCTATAAATGGAGCTATAAGTTCTCCAAATTTAATTAAACTCTTTAATCTGAATGTATAGAGAAGAACAAGAATTTCAGAACTGTTCATGGTTCCTCATCACAGTACATACCATGGTTAATTGGCAAATAAAAATAGTAAAATCATTGATTTATTTGATACATCTATATATTCATTTAAAAATTATATGAGGCACTATAAATAATATGTGGTGTATACAGGGTGTTAGTAAATAAGTGCGACAAACTTCAGGGCGTGATTCTGCATGGAAAAATCATTGACAGTTTGTTATATAAACGTATATCACAAATTCTTCAGTTTCAGAAATACGGGGTGTTAAAGTTTTTCTTAAAAACCGACGATTTATTTATTACTCTGAAACCGGTCGAGATATGCAAATAAAATTTGGTGAGTTTTAATAGGTAGTTATTGCGCAATTTTTGTCGTGCAATATAGAATTTTATGTTAATCATTGGCGCGCATAAGGGTAATGATCTCAATTTTTTTAAAGAAAAAAATGGTACGCCACTGAGATATTTCAAATTTCAAACCTTGTAAAAAAAGCAGTTTTACTAAACTTTTAAGTTACTCACTCGCTGCGCTCAAAAGCTATACTCATTTAGTAAAACTTTGCTTTTCTAAACTTTTAAGTTACTCACTCGCTGCGCTCAAAAGCTATACTCATTTAGTAAAACTTTGCTTTTCTAAACTTGTTGTTTAATATACTATAAATAATTATATAAAAAGAGGATTTATAATTTTCCGATTAAAAAGGTAAAATAAAAATTTACCGTGAAATTTTATGATTTTTTCGTATTACGAAACAATTTTGATCTTTTACTTAAAAACAGGAAATCCGGTTATTGGTAAAAAATGAAATTCAAATGCAATTTGTTATCAGCAACATAATTAGTTTTCGTATTTCGTAAAATTTATATCTTTTAAAAACAGGAAATGTGGTTATAAGCAAAGTAAATAGTTGAAAAGGGAAAATAAATAAATAACGCTGCATGATGGAGACTTCATTTCCAGTTTGCCTACAGAACAGTTTGCATGCAAGTGACATATTGTGAAAATCTTTGTTGGGGTAAAAAAATTTTTTTGTGACGGGAAAAACGTTCGACATTTTATCTCTGTTGACAGGAAACAAAATATCACTTTTTATAAAATTACTTTTTCGCGGGTATATTCTTATTAAGAATGTCCAATCTCTGAATTGTAGATTTTAGACCTCAAAGTTTGATGATTCTGCCCAACATGCCTTATACAAATATTGCTTGTTTCCGAGATACCTACCTGGTGTTTAATGTTTCAATATGGATTTTCAGTTTCGCAATATTTTTTCATGATTTTAAAATTTCCATTTGAAAATTGGCAATTTTACGTTTTTTTGGCACGAGCATTGCCAATTTGGACTCTTATTTAGCATTACTAATAGAGGGCGCTATTTACACTTGGTTGTGTTTAGTAAATCAAAGCAAATTTTTTTTCGGTAACTCAATCGGTTATCGAATTATTTGCTTCTAAAAAAGTTCAATGAAACCAGGTCCTTTCGGCGCAGGCCTGAACCTTGGCCATTAAATAAACTTCATTGGGAGAATTATTTAAAGAATTACTAATTTGTGTACTCGTAAAATCGCAGCTTTCTTGGGCGTGTAACCTTCTCCATTTCGTTTCAGAAATGTAATTAGCTTGAAATATTTTGAAATGTTTACATTATTATTGCATAGCAGCATACTTTTAATCATTAAATAATTGTTGTGTCAGTTCCGAAAAATTAGCCAATAACACCGTCTCCGAGAAAGAACTGCATGTATTTTTCATCTTCCATTCCATAACTTTTAACTTTATATTATTTAAAATATTTACTAAACAACCACTAAGTTCGCAATTTTTAAATCAAATCGCAGAATTAAATTGACAGATATTTGTTTACTTTAAAGGTTTCATTGGCAACGCAGGTCTTATTATCGCTGTAAGTAAAACAGCCTAACAGTTTAAAACTTCGATAATTTTCTGTCTTTAGTGTATTGTAATATTTTTTCAATATTAAATGGTCACAGAAAAAAATAGTGTACTATATTAGATTTTAGCTCTCAGTTTTTTCCTTTGAATAATAAATAACTATTATGTATTAATTTTTTTTAAGTGAGTACTTATAAGGTAAAATATTTTACAGATGGATTTTGTAAACAAATTAAATAAAGAATCTCTTTTGGAGAATAAGACAACGACGCTAAGTAGCATACTACTGGAAGATATTCAATAATCTTCGTTGGAACTAAATCTATCGAAAAAGCCTACCCTGCTACGCTATTTAAACTTAAACGATTCGGTTAATTGTAGTGGTGAGTTGATTTTTATTTTTTAATAGTAATAAAGGCACAATGGAAAATTTAAAAGAAATTTCTAAATCACTAAAACATCTTAAAAATAATTATACAAATGAAGCAGCAAATGTTATTATTAATAAAATGCATAAATAGATATACATACGAAATTTTTAGTTAGCAATAAAAAACAATCACAATTGGCTGTTGGTAAAAACATCAAATTCAATATAAAATTGGGGGACTTAAACGAATGTTAACTTAAATACGATTATTACTGAAAAATTCAAAATAAATAATTTTTTGCTAATTTATTCCATTTCTTTAAGTGTAAATTCCAAAAATTTTGAGAAAACCAAACATGATTAAAGTTAATACAATATTTTCTGCTGATTTTATTAGAGTATTAAAGGACCCCGACATGAAAAATATTGGAATTTTTTTTTGCTAAAAAAATCTACAAACAATTTAGATAAATGTAGTAGACTTTATTTTTTTGTAGTTTCAATAGTAACTAGGAAATTTACAAAAAAAGACGTAAGGGGTTGAATATCCTCAAATTATCAAGGGGTTGAACACTTTATAACATCTCAAATTTTTATTAAGTAAACATTTGTGTCACGACAAAGACTTTTTGCGGAATTTTTCAAGACAATTACAAATATTTGTCCAGTTACGTAACTAGACCATCAATACATTTAATTTTCTTACGTAACTCGATATTCAAAAAGTTTTGCTGTCGTTCAAAAAGCATCATACCTTACATGAGTAGCACAGACATTCTATACATCGTTTGTAGTTTCCAAATCCTGACTTGATACGTCTCAAATGATCCAATGGTTTGTAGTTCTCATAATTCTGTAAAATTTGAAAATATTGACCATTTACAGTGCTTTCATTTCAAAACCAGTTACTCCAAATAACTTTTGATTTTGCGTAAACATAAGAATTTAAATTTAGGGGGAGGTTTAAAAATGTTTTCAAGTGGCACCACTTTAACATACCCACCTCTTCTTTAAAATGTCAAATATAAACCCCTACTTTGTGATACATCTTTTTTTTTTTTACTGAAAATAGTCGCAAAAAGGGGAGAACTATCGTGTGGGCCGTGGACGGTCCGCACTGCGACTATAAGAAGGGGGTGGGATTATAGAAAGGAGATGATTGTGAACCCGCTTTTTGAACAGTTGCAGGTCATAGTTCTCTGGAAAAACTGATTTTGGAAGCTTGTTCCATTTTGTAGCAGCCCTGTTAAAGAAGGAATCTTGATGGAGATTGGTCCTTGTAGTGTCAATCTTGAGAGTAAATGGGTGAGACTCATCAGCGTGCCGAGTTCTTCGGCCGAATGTGGCCAGTGGTGGCATAAGAGTTTTTATTTCTCTGGAGCATCTGCCATGGAAATATCTGTAGAGTAATGTCTTATTCTTATTCTATGTTCTAGTGGGTGAAGGGTATCTGTGAGAGTTGAGCTGTTTATCAACCGAATGGCCCTTTTCTAAATGGATTCTAGAAGACGAAGAGAATGCCTTGGTGCTGAACCCCAAATATGCGAGCAATACTCCAGTATAGGTCGAATTTGAGCCTTGTACGTCGTCAACAGTTGGTCAGAAGTAAAAAAACTTTCTAGCTTTCCAAAGAAAACCTAGCCTCTGGCTTGCTAATTTTGCGATGTTAGCAACATGGACATGCCAAGACATTATTAGACATCGTGACTCCCATAATTGAGATTAAGGGACTTGATTCAAGGGTATTTCCGGACATTGTAATGGAGTGATTTGAGGAATTTACTTTCTTGGAAAACGTGGCGCTTTGTGTTTTCTGTGCGTTGAACTGAACAAGATTGTTAGTTCCCCACTCGACGATTGCTTCAAAATCTCTATTGATGGAGTCAACCTGTTCCTGCCGAGTCTATTTGCATAATTCACCGAAAGTGATCTCTAGGATGTGATGTATATCTGTATAAAGAATTCAACAATCTTGGGGGTTCGTGCTGGTTTTCAAAAGGTCGTTAATGTGTAAAAGAAATAGGGTGGGGGACAGGATGGAACCCTGGGGGACCCCAGCATTGGTTCAAAGTGTGCTTCGTTATTTTGGGTGCAATAATATAACCTATTTTCAAATTCTTCTCGAAATCTTTGTAAAGTTTCGCTAGTAACTTGTCTGCATTCTTCAGTTATTCTAAGCTTCAGTTCTTTAATGTCTTCGGGAGGAGTTATGTAAACTAATTTTTTGAAATAGTCCCACAGAAAAAGTCAAGTGGTGCTGGATCTGGAGATCTTGCCGGTCATTCTAAAAAACCTCTTCTGCCAATACAACGTCTTGGAAATCTATTGGTGAATGGTTTTTCGGGTATTTTATCCGTCGTAGATCTAAGTTTATACTTGGCGTTTTGCCATCTCTAGTGGATGGTATCTTCTGGAGATATAATTGTCTTCTTTGTTAAGGCTGACAGTCTATGAAATTTGTATGTCACAATCGAAGGTTGTATACGTTTTGGTGGGCTGTCAGCTTAAAAAAAGCAGAAAATTATATCTTCAGAAGATGCCATCCACTAGAAAAAACGAAAGGTCAAATATAAACTCAGACCTACGACGGCCAAAATACCCGAAAAACCATTCACCAATAAACGATGGCCGCGAAAGCCTTTCACAATATGTAAGTCTTTGAAATCTTTCGTCTAGCCATTGACTTACAGCTGGTACGTAATGTGGTGTAGTTCTGTTATGTTTAAGGTATATATTTTGTTCATCTAGCACCATATTTACCTGTTTATCAACTTATCTTTCTAGTGACTGAGTAATAAGTGGATGAATTTCATTTTCTAATAAAAAGCCATTTAATTAAAACGTCGATTCATTACTGAAACAAATATTTTTCATCAAATTTGCGTTTGAATTTTTTGGGCCAGTTTAACACTTTGTGTATGGAACCAAAAGAAATATTTGTAAGTTTTGATTCTTTTGGAATGAAATAGGGTGGATCTATAGCAAAATAATCCAGCTCTTTAATTTGTGCAGCTTCGTCGAGAACTCTGGGATTATATATTTTTACCAAACCTGCGTGGAAAGTTCAAATTTTTTCCATGTTTTTAGGGACAAAAATGCCTCATTTTTACTCGGGTATAAATAATTTTATTAAATGTGCGTATGTGTCTATTTTTTTCCCTGTCAGATATAAATAATTATAAATGTAGCCTCTTCTTCTTAGTCCATTACATCTTTCATGATGTGTATTGGTTGTTGTGAATATCTGTCATTATCCAGTCTGTCTAGGACGTGACTAATAATTTGTTGCCATCGTTGCCTGCTGTTAGCCTCTCTTGTTGCTGTCTCTAAATTTAGGCCAGTTAAATTGCGAACGGTGTCGTCTGTCCATCTCGTTGGTGATCGGCTTCGTCGTACGATGAGGAGCTCCACATTATCGTGTCGAATTATGTGGCCGAAGAACCTTAGAGCCCGCGCTGGAGTTTGGCTCGACAAACGGTGCTCTATTCTTACTTGTTTTAATATGGATGCGTTTGTTCTTCGAGCAGTCCATGGAATTCTTAACATTCTGCGCCAACACCACATTTTAAACGGATCGATTTTCCGTCGATCAGCGGCCTTGATCTCCCACGTTTCCGAAGCGTACCAAAAAACTGAGAATACCAGTGATTTTGCTAGAGCTTTTTTTATTTGGATCGAGATGTTGCGATCTTTTTATACTCTGGTGAGTTGGTTCAAAACTGTTTTACCCAGTTGAATGCGTCTACGAATTTCAAATTTACCATCCCCATTTGACGTTATTATTGACCCTAGATATACGATCCTTCCGACGACATCGCAATTTGCCACCTTGTGTGGTTGTGGAGCACCTTCTTGTTCTCGGTTGATAATCATGATGATGTAGCCTAGCAACGCATAATAATAAATAGAAAGAAAATGCATAATTTTTACTGGGGTGAAAATAATTTCATTAAATTTGCGCATGTGTCTACTTATTTTCCCTGACAGATATAAATAATTATAACTGTAGCCTGTAACGTGAATTTTGTTGTTTTAATTTTTCTATGCCGGACCTGTTGTAGATTGCCCCTCCATATAATTTTTGCTTGATTCGTAAAATCGAATTGGTTCAGTTGATTACTAGCTACTTAAGTGAACAACTGAAAAATAGGTAAAATTTATTTCAATTTGTTTACCGGTTCATGTGCACCAAGTGAAATGGTAAGATTTTAATTTTATATTAAATTTTATTTGGATTTTGTGGCCGGATAATTTATTTATTCAGGATTTTTAAATTTTTTTAGGCCTTTTTACCCGAACTTTTTGTACTGGAAACTTTCTTATCAGAACCTTTTTGGCTTAAATGTACTTTAGCACTTAAAAATATTTTATCTAATATACCATTACATGGTTATGAATCGGTAACGTCGCAATTCCAATTAAGAGTATAAGATACTGTCATGTCGACAGGTTAATAGTTTATGAATCAATAACAATGATCAATTTTTTTGGAATTGTTGACGCTTATTCCGCTAAAAAATTGCAAAAAAAGGGTAAAATAGGTGAATTATAATGTGTAAATTCTGTTGCAAAAAAGTACGAGAAATTTTAAGTGTTTAATCAAGGTAAAAAGTTTTTATAAAAATTACCCTTGAAGTAGCAACCATGATGAATTTTTCACAAATTTTTTTTAGAAAGTACTTTTCAAAAAATTGAAAATTGAACCACCTTTTAGATTTTCTAGTCATTTTAGCCATAACTCATTAGGCAAAAAAGATATGTTGTAATTTACCCAAGTAACAGGGTGTAACTAACTCCCTGTATAAATAGTGCTAAATTCAGCATAAAATTCGTAATTTTTATGCCTAAAAACATAAAGTTGCCAATTTTCAAGACAATGCTGCTTAAAATCACAAAATTATTAAGAAATTTCAAATTAAAATTCCAACTTTAACTACCCTGCATCTCGTAAACCTAAAACATTTGTATAAAACATGTTAAGCTCAATCACCATATTTTGGTGTGTAGTATCTCCAATTCAGAGATTGCCCATTCTTAATTAATCACCCTGTATATTAATTTTCATGATCACTGTTAAATTTTAAATTTATATTTTCTTTATTTCATATTTGTGATTGTTTTTTTTCATTCAGCTTCTTGTAAAAACCACTTTTTAATTAATTTGAATAAACCTGCTGTACATTTTAGGTTTTTTTATTTAATCGGTTCTAAAAGATAAAAGTGTACTTTGTACGGTTTAGTAAAAAATAAGTTTATATTTAATGGTACTAAATTGATATAAACTATAGGGTTTGTTTAGGGTAATTCTTTTAGTGATGTAATCCGATGTAATTCAAGAAAAAATTTAGAAAAAAAAATATGATTTTATAAATCCGCGAATCGACCTATACAATCCCCCAAATCGAATCCAATAGAGAAATCAAGTAGCCACGAACCCTGTGTGAGATTTATTTTCTTTTTAACACATTGGCGCCCAACTTTAGGGGCTTTTAGAAAAAATACTTTTTCGAAGGTAACAAGCCTAGCAACGCATAATAATAAATAAAGTAAAGTTTAACCTTCACTCAAATTAATTAATTTTAATAATCGTAGGTTATAAGATTTACTTAATTTTTGATGCATATAAAACAGAAGAAAAGTATGAAACATATATAAAATTTAACCCATAACTTAATCAACTAACATTTATTTACATACTTATTTAATTCGAACTTTCCATTACAGATGTGGTTAAAAGAAGTATGCGCACCACGGGAAGAAAGTATGTCATCTCAATCCGCGTGTTTGGAAAGACATACTTTCTTCCCTAGGTGCGCAATATACTATTTTTATTAGAAACGGATTTAATTTCTCCAAATTTCCGTACTAACTCTATAAAGTTATGTTCAATACTACTTGGTACGAACCGTGTAACTAGCGCCCTCTATGAGAGTCAGATATAAAAACAAACTCATGGGAATCCATTTAGGAAATATCGAATTTATTTCATACTTTAAAGATATATATATATATATATATATATATATATATATATATATATATATATATATATATATATATATATATATATATATATATATATATATATATATATATATATATATATATATATATATATATATATATATATATTATTTTTCAGTTAGAGACGGGGTCACCTTTTTTTAAAACACCCTGTACAATTAAGAAAAAAACGTGTTTCGGTAGTTGGCGGTCTTAGATTGGCATATTTTTATACAGAGTAGTTCATAACTAATGAAACATAGGCTAAGGGCAGGTAATTTGGACCAAAATATGACGAAAGGACCAAATTTTTGTTTTTTGTTTTCTTTATTTACTACAATCTTTTTTGTGGGACATTCAGCAGTATGTTAGTTGGTGCTATCACTGGTGCGTTTGGTATGTGGCATGTGTCACATCCTCATTATTAAACGAGTAGCTTTTTTTATTGTGATTGTATTAAATCTTAAGGTATTTTACACTTTTAACGTCGCGCTTTGTTGTGGTTTGCCGTAAGTGGCCGGGCCAGAGTATTTGGGTGTCATTCGATGCGCTCTTTATAGTTTCCGGTGCCTTAATAAAGTATTGCTGTGACAAGGCATTAAATTTAATTTTTCTTTAATTTTTTGCTAACTATTTTACTGTAAATTTATCAATTGTTATCAAAATCGGTAGAGAGGCATAACTTTAGTCAAGGATTATTATTTTATGTATTATTTTACATTTTGTTGTAATGGGTGCCATGTGAATGATTCCTGATAATGAAATCTACTGATAACTTTTTTTGACGAGAATTTTTCATGATTTTAAATAGAAAATATGACGCAAATATCATTTTTACGTAATATTGGCATACTAGTTTAAACACGATAATTTCATCCGTTTTCGAGAAAAATGCAATTGAACAAGTCAGAGTATCAGAAGGGGAAAATTCAAATTAATATTCTTTTGTCAGTTTTTAACTGTTAAAAACGTATGTAGCAGATGTTCTTACTTCTATTTTACAATGTTGGGGAGGAATGCAAGATAGCTAATTCTCAAATATTGTCGAATCCCGAGGTTCCTGATTTGCACCATAATCAATTTGGTTTTTATAAATTATAATCTAAAAATGTTTAATTTATTTTGCAGAAAATAGCAGCAAGTCACCCTGTTAAATTTTTTGCTTTAGCTGAACTCTTCAGAGATAATGAAAAGCAGTTGAGAAGAGGGAAAATGTATATAAAAGTGATCTGGTTAATAAATGATTTGCCATAGTTCCATTGATCCAGCAGTCATAAAAGGTGAAGTTTATGCTAGCATGAAGAATAAATTCTTTGATGTGGAAGTAAGTACACAAACTATTTCATAATTATAAAGTGCTAATTGAATGCTATTTTTAAGGTTTTTATGGACTTAAAGAAAAATAAAATTTTGTTATGGAACTATTTTTGTCGAAGGGGCCTAAATCTCTATTGTCATATGGCTGCTGCTGTATTATATCATGATCACTATACGATATACGTTCTGCTGACAAGTCAAAAACTTGGGGTACTTAAAGAGAATCTACTAGGAAAGAAGAATTTGTCCAGACAATTGAGGAATTTTTCGCTCATGAAGATGAATATGTAGCATTAAAACATCATGAGGAATTGAATGTAAAAAGATTTAAAATAAATGTGGGGGGGGGCAAAAAATGTAGGATATACATATATATATATATATACATATATATATATATATATATATATATATATATATATATATATATATATTTATATATATATATATATATTCTAGTTCCGGACTAAATAGAAGCTCTTGTCCTCTCCCAAGTCTAATCTTTCGAAGGTGCGATGAAAAACGCAAATAACTTCACACTTCAATTCTCGGGTCTCGAATTGAATACCAATTCACACTTAAAACAATTTCGCGCTTTTTGTGTTACTCTTTTCGGATCAATTCTAAGAAACAAGCACAAAATGAAACATCAACACGAAACTGGTCACAAAGTTAATTTCGACAGCTGCAGCCAAATAGCCAATAATCAAAACTACAAAACAAGAACAATACGCGAGGCCATTGAAATAGAGAAGATGAACACCTAAACAAAAGAGACGATGCTTTGCCTTTATATTCTGCATAGAAAACCATAATTAAAAAACAAGCACAACCACAACATTTGAACAGATCTGACATAATACCAAATGAAATTTCGGAGTGGGTGGAGCCAACGCCAACCAATGAGCGCCGTTACAATCTATAAATATTACCTGATTTGACAGACACTCTTAGTTCTTAGCCGACCAGCGAAGACTACTCATTAAAAATGCCAAGTGAGACATTACCGAAAATTCTGCAAAAATCCAATCGGATTCTAATATCTTTTTGGGCCATCGATCTCCTTCCATGCGTCTTAGGTGTCCATACCATTTAAGTCGTCATCTCTTAATTTCCTTCGTTATAGGTGTTTCTGCTGCCATTCTCTGCCTTATTTCATTGTTTGTGACCCTTTGCAACCTTGATACCCTACAACTCCTTCGTAGAAAGTCCATTTCGCCGCTTCTAACTTATCCCTATCTCTTTTTGTTACCTCCCATGTCTCTGAGCCGCATAATAAAATACAATAGTTTCATATATTCTTTTTTTTGTTCGTTTTTGGATATTATTTGACCACAGGAGAGAGTTTAGTTCATTGTTTGTTGTTTTTCCTGATTAATGCGATGGGTTATTTCTTTTTTGCTAGATCCTTCTTTTGTTATTTTCACTCCTAAATAGGTGTAGTCTTTACAAGATTGAATCATATTTCCTTCCATTTCTAGATCAAGCTGAGTGGAATCAATTGACAGATACTTAGTTTTAGAGAAGTTTAACTTTAAGCCTGCATCTTTATAGGTTTCATATATTTTCCGCATCATGTATTCTATATCATATGTGTTGTTAGCTATTACGATTTGGTTGCCTGCGAAAAGTAAAGTGTGCAGGAAACTTCCATTTATATCCAGTCCCATGCCGGAACATTTGCTTTGCCATTTCGTTAACATAAATTTTAAAGAGGGTTTGCGATAAGTAACAACCTTGCTCGAGGCCTTTTGTTGGTTTTAAAACTTTAAATAGCCTGCTGCCAACCTTTATTCTCGTCTCTAACCCCTTGTACAACGATTTTATGGCGGCAACATAGTTTCCATATATGTTAATGTTGTCTAAACCTCGTAAAGTTTTTTTGAGGGAAACCGTGTCATATGCTTTTTCTAGATCAATAAATATTAGATCTGTTTCTTGGTTTTGTACTCTTCTTTTTTCTATAGTCTGCCTAATGGTAAATATGTTGTCGACACATGATCGTCCAGCCGTGAATCCACTTTATTCTTCGCCTATTTCCACACCATTTAGTCGTTCTTTGATTAGCCGTCCGTACAGCCTTCCAATAAATTTGGGTAACCTATTTTTTATGTTTTGGCTAAATGCTCAGTTATCTTAACCCGAATTAAATTCTGTGAATAGCTTGAAAGATGTGTCAACTTCTCCACGTTTTGGGATTGTTGAAATATGTAGGTGTTTATAATTTAAAAGCTTCTACAAAGTTGATGTGCATCAGGCAAAAACACCATCGTTTTTTCTACAGATATCACGCCTTCTAATTATGACATATTTATACACGGCAAAAGTTAATATGTAAATGAGTTATAACAGCAAAATTAACCGTTTGAAAATTTAAGTGGAAATTATTATAACAAGCAAAGAAAAAGAAAATATTTTATTGCTTGAAAAAAAAATTAATTAAATTTAAAGGATTTTTTATGTTTTTATATTTTTTTTATGAAGTCACAATTATTGCATTAAGCGTTAACTTGATATTTTAAAGTTAATTTATAATTGGATGTACTTCATTTTAGTGTAATCTTTATTTGATAAAATTTATTTTCGTAGAAAACCTCACGTATTAACCCATTCGCAGCGACAAAATTAGTCTTGACTACATGTAGCTTTGTTTTATTTAATGAAACTGTTTATTTAAAGTTAAATATTTAATATTTATGTAAACTTCTTTTGTCCCACAATATTGACAATAATTATTAACATGAATTTTACAATAAATACTACAGTAATACTAAACCTTTATTTTGTATTTTGCAAAAAAAATAATCAAAAAAATTCGTTAACGAAAAAATTTTAACTCAAAAATTAATAATTAGTAAAATGCTGATAAAGCAAAACAAAATGTAATAAAAAAACTAAATTTGCAAAAACGTGAAAAAAAAGAATATAATAATAAAAAAACTTAATACTTGGCTTTTACACCCGCTGGACTAGTTTCGTTCTTCAGGAACTCTCCTTCGTCGAGAAGTTGAACGTAATTGTGATGACATATGTTCTCGAGGTGTAACAACTGAACCAACCTCGAACCAACCTCGCCTCTAGACTGTGTTTTCTTTCACATTTCAGCTCCACCGTAGTAATAATCCTACTTGCCATCCTAGGGGTATTCACTGTTATTACAACATCCCTTTTTTGTAGATGGTCAAGGCGGTCTTGTAGTCATCCCACCTTCCGTTTTTTTTTGACTCTGTTAATTTCTTTTCTTGCTTGCTTTCTCAGATCAGCAAGTCCTTTATGCCACCAGGCACCTTCCTGGTAGTGTTCCTTGTGACAAGTGGGCAATGCTCGTTGAACGTCGAGATGACTGTGTCATTGAGTTCTTGCACGGCCAGCTTTAGGTTCCTATTTGTTCTTATCGTCTGTTGTGTACCCTGGCCCTCTTTGTAAGCTTCCCAATTCGTTTTCCTAGGATTTCGATAAGTTTTTTGTATATGTTGCTTTTAATTTTAAACTTGATGTGTCTGTGATCCGAGCAACTTACCTCATCAGATACATGCCATTCAACGTGTCCAAGTTGTTGGCCATCATAAATTGTAGTAAGTTTTCCCTTCTTTTGTTGGTAACGCTGCTACCCCAAGCGATATGATCCGCGTTAGCATCACAACCGATGATTAGTTTGCAGGCCTTCTTTCCTACAATGTCTCACCAGGTCTTCTACCTCCTTTGTGGGTGGTGGGTCAGGGTGGTCCGAAGGAAAGTAGGCCTATCCGAGTACTAGCTCCCTGGTTCCATTCCCTTCCTTCGTCCTGATCATCACTGCTGTTAGGTCTCTGGAACAGAAATTAGTTAACGGCAGTATTTTAATTTTTTTTTTATTGTTATGCAGGTCCGGGGGACCCTTGCTAATCTGCTATAGATTAGCTCTCCGCATTCTCCCCCCAGACCTCGTACCTTCCTGGGTCTAATCCACGGTTTCTGTATGAGGGCAACGTCAAACCCACTCACCGCCCCTGTAAGGACTGCCGAAGCTGCCTTACAGTGCTGCAGGTTGATATGGGTTACCCTTATCCGCTCCATCTTTCTTCGTCCGTCCCTTCATCAAATCGCTGAAGAGTACCTTTCCGAGTCTGTAGTACACTCGGAAATCTATCCTCTCTAACACCTTGTACGAAGCGTCGTCCACTGAAAAGGCCAGGATTTGTCCTCCTTCTCTTTTGATGTTTCTATTTAGAAGCGTTCATTCCTGCGACCTCAGGACGGATTCTGTACCTGAATGCGCCGCCTGAACTCTTCTGGTTCTTCTTTTTTTGTCCCAAGTACAAAGGCCAGCACCCTGTGACGTACTGGTAGTTCCACGCAGTTGACTACCATCAACTCCGCCTCCTCCCAGAGCTGCCCCAGTGCACCGACCGTTTTCCTTAGCCAATTTACGGTTCTTTTATTGGCACAGGTCATCGCTAGGACACCTGTGCTGAATGATGTTCTTTCGAGTTGTCGATCGCTCCCACTCCCTGAAGGGGTATGATAGAGCGTATCCACAATTGCGTTCGTTCTGGACCAGTTCGGATTGCTCCTGGTCAAGGAGTACATATGAATGGCGTCTGTCGATCACCGCCATTCGTATACCTCAAGTTATTTCACTACAAGTTCCATTTCTAGCTCCCACATTCCTGGCCTTTTTAGTGATGGTTTGCTTGGGGGTTGAATGGATCTCCGGGCGTGGTTTCTTTTTATTCCTACCCTCTCCAGATTGTCCCACACCCCCAGGACTTGTGCCCTGGTCTGAGCGTTTTCTCTTCCCAGGTTTGACAGCCGTCCATGTCCCAGCTGCCATTTTGGTCTCTCTGATGAGCCTCTTGCGTTGCGCTCCAGAGAGTTTCTTTTTCTTTTTGAGGTCGATGTTTCCCATCCCCTCAGTAACCTCCTAGATCCTAGATCCCTAAAAATTCTTAACGAAGCTCCAAGTAGCCCCGACGCAAAATGTCGACATCTGAATTGCAATATTCTCGAATTTCTTTTTGAAAATCATAAACATAGTTTTCTTTCAAGTGCTTAGAGTGCCATCTAAAAAACTCATCTCGCTGTTTAGGTTTCATGATGTCTGGATTGAAATATTTGACATCGGGCAAAGGTCCAATGTACTAATAATTTTCTGCTGCATTAAAATAATGCGAGAAATAGCCTTTCTTTAATTTTTTTTAACCAAAGGTTTGGGGGAAATCAACTAAGCGACCGCTAACAAAATTAGAACTGGCTATGATTTTTAAATTAAGGTGAGGTATTTTTAGAAGCATCAACTTTGATCCATTGTATATAATATAAGGTTTTATAGTTTAACCACGCAATACTTTAATATAAAGTAGCTATCATACTATTTACTATTGTGTGCTAAGGCCTTGTAACCTCTGTGCTTTTTTGAAATAAGTCATTGACAAAACTGTATATTAATATTAACAACAAATTTATTTCCTTCAAAATCATGTGCTTTAACTATGTTTGGGACATGTATACCATCTACGAGCGTCGTTTCGTAGTCAAAAAAAAGAAACTTTGTTGTCCTATTTCTACAGACTCATTACAAGTTGTCGTTGTTACGTATTATTGTTATACTACGCTTGGCGTGTCTGTTAACAGACAGATTAACAACCCTGGTACGTCCCAGACCTCTGGGTAATTTCAATACTTGTATTTCAAAAGTTGTTTCATGTAAATTAACAGATTGATTAGAAGTGATGATATCTTTGATTAAATCTAATAAAATATCGAATGTATTAGAAGCAGAAGTAATTGTCGAAATAGGGTGATTAAACTGCGGATTTTTAGCAATGATTCTAATTATATCACCTATTACATAGTTTGAGTAAATAAAAAAACACTTGCTTTAAAAGTAAAGTTATCCAGGGATCTCCTATAATGGTATGTCGTTTGTGATGATGATGTTAATTTTTCAATCCAAAAAGTTAGCTGATGTGGTTAAAGGACGTCTTTAAAAAATGAAGGTGTTACAAGGTTTGAACTGTTACTTTAAAACTTAAAATCACTTAAAATTTTTAGATTTTAAAAAACCATTGCTTGATAAAGTTTAATAAAAAGGCGATAGAAAAATTGATCGTCCTTTAAAACACAGACAAAATTTCTTTATATAGAATAAAATTGTTACAATTATTCTTAAAAAATTAAATAATTGAAAATCAACAAAAATGTTTCTTACCTATAATAAGCGTTGGTTTACACTTAAAAACACAAACAAAAAGAGCAAAAAATAGTAACATTAATAATATGATATAACATAAAAATTTATTGTTTTGTCCACCCTTATATATGTTTAATAATAACACGTCACTTGTATTTTCTTCAAAATTGTTTGTAGGTTCTAGAATTTCCTTTTACAGGAGTTTATCAAACCACAGACCTACCTCTTTTTCAAAATTATATTGTCAATAATTAAAAACAATAAAACTTTCATACACCTTATATGATTAAAATTAGATATTATTAAAAATTATGAGCTGGAAAATTGTTTTAGGGTACAAAAGCCCTTTTAAATATGCTTTTAAGTACCTATGTTCTTTCGTTCTTAACCCCTCCGTTACACGGATGGATTAGAAATACATATCACCACGGGTGAGGCCTACTAGGACCAAAAATGAATAATTTAGCATTTTGATTGACATTTTAGGTTTACAAAAATATTAATCTTACAATGATTTCATGCTTATCTTTGACGTTGTAGGTCATTTAAACCATTTTTAAGTCATTAATTTTCCCCAAAATTTAATTTTAAAATAAATCACACAATTTTACCATTATTTTTATTTCATACTTAAAAATATAAAACAAAAATATTTGGACAATGAAAGAAAACTTTGAAATGATAACATAATAAACTAATATAAAAGAACAAAAATAACTGAAAAAAATTTCTTGCAGAAAGTATTAATTTCTACATAAAAATTATATATCTTGAATAGAACACGCTCTACAACAAGCCGCTATGTGATCCATACAAAGCCAACTGTAACAAAACTTTCTTTTGCAATATTCACAGTAGCCTCCCTTTTTTTGGAGCAGGAACCTGTTGGTGTTCAATCGTTATTCCAGCATATTTTCGCAGCCTGAGCTCCAACAATTCTTGGTAAATTTTGGATTAATGCTCACTGTACAATATGTTTCTTTATTAGAGCCAACCCCTAATGTTTGATAAAAAAGGCTATCTACTTTTGCTTGCCAGGCGTTGGAACCTCTGCATTAACTCCTTTCACATAGAGGCCACTCACAATGGTGATATAAATTAATTACACTTTTAGACGGGTGAGACCAGGACAAACACGGATATAACTCAAACATTTATAAAGCTTTTTTCACAAAATTTTGCACCAAAGTACTTCACTATAAGTTCAAAAGGTACAAGAGATATCAGCTTTGTCATTAAAAAATCTGAAATCTACAGGGTACAGATACATGCCCTCTGTCGGCTCATGTCGGCCATCTTGATAAAAAGTGGAGTGAACCGGCCCATACTCTACTGCACATGTATACCATCTACGAGCGTGGTTTCGTAGTCAAAAAATCGATACTTTTCCGTGTATGTGCATTTAGGTATAGCGGTGTCCGAAAGACCATTACATACAAAAGGGTATGAACAAATTTTCAGTTTTTTGTATTTACCTTTACATCCTGCGTTTTCAGCGTCGTTGAATGACCATTACATGTACATGGTACTCTACAAAGGCCTTCTCTGGCTGACCTTTTAACCATATAGCAATTGTGTTTTCCTATTTCTACAGACTCATTACAGTTTTTACAAATATAACTGCCACAATTTTGACATTTGGCACGGTAAATTACCTTAATGCAATCAGTGCATTTATTCATATTTGCACATAAAGTTCATTGCATAGCCTTTCAGTTGCACGTCACCAAATATGACGTCATATCATGTTTTCGGCATGTTTTTGATTACTACATGACATTTGATGGCGAATCTACAAAATTTTGACAGTTGTCAGGATCGTATTCAGCCAAATAGAAAAAGGCTTTGAAATTAATAAGAATTGTCATATCAAAACATTACAAAATAAAACAAAATGTTTAATTAAAATTTATTATCATACATAATATAACATTACTAAATAAATTCCTAAAATTAGTTATTATAAGACAACAAGGATCACTTGCCGGATAAAACCTACAAGACAAAATTAGATCTGTTTAAAAAATCACATAAGTTTTACTCGATAAACTAATTACCTTGGAAATCATTGAAATTTAACAAAACTGGTAACGTTAAACTTGTAGAACAACAGCCATTTTTGAATACAATACAATACACGTTTATTATGCAGAGTTGTCTTCCCACAAGTCAGAAACTGATTCGTTATCCGATTCGTTTAAATCAATGATTACAGGAGAAATATTACTTGCATCAATGTTATTTTCAGTCTCCCAATATTCATCAATAATTTTTCTTGTATGGTCTACATACCTCTTCCATTTTCTAGTGAAATCTATAATAATAAACCATAGCATAAGAATAAACTTTGCATTAAACCTGTTGCAAGAATCGTTCCAAACACTAATTACAGTATGTGCAGTAATACGTTCAGTCAAAGTTATTTTTGCATCGTAATACCGTTTACACTCAGACCAAACGAGTTGAATTGGATTGAACTGGCATTGGAAACTGTATATTCCTTTCTTTTAACCAACTCATTTGAGAAACTTTGTTCCAACTTCCATATGGTATTCTTTCGATCAACGTAAATTGGTACGGCGCATTGTCAGTAGTGTGTGGGACAGTTCACTCCACTATTTTTCAAGATGGCCGACATGATGAGTGGGGAAAATGACATATAACATTGTTGACATTGTTGACCTATGACATTGTTGCCATTGTTTACATAGGGGCATTGTTGACATATGACATTGTTGACCTATGACATTGTTGTCATTGTTTACATAAAGCATTGTTGACATAGTTGATATATGACATTATTGCCATTGTTTACAAACGGCGTTGTTGAAATATGACATTGTTGACGTGTGACATTGTTGCCCATTGTTTACATACGGCATTGTTGCCATTGTTTACATACGGCATTGTTGACATTGTTGACATGAAATTGTAGCCATTGTAGACATATGACATTGTTGCCATTGTTTCCAAACGGCATTGTTGACATATGTTATTGTTCCCCATTGTTTACATACGGCATTGTTGATATATGACATTGTAGGCATTGTTGACATATGAAATTGTAGCCATTGTTGACATAGTTGCCATTGTTTACATACGGCATTGTTGACATGACATATACTAGGATATGAGACTACATATGTTTTTATCTAACGTCATTATGGAATTTTGGAAAATATGGAAGCGAGATTTGCGATACATAACCTTTATTTCATTCACATATTCATAGTATTTAAATCAATTTTCGGTAATAATGTATTATCGTATCGATTGTCGGCAAAACAATAAAACCATGACAATAAAAAAAAACCCAAATAATAATCTTTATTTAATATAAAAACAAAAAATAAAATCTCCAGGTCAAGAATACCAACGACCAAGAACACTGATGCAAGTAGTTCATTGTATTTATTTCAATTTTCGGTAATAATGTATTATCGTATCGATCGTCGGTAAAACATCTAAACCAGGCCAATAAAAAAACCCTAAATAATAATCTTTATTAAATATAAAAATAAAATTACTTAATAAAATCTCAAGAGTACCAACGACCAAAAACGCTGATGCAAGTAGTTCATTGTATTTAATTTCATTTTTGGTAATGATGTATTATCGTATCGATCGTCGGTAAAACATCTAAACCATGACACTAAAAAACCCCCAAATAATAATCTTTATTAAACATAAAAACAATAAATAAAATCCTCACGAGATAGAGCGTAGCGTATTTAAACCTAAAAAAAATGACTACATCACAGCTTGTAACTAAAAAGTAAAATTCTTCTTTTTCTTACATGCCATTACGTCACCTGCCAAAACATTTTCTTTTTATGCAGTAACCATGTGTTTATCTATTGGCAAACACATTAATGACCTAAAATACACATTTTTAGAATTAAAAACATTTAAAAACTTTTTGTGGTTACAACCCAGGTGTCCAAACACGATATCCTTATTTAAACCCTAAAGCACCCAGGTGTCTATTCACAATATATTATTCCCCATTCAAAAAAAAAGCAAAAAAATCGTCTATCTTGACACTTAAAAGTGTAAAAGATGTGCCTGAAGAAAAAATAATAGGAGTACTTACCAAGACAACTGCTAAGAAGCTACACACGATACACAAAGGTAAAGAGATCACTGAAGACAGGTAGCAAGTGGTAAACATCGTATAAAACATGCACAGGTATACAAAAATAATACAGATGACCGACTCGCTCTAGTCACTACGAAATACTGAAAAAACGTTACTTTATAAAAAAAAACTGGCATTTCGGTGGTTAGTTATAGCATAATAAATCCTCGCAAAATAATTTTGATTAAAACAGAACTAATAAGAGCGTTTGTGGTTTACAATGTATTGATATCATAACTGCAAAAATATGTTTTTCACATGTAAATAGGGCTTCACACGAGACGAGAGTAAGCGAGAGTAACAAAAATCTCGTCTCGGTCTCGTCAATTCCCAAAAAATCGAGTCTCGTTCAAGTCTCGGTCTCGTCTCGTTACCAGTTGTCTCGTCTCGTCTCGCTTAATTGTAAATAATGATTATAAATATCATATCAACTGAAATAAATTTTAAATCCTATATTTATTACGCTATTATACAAAAATATTTTTACATAGACATAAATTTTATAATTTCATAAACTTAATTTTAACTTTTAAATTACTCGATGACCAAGAATTTAAACATAATAACCCTTGCATCACATCATCTTTTAATGATGTACGTGTTTTTGTCATGATCATACCTGCTGTAGAAAATAATCTTTCAACAGGACAGATGTAGCCATTATACTGAATAAATCCTGGCCATCTTGGAAAGTGTAGGAAAAACGTTTTCATGCACTTTCCACCACTCCAAAATATTTTGGTCCCTATTTGCTCTTTCCAACAGCAAATATTCTTCAAACTAAGCTTTCTAATGTTTTGAAGATTTTGTTGATGATTTATAAAGGCTGTTAATGTCGATACACTTTTTGATAGAATTGGTATCGCTTTCAATGATTACTTTCTCAGTTGGCTGATCATTGAGGGTGCTTTAAGCGTATTCCTTATAAAACTTTTCGAAACATTGAATAGCTTCATTTTTCATTTCTTTACCCCAATCGGTTTTGTCGAATATTTCGACTTTATGCCGAGGATCCAAAATTAAACTCGAACAATAAACCCAATTGGTTTTCCTGTAATGTTTTAACATCTTATCTCTAAATGCTTGAAAACGAATTAGTAAAGTTTCATCAACAATAGTGCGATTAGCTTTATTGTCTAACTCAAAAATTGTCGATTCAATATCTGAGATAAGTATGTTAAAAGCAACAACTATTGGTAGCGTCACGTATTTTTCACCACAAATTGCGTTCGAAACTATTTTGAAATTTTTTAAAAATATATATATATATATATATATATATATATATATATATATATATATATATATATATATATATATATATATATATATATATATTTGTTCAAGTAATAACCACTCATCTTCACTCAATCTTAACATACTTATACTTTTATTATTTTCGTGACTTAACCAGAATAAATTTAAACTACTTTTTAAACTAATTCCAACTTCAATCATATCATGAGTACTATTCCATCTTGTCTTAACATCCAAAATAGGCTTACAATATTTTGTTTTTGTGATGTTAAAAAAATCATTTAATTTATTTTGTAATTGCTCAGACTTTCTTATTTTGATGAAAGTACTGCGCAATTTACGAATAGCTGATAACGGACTAAAATCATTTTAAGTTATTTCGAACGATTCGTCTTTATCTAAATCGTCATGATTAAGTCCTTCATCATCTACATTTTCTGCTTTGAAGATTAAATTGTCTAAAACATCACTCTCAGATTCAAAAAAGTCTACTTTTAACATTCTCATAATATCTTGAACACCGAGATTCAGAATGTGAGCAAAACAACGAAAATGTTGATTTACATTATCAAACGATAAGTCATTTTCCGCCATCAAAACATTTAACTCACTCATAAATGTAGTGTTCGCCGCTGCATTATCAAGAGTTATTCCTTGAATCTTATTCTCTAACGCGTATTCTTTAATACATTTGAAAAAGACATTTGCGATGTCTTTTCCGCTATGTCGACCACAAGAGGAAATAAAATCTAAAGCTAAAGATTGTAGCTGCCAATCATTATCGATAAAGTGAATAGTTACGCCGTAATGTGATCTGAAGTTCATCAAAGTCCAGCCATCTACAGTAAATGAAAATTTAGAACAGTTATCGTTTAAAATTTTCTTTACTTTCAGTCGTTGCATGTGAAAGTGCTCCATCACCATTCGCCGAGCACAATTACGTCGGGGGACACTGATGTTGGGATTTAATAAATGGAAAAAATTTTGAGTATCGTCGTCATCGAAAAAACTCAACGCTAACTTCTTCTTTGCCATCCACTCCACAATTAAAGCTTCATAATCCTTCGGTGATAATTTTTTCTAAAACATAATAGATATTTTTGTATGTTTCTTCAACTCTACTAAAATTTTCGATTAAAAATGTATATTAAAGTATTTTACATTATTGAAGTCAAAAACACTATGATTGGATTCAATATAAACTAAAAGTGGTCTACTCATTTTTCAAACTTAGGTTTTGGAGTTGATGAATTTCTATTAATGAATGGATAATATATGGGTCATTCCACACCAAATCACCAAATTTTAAAAACTGTACTGTGAGAACTATTTAAATTAATTATTTTTTTTTATCTATTGCGATAAAAATTCGTTCTTTATTCATTTCTTTTTAAATAGTTAGCACATTAGGATTAATATTGGTTTTTATTTTTTACATGAAATTTTGGTAAAAAATTAAAAGGTTTTCAAAACAACTCGGATCCATAATCAAATAAATACGGAAAAGTAAATTGTAACATTGAAGATATCTGAATCCCACTCATGTTTATAAAAGGCTTAAAAATTTGGTTTTTAATCAAGTATAACTTATTATTTTGGAAAAAAAAATATGACTTGAAAAATAGTCAACATTTAATTTAAAACGTAAAAAAAAACAGTGAAAGAAAAACTTTTTTGGTTTTTCTATATTGTTTTTTACAATTACTAAAAATCCATATTTTCGGAGCTTTTGAAAATTAAAGGCTCAAAATTTAAGGGTCTATATCTTTTAATACGTATAAAAACATATAAAAAATCAATAAAATAAAAAATACAATTCTTTAAATTTGTTTATTTAGTGGATAATTGCTCATATGTATATAAATAATCAATCAAGCAATCATTAGCAATAATATATAAATAATTTTAAATCTAAAAAAAAATAAGACAATTTGTGTCAACATGCGCAGTATTTTTGCACACGCTTAAAAAAATTCCATTTCACGAAATTATTTCGGTTTAGAGGAAAAATGTTTCTAATTATTAACATCATTAAAGTTGTTTGAGATTAATATAAAATCAAATTACCTGTTCAGAAAACATATCAGTCAATTTTTTTTGAGCTGATGACACTGATTTTTGAATTGAAGTTGAGCTCCCATAAATTTCTTCGTAGGCTTTTGGATGAGCCGTCAATAAATGCCTCTTCATACCGGTAGTGTTGTTATCTTTTCGGCTAATAATTTTTTTCACTCTTGACTTTTCACACACTAAACATATCGCTTTTTTCTCACCTTTAATTATTTCAAGTTTAAACGTTTGACGTTTGTACGTCAAACGTAAACGTCACGTGTATATTTTCTATCATCTAAATTTTTTTTACATTTATGTAAGGTTAATTTTTTAATTTGTATGTATTTTATTTCAGTATAAATTCTATTATCTCATGGGAAGCTACGAGTAATAGTCGTACTGACTATAATTAAAACGATAGCGATAGATGTCGCTACCTATCATATCATGCTTCCTATGGGGGCGAAACGTGGACTGCGGATAGTCACTTTGCTACTTTGAATGTAAGAGGAGGATTAAATGATAAAATTGATGAAATTTACACGATGATAGAAGAAAGACGGATTGATGTTCTTTGTGTGAATGAAATTAAGCAAAAAGGATGTGAAACCACAACACATGGACCTTATACGGCCTACTGGTCAGGAGTTCCGGAAACCAGCAGAGGTTCTCAGGGCGTTGGTGTGATACTCTCTACTAGAATGAATGAATGTGTGACTGACTTTGAATGTTTAAGCCCAAAACTCCTCTGGGTAAGGCTGAAGGTTGGTATTACTCGTATCTTTTTGCTAGAGGTTTATGCCCCACCAGATGCGCAGTGAAACCAATCTTTAAAAGCCCAAAATGATGGGAGGGTGTTTTGCGATAGTGTGACAGATATTCCAAATAAGTGTAACCAGAATAAAAGAATTGTAATGTTGAGTGATTTTAATAGTTCGGTAGGAGTAAAGCGTGATGAATATGACAGTGTTTCGGGAATGTACGGTGACGGCAGAGTCAATGAAAACGGAGAAAGTCTACTTGAAGTATGTTTGGTGGAATCTTGTGGTAACAAACACAATGTTTAACCATAAAAGGATCCACTTGTACACAAGACAAGAAGGAACCAGAGAAGTATAATTGATTTTGTAATTGTGAATAAAAGATTAAAAAAGAAGGTGATGGAAACTCGGGCATACCGCGGTGCAGGTATTGACACAAACCACTTCTTAGTAATGAGCCGAATAAGAGGTCTCTTTAAGCGGTGGCGCCATCGTGTGCAGGAATTAAGTAGTGTTCTAGAGCGTATAAAAGTTGAGAATTTTCAAAAAGAAGATATAAATGAGCAGTTCGTTAATAAATTGATTGAGAAATTTGACAGTTTAGATAAAGCATGTGAGGTTGAAGAATTGTGGTAGCTATTTAAGGCAGGAATCGCGGATATTGCTATTAAAGTGTGTGGTGTAAGTAAAAGAAGAAAAGGATGTGAGCTACAGAAAATGTGCGTAGAAGTTCAAAAAGCAGTGTCAGAGAAGAAGAATGCCTGGCTGGATTGGCTGGCTACAAAAGCCAATTGAAGAACGCAAAAGGCAACGCTTTAGGATGTAAACAAGGCAACGAATGAGTATTAAAGGTTAAAAGGTGTGGCAAAAGAGGTTGTGGTAAGAAAGAAGTTGAGTATCAAGTCATATTAGCGTCATCTGAAGAGGATTTGCAGGCGATGGTTAATGTTATGCATGATGCCCTGAAAATCAAAGGGATGAAAATAAATGTAAGCAAAACAAAAGTAATGGTTTTTGAACAAACATAACAAACTGTGGAGTTTTGATGGAGGGAGAAAGAGTGGAGCAAGTAAATGAATTTGTGTACTTGGGTTCAAAGTTTACAAAAGATGGAAAGTATGACAGTGACATTGAGCGAAGGGTGTTGGCAGGAAGACAAATGAATGGAACACTGCACAGCTTTATGAATAGCCAGAAAGTGTCAAAAAGGGCACGACTGGCTGTTCATAGAGGTGTGGTTGACATAGTTGTGGACACCGGATTATTAAATCTATCATTACATGCTACTTCACGTATTTTGTCTCCTGTTTTGTAGTTGGCTTGCCGTTTAGCCTTTTTAAGTGATGTATTTAAGGTGGTGTGTAAAGAATCATCAGCCAGGCCAAGACCTTCTTTAAAGGAGGGGTTACATAATAATTGAAAAGTAGTCATGTGTGTATTAAAATTTTTAATATTGCGGGTATGCAAGGTATTTACCGTCCATAGACCTTCCATGACAACGATTGCGGCTTATTTGACTAGCCACTTTGAAAACAAATGCTTAAATTGGGTAGTGAATAATTTATAAGACATGTAAAATATGACTTAAAAATGCTTATATTATTACAAACTATACAAAAACACAATTGTTTAACGAGTGTTGTTCATGTAATTGTTACATGAATAACAAAATACGACTCGTTGCAATATAAGTCAGTGAAATCATCTAAAAGCCATTTTCTCAGGTCACCTATCAGGTGTTCTTTATCTATGAGTTAATATTTATCAACAGCCATGCTAAAATAAAGGTTACTAGGCTTATTGAAAAAAAATGCACAAACATATTACAACTGTATATATTTATATATTAATAAAACTACGCAATCGTTCATTCTGATTACATTCTTTTTTCCTACCTTGGACATTTTGGGAGGTGACGTTCTAATAATGTTTTTAAACAGAGCCATTGTTTAAAGGAGAGGTGATTCGTACCATTCATCATCCCAGCACTCAGCCACTGTGCTGGAATGCGGAGACTCAGAAACAAAGCCACTGCGGCTGTTGCGGCTGGTCACCATCCGAACAATCGACAGATTCTGTCTTATGCTTACGCAGATACCTATGCTGGGCAGAGGTGTTTCGTACCAATCATGATCCCAAAACTCCTCGTAATGGTGTTGTGCAAAGATGATGATATGATTTAAACAAGGTAGCTAATACACCAATCTATATGAACGTTTGTACAAGTGTTTAAATAGGTGATAAAAATTTTAGCAATAATCCCAGGGTGCCAATTTATCCATTTTTGGTCCTAGTAAACCTGTCCCGTGGTGATATGTATTTCTAATCCAACCGTGTAACGGAGGGGTGAGAACGAAAGGACATAGGTACTTAAGGCATATTTAGAACGGTTTTTTTAACCTAAAACAATTTTCTAGCTTATTATTTCTAATAATATCTAATTTTAATCATTTAAGGTGCATGAAAGTTTTATTGTGTTTAATAATTGACAGTATAATTTAAAAAAAAACAGGTAGAAGGTCTGTGGTTTTAATAAATGCCTGTAAAAGGTTAAACCTACAAACAATTTTGAAGAAAAAAAACAAGTGACGTGTTATTTTAAACATATATAAGGGTAGACAAAACAACAAATTTTTATGTAATATCATAATATTAAAGTTAATAGTTGTTGCTCTTTTTGTTTGTGTTTTCAAGTGTAAACCAACGCTTATTATAGGTAAGAAACGTTTTTGTTAATTTTTATTTATTTAATTTTTGTTAGAAAAAGAATAATTGTAACGATTTTATTCTAAATAAAGAAATTTTGTTGGTGTTTTAAAGGACGATCAATTTTTCTATCGCCTTTTTATTGAACTTTATTAAGCAATGGTTTTTTAAAAACCAAAATTTTAAGTGATTTTAAGTTTTAAATTAAGAAATCAAATGTTGTAACATCTTTATTTTTTTAAGACGCCCTTTAAACATATCACCTTTTTTTGGATTGAATAAAATCTACATTATCACAAACGACACTCTAGGAGATTCCCTGGAGATCTTTACTTACATAGTAAGTGTTTTTAGATTTAGTTTAAAGTATCTTTTTTAGTTATATTTTTAAGCGTTCCTATACATTTTGATTCACATTCATTTTGAATTTTTTTAAATTTTATATAACCTTTTTAATTTATTGAACACTTATATTTTAAAACTAAAAGTTAATTTTATAAACATTTTTATTTATATGAGGCTTTAAACTTTGTAAGACACTGTTTTTTCGAGTACTTTTTTTAGTTTTAAAACCAATTTTAGATATTTACTCGAAACTAGATTCTTAAAAATTTATTATTTTTATGCTAATTAACTGAAATAAAATCTAGAAATAAGATCTAATAAAAATAAAACAAATAATTAAGTAATAGTTTTTTATTATCTGCAACATAAAAGCCTGTGTTAATAAAAAAAATATAAATCTTAAATACATTATTATACCTCAGAGCCCAAACAACTGTACCGCTCGGGCGGCATCCATGAATTTACTTTAGGGGCCCACAACCCCCAAACTAACCATAAATGGGGGCAGCCCCCTCGAGCACCCATCATAATTATAATGGGTTTGGCCTGAAAAAAAAGTTTTATTTAAAATTTAATGTACTAAAATTGACACAAAGAATTTTTAATTTAGTAAAAAAATTATCTAAAATGATTCAAATCTAATGTTAATACTAAAAATGGTACAAAAATTTAATAAAAATTATCCAAATCTTCCTTAGAAATTAAAATCACTAAAATACCAATTAGCCTATGAAATTTTAGTTGGAAATTAAATTTATTGTTAAAACTACCAACACCAAAATAAAATTGGTAGGGATAATTAGCAAATAGTAATGGTTTTGTTTACTTACTCTTTGTTGGGGGGATACCGCCCATCTCACTCTGTTATATATAATTTGTTCTGAGCGTCTGTCTGTAAAAAATTTAAATTGAAAACTAGTGTGAAAAAATAACAAATTTGATTCAAAATCATTATTATCAAAATTAAATGATTATGAAACTCATATTAGAATGTATTATAAAAAACGTCGAGTAGTAGATAGTATCGATGATTGTGTCGTAGATACGCAACCGTGGGGTTTTTAAAAAAATTTTCAATTATGGAAACAGCTTTCAAAGCTTGTGGTTGACTGTGATGAGTTGACTAAATCATTTCAAGTTATTTATACTTTCAATATTTTTTATTTATTGTTTGGGATAAATCTTAAATCTTTTATATAGTTTAAAAATTTATTTTCATATTTTGTACTTTCCTTCCTACTTTAAATCATTTATAATTATTGATATATTGGAGTCAGTTTTTTGCCACTTTAATTTTAAGAATAATGTGTCGAAACGTTGTTATTTGGGCCGCTTTTGCAAAAATTTTCATTATTAATCAAATAATATACTCCATACAGTTGTTGTAATTCGCCGCTAAATATTTTTTCATCACAATAATTGTGTTTTAATTAACTAAACAAAAATTCTGATTTTAGAGCTTTATTTAGATTTTATTAGTATTAATTAACTCAGCAAAAATTCTGATTTTAGTGCTTTGTTTAGATTTTTACTATTCTAATAACTATTTTAACTTTTTGTCTTTGTAAGATGTTTATATTTATAATAATAAAATGAATAAAAATAATTTTATTGTTATTTATAATTATGAAAGTTATGTCAATGGTAGATACTAATAATCTAGATGTAATGTTTAGACATCCATAAAATATATTATTGCTTAACATGATTGTAATATTTTAGGTGTTAAAAGTTTTTTTTGTTTCCCTAGATTTAGGGACTTTTAATATAAGGCTCAATTATTAGTAGAAAATAAATAATATACATTATCCTCGACTAATTAAGCTTTTTTTATAAAAATGATTCTACCGAGAACCCCTCGTATATAGAATAGTTCACACCCCGTGAAATGATATCCTGTTCTAAGGGCAAACTCCAATTTTGAAATAGGATAAGAGCCCTCGGGGATGTGTTCGCAAAAACAAAAGCGCATTGCTGCTTTAAGGTTATACAGTGCCTGAAAAAATTAATATTTTAAAACTTGTCAATTGTTTTTAAATTTAATAACATACCATTTTGTTTTTACGCCCAGCTTATATTCTATAAACTGCATGGGGGATTCGGATTTTTCTCAAAGTTAGTCGCTCTAAAACACAATTATGTTAAAAATAATCACTGTCTTTTTGTTCTATCACCTTACCCATAGCTGTATGTTATATGTGTGAGTAAACAGAAAATTATTGTTTTTATTTTCATTACTGTTTTATCTAAAACCGCAACAGCCATCTGCTGGGTTTTATAAAAAGCTTTACATTTTTGTATTTTTAACCATTTGACTGTTTTTATATTTGATAAATAGTTTATAAAAGTTTCTGCATATTATGTTATACCTACAACCATAGTCCAAGAGCTGACGTGAACGATCTGTTTTGTATAATTTGACATACAACATGACATAAATTGACGTGTCATGGCTTGTTATTTTATGTAATTTAAGACTCATAAAAAATAAAGAAAATTAAAATATTTATTTTACTATTAAATTCTTAGAGTCATATTATATAGAAATGTTACAAAATGTATTTAATATCTGAATTGTTTTAATTAAGACACTTAAAACTTTCCGTGTATTATCCACTACCCAATTTAAGCATTTGTTTTCAAAGTGGCTAGTCAAATAAGCCGCAATCGTTGTCATGGAAGGTCTATGGACGGTAAATACCTTGCATACCCGCAATATTAAAAATTTTAATACACACATGACTACTTTTCAATTATTATGTAACCCCTCCTTTAAAGAAGGTCTTGGCCTGGCTGATGATTCTTTACACACCACCTTAAATACATCACTTAAAAAGGCTAAACGGCAAGCCAACTACAAAACAGGAGACAAAATACGTGAAGTAGCATGTAATGATAGATTTAATAATCCGGTGTCCACAACTATGTCAACCAAAAGTAACATGAAAGCCTTGCTGGAGACCATAAAGATATCATTTCTTCTGATTAAGCTGTTAATCTACACAGAACTACTTTTGATGTACAAATTATGAAAACTGCTTAAATATTTTTGATAAACTGTTATTTTATACTGTAATATTCTTAAAATATTGATTCTTTGTTTTTATTTATGTGTGTTTTTGGTCATAGCGAAAAAATTTAGTGTACCTATATTCGTGGTGTCACATGCCTACATTCGTTAAGGTCCTTTTGACTTCTTGTTACATATATGTACAAAAAAAATATCTAACATGTGTGTGTGTGTGTGTTTGTGTTTTTTTTAATGTGACACGTGACGTTTACCGTACTCACGTGGCTTTTAACGTGACGATTGACGTACACACGTGACGTTTACGTTTGACATACGCACGAGACGTTTACCGTACCCACGTGACGATTGACGTACACACGTGACGTTTACGTTTGACGTACACACGTGATGTTAAACGTAACGCTTGACGTACTTTGCTTAATGCTGAAACTTTTGATGACGATGCAAGACATTTTTATTGCGTGATATATGAAAAAAGGGGGCTTAAATAGTCCTTTTTACCGGGGGGTAAAAACATATTTTTTTTACAATTGTTTTGCCATAATACTTATTTTCTATTATTTCTAATAGTTTAGCAAAACAAAATCCATGGGAAGGTATTTAATTATCTATCCCAAACGCTCTTATCTGTCCCGCTTTACACGTGAAAAATATATTTTTGTAGTTATGATATCAATACATTGTGAACCACAAACGCTCTTATCAGTTCTGTTTTTAATTAAAATTATTTTGCGAGGATTTATTATCCTAAACTCCAAAATGACTGTTTTTATAAAATAACGTTTTTTCAGTATTTCGTAGTGACTAGAGCGGGTCGGTCATCTGTATTATTTTTGTATACCTGTGCATGTTTTATACGATGTTTTTACCACTTGCTACCTGTCTTCTGTGAGCTCTTTACTTTTGTGTATCGTGTGTAGCTTCTTAGCAGTTGTCTTGGTAAGTACTCCTATTATTTTTTCTTCAGACATATCTTTTACACTTTTTAAGTGTCAAGATAGACGATGTTTTTGCTATTTTTTTTATGGGGGGTAATATATTGTGATTGGACACCTGGGTGCTTTGGGGTTGTAACCACAAAAAGTTATTAATGCTAAAAATGTGTATTTTAGGTCTCTGTCATGTATTTTGCCAATAAACACATGGTTGCTGCTGAAAAACAAAATGTTTTGGCAGGTGACGACATGTAAGAACAAAGAATTTTACTTTTTAGTTACAAGTTATAGTCATTTTTTTAGGTTTAAATACGATTTGCTTTATCTCGTAAAGATTTTATTTATTGTTTTTATATTTAATAAAAATTATTGTTTTGGGGGGGTTTTTTATTGACCTGGTTTCGATGTTTTTTGGTCCTAGATATGTATTTCTAATCCAACCGTGTAACGGAGGGGTGAGAACGAAAGGACATAGGTACTTAAGGCATATTTAAAAAGGTTTTTTTCAACCTAAAACAATTTTCTAGCTCATTATTTCTAATAATATCTAATTTTAATCATTTAAGGTGCATGAAAGTTTTATTGTTTTTTAATTATTGACAGTATAAGTTTGAAAAACAGGTAGAAGGTCTGTGGTTTAATAAACTCCTGTAAAAGGCAAGAACCTACAAACAATTTTGAAGAAAAAAACAAGTGACGTGTTGTGTTAAACATATAAAAGGGTAGACAAAACAACAAATTTTTATGTTATATCATATTATTAATGTTACTATTGGTTGCAGTTGCGAATCGACAGTCATACTGTCTATACGTGTGTGCTCTGTGCTTCGCTAGCGTGTGTTTATAAGATAAGTATAGTTGGTTTTGTCTAATTAATACACTAGAATTCTTCCAGACTTAATTAATTTAAACCTTGTTAGGTGCAATTGCAAATTGCCGTAACTAAAAATCCTAAGAGGGAGGAAACATGAAAAAAACACCGGGCGGCCTAGAGCCGCCCCACAATCCCGATATGGAAATATTAAATCAGGAATCCGAGCATAAAGATTTAAATTCATACGATTTCACAAATAAATATACTTTAAACGATCAAGGTCCCTTTTACGTTTTTGTAGAACACATAAAAAAAAACTTTGGTAGATTATTTCCGATAAAAGTTGGTTACTTTTTGTTAAATGATACAAAATTTAAACATAATATAATTAATATAATTTCAGTAGGAGTAAGCAGGGTAAAAGTAATATTTAAAAATTATGATGTAGCTAATTCTTTAGTAAATCACAAAATTCTTAAAGATAATGATCTAATCGGTTACATCCCCTTATTTTACAATCATTGCAAAGGTCTTATAAGATGGGTAGACACATTTTTCACTGAAAATTTTTTGCTCGAAAATATTAAATGTCTCAACACCAGAGTAGTTAAGGTATAACGCATGAAAAGAAAAATAACAGAAAATGATGGAACATTTAAACTGGTAGACCACCAGTTAGTAATAGTTACTTTTGCGGGGAATATTATTCCCGATAAAATTAAAATTAACTCAACCCCATTTTCAGTTGAATCTTTTATTCATCCGGTAATTCAATGCTATAAATGTTTGAGATACAGTCACACTGCCAAATTATGCAAATCCAAAACGCAAAGATGTCAAAACTGCTCCAACATACATGACAAAACTGTAGAATGCCTAATTTCTGAAAAATTTTGCATCTATTGTCAAAGCAATGATTACAGCACAATCTCTAAAAAATGTCCCATGTATAGTAAACAACATTACATTAAAAAAGAAATGGATTTAAAGAACATATCCTTTAAAGAAGCTGAAAAAATTGTCAATAATCCCTCAGATTAAAAAATTACAACACATAATCGATTTGATATTCTTAATAATCAACAAAACTTTCCACCTTTACCTGAATCTTCACAAGCACAATACATACCTTCCTCTTACATGCTAAACAAACCAAAAGAATCCTCAAAAAAACGAAAATTTTCAACACAATTTCCTCCTATCTCTCCTCCAGTCATTACTTCCAAAAAGATCCAAAAAGAAAAATCCCCTTCAATAATTCCCAATCCCTACCGAAATAAGTTTATGATACAAAGAGACAAAATTATAGACAACATAGCCAATTTCATATATAGTAATTTCACTCCAAATCTTTAAATAACACGCAAGAGATCCCAGTCACAGACACGTCTTTTAAAAATTATATAGCTTCCGTTTTACATTTTGATGCTTCTGATACCATAAGTATTAGTGATGAATCAAGTTACTAGATCACTTAACATACTTCAGTGGAATATTTTATCTTATAATAAACGCAAACCCAACATACAACAACTACTTTCTCAAAAAACCACTGATATAATGATTTTTTGCGAGACATGGTTAAAACCTGGTGCAACTTTAAATTTACAGGGTTATAATTGTATTCAAAAAAATAGAAACGATGGCAAAGGTGGTGTTGACATCCTAATTTCAAAAAATATACGATTCAAAAACAAAACTATAAAACAAAACTTTAACAAAAACATTGAAGTATGAGCCATATTAATAGAAGACATGAACTTATTTCTAGTTTCAGTCTACAAACCACCAAAATATAGCATTATTGTCAAGGACTGGGATAATTTACTTTCACAGTTTAATGACAATACTATTTTTTGTGGTGATTTTAATTGCCATCACACACTATGGGATTCCATTAATGACGACGCCAATGGTAAGAGACTTGTTGAATCATTAAATAACAACAATTTTATAATTTTAAATAACGGATCCCCTACTAAATTAACTAAACCCACCCAAAACAAATCTGCAGTAGATTTATCAATTGCAACGCCAAACATATGTAGTAAACTCACCTGGTCAGTTTCTCCAGATCTGATGGGTTCAGATCATTTTCCAATTTTATTAGAGTATAACATGCGATACGAACCTCGAAACATTTTGCCATCTATCAGATGAAACGAATCCTCCGCGGATTGGCCTCTTTACTCCACTATTATTCAAGAGCACATAAAAAAGCATTCAAAGCACGAAAAGACTCTCTCTGGTTCCATACAAATTATTGGAGACTCAGCATATTTGTCGATGGGAGTGAGACGACCAGTCTGCGTTAAAACCACTCGCGGGGCGGGGTGCCCACACGAGCACACATTATAATAATGATGGGTTTGGCCTGTAAAAAAAAGTTTTATTTAAAATTTAATGTACTAAAATTGACCCAAAGAATTTTTAATTTAGTAAAAATATCTGAAATGATTAAAACCTAATGTTAATACTAAAATTGGTACTAAAAATTTAATAAAAATTGTCCAAATTTTCCTTAGAAATTAAAAATATTAAATACACACTGTAGAAATTAAAATCACAAAAATACCAATAAGCATAAGAAATTTTAGTTAGAAATTAAATTATTTGTTAAAACTACCAACACCAACAATAAAATTGGTAGAAATAATTAGCAAATATTAATGGTTTTTGTTTACTAACTCTTTGATGGAGGGGAATTACCCCTCTTACTCGGCTGTAAATAACATCTTCTATTCGTTTGTCTGTAAAAAAATTTAAATTGAAAACTAGTGTGAAAAATAACAAATTTTATTCAAAATCATTATCAAAAATTTAAATTATTATAAAGCTCAGATGATGAGAATTGTAAAATTAAATATCACTACTGTTGGATCAAAGATTTGTCTGCATTAATAAATAGTCGAGTAACTGAGAATAGACAAAAAATGTATTTGTGATAGATGTTTAAATTATTTTTTAATATAAGAAAAATGGGCAAAAAATAAAATTTAGAATAACTAAAAAAGTATTTTAAAAATTTGCAAAAATTTTGTAATAAATAAAAATTTAAAATAACAATACATATAAAAATTTTTAGTAACTTACTCATTTCGTTTTAAATTTTAGAGTAAATGCACTTTTTTTTTGTTTTCCTTTTTATAGATTTTAAATAGTGGGTAAAATATATTTGAGGTAAGCGGTTACTGTATGCGGTTTTTTGTTTTTCTTTTAGATTTATTGCAAAAGCAATGATTTTGCTAATTTTAAAGTAATCTGTAAAATTACAAATTTGTAATTTCTGTTACAAACCGTTCAAAAAGATAAGTCGTCGTCATGTTACTATGCATTTAAGATGTCCTGTGTGTAATTTAAGATTTAAAAGAGAAACACAATATTTTAATAATAAATGCTTTTTTAAAACCGAGTGTTTTGTTCCAATTAAAAAGTTACTTTTTTAACTATTTTAGATTCCTTATAGAATGTCTCTTTATTTTTTGTACACATGTTGGTTAGTAAAATATGTTTTTAACCAATCGATTTGATTAATGTAACACGTAAAGAAAAATACCTCACGTGACCCCCCTTTCGAAAAAAATAGAACTTCATCATCGTGATATTTAAAAATTTTTAAAAATGACTTATATACCACACATGCTAAGGCAAAGCATGAATTTAAAGAAAAACAACATTTAATTTAACGTGTTTTATTGTAAGCGGAAATAATAACGTCGCTATTTGACATTTTTCACGCATCATTTTTACATATGACCAATGTTTAATTAAAATGCCACAAATATACATTTTTTAGATGAGACGAAATATGACACATACCGATAAAACCTTTACAGGAATAGTCTGTAGTGTTTGCGGACAAGTATGTACCGTAAAACAAGCACCATGCAGAAACATTGCCCTCATATACTTGTCATAAATGTCGTTATGGTACGGATGGTCAAAACAGTTTTAAAAAGAATTTTTTTTCAAAAAGATGTAAAAGTTAAAAAACTACTAAATGGCGCTAAGTCGTTGCAATAAAATCGGAATTTTTGTTATAAATCTTCAAAACTTTTTTTAATTACTCGTCTTCCTTAACAGAATATATTTTTTAGCTCTTAACTGTTAAACATAAAAATATTGTAAATAAGAGAACAAACTTTTGTAATTATTTTCAAACGAAATTTTACACACTAATTATATTGTTCATCTTCATGGGAACCGCTGACTTCGCTAAAACACCGTCTCACGGATATCTCTCGATTCCCAGAAGCTTTAGCGTTGTAATTTTTATTTTACCACAAGAAATTTTTAATTTTCACATCATTATTATTTTTGACGTTGTACCTATAAGATAAATCTTGCAATAAAATTATTTTTAAAAAAAGACTTTGAGATCCGAAAGTTATTTCTGGCGCAGACAGTAAGATACCAGAAATTGTATACGTATCGAACGTATCGGTTTTCGTTTCAACGATTGATCGGGAATCGGAATTGTTGACTTTGTTTTGTAAAGGTGTTTGAAAAGAAGCGGCTCTTTAACAATCAAGAAACCCTGTCCATCGCGGACCCTTAGCAACCCTCAACGGACAAAATCATCGGGGATTGGAACAAAATCGTCTAATCTCGCAAGGAAGCCATCTGGGAAATTCAAAATCAAGGAACCAGTTGCCTGCCCAATAGGAGGATGCTCAAAGTCTTCGTAATAAAAATTTAAGTCGATTAAATTAATGTCAATTAATAATCTATCAAAAAATTTTGAAAATTTAAATTTAAATACTGAAACTCCTTTAGCTGACTCTCCAGTTTATTTACAAAACAATATTGAAAATTCAATTTTAACTATGACCAATCAATTTAATTTGTGATTCGATAATCAATATACCAAAGCGGAAAATCCAGCAGATTTTCAAAATGTTTACTTGTTAAATTGTCTCATTTCAAAATTATCGGGTAACGCTAAGCTCGTAGCTAATATACAGAATGTTTCAAACTGGCAAGAACTTAAAGAACTTAAAGATACATTAACGAGAAATTTCGCGGATCAAAGAGACGAGTCTTGCCTAAATCGAGATTTGGTTATGCTTAAACAAGCTCCAAATGAAAAACCTTAACAAGTCTATGATAGGTGTCTAAATATTTTAAACCTTCTCTGTAATTATATCGATGTACATGAAATGACACATGAATCTAAGAATCTGAAACGTGATTATACAATAAATTGACATTAAGAACTTTCCTTTCGGGACTTAGGGAGCCTTTGGGTACTACTATACGATGTATGAAACCCCAATTCCTTAGTGAGGCACTACAATTCGTTTTACATCACGACCAATACCCATACAGCCCAGAATACAGAATCAACCTGTCACGTGCCTATTTTTTCCTTCCACAGTTTTATAGTTTCGTATTCATTGTTGCATACCGTACTCTATGGTAACTCGAATATATCATTCGTTGTAGATAATGTTGCATAACTTGTAGGGGTAAGATTCGATAGTTGCTTTGCAATTTCTGTGTGGATGGGACTGGATATCCCCACGGACGAGGCGATATTGGATTGACGTTTATTCCGCGCCATTTTTCTTGATTTCCGATAATGGAGCGGCAGTCGTTTGGGGAGCTTCATCGAAGTCGGAGGTGTTGGTGAAAGTTGTTGGGGACATTATGTTATTAGCACGTGTGCGGAACCTCTATGGGATTTTTTTTATATCTGGCTGTATTTGGGCCATCTTAATTGGATTTTGAAGAAAAACCATTTGATTTTTAACTTGACCATTTTGTCTTGCCTTTGTTGTGGATATTTTTGGAGTTTTGGTGTCAAATTAAATAACCGTTGTCGGGATTTGTTTGAGGGAAGCCATTGTTAACTAGCCGGTGCCGCCCCATAATCAAACCAGCTCCAGGAGTAGGCCACAGGAGTACATGTGAATTCGTATACCCAAAGGTTATCAGTGATTTATTTTTAAATATATAACGCCGCGTCTCATTTCGACACCACTAGTAAGTTCTGTTAGTTTATAAATATAGTACTTTGTGAATTCGTATACCCAAAGGTTATCAGTGATTTATTTTTAAATATATAACGCAGTGACTCATTCTGACACCACTATTACGTTCTGTTTTTAGTTTATTAGTATAGTACATTGTTGGAAACTATTTATTGCATTAGATAATATGCCAAAACTAAACTTGGATTAAAATAACCTTCTCAATAATTCTTTATGTCCAAGTAAAAACATATTTTCTTCCTACTTAGTTGTAAATATCCTACAATCTTGATATTTTAAAGGACAACCATTGTAAAGATATTTTTAAATGAACTCGATTGTTTTGGCAGTGAAAATCTTTATGTAAACGGTTTACTAGTGAATCTTCTTTGCCTTTATGTAAATGTTTGAATTAGTGTTATTAATGAGTTGATTCATATATGTTTTACCTTTTTTTTGTAACTTGGTAAAGTCTGTTACTCTTACTTTTGTTCTGGTTATTTTATAAAGTTGTGAATTTTACATTTTTGGTTTGTTTTAGCAAGAAAATTTTACCATAGCTGTTAATTTTGACTATATTTGTTATGATGTTGCTATTGAACTGTGTACCTTAATTATCTATTGTGTGAGTAAAGTATCCAACATATTTTTGCTATAATTTTATTTATTTGGTTTACCATAATCTTAGTTGTTTATCTTGTGGCTCTGCTAGTGCCTATAAGACCTAGGGGTTTCCGGCTTATACCGTCTAAGTCGGTAGCGCAGCTCACTTTTATATTTTTTTCTTCTACCCTCTACGGCTAAGCTCGGGCATAATTTGCCAGTAGAGAAACCGCTAGCAGAGTACTCTTTAGAGAACGAAAAAGACGTGGCAAACCACAAAGATTCTTCACCAATTCGCAGGTTTTTAAACAATCGCCCCAAAATAAAAATGTTTTCAGGCCAAATCAAAATCTATCATACCCTAAACCTTCGCCTATGAGTGTATCCACTCGGAATACTTTCAATAGACCTATTTCAATGAGCGTATCAACAAAAAATACTATCAATAATCAACATGGCCCTTCGACCTCCTTTTATCCACAACCCCAAAGAAATTTTGTATCTGAAGAATTATTCAATACCGTAGTAAACGATAATAATGAATCAAACGATTTATTCGAACAGGAATTAGTCGAAAACGATTACAGTGCATTCTGCGAAACTGAAGAATATCAATACCCCACTGAAAATATCGAACAGGATAATTTCGACCCCGAAAAAAATTTTCAGGAAGTGTCGACAACCAAAAATCAAACCTAGACACTTAAATAATTTCTTTCAATAATGCCAATTCTAGCGAATTATCGTATATAACATTTCCCGAATACGATGCAAAATTTCTCATTGATTCTGGATCTACTAAATCATTTATCGATCCCGATATCGCACAAAAACTATTTCCAAATTTAATGAGTTACGATCCTTTTATTGTTTCGACTGTTTTTCAAAAATCGGCTCATAAATACAGTGCATCAGTACCAGCTTCAAAATTATTCAATTTACCTGGACAAAAATATTTAAAATTCTTTTTATTTAAGTTCCATAACATTTTCCAAGGTTTGATCGGTCTTGACAACCTGAAACTCCTACAAGCGACACTAGATTTTGACAGCGGTTATCTCATTACACTTTACGCCAAAATTCAGCTTCGCTTCCAAAAAACAAAAAATGATCTGAACTTAGTTACTGTCGCACCACGTTCTCAGCAAGTAATACAGGTCAAAACTTCTATCAAAAATGGTGAAATCATAATACCACATCAACGATTTCACAACTGCGAAATACCTGAATGTTTGACAATTGCCAAAAGTGGAAAAGCAATTACTACTATACTCAATAAAACCATTAAACGCGTGACACTAAATTTCTCCGAATCCTCAACAGTTGAAAAATTCGATAGGGACGAAATCCAAAACATTGATTTCCAAAACCTTGATGACTTACAAAAACAATTCTAAGACTTTTCGAAAATACGAACCGACCATTTAAATGACGAAGAAAAAACGAAAATTCTTTCACTTTGTAGGGAATACTCGGACATTTTTTACCACGAAAATACACCTTTAACTTTCACGAGCCAAGTAAGACATCACATACGAACAACTGACGAGGTACCGGTTTGTACAAAGTCTTACCGCTATCCGTTTATACATAAAAAGGAAGTTAAAGAACAAGTAAAAAAATTTTTGGATCAAAACATAATTCGGCCAAGCAACTCTCTGTGGTCTTCACCTATCTGGGTGGTACCAAAAAAAACGGACGCTTCTGGTAAACAGAAGTGGAGAGTGGTAGTTGACTACCGCAAATTAAATGAGAAAACCATAGATGATAAGTACCCCTTGCCAAACATTGCCGATTTGTTGGACAAATTGGGAAAATGTCAGTATTTCACAACATTGGACTTAGCAAGCGGCTTCCATCAAATTGAGATGGGAGAGCGGGATATTGAAAAAACTGCTTTCAACACAGAGCAAGGTCACTAGCTCCGGATGCCATTCGGGCTGAAAAATGCCCCTGCTATTTTTCAGCGAGTAATGGATAACATCCTTCGTGGTATCCAGAACGAAAAATGTCTGGTGTACCTCGATGATATCATTATATTCTCGACCTCGTTGAAAGAACACCTTGAACGACTAAAATCAGTTTTCGATCGGTTGTGCGAATCTAACTTCAAGATCTAGCTTGATAAGTCGGAACAAAAACGGGACAGCCCCGCGGTGTTCAAGACAAAACAAAAAGTATATGTTAAATTACACGTGAGAAGAAGAGAAGCCAATAAATTTTTAAAACCTACAAAAGTCAAAAGGGTTGACCGAAAAATGAAAACAATATCCACAGAAAATCAACAACAAATTCATATGGATAATTTGAAACGCCCACTCAAAAAATATCCATCCGCCATTAAGAAATAATTGTTTTTTTCAGGATTTCCGGATTTCTCGGACTTCAAGAAAAGATTACCATACAGAACTTAAAGAACAATCCAGGGCTTATACCTCTTAAATTGGGAACAGCAAAAATTGAAACTTACATACATTCCTTGTTCCATTACTATGATTTGAATACCATCATCATAGAAATCAATAAATTGAAATCGCATTCTTAAAATTTGAAAATGCTCGTAAAAAGAAACCAAAATTATACGTTAGATGTATTAAATTATCTGAAAAAACTACATTTTTCGGAAGAAATGGTTAATGATAAATTACTAGAAATCATCCCTCACCCTGTTAGAACACAACGCGGGTTATAAACGGTATTGGATCAATTTTCAAATCTATCACTGGGAATTTAGACTCCAGTGACGGAGAAAAATATGATAGGCTAATTTTCGAATTGCAATATAACCAAAATAATTTGGCTACGAATATCAAAAGGCAAAATTCTCTTGCAATAGCGTTAATCGAAAAATTTAATACCACTATTCAGCAAGTAAAACATAATAAAAAACTTTTGGATTCAAAGATCACACAAATCGCTTTAATAGTAAAAGGCCAAATATATCGAGAAAATTCCATGTTCATTAAGGATGTCATGAATCAAATAATTAGTATGTATAAAATTATAAATTCTATCCTACAGGATGTTGAAAATTCCATCCAGTTTTCCAAATTTAACGTTGTTCACCCTAGCATAATAAAAACTAAAGAGTTATACCGCGAATTGCAGAAATTAGAAAAAATGATCGATAAAGATCAATTACCAATTGAAATCAGTTATGAAAACACCCTCTTATTCATAAATTCATAAACTTCTTCCTTCCTTCCTTCCTTCCTTCCTACTTTAAATCATTTATAATTATTGATATAATGGAGTCTTTTTGCCACTTTAGTTTTTAATTTTCATTATTAATCAAATAATATTTTTAATACAGTTGTTGTAAGTCGCCGCGTTATAGCCGCTAATTATTTTTTCATCACAATAAATGTTTTTTAATTAACTAAACAAAAATTTATATTTATAATAATAAAATAAATCAAAAATTTTGTATTGTTATTTATAATTATGAAAGTTAGGTCAATAGTAGATACTTATAATCTAGATGTAATGTTTGGACATTTATAAAATATATTATTGCTAAAAATGATTGTAATATTTTAGGTGGTAAAAGTTTTTTTTGTTGTCCTAGATTTAGGGACTTTTAATAAAAGGCTCAATTATTAGTAGAGAATAATTAATATACATTATCCTCGACTTATTAAGCTTTTTTTATAAAAATGATTCTACCAAGAACCCCTCGTATATAAAATAGTTTACACCCCGTGAAATAATATCCTGTTCTTGAGGCAAACTCCAATTTTGAAATAGGATGAGAGCCCTCGGGGATGTGTTCGCAAAAACAAAAGCGCATTTCTGCTTTAAGGTTATGCAATGCCTGTAAAAATTAATATTTTAAAACTTGTCAATTGTTTTTAAATTTAATAACATACCACTTTGTTCTTACGCCCAGCTTATGTTCTATAAACTGAATGGGGGTTTCGGATTTTTCTCAAAGGTTAGACACGTAAGTTGGAAATTATAAAGATGGGTGTCAAATTTACGCACATAGGCATTATTTAAGGATTTATAAGACCATTCCATTTTTACTATTTTAACATAAAATACCATAATAAAAGAACAAAATTTAAAAGATTCTTTGTATTATTTCAATTTCTGCTCTACAAATACAACATTTCGTAAGCGTTGCACAACAATTTATGCACGAGGCTGCATGACCGCACGGTAAAAATACGGTCTGAATCTCTTCGTCAAGGCATATCACACACTGATAGGTGAATTACTTTATCTTCTAAACCTGAATACAAAAAACCTTTTCTGGCTGCTGAGGTTGCGTTTATTATTTTTAGAGAATGTGTCTGCGTTGGTCAATTCTTAAAAGTATCCAATCTTACTTTGTAAAGAGAGACGTCTTTAAAAGTGATGAAACGCATGAAACCTCCTTTAGCGTATAATTGAGGTTTCAGTTTCGACTGTTTGGTTTGCGTCTGATCAAATGGAGCAAGTCTCGCTTCGTAAGACTTTAGTTTTTGTAATTCTTTAGTAGCTGGTAAAAATACGAGTAGACCACAAGAAGGACAGATTACTTTGTCCGACCTATTGGTATGGGAGAAGTCTGTTGAAGCCATGTGTTTAGTTTTCTGAGATATAAATTTAAGTCTATCATTAAAAATTGCAATCTATCGTAACTTTATTTGGTCAAGTGTGTAAAATTTCGTTTGAAAATCATTAAAAAAGTTTGTTCTCCTATTTACAATATTTTTACAACTTTTTAGTTCTTCTGTGGGTTCGGCAATTAAAACTCTCGATCCAATAACAAAACAATGTTTATTTCAATACAATAAATTCTATTTTCATTAACCACTTAGATATTTACTTGACTATACAAATTTACAACTCTATATAACTATTTACATTTATTAATTCATAAACACATAAGCCGATACTGTTCTTGTTATGATCGTTTTCCCGTTTATATCTCCATATCACGATTCTAGATCATTCCACCTGTTTTTCCAAAGTTCGACCTGGCTTCGAGATGGTTGCTCGACCTTTCCGGACCCATTAGGCGGCCGACAAAGGAAAGCGGTCGAATACGAATACTCCATAGGCCATCAGGAATAATGAAAGGCGTTGATCCCAGTCTTTCTGATGTTCTTTTACTACTTTGGATAGATGTTCTTCCATAGTCCAATTAAACCTTTCAACCATGCCGTCTGACTGTGGATGTAGTGAGGTAGTCCTGGTTTTGTTGATTTCCATCAATTCGCAAACTTTCTTGAATAAGTTGGATTCAAAATTCCTTCCTTGATCGAAATGTAGCTCCATAGGTACCACGAATCGTAAGAACATGTTTCCTACTAAGACTCTTGCAACTGTGTATGCTTCTTGGTTTGGCAGGGCATAAGCTTCAACCCACTTACTAAAGTAATCCATAGCAACCAATATGTATCTGTTTCCGTTATTAATCATTGAAAATGACCCGGCTACATCGATGGCAGTTCGTTCAAAAGGGGCTCCTACATTGTACTGTTTTATCTTGCCTCTAGATATTTTTTTAGGACCTTTGCTCGCTTCGCAAACTGGGCATATTCTACACCAATTCTCTACGTCGTCACGACACTGGACCCAAGTGAACCTTTGTCTTATTTTATCCAAAGTTTTATTAACTCCCAGATGACCACCTAATTTTCCTCCATGGATCTCCTCCAAGACTTCATTAATCCTTGTCTTGGGCAAGAACAGTTGGGAAGTTGTTTGCCATCGGCCGACTCCAAAACTCGTTTTAGCAATCCATTCTCAACAGTAAGGGAATTCCATTGTGCCCACATGGCTTTGAATGTTAGTGTCCGGTCGGAGATTTCTTTCCAAGTAGGTCTCTCGGCTCCACTTTCCTTCCAACGCAGAAAGTCCAAGATGTTGGGATCATTCTCTTGGTCTTGTCTTAGATGGGCTGCTGTCCATTTATCTTAAGTTGCCAGTCTTATTTGTCTTATATCAGCAATTCCCTCGTGACGTTCGATCCGCACACAGTACTTACAGTTATCCGCACAAGGTCTTCTGGACAAGGCATCTGCGTTGTTACGTAATCGTCCTGGTCGGTGTTTAAGGTTGAAGTGGTACCGGTTCAACTTTTCGATCCAACTTGGTAATTGACCTTCAGGGTTCTTCATATTCAGTAGCCTCCGTCCTTATAAGAAACTCCCTTCCGCAAAGATATTTGTGGAAGTGGTCTACTACTTTGATGATTGCTAGCAGTTCTTTTCTGGTGACGCAGTAGTTCCTTTCCGGTTTGCTTATTATTTTGCTGTAGTACTCTATCACCTTCTCTTGACCATTCTGCACTTGCGATATAACGGCTCCAAGTTCTTTATTACTTGCATCAGTGTCTAGTATGAATAGGCCTCTTTGTTGAGGAAAGCCCAAGATTGGAATGAAAATAAAGCAGCTTTCAGTTTTTTGAATGCTCTTTCACAATCGTTAGACCAGATGAAGTTAGCTCGGACTTCTGTCAACTTGTGCAATGGTGCATCAATATCAGCAAATCCTTCCACAAAACGTCGATAGTAGGTACACAGGCCCAAAAAGCTCCTCACTTCGTGCTTATCTTGTGGTCTTGGCAAGTCTTGAATCGCCTTGATCTTCTTCTCGTTCGTTTGTATGACTGGTGGTGATACCTTGTGGCCCAGAAAATCCACTTCTTTCTGAAACAAGAAACATTTTTTAAGATTCAGCTAAAGGTTGGTATTTCTAAACCTTCGGATTATTTTTCGCAAGTTTTCTAGATGTTCCTCAAAAGTTTTGCCCATGACCAAAACGTCGTCGAGATATACCAGGCAAGTTTTCCACGTAAGCCCACGTAGTGTCATTCCATTAGCCTTTCAAATGTTGCTGGAGCGTTACATAGTCCAAAGGGCATCACATTAAACTGGTAGAGTCTATTTTCAGTTAAAAAAGCAGTCTTCTCTTTGTCATAATCGTGTATGCCCACTTGCCAATACCCTCTCTTTAAATCCAGTGTTAAGAACCAACGTGAACCTACCAATATTGTCAAAGTGTCGTCAATCCCGGGTAATGAGTAGCTGTCCTTCTGTATATCCATCCTTTTTAAAAACCAACACAACCGGCGTGGACTAAGGACTTGCAGATTCTTCAATTTTGCTGTATGGGGTCGGCTTCAGAATAGCCCCAGGGTAAATCCTGCCTGTCGTAAGAGACGACTAAAAGGATAACCGTAGGTGGAAGATGGTCTCATCGCCCGGTGAAATACCACCATATCGACTTTGTGTGCTGTGAAATGGGTCATTCCATGTTTCAGTGTTCGGTCGATACTTTCCGGTCTCCCTCTTTCCTTTTCCCCAATTCCTCTTTTATTTTCAGGTGCATCCTAATAGTAATAATGATGAAGTCTCCTAGAGTAAAACACTCCGGAAGCAAAATACCTCTCCATTCGGATTTCCGGGCGAGAGGTACTCGAGGGGACTCACCATTAAAGATTAATTTTTGCAACATCCGTGGACTCAACAAGAACATCAATGACGTCCACCATCACCTACAGACGAAAAAACCGGATATTCTGGCTCTAACAGAAACACAAGTAAACTCGTCCACCAACAAGGTCCATATGCTTTGTCCTGGTTACGAACTCCATTCTCGACTCAGGTTCAAAGGTGGAGTCTGCCTTTACGCTAAGGCTAACCTTTCATGCCAGCGTGAAGAGAGTTTGGATCCGAAAGACTTTGATGTGATGTGGTTTAAGCTATCTGATACCAAAGTGACTAAGTTCCTCTGCTGCCTTTACCTATCACCTAATAAACCTTCATATAACCTCTTTAAGTTTTTATCACTCAAACTAGACTACATTCAGGAAAACCATCCAACAGCTGAAACCATAATCATGGGGGGACTTTAATGTACATAACGCTGCCTGGCTCAAATTCTCTAACAAAACAGATGATGCAGGTCGTCAAGCTGAGGCCTTCGCCATCACTCATGGTCTAGAACAACTGGTCGAGCTACCAACCCGCATCCCTGATGTCAACAACCAGGCTGGCAATACACTAGATCTTTTCCTCACCACCAATCCTGACCCGTATAGAATAGAAGTTTGTGCCCCACTTGGAAACTCTGATCACACCCTCATCTCCACAACATGCTCTTTTCATTTACCATCGAGCAGCACAATACCACCCCGTCTCATGTGGCATTACAATTCGGCCGACTGGAAAGGTCTTCGTATGTTTTTCTAAGCGTTTCCATGGAAGAGAGTTTGTTTCTCCTCAGTAGATCCAACACGATGTGCTGAGACAATTTCTGAAATCATCATGTCGGGGATGCGAACTTACATACCGAATACCGAAAGAAGATCATCATCCGATAAGACTTGGTTTAACAGAAACTGCTCTAGAGCTGTGGCTTCCAAACAGGCAGCATACCATCGATGGCAAAATAATCCGGGACCTGAGACCAGAGCAGCATATGTTGAGGCTAGAGGCATATGCAAAGAAACAATAGAATGTTCAAAGATGCTCATAATGCCAAAATAAGATCAAACTTGTTGAATGTCCCAACGGATCCCGTTCATTTTGGTCTTTCGCCAAAGCTGTGGGAAGAAACTTCACTTCCAGCTCTTTTCCTCCCCTAACCAATGAAGACTGCCCAGGAAAAAGCCAATATCTTTGCGCACCTATTTGCTGGAAACTCCACTCTGGATTCTTCGGGAAAACAACCCTCTAACATTACACCTATTGACAGTCACATGCCCGAGATCACCTTTCGCCAACGTACTATCAAAAAGATTTTGCTGGGTCTCAACACCGACAAAGCCTGTGGATCTGACGAAATCCCGCCGATTGTTCTCAAGAAATGTGCCCTCGAACTAACACCTGTTCTTTGCAAGTTGTTCAACCATTCTTACAATTTGGGAGTATTTCCGTCCAATTGGAAAATATCAAGAGTACAGCCAGTCCCTAAAAAAGGCAAAAAGACCCTACCTAGCAACTACAGACCTATCGCACTGCTATCTATTATTTCAAAGGTCATGGAAAAAGCCATCAACATCGAGCTCATGAAATATCTGGAAGACTCAGGAATTATCAATGATAGGCGATATGGCTTCCGCCATAAGAGATCAACTGGTGACCTGCTCGCATACGTCTCACATATATGGCAGCTATCTATTGAAAAGTATGGAGAAATTTTAGCCGTGGCATTAGATATCTCCAAGGCGTTCGATCGAGTTTGGCACCAGGGACTCCTCGCCAAGCTTCCATCTTATGGCTTGCCCCTTCAGCTGTGTTCTCTGCTTGCTAGTTTTCTCTCAAACAGGTCTCTTCATGTAGTGGTCGATGGAGTTTCAACTGACACTCTACTCATAAATGCTGGTGTTCCGCAAGGATCCATTCTAGCACCAACACTATTTTTACTTCACATCAACGACCTGTTGAAAGCAACTTCATGTCCCGTACACAGCTTTGCCGATGATAGTACCCTCCATACCGCTTTCTCTTCCAGGGCCCCTATATCAGCCCGTGAAACCAGAAATGAACGAGGAAGAAATGTTAACAATATAAATATGGACTTAGCAACAATTCTCGAATGGGGATCCAATAACTTGATAGAATTCAATGCAAACAAAACACAAGCATGTCTTTTCTCTAGAAAAGCCGATCTCACTGTGCCTAACATAAATTTGTCAGGAGTAACCATACCACTGAAGTCATCCATATCGATGATTGGTATTACTATCAGCAATAACCTTTCCTGAGAAAATCACGTGAGGTCCATTGCCAAAAGTGCATCCCAAAAACTTAGTTTTTTGTTTCGTGCCAAGAGCTATTTAACCTCCAGTCAGCTGCTTATGATCTATAAGGCACAGATCCGACCTGTACTGGAATACTGTTCCCATATTTGGAGTGCGGCACCTAAACATATCCTGAAGCTATTGGATTCTTTCCAAAAAAGGGAAATTCGTCTCGTCGGTGATGCCTCGCTTACAATCTCGCTCACTTGTCTGGAACACCGTAGAAAAGTTGGCGATTTGTCTCTATTTTATAGATATTTTCATGGGCGATGCTCTTCTGAAATATCAACAATCGTTCCTCCTTTGGCAGTCTCTTCGAGATTAACCTGTCAAGTTCAGTCTTCACACCCCTTCGTGGTAACTTTGGAGACCTGCAAAACATCATTTTCCAAAGACTCATTCATCCAACGAATTGCGAGGCTTTGGAACTCATTGCCTAGGGAGGTGTTCCCCGAGGCATACAACCTCCAGAAATTTAAGAAGAACACCAACTTCTACCTTCTTTCCCTTGGTTTCCACGATGTTCTCTGAACATTACAGGATATCCCTTTTCGTGGGAACCAGAACATATAAAAAAAAAAAAAATTACTCCATCTTCCATCATCTTGTTAACCAGCTTTTCAACCTCTTGCTGTTTCACAAATGGTAGTCGTCTTGGTGGTTGTCAAATCAGATGAGCTTGATCAGTATCAATTCTGTGCTGGACCAAGTTGGTTCGATCTGCTGTTGTTAAATCGAAGATGTCACTTTCGGATCTAATGAATTTCCTGGCAGCGTTATATTCATCCAACGATAGATCTCCTAAGGATGATTCCAGACTTTTCAATACGATGTCGGAGTCTTCCCTTCGATCCTGATGATTTTTCTCGTCGCATCTTGTTATCGAAGTCATAGGTTCACAGGCTCCAATGATGTCACCTTCTTTAAGCGTTATTCCTCGGGGTATACGTTAGTAACTCTTACAGGAATAGTTTGTTTTGTCCTAACTAAGGCTTGTGCAATCAGTAAATGGTTTGGGGATCCTCTGCATGGCTGAACTTCTCCAACGCGGCACCTAGGGTCACTTTCCATTGTGGCACAGACTCTTACAGGAATAGTTTGTTTTGTCCTAACTAAGGCTCGTGCAATCAGTAAATGGTTTGGGGATCCTCTGCATGGCTGAACTTCTCCAACGCAGGGTCACTTTCCATTGTGGCACAGACCATCTTCTCAGAAAGTCCTGGAATTCTTACAGACTTCGCCATTTACAGCTTAACAGGTTCCTTTTTTTCAGCTGAGGTCGTCAAGATGAATTCTTCTCCTCCAAATCTCATGGTTTTTTGTTCACCGTCAAATAAGAAACCATACTCGCTGATTAAGTCCATTCCGAGAATAAATTCTTCTTCTATATCTGCGACATATACTGTATCCACGATGTTAAGCCGTCCAAGAGTAAGTGTGACTTCGGCCTCTCCTCTTATTGGTGCATTATCTTTAGTAACTGTTCGAATAACAAGGTTGAAAGAGGCAGGTTTTACACATTCTGGCCGAAGGATGTCGCTGCGTACTAGTAAAACTGATGCACCGGTGTCTATGGTGCATACAATGTCTTCTTGGTTCAATTTTTCCCTGATGGTAAGACTATCCATTGTTCTTCTTATCCTGTTAACATAAATGACCCTGGGGGCTTTGTTATTGCTAGCGAGCATGCGCCCCGATATGCTGACTAATCCTAGTTTTTCTGGTGCCGTTCTAAGGACTCGCTAGATGACCTGGTCCTCGTAGGTGAGTGGAAACGTGATTGTGTCTTTGCAGGTGATTTTGATTGTGGTGGTACCCTCACTCTGCAATCCTTTATAAAATGTCCAGTTTTTTCACACCGGTAACAGGTTCGTTGTTTCCGCAGATTGCCCATACCATTTATCATGGACCTGATTTCTTCCAAAAATTTTCCAAATGGCCCATTGGCTGCGTCGCTTTGATAGTCTGGTTCTTTGATTGACACTGTTTGGATTTTCGGTCTCGAGGTATTAAAGGCTGCCTCCACTTCCAATGATCGCACTAAAGCGTCCTCACTTCTATTGAAGTTCGTCAGTCGAAAAGTTTTCTGGATCTCTGGATCCCCTAAGTCCATTAATAAATAGGCTGACGGCCAGTTGCTCCCTGAAGTTTCCCGTGCCTGTGGGTACGCCAACTGGATCAGCCTTCTCACATCTGCCTTGAACTCTTGCAGACTTTCGCTAGATTTCTGCACCCTGTTTACGATGTTGATCGCCATACCTTAACCACAGTGCAGCTACTAGGTCTCCATATTTGCCTTGTTGGTCGGCAGGGATTGTTTGCAGCATTCCCAAAGTTTGTCTTCTCAGAGCCACTATGAGAGCAGTAGCCTTCCCTTCATCGTTCCACCCATTGGACGAGGCTGCAGCTTCGAACTGTCTGCGATACATAGACCAGGATGATTGTCCATCAAAAGTTGGTGGTTTCACTGAAATTCCTGATGTGGCAACCCTATCACGACAATCTTGAATTTAAAGTGAGGCAATCTGATTTTGTACGTCTTTTCTGATTGTGTTCACTTCTCTTTTGAAATTAGCGTCGATTTTATTTTTGATGTCCTTTACTTCATTTCGTACTGTGACTACTTCCTTCTGGAGAACAATGTCGATCTCTTGCTTGATATCTTTCAGTTTATCTCGTACTGTGTTTACTTCCTTTCTTAACTCTCCGTCGATCTTCTTGACATCTTCTTTTAATTCAACAATTTGTTTTTCTTTTTTCTGCACTACTTGTTCGAAGAACTTTTCTTGCTGTTCTAGAAGTTTTTGGGTATCTACTTTCCTTTGCTCTTCCTGTTGTTCTGGGAATTCTTTTGTTCATACGTCACCAGGTTTCGCACACGATATGTGCGGCGGCGGTGTCCTTATCTGTTGCGATTTAAGCACTTCACGGAGGGTAACGCACTGATTTTCCACAAGCACTGTCACTAACATTGGGTTTTGCTACTCTCCCCGATGTTGTTGTATCTGGCTGTCATCCCTTGATGTACCGGACGGTTGGCTCATCTTTTTCCTTATCGTGTTCGCCTGTTGCTGGGCGTGATAGTATTATCACGACAATTTACACCATAAAACGAGTCAATTTTCGATCGAGTCTTGATCCGTTTTTTACATTGGTGGCTTGTGTTAATGATTAATAAATCTGTTATATACTCTAAAATTATTTATGTTATTACTCGTCGAAAATTTGGTTTGATCGAAAATATTTAGTAATTGAAATTTTTTGGGGGTAAAAATTAGGAAATGAAAATTTTAAAGGTTGGAATTTGTTTTATTTGGGGTCTATATTGAAAGTGGGGTAAAAACTAGGAGCGTTGCAATTGAGGGTAGGGGGTAGAAAAAAATAAAAAAATTGGGGTTGAAAAATATTTGGGAGATGAAGGTTAAGGGGTTGAAAATATTTGACTGAGGGTAGAAACTAGGTTGGGGGTTAAGTGGGGCCGAAATTTGGGAAATGGCGTAAAGAGTTACGGGGGTTGGATATTATTTGTGTGGTGAAAATACAGAAGATGAGATACAGAATGTTGTTTTTGAGATCCCCACGAGATAGGCGAATTTTTCTAATGGAAGATATAACCGCTTATGGAACGCCTCGTAATAACTTCCCCTGCATAATCTGCATCAATAAATCCTTTCAATATCATTTCTCCGTTTGTCATGTACTGGATACCAAGATTCATAGATCCCTTTAAGTACTTTATTATTCTTTAAACCATATTCCAGGGAACTCTCTGGGGGTTTTCTAGAAATTGGCTTACTTTTCCAACGGCATATGTGATATCTGGACGAGTACAAACAGATAGATAAATGAGACTTCCCACAGCTTGTCTATATGGTACCAATTGCATGTCTGGAACTTTGATCCAAAGCATGGATGGAAGGTACTGCAACTGTCGTAGAATCCGCCATGTTGAACTTTTCCATTAATTTCTTCACAAAACTTGTCTGATGTATGGATATTGTTCCATTGGGTTTCTGCTGAACTTCTATACCGAAGAAAAACGAAAGTTCCGAGGTTCTGACTAAAAATTACTTATGAAAATATCAATGTCTGAACTGTCAGATTCGGCCAATAAACCATCGTCTACATAGACAGCCAAAAAGAAGATATTTTCTTCTCGTTTTCTCACAAAGGCACATGGATCCTATTGTGTAGCAACAAACTGAAATTTTAGAAAAATTTGTTAATTTTGTATTCCATACTCTTGGTGCTTGCTTAAATCCATAAAGACTTTTCAGAAGTTTACAAACCCTGCTAGTTCCATCTTCATACCCTTTGGGTTAAATCATGTATATGTTTTCCTCCAACTCACCGTAGAGGAAAGCTGTTTTAATATCAAACAATTTTAATTTTAATTTATATACAGCTGCAAGAGTCAAAATCATTCTTATGGTGTCAAACCTGACAACTGGACTAAATGTCTCTTCGTAGTCTATTCCATACTGTTGAGGATATCCTTTTACTATCAATCGAGCCTTATATCTTTCGATGTCCCCATCTGGTTTTCTTTTCAGCTGGTACACCAATCGATTATTGATGATATTTTTTATTTTTTGGTAATAAAACTAATTCCCACGTCTTGTTTAAAAGTAAGAAATCTATCTCTTCATCCATTGCTTTTTGCCAGTTATCAGCTATTTGTAAATGTATAGCTTCCGCATAATTATTCGGTATTAAACAATCAGATACTACTGACATAGCTATGAAATAGTTTATGTACTTGGATGGTGCATTAATTTTTGATCGATCTCGCAATTGATAACCTATTAGTCTGTATCAGTATTCTTTTTTATATGTGATTCATTATACACTGTCGGCGCCAGTTGGATGTTAATTTCTTCCTCACTTTTAGGAACAATTCTATCTGATAAGCGATTTGTTTTCTCATCGTGTTGAGTGCTTTTTTCTTCTTCATTCGTTTCTTCTGGATCTTTATCAAAGTTAAATGATTGTATTTCTCGCGAAAAATTAAAGTTTGTCACCCCTGTGTGAAGACCTGATAATTCATCTTTCAGAATAATGTCCCGACTGAACTTTATTTTTCTTTCAAGAGGGTACCGTATTTTATAACCCTCGACTTCTTCGGAATAGCCAACGAAGATTCCCTTTTTGTTTTTCGGATCCCATTTGCGACGTTTTTTTTGGGTATATGAGTAAAAACGTGCCGAAAACTTTCAAGTGATCTATTCTTGGTACTTCTTTCGACCATAACTCGTAGGGTGATTTTCTTCTAATTGAACTGGTACCTATTCTATTTCAAATGTGAACAGCAGTGTTTACTGCTTCCGCCCATAGCTCCAAGTGAAGACCTTTGGCATGTATCATTGTTCTGGCAGTTTCAACGATTGTTCGCATATCTCTTTCAGCACTTCCATTTTGTTCGGGATTGTAAATAACTGTTCTTTGGTGTTGAATACCATATTCTTTGAATATTTTTCTTACGCTTTGATTGGAATACTCTGAACCGTTATCCGATCTTATTTTTTTGACATAAATTCTAAATTGAGTTTTAACAAGTCAAATAAATTTTCAATTTTTTTGCAAATTCTTTTCTCTCTTTTAGAAAATATACCATTCTATAATGGGAAAAATCATCTTTAAATAGTAGAAAATACTTCGAGCCACCAACGAAAATATTTTGCATAGGACCGCATAAATCTGTATGGACGAGTTCTCCAGGGCTTTTACTTCTTGTAGTACTTTGTGGAAAAGGATTTCGATGTTGTTTTCCTAATTGACAAGAATAAAAAAAATTGTCTTCAGCTGAGCTTAATTTGATCTTGTTTTGTGTTAGAATATATTTAACTTGTCTAATATTTTGGTGACCTAATATTTCGTGCCACAAGCGTAAAGAAGAACACTCAGCAATATTGGCTACAAAATGTTTCTTTCTATCTTCAGGTGGAATACCTCCGATTTGTATAAGAAATAATTTTTCTTGTCTCACCCCAACAGCAAGTACTTCTTCGTTTTTGGTAAAAATACATTTTTTATAGTCTTTAATCCCTTGTCCAACGCAGCTCCAGAAGAGAATAAGTTTATTCCAATATCGGGAATATACAGAACATCGACTAGTTGTTTTACCATCCTCTTTTCATTAACCAAACTGTGGATTTTTATGGAACCTCTTTTTAAAGCATAAACACATTTACCATTTCCGATGCGTACTGGTTGGGGAAGATGGAAATATTTGTACTCATAGAACCATTCAAACATTTTCGTCATGTGATCACTGGCACCTAAATTCATGAACCAATCATCACTTTCAGTTTGTAACAAATGGTCTTGATGAACTGTTAATAATTCACCAACAAAATCATCCATATCTTCATGTAGTTCTGCTGAATTTGCCTTTTTGGGGTTTTTGTTAGTTGAATTCTTTTGAAACCAGCAATCTTTCTTCCAATGACCCCTTTTTTCGCAAACAAAGCATTTTCCAGGTGGCTTTAATGTTTCACTTTGCAAAGGTTTGGATTTATATTGGCCTGATGTTTTCATTACAAGGGCGACTTTCTCCTTTTTTTGACATTGCATTGAGATCATAGATTCTTCCAGGAGCAGTCTTGATGTCGAACTATTTAAGTTTCTTTTTTCTTCAGGTGTCGACTCCCAAGCACTATAAAAGTAATTGTATTCTGGTGGTAGAGTCATCAAGATTCTCGTAATCATCATTGATTCAGGTATTGGTTCTAGCTGCTGTAGTTGCTCACCTTATGACTTAAATTTCGAAAGATTTGTCGCCATATCGTCTGTTTCCTGCTTTGTGTAACTGTAAAAACTTTTTTGTAATAGGTGAAAACTTTTTTCCGATTTCTGTTTAAAAATTCTGTGAAGTTTATCCCACATATATCTGAAATTATCATAGCACATAAGATGTTGCAGAACTTTCTTCTCTACGGAAGTAAGTAATATCTTTTGGGCTTTTGCATCATCCTTGTTCCACTTTGACAGTTTTTTCTGAAATTCCTCTTCCATCTTGTTTCTTGCATCCATAATTTCTTCTTCATTGTCATGTACTGATAGTGTTGGCTTTCTACTTTCTCCAGTCACGACCTCGAAGATATCACTTTAGATAAGATAACTTTAAGTTGGAATTTCCATTCTGATCAATTGTTGGTATCTCTCAATTTCTCGACTCTTATTATTTCAGTTTCCATTTTATTATTTTCCTTCCTTTCTTCTTTAAGTTATACCGGGCCCATAACCAATTAAAGTAAATGATTCACAATGGACATTAATCATATAAACTCTCTGAAACATGTCCTATAGACACTATAATTGAATTTAGCGTAATTTATAATAAAAAAATCAAATTAATTTTAATATGTATTTACCGGCCACCTTTAGGGGATTTACAATTTTTTTTTAATGTGTTATGTGATCTGTTAAATGAAATGTATGCAAAGTTTAAGAATTATGATTTTATAATTTGTGGTGATTTTAATATAGATTTAGAATGTGTAAATAAAAATGTAGCGGAACTTGAAAATATGCTGATCATGTTTAATCTTGAAACAACATTTTCAGAACCTACTCGAGTAACTGCGACCGCAGCTACAAGAATTGATGACATACTTATTAACTTTGATTCCAGTTTTTTATTTGAAGCATTTACGATAGAAACGGGACTGACCGATCATAAAGCTCAACTCTTAGTTGTAAACATAAACAACTTGGATATTCCCGATTATTTCCAATCAGTTAGAACCTTTAGCGTAACCAATAAATTACAGTTTAAGCAACAGTTGCAAAATTCCGACCTAAACGAAATCCATAACGTATCTGATATAAACGGGGCATATGATTTTTTGGGGAAAACAATTGATTTCTGTTTTGAGAATTCGTTTCCATTTAAAAATAAAAAAACAAAGATTAAAAAACAATATAAAGGTTGGTTAACACGAGGAATCAAAAATTTTTTAAAAAACAAAAGATTTTCATTGGAACTTAAAAAATTTACTCGAAACACTACCATATTAAAATATATTAAATCATACTGTCAAGTTCTTAGTAAAATAATAACAACAGCAAAAAACTACTATTTTCAGAATGTAATAACACCATCAAACAATAAATCCCGAACCACCTGAAATTAGTCACACATTTTAACAAAAACATTAAGAGTCTAGAGGATAAAATTAACTCAAAAAAAGGTGAAAAGGTGAAGCAATTGCTGAAGAATTTAAAATTCACTTTTAACAGAGAGCAGCCAAAACAATTCCTAAGGAGGGTAGTAAGAAGTCTAGCTCTAGTTATTTACAGCAAACACAATTGAATAATATCAATTCGTTGTTTTTGCAGCCCCTAACGGAGAACGATATATCAGAAAGTATCTCTGCACAGAAGCCAAAAAAATCGTCTGGGCCGGTACATCCTCGGTACACTAATTAAGGATAATGTTGATATTTTAAAGGGACCCTTAACTTACGTATTCAATATGTTGCGGTCCAACGGGATATTTCCAGATTGTTTTAAAAAGTCGGTGGTTATACCTCTGTATAAAAAAGGCGATAAATGTGACGCTAATAACTATCGTGGTATTACATTACTTTCATCCATCTCAAAGTTATTAGAATAGTGCGTTAATAAGCAACTAGTTAACTACTTAAATAAATACAATATAATAACAAAATGTCAGTTTGGTTTCAGAAAAAGTCTTAGTACCACTGTTGCAGCTTTTGCATTAATAGAAGATCTTCATGAAATCTTAGAAGCCAAACAACATCCACTTGGTATATTTTGCGACTTATCAAAAGCGTTTGATTGTGTTGACCATGAACTATTACTAGATAAAATGTTTTACTATCGAATTAGGAAAATACCGCATAGTTGGTTCCAATCTTACCTGACTAATCGAGAAATGTGTATAAAAATTAACCAAACCGTAAGAAATAAACGTGAGAAATTCTTTTCGAATTTTGCGGCAGCTAAATGTGGAGTATCGCAGGGATCCGTTTTGGGAAAAACATAATAATTGTTAATATATATCAATGACCTAGTTGCCAACTTCCCTACCGCATCGTTTTCTATTTTTGCAGATAACACTAACATAATCATTAAAGGCGAGGATTCGGTCTCTTTACTACGTTCCTCGAGTATAATTATAAACGGGATATCTGATTGGTTCCTCTCTTAGAAATAAGCATTAAACGTTAGCAAAACCCAAAATAATAACTTTAATCTTTATAATCACAAGTATGAGAAAATTACTATTCTAGTTGGTCATGACAGTATTAACTCCGTGGATAATGTAAAATTTTTAGGAATCCACATAGACAGCCATTTAAACTGGAAACAAAACACAAATGTATATGTAGCAAAAACAGTTTATTTCGCATATTTTCCCAGCTAAGATAGAATTTTGGGGCTTTTCGGTATCTGCGGGTAGCGTATTTACAACTCAGAAAAAAGCCATAACGGCGCTTTATAATTTGAAACATAGAACATCATGTAGAACATATTTTAAAAACAGTGGTATCATGACTATGATAAACACGTATATATATATATATATATATATATATATATATATATATATATATATATATATATATATATATATATATATATATATATATTATTTCATAAAAAACAATATCAACTTCCTAGACCATCTGACAGACATGAATATAATGTTCGTAAACAAAATATTAATTTACCAAATTATAATTATGACAGAATCCGAAATGGACCATTTTATTCTGGAATCATAGTATATAATCATGTGCCTATGAAAATGACTAAAAATAACAAATTTAAAAAAAGAATTAAAAATTTATAAGTACATCAGCATGTTTTCTATACTCTACAATAATATTTTAACCCAAATTTTACCTGAAAATTGTATTTCCGACGCTTCGGCTAAAATCACGCTTTTATTAATTTTTTTATGCTTTTTATAGCTTGTAAATTGTATTGTGATTTTGGGGAATAAATATATCTATTTATCTATCTTGTAGGTTTCCACTTCTTTTCCCAAAGAGCACTGTCTGCGATTTTTCCACTTTGATTTTAATCTTCCATTTTAGGCACACATTTTCTAATTGGTCTACCCCTTCTTGTAAATATCTTTCGACCAACCTCGATTCAGTGTTTCCAGCTGCAATTGCGGTGTCGTCGGCGTAGAGTGACAGTTTGGTCCTGTTTGTTTTCGGAACGCCGCTGGTGCATATTGTGTAGAGGAAGGCGGAGAGGACTGCTCCTTGCGGTACTCCTGCTTCCATCCTGGCATATCTGGTGGTGTGGTTAGTTGTCTTTACTCTTGTTTTTCTATTCTTAAGGAAAAAGTCAAGTAGTTGTATCAGAGGAACCTGATATCCTAAATTCTTCATTTTTTTTAGGAGCCCCTCGTGCCAAACTCTGTCAAATGCCTTGCTGACGTCTAGGAAAATGACACTAGTGTAACGGTTTCTGTGGAAACCCTCACTGATGTATTCTACTAGCCTCAGCACTTGCAATTCGGTAGATTGTTGACTTCGGAACCCAAATTATTTATCTTGAATGACGTTCATTTGCTCTGTCTGCTCTTGTAGTCTGGAGAGTATGACTGTTTCGGCGACTTTGCTCATCGCTGGCAGAAGGCTGATTGGGTGGTAGTTTTAAAGAAAGAGTGGGTCTTTCCCAGGTTTCCTTATCATGATGACGTCCAATTTTTTTTCATTTTTTGGGGTAGTGCTTAAGAAGACAACTACCTTAAGTGGAAGCTATTTTAGTACGTTAAATTACCATATTTTTTGGAGCGTTGAGCTTTTTCTCTTCTTGTGGAATCTGTGTAAGCTTGATTGATAGTAGCTTTTAGATGCTGTTGAGCTGTTTTCAGATCTTAAACAGAGCCGATTATTACTATTGGTCTAATAATCCACCCTAGTTAAAAATCTGAATTTTGGCCAATTTGTGTGCTTTATTTCGAACAAATTGTCAACTTCTCCTCCTACATTCTCCTTCTACATTCTGTAGAAGAATTGGTATGTGATCTGTTGTACTTTCGTTGAGGGTTTTGATCTCTGTTTGGAAAATGGGGTAGTCAATCAGTGCAAAATATATCACGGTTGGGTTGCCTTGATGTGGGAGAAATGTGGGACTGTTTGGTCCAATCGCTGCCAATTCAGGTCTACTATCAATGTAGCCTTTCAGTTTTCTTTCTTTCCGGTTTCTGTTCTGGTAATTTTACAAGGGGGACTTTGCGTTGAAGCCTTCAATAAGTATGTTCTGTCCATTCTCTGGGAGCAGCAGGTTCAGGTCTTCATCATGGAGATCATGGTGTAGTCTCACATACTCTGAGGGTATTTTGACTGCTCCAAAAGTGGTTCTCACCACTATTGAGGTTTATATATTGTACGTAACACGATCCAAAAGTGATTTTCCGGGACTCGCAGGTTTCCAGGACGAATCGTAGGCGTGTCTACTTTTTAAGTTTTGCGGACAAACATATGCTAAAGCTGAATTTTTATATATAAAGATATTCACGTGTATAACAACAAAATTGTTTAGATATATGCTGCTGTTTAATAGATGGCGCTATTTTTTTAGTGAAATTTAATTGTGACCTATGAACATCATAATTATTACAATAAAAGTGGAAACCTGTCGCATTTACCCAACATTTCTAAATACACAGCATTAAAGAGACTATTTTCTTGTTTTTGTACATCCTGCTGCAGTAATTCATCAGAGTAAAATGTAATGTTTATGTCAAACTAACTGCAATTTTCCGCGCTTTTACGCGCTACGTCATTGCCGTGGCCATTTTTAGGGCCCCTTGCCTAACCAATCATGTCAAAGACCTCTTCTGCCCAGACAGGGACTTTTACCAAATCAAACCCTTCACTCCCTCCACCAGAAAGTTAAAAATAATGCTGGAAATAATCCAAAAATAAAAATTTTGAATAATATTATAAAAGTAATAATCATTAGTCCCCTACTGAAAACTTGATAAGTGTCCAAATAATAACAAAAGATGACCAAAAATATTCTTAAAAATTTACCTATTGTTACCTATATCTTCAAATAATAAAAATATTCTTAATAATGTGACAATATTATATTGTTAATAATAAAAGCAATAACATAATTTTAAAAATGAAACATAATGCCGTTAACAAAAGTTCCAACTGCTTTTCTTGGTAGGGGATTGTTATATTATTTATCTCGACGAAGCTATCATATGGTTTTGAATCCAAAAGAAAATTTTGGATTATCGCTTTTCTTTCCTAACAATGACCAAAAGATCGACAATTGCCACCCTAAAATCGTTATCCCACTAATATAATTCAGGATAATATTGATACGATTATTTCTTGGATTCCGCGATTAACTCTCTCGATCCAATAGCAAAACAATGTTTATTTCAATACAATAACTTCTATTTTCATTAACCACTTAGATATTCACTAAGCAATACAACTTTTACAACTCTATATAACTATTTACATTTAATAATTCGTAAACACATACACCGATACTGATTCTTGTTATGATCGTTTCCCCTTTTATATTTCCGATATCACAGTTCCAGATCTTTCTACCTGTTTCTCCATTATTCGACGCGGATTCGAGAGGTTGCGCGACTTTCCTAGGCCTCGTCGGCGGCTACAAAGGAAAGCGGTCGAATACGGACCCTCGACGCTGTCGATTTCTCGGTTGCTGACAGGACCGGATTTGTAACAATATAAATCTTTTTTTAAACTGTAAAGGAAACACCTTAATTATTTTAACAATATAACTGCTATCAGTTTCGCCAACTCTTACCGGTTTTTACCGTCCAGTCAGTTATTCTCGAAATTTCGTTCAACATTTTTATTTAGTACACCGATCGTTACAGTTAATACATTTTTAAGTAATTTAAATTAAAAAAAAAGGAAAAATGTTCACAATAATTTAATTATTTTTTATAGTGAATTATACTACAAAGAACACTTGGAAGAAAATCACCAACCGCTGCCAACACTACACGGTACAAGGGGTCTGGTATACAGGCCATAAGACAAAGGAGAAGCACTACTAGAAAATTTAGAACATCAGTACCAACTAAACCAACAAGAGGACGACGATCCCGATTTCGAAGAAGTTAGACGTACAATAAAAAATCTGAGAAGAAAAGAAACTGAAGAACACCCCAACACCCCAACTCCCCAGCAAAAAATAATAAAGAATCTGAAGAAAATAAAAGCACCAGGACACGATGGTATCAACAACAACGTACTACAAGAGCTGCCACTTAAGGTAATAGTCTAGTCTAGTTAACTACCATGATAATTGGTATCCCATATTAAGACACTACCCTAAGGCCGGGATTACACTTGGCGTTTTTTCCGATCGGATTTTTTGCCGTCGACGCCGTACCAGTAGTGGCGGGTGGGATCTTATGGCAACGTACACATTCACCGGAAAAATGGACGATCGGATTTTTTAACGCCGACGGTAGAAATGCAGCCGCCCACTGCCATTACATACGTCGGATTTTGTACCGACTTCCCCCGGCGGTGGCCTACGTGACTAAATGCACGGAGACACACTCATCGTCCAGTCTATTGACAGCCACTGTGGTGTGCGTTGATTATGGCTGAAATGTGTGTTGTAATCGACACTGAATAATTATTTCATTTTATTCAAACAAGGCCTGTACTAAGGGACAAAACATTGGAGATTTTTAAAGATAGGAAGACCACAAGGAATGCGTGGCATTCAGTTTGTCTGAAACTGCAAAAGGATTTTGATAACCTGGAAAAAGCAAAAAGGATGACATTGGTAGGTACAAATAATTTTATTCCTATTGAATTGACCCTTAAATTTATTTATTTATTTTTTTTACAATTGTAAATTAACTAACAAATATGTAGATGGAAATATTTTAGTTTATGGACAGAGGTGAAATACAAGAAATTAATGCTTCTTTTAACAACTAAACAAAAGTAACTAACAAAACTAAAAGCAAATAAATAAAAAGCCAATCATGTTTTCTGGTTTCACTAATATGGGCCCTCAGATCTTTGACATCTGCCAGGAAATGATTTCAACAGTTGACATGAAGTACTCGCAGAGAATGTTTCTCACGTTGTTGGCTTTAAAACCTCTTATATTGCACGGTATTTGGATGTCTTCAAGTCCTGTAATCGATGTAGTATCCTCAACTACGTACCTATCTTTAGCTCTAACATTATTATAAATTACAAAACAGACCTTGACAATATCTTTAAAAAAATCAGGTTGTACATTTAAGGGACAGTGGAAAATTTGCCATTTATTAGTTAGTTTTCCGAAAGTGCATACTATGTACCTTTTCGCTCTATACAGTCTGTAGTTTAATACCTTTTCAACAGTCAAATGGGTACCAGCCTATGGTCTCATCAAATGTTTATGTAAGCCAAATACAGCGTCAGCAACAAAGAAATAAGGTACTTTCGGTCTTCCGTTCCTGGTAGGCACATCTCTTCCGGTAGATTATGTGAACCACTTAGAATTAATTTCCACAGCTTAGTATCTTTGAAAATAGACAAGTCACAGTCTTTTTCATAACTTCCAATGTTCACGAAAGTAAATCGGTACAAACTGTCTGCGATAGCCATTAACACGAGTGAATAATCTTTATAATTGGAGAACATTTATCCACTGGACGCACGAGACGGATGTGCTTTCCATCTATCGTACCTACACAATGAGGGAAATTTGCTATTGATTCGAATCCCTTTGCTGAATCCTTACAGGTTTCTTTAGTGGGTGGTGGTATGCACTCACTTTGCAAAACTAGCCACAGAGCTTGACAGACCACTTTAACAATCAATCTTGCTATAGATATTCCAATTCTGTACGAATAATGGAGGTCGGCAAATGTGAATCCACTGGCCAAGTACCTAAACACAAAAACAATATTTTAGTGTCAACGCACACATTTTTTATAGTTAACAAGTTGTACGTATTACTATTTTTTTTAGGTAGAGAAGTCAAGAAAAGGTAGAAACACTTACGTGATGTTTTTGTCAAATCGAAAAAGAAATGCAAACAGTCTAAAACAAGTGGTTTACAGGCCTCAAAGAAAAAAAAGTATATAGTTAACGATGAGCTACAGTTTCTGCGCAAAGTATACGTGGATAGAGAAACAGAAGAAAGCTGTAACAATGGAGATGAAGATATTGAAGAACTAACTGCTGCACCAGTGCCTCTGACAGTGACTGAAATTGAAGAAACACCCAGAGCAGTTATTTTAAAAGCAAAACCACCTACAAGACAATATAAAAAGATGGATGAATTTGACTTAAAATGTTTGCAGGAATTACAGAAAGGAGTCTGAGAAAAAAACGACAAACTGCCATTCTTTGAAAGTTTGTTGCCTCATGTAGACAAGTTTGATGACAATCAGTGGCTTTAATGCCAAATAGAAATGCTTTAAGTCATTTCAAAAATTAAAAATGCATACCCCTGCATACTTCAAACTCATAATGTAAACAACCATTCTACTTCCCCACTCATCGGTCCTCTTTTAAAGGAGACGGTCGTTAATATCGTTTAGTCAGAAGCCGGTTTTCTTATCGGTGTTTTGGTTTCTTTAGTTCAGCATTTATTAAAATAAAACTATAAGTTGTGATTACTTTAAATAATAATTGTCCCCAATGGGGGACAAAATCGAAATAGGGAAGCCCTTTTTTGCGACAGGTGAAAACATGGTAATTATAGATAATAGATGATGACTCTCGGCTATCTGTAAAACAACCTAAAGTTAAACGCTTTAATTTACTTTCAGAGAAGTATAACTTTAAAAATATTTGGTTGTATATTGAAAAAATTGGGGAAGAAAATTTGGGTAGGCTACATCTCATGACTGTTGGTCACGTACTCTATAAAAAACTAAAACTAACAAACATGCAGGAGATAAAAGTATAGGTAAAAATAGAATTAAGGTATTATTAAAATCCCATTTAGAAGCAAATATTCTTATTAATAATGCCTAGTTAAAAACTGAAAATCTTGGGGCTTATATACCCAATCATTTGCTAGAAATCAAAGGTTTAGTCAGGGTTGTAGATACCCAATACGACATTAATTATTTAATGGATAATATTAAATCACCTTCAAAAGTTATTGATAAATATCGCACAAAACGTAAACTGCAAAAAGAAGATAAAGTAGAATGTGTTGATAAAAAAATTATAATTACCTTTGAAGGCAATATTTTACCCAATTATGTTGCATTTAATCGGGTTTATTTTTCAGTAGAGCAATGTATAGGTAAAGTTGTGCAATGCTATAAATGTCTCAGATTCTGACATGTTTCGAAATAGTGCAAAAGTACTCAGGAACTTTGTATTCAGTGTGGTGAAACTAAAAATACAGATCACAAATGCGAAAAAAAATGTTTATTGTGTACATTGCAAAAATAATAGTCATTTGTCAATATCTAAAAAGTGTCCAGTCTATGAAAAAAAAAAATAAAAAAAAAAAACAAAAAACTACCTTCCTAGAAGAAAATCTATACAGTGAAAATTCATTTTCTACTCTTACAAGTCGCACCCCTTTTTTAGTTTTGTCTAATTATGAACACGATTTTCCGGTCCTGCCGAATAAAAATATTTCTCTGACACAGTCCAGTACACATAATCCAATAAATAATTTTCGAACAATAACTCAACCTTCTGCATGGAGCGGGCTACAAAAAAGAAACGAAAAGCCAACTCACCTACCATTCAGTCTTCTGTTGTACAGCCTATGTTTCCGTTTTCATTTGGACTCTCACAACCTTTACCACCAAACTCAAATACTCCCATGCATCACAATATGAAAAATAAAAATAATCTGGCTGAAATAGCGGCAACTTTCTTATTCTCTATTCTGAAAAATATACGCACAGGTGGAAGATATTAAAAAATTAGATGGTGACACTATACGTAAAAGGGTGGAACAGGTATTGGAGGGTACCTTCAATATCTGTTCATAATGGCTCCACAAGCCAACTTACAATTGATGCAATGGAGTCTAGATCAACCATTGCTAACAAAAATAGTTTAACCTATTACTTATCTAATAAAAAAGTTGATGTCGTTTAACTTAAACGTGGTTTAAAATAAGTAAACAACATAATTCTACTGGCTATAATTTAATCAGAAAGGATAGAGATGATGGTTACGGGGTTGTTACCATATTAATACACAATTCAATAAGTCTTAGTAAATTAAAGATAAATTACAATTTTAATACTGATATAGAAGTTTGTGGTATAAAAAAAAATTTTGAAACTTCTGAATTGCAATTATTATCTATATATAGGCCACCAAAAAGCAGAAGCACATTAAATGACTGAACACAGTTATTCTCGCAGGTTAAAACTTCAGCAATCGTAGGTGGTGATTTTAATGCCCACGATTCAGTTTGGGGATCTAGTAATAATGATGCAATTGGATTACAACTTATTAAAATGGCCGATGATCTTAACTTTACAATTATAAACAATGGATAACCTACCGTCTTAACTAGACCTGATCAAAATTGTTTAGCAATTGATGTTACTTTCGTTTCGCCGGAACTTGCTAAAAAAATTAACTGGTCGGTCTTTTCAGATACACTAAGCTCAAATCATTTTATTATCAAAATGGAAATTCTAACTAATAATAATACCGAGAATATTATGCCCAAATAAAAATGAAACATTAAAAAAGCAAATTGGTTTCTCTACACGCTTTATGTTGAAATTTTTTTAATAACTATTATGGGATAATATAGCTAAAAACAATTACTGAGAGCCAGTGATGAGCAATAAACCTTTAATGCATAATAATAATGACAAATATAATGACAAGTACTTCCAAATAAACATCACCATAGATATAAAACATAACATTTTCATAGATATTTCCTACAATTCGGTCATCCTGCTGTCATCCGTCCCGGATGATTCGTCGTCTTCTCCCAACCAAGGCTTCATATATTTTGCACAAGTCGACGTATGAATGGGTGCTTCATGAGATCCAAGTTTTTCTACGTCGTAGGTATCATTACTTTTAATGTTTATTACTCTGTACTGGACCTTAAAACTTTTTTTTCATTTTAGAGCCTGGCCCATATTGTGTTCTTTTTATTGCCACTAGATCATATTTATTATAATATTTAGCATATTTTCTTCTTAAATTATAAGACCTCTTATTTTCTTCTTGTATCTTCAAAAGTTGATTCTTAGCTTTTTCTCTTAATAAATTTCTAGTTTCTTTAAATTCTTCTCGAATCTCTTCTTCTAATACTTCTCTTACTTTTAACTCAGTTTTATCTCTCATTTTTATTCCAATTAATAATTCAAATGGCGTAGTATCGATTCTCCTTTGGTAAGTTGAATTTATAACTCTTTGAACTAAGTCTACATGTTTGTACCATTTTGAAGAATCATCTATGCCTAAGTTTTGGTCAGTACAGATGTGATTATAGAATTGATTCTTTCAATTTGACCATTAACTCTTGGTAGTCCTGTAGTAATTTTATGGTGTTTTATTCCTTCTTGGCTGCAGTAGTCTTCAAATTCTTGTGCGCTGAATGCAGAACCTCTGTAAGTAATGATAAAAGCGGGATTTCCAAAGTTTTTCTTTTGAACAACTAATTTGCTGATAACTTTCTTTGCTGTTGTCGACTTAGTTGGGTATATCCACACAAATTTTGTAAATAAATCGATTATAGTGAGGATATGTTTATAGTTTTTGTTCGTTGATTCTAAAGGTCCTAGATGGTCCATATGGTAAGTGTGTAAAGGTGAATAATTCTTATGCAATGGATGAAGGTAACCTTCTTGTTTTCCTCTTTTCTATTAGATAAAATGCATGGTATACAACTACTTATATATTTCTTGATTCTTTCAGTCAAATTATTTATGTAGTATTCGTGTCTAATGAGTTCCTTATCGCAAAATGTCCTCTTTCATGTGCGTTTTTAATGATCTCAATTTGCATCGACTTGGGAATGACTAAAAGTTCCAATCCATCTTTATCCTTATATAACGTATTGTTTTAAAATAAAATCATCGTACGGTTTATGCTTTAATACTTCCTTAATAACTTTCATTTCTCTATCTTCATCTTGTGCTTTTTGTATTCTGTATACCATTCCATCTGCAGTCGTAATAGTCATGATTGGGTATCTACTCAAAGCATCTACGTGGCGCATTTTATCTCCTGGTCTATGTTCGATTACATAATTATATTCTTCCAGCAACAAAGCCCATCTTGCAATTCTTGTTGTGAGATCTTTCTTTTCCATTGTCTTCTGGAATGCTGAACAGTCCGTGATAATTTTAAATTTCGTGCCTAATAAATAAACTTTTTCAAGGCTTCAATAATGGCTAAAACTTCCAGTTCATAGCTGCAGTATTTCTTTTTAGCGTCAGATGTTTTTCTACTCATGAAATAAATTGGATGAAAATTATTATCCTCGTGAGACCGCTGTAATAGAATTGCTCCGTATCCTTCTTTAGATGCGTCGGTATGTATTCAAGCTCTTCTGTTTCTGCAATAAATACCCAATACAGGTTTTTGTGATAATATATCTTTCAACATATGAAATGCATATCTCTCCATTTCTTCAAATTTAAATATTCTATCCTTTTTTAGTACATCACTTAATGGCTTGGCAATAATTGAATAGTGTGGAATAAATTTTCGAAAATATCCTGTTAATCCAAGAAAACTTTGTATTTGATTTATTGTTGTAGGATCTGGAAATTTCATAACTGCTTCAGTTTGAAGCTTAGATGGAAACAGTTTTCCACCTTCGATTTCGTGTCCTAAAAATTCCATGTATTTTTTCAAAAAATGGCATTTTTTCTTATTTATCTCCAATCCATAATCTTTGGTTGTTTCTAGTACAATCTTTAATTTTTCTAACGCTTGCATTTCATTTAAGGCAGGTATAATCAGGTCATCCATATAAGGCAGAACTATACCTTTATTCGTCAAATCTTTAAAAATATAATTAATAAATCTCATGAACACAGCAGGGGAGTTGCAAAGACCAAATGGTACCCTAAGAAATTGAAATTGGCCATTATGCGTAACAAAAGAAGTATACTTCCTACTGTCCTCTGCAACTTTGACATGAAAGAAACCATTTTTTAAATCTAAAGTACTGAAAATACAAGCATCCTGAAGTTTATCTAGCTAATCTTCAATTAATGGTAGGGGATATCTATCATTAACTATGATTCTATTCAATTTACGATAATCTATACATATCCTATGAGATCCACATTTTTTCCTTGTGATTACTACTTGGCTTGAATATTCTGAACTGCAAAGCTCTACTATCCCATTTGTGATCCAGTCCTCTATCTGTTTATCAACTATATCTCTTTCACTAAAGGTTAAACGTCTGGGATTGTGATAAATTATTTTTTCATCCTTAACGACAATATTCATTTCAATATCGGTACTCTTCGTTTTTATAGGTTCATAATTTATGATCCTTTTTTTAGACTTCATCTTTAATTTCTGTCGTTACACCTGGTCCAATATCTATGTTTTCTGTTTCTGTTATATTTATGTTAAAAAGTTTAATTTTTTCATCAATTCGTTTAATGCTTAACCCGTCTTGATTAATTATAAGTTCTGTTTGATTCAATAGTCATTATCTAAAATAGCTTTAACTGATATCACTTCATCAGGAACAACGTACACAGTAGATTTATATTCTTCATTATCTACGAAAATATTACATTCAAAACAGCCTAAAGGTTAAATAGTTGTTTTTCCTAAACCGATAAGACTTATAGTTGTACTTGTAAAGCAGAATTCATCATTGTTTTATGAATACTAGAGGAATATTAGAGGTTGATGGGGTCGACTGATTCTTTAATGCTCGTCTTTCGGAACAATTTTGACTATTTTTATCATTCCTGCACTCAAAACTCTTACGACCAAATTGATTACACTTAAAACATTTCGATCCCGAACTTTTCTTTCTGCAAGCCTCCGATTTATGTCCAAGAGAACCGCAATTGAAACATCTAATCACAGGTCTTATGGTTGTTTCGGTTTTAAAAAATTGTCTCTATTACCTGAATATTGTTGAGAATTCGGTCTTGAATAAAATCCCATCTTTTGTTTCATCTCACTATATACTTTTAGCTTATTCTTGAAATCATTTATATTTGTTGCTCCGTAAAGAATAATTTTATGACTATAATCATCCTGTATACCATCGATAACGTATTGGATAAGAGCGTCTACTTCAATATTACCACGATTAGCAATTTCCTTCATAATCAAAAAATATTCTTGGATATTCTCAGTTTTCTTCATCTTTCTTTCCGTTAATAGTTTATGCAGCTGAGCACTATTCACTTTGGATGAAAATTCATTCAGTAGTGTTGTTCTCTTCAAAGTAATCCATGAATTAATACCTCGTTCACCCTGTATAAATAATTTGGCTAAACCCGTTAATGATTTCTTTGCAAATATAAATGTATGTAAATTAACCCATCCAAAAAGAAGTGACATGTCTTCGATGTCTTTTATCCACTTTTCAATCGGATATACACTAGTACCATCAAATTTTCGAATTGAATCTTCTATATCTCGAAAGTTCATTGAAAAGACCTTAAACAAGATTGAGATTCTTGTTCTGTTCCTTATCTTCGTTCTTCTGTTTTTCTACCTCCATAACTCATTTCTTTATTGTTTCCATCTTCATATCGTCTTTCATCGTTTCTACTTCTCTCAATTATTCTTTCTTCGGTCCTTCTTTCTTCATTCTGTATCGCTTGAATTCTTTCCATATGTATCTGATATTCATCTTGTATGTCAAAATTTTGGTTTTCATTTTCATTAAAACATTAATCTTTATTTTTATCTTTGAGAATACCTATATCTACTAAACTGCAACAGATATTATTGTAAATCTTCTTTTGTACGACGGCGGTTTGATAAGTCAGTGACTTTTTGAATAAAACAAATTTTTTTCCGCAAATAAACATTTTATTTTTCTACATAATCACCTTTTAGCTCGATACATTTAGTCCAGCGTTTTTCTAATTTTTTTATTCCCTCCAAATAATAGGTTTTTTCAAAGCTCTCAAAATACGCGTTTGTTTCGGTAATGACTTCTTCATTCGACTCAAATCTCTTACCGCCCAGCCATTTCTTTAGGTTTGGAAACAGAAAATAGTCGCAGGGGGCTAAATCTGGAGAATATGCTGGATGGGGTAGCAGTTCGTATCCCAATTCGTGGATTTTGGCCATCGTGACTAGACAAGTGTGCACACGTGCATTGCCTTGATGGAACAGCACTTTCTTCTTCGCCAAATGAGGCCGTTTTTGCTTCAAATCAACGTCGAATCTGTTCAAAAGCTTTGAATAATATTTGCCGGTGATCGTTTTACCTTTCTTGAGGTAATCGATGTGAATGACACCGCGTACATCCCAAAAAACTGTGGCCATGACCTTGTTGGCTGACAGACTCTGTTTCGCCTTTTTTGGTCCACGTTCACCCCGAGCAACCCACTGTTTCGATTGTTCCTTGGTCTCTGGCGTGTTGTGATGGATCCATGTTTCATCCACAGTAACAAAACGGCGCAAAAATAAGAGAATGAAGAGATTTTATCGACGATTTCCGTCGTGATCACTTCTTTTGGACGACCTGGACGTTCGGCGTCACTAGTGCTAGTACGACCACAACGGAACTTTGTAAACCACTTCTTAACCATTGAAATTGATGGTGCCGAGTCCCCGTAGTATTTATCAAGTCTTTCCTTAGTTTTAGTGATGGATTTTTTACGTAAAAAGTAATGCTTAATCAGCACACGAAATTCACTTTCTGAACGGCTATCAAACACCAACTGCACGACGTAGCTTGCTCAAAATTAGAAAGTTGCCCACTGATAGATATAGATATAGATATAGTTGACGGCAGCACTGTTGCATTTGGAGTAACTGCGCGGGAAATTCAAAAAGTCACTGACTTATCAAACTGCCCTCGTAACATTATAATCTATGCTCAAGATGTTTGCTACTGAAGTCAGATCACTTATTGAAAATGTACTGTATATAAATTGAATTTTTGCTTTATATGCATCTGAATCCTTTGGAAAATCGAAACCCTGAAATTCACGTAAGCGTTTTCTATTATTTCGATCACCTTCGTATTCAAAAATAAGAGAATGAAATATTTTAATAACATTCACTGGGGCAACTTTTATATTATCAAAAACACTGGGGATCTGTCCAAGAGTTGTCATTTTGACTTAATTAGTTGCACAAAAAAATTTTTTTTTTTTACTTTCGCAAAATACAGTTTTTAGTATCAAAGCAATATCTTAAAACAGCGACAGAAAATTTTAGAGTTTTGGTACTCACCAATTTCTTTTCTTGTTTGGGATATATTTTCTCTGTAATGTATATTACCGTCTTTTGTAAATATTTATAATCTTTGCTATTCTTATATCTCTTGCCTCGTACCTTGTCGTCTTTTTCGTCCTTATGCTTAGCTTAGCTTAACTCGTTTAAATCATTAACTTCTTATTTTTACCTATGTTATATTCGTCTTGATGGTTTTAATCTTTTTGAAAATAAATTTTACTTATTATTTTTTCGTCGTCTTACTTCTTACAACTCCGTCTTAATTATTTGCAATCGTCTAAAAAATCATCCGCAAGTTCAGTCTTTGTATTACGATAATCAACTTTATCTTACTTAGTACTACCTCTCGAATATTTATGTTTTTTAGCAGTATCCCGGTTGAGCCCCCAATTTTATGGGATACTATAGCTAAAAACAATTACTGAGAGCCAGTGATGAGCAATAAACCTTTAATATTTAAAAAAATACGGTGAACTTACATAACATAATAATAATGACAAATATAATGACAAGTACTTTAAATAAACATCACCATATATATAAAAGATAGATATAGATATTCATAGATATTTCCTACACTATTATGAAATGGAGAATGTATCGGATAAATATAAATTTCTAGTTGATAGTATTAATTATGCTGCACAAATTTCTATTCCGCAATATAAACCCTTTAAGAATAAAATAGGAAATCCTCCTCCATGGTGGGATGCAGATTGTGACAAAGTTATCAAGGAAAGACAAACAGCTCTTAATACTTATAAACAAACAACTACATTAGAAAATTATCTAAAATATCAAAAAATAATGGCAGAGTATAAAAAAACACTTAAAACCATAGCCAAACAAAGCTGAAAAATTTGGGTCTTCTCCCTAAATAAAAACACGCCATCATCCTTGCTTTGGAAACAAGCCAAAAGCAGAAAACCGGTTGAAAATTCTAAATCCTATGATAATATATGGATAGAAGAATTTTTTGACAAGGTTTCCCCTCCATCTGTTTCTCTCCTTCAAACAAATTCTCCTGAGTTTGTACATTATAATCAAAACCATTTTTTACTGGAACCCCTAACTATCACAGAATTAGAATTTACTTTTAAAAATCGGGTTAATACAAGTCCGGGTTTTGATGGTATTAAATATCCCATGATAAAATTCCTTCCGAAAATTGCTAAACAAATGCTACTGGAAATATACAATGATCTACTTTTAAAAAATACAACCATAGAAAATTTTAAGGATGTTGTCATCCCAATACTTAAATCAGGAAAAGACCCAAATGTTGCAAGATCATATCAACCTATCTCGCTTATGTCCTGTTTGATTAAAACCCTAGAACGTATAATTAAAAACAGACTAGAATGGTGGTTACAAAAAAATAACTTGCTTCCGATCTCCCAGTTCGGATATAGAAGGGACGTATTACCATAGATGCCCTTTCCACGTTATCTACAGATATTCAAATGACATATTCAAATAATACATACCTCCCAACAATGTGTTTAGACGTTGAAGGGGCTTATGACAGCGTCTGTTTACATTTATTAATGAATAAAATGGTCCAGAATTTTCAAATACCGCATCAATTAGTTCAAACCATAATTAATTTTTATTTATGTAGAAAATATATACCTGAGAACTAATAACAATCAACTCCAAAATATAATAGTTTAGGTCTTTTACAGGGTTCAGTTTTGAGTCCGCTACTTTTCAATCTCTATACTGCTGATTTCCACAACCTCCCTACTGGTCATTTGTGAAACCCGACCAGGAGGGCGCGAAGGAGCGCTTTTCTTATGCGGACCCTCCGAAGTTGCCATGGCACTCCACCACCCCTAGACACATTTGTCTAGGCTTCACATTATGCAACCTTGAGGTTCAGAGGTGGCTAATGAAGTCAGCGCACAAGAACCTAACGCAGTGCAAGGCACTATACTGTTAGCATCATAAAGGGATGCGAGAGATCGCTTGGGTAATATGAAAGTTAGGTATAAAAATCGTTCGTAATTTTATAATTGTCTGATTTTATTTTATATTTGTCTCGTAATCGTCAGTCACTTCTGTGCTCCGGTTTCGGCATTTCTTCGGTGTAGAGGTGGGATTCGCTCAAATCTGTAACAGAAAATCAAAAAATATTTTACATTAGTTATAGTTTGTAACTTTTCGTATTTTCGGGGTTTAGTTGCTTCCCCTAAACACAGGCATGATCTGGCTGAAAATGCTGGCCATTTGAGTCATCATCTCTTGGAACTGCTTCATTTGCTGCATCATTTGGACCATGTTTGTCGTTCCTGTGTTTCGGGGTGCGGCGGTCGGGGGAGTAGGTCCTCTTGTGGCTTGACTATAAGACATTCCTCGTCTTTCTTCGATTCTTGGGATTTTCTTTGGTGCTCTGGGACATCCTTTGAAGTTTGCTGTGTGCGCACCTTGGCAGTTCGCACACTTGGCAGGTTCTTCTTGTCTTTTCGTGCAGTCCGTTGCACGATGTGGTCCTCCGCATTTTACGCATCTCACTGCCATCGTGCAGTGAGACTGGGTGTGGTTGAATCCCTGGCATCGGTAACACTGGGATATTCGGTCGCTTCGTCGTTGGGGCTCTGTTTTGATTACTAGGTGTAAACACCTAGTAAGTTTTAAAAGCTGGACGGCGTCTTCATTTGTTTCGAGTTTTACGATAAACATTGGGAGTGGCTCCTTTGTTCTTCTGGAGGTCATTCGTTGAATTTTCTTTATCTTGATGTTTTGGGATTCCAAGTCCTCTTCTATTTCTTTGATTGGGGTGTTGATTGGGAGTCCTTTTATTATTATCTTCGGTTTTTTATCTTCTGGAAGGGAGTAGGTGAAGTGTTCCATGTTGTTGTTTTGTAGATGGTTCCTCAAACTTCTGTAGTCATCACTGGATGCCGGGTGGACACGAATTCCTTCTGGTTGAAGTTTGGCCTTTGTGTATTTTATCTTCTTTTCGTTGAGGGTTTTGGAGATTGAGGTCCATTGGTCTTTGGCTTTGATGGTGATCGGCGGTGGGCTTCTGTTTTTTGGGGATATCTTATCTGCCTTTGGTGGGTTAGGTTTTGGTAAGTCTTCAGTTCTTGGGTCTTGTTTTGTCGGTTTTTTCGGTTCCTTGGAGGGGGGAGTGTTTTTACTCTTCCTGGAAGGTCCTGGTACAACGAACCAGTCCACAGTGTCATCCACCTGGGTCGTTTCCATTTCTGTTGGGGGTGCGAGGGCTTCTTGCTTGTCTTGGGTGTTTTTCCTGTCCTCCATTATCTTTTTGATGAGCTCTTGCATTTGGCTAATCTTCACTGAGCTTTCTTGAATAAGTCCATTTTGGTATTTGATCCTCTTTTGTTGCCAGTCTAGTTGTTTTCTTTGGGCTGCCATTTCCGATTGGGTGTCCGCGTAGTATGCCATGAGTTGGCGATTTGTCTTCTTTTTCGCCTTTTCTAGGTAGGTGTCCCTCTCTGTTTCGTCATCCTCCAAGTCCTCAAGGTCATCTTCGTCTTCTTCATCATCGTCGCTGTAGTACTTTTCAGCTCGAAGTTCATTCAGTATTGAAATTAGCTCTGATTTCTTCTCTTGTTCCATTTTCCTGTGAGGGTTTAAAGCAAAACAACAATATGCGGCTTGAGAAAGTCGAAACAATAATAAACGACTTGAAAAAGTCGATTTTTATTTGAAATAACGAATCGTTCCGTCGAGACGTTATTTTCCACCTCTAACTTTGTCGGCGACAACGGCGATCGATAAACGAGGTCCTCCTGCTTTGCAGCTGGTTCCCGCGCTTTTTCGGTGCCGTTGGGCGTGACTTGACAATTTGCACGTGTGGGTTTTAAACCATACGTAAAAAGGGTCGTCGGGCTCCCTTAATCAGCGAATTGATAGATTCACTAAATAAATTTGCCTCACTTCGCCTTTTTCAATCAAGTTGCGACGTAAATCACTGTATTTCACAGGTTTTCACGATACATGTCTACACACTTTGATTAGCAAGTCGACACCCGAATTTTGCCTCCCTACTGAACATTTTACTTTTAAAACAAAACAGTACGCTGATGACTTTGTTATATACTCAGAAACTAAAAAATACGAGACTTGTGTCAAACTCTGAAAATAATTCATAATAGCTTTTTGGTTTCGGAAAAATGATTTTGAAATTTCACCCAGCAAATCTAGCATTTGTGTTTTTACTTGTCATAACCTTCCAAAAATTAATAAATTGAACCTAAACAAACACGATTTTCCTTTTTGCTTCTCTATAAAATATTTAGGTATGGTTCTTGACCGAAAATTGACGTGGAAGCCACATGTTGAGTTTGTGTTGGATCGATGTAATAAGGGTCTAAATTTTCTGAAATCAATTTCAAAAATCTGGTGGGGAGCGGATGTCGAAACTTCAATATTATTTTATCGATCTTATATTAGAGCTATTATCGATTACGGTTGCACATTATATGGATCCGCTAGCAAGTACGTTTTGGAGAGGATTGAAGTGTTTTAAAATACAGTGCTGCGTATTTGCCTGGGTGCCATGAAGTCTACACCTATTAAGCCTTTGCATGTCGAAGCCTTAGAATCTTCATTAAAATATAGAAGAGAATTCATTAGTCAAAAATACCTAATTAAAATACAACATTTAAATCCTAGTTTATTTTTATGCAAACTTAATGAAATGGACCTAAAAAATAAATACCGGAGAAAAAAAAACTCACTTCCACTTTGCGAGGCCTTCAGGAATCTGCCAAAGAGCGAAGATGTTTTTAATGTTGATGAATTACTAGACCTAAAGGACTTTCGTTTTTCTTATATACTACCGATGTAGTACAGCTAATATACAATGATAATACTCGTATCAGCACAAACATACTAAGATCATTACTAAAAAACTGGCCCGAGTCTACAGTTATCTATACAGATGCATCCAACATCACAATAGGCTCGGGATGTGCTTACTATATTCCATTTAATAAAATTGAAAACATTTTTAAATTATCCAATAATTTCTCCATCTTCACTGCCGAAGCAATAGCCATTTATGAAGCTCTCAAATATTTTCAAAACTCTGGAACTATCTCGGTTACAATCGTATCGTATCGTATAAACTCTGCAATACAGATGCATTATTAACAGCAAAAAATTATATAAAAAACAGTGGACCCAAGAATAGTATAACTTCACAATATCCTCGTCTACGCAGTATGCACTAATTCAACCTAAAATCCCCAACCAATTTTGGTTCAAGGATTTCTCTGTTCCTAGGAAATACATAACGACCTTAATAGGGTTAAAATTTGGACAAACTCGTTACCGCTCTCATTTATATAAAATAAATGTCCTTAACTCCAAACTTTGTCCTAAATTCCAAGTAGAAGGTGATCTAAATCATATTTTCTTTGAATGTTTAAAATATGCACCTGACACTGGTAATGAATTTAATAAAAAACAATATTTTTCCACCTTTTAATATATGTTATCTGTTATTTCTCAATAAAAAAAATATCTACGAAAGTAAAGTATGCCTGTGAACTTAGTTAGAATTGTAACCTTTGTTTCTATCCCATTTGTTTTATACCTACCAAAACGTGGTCTAGTGTTGTGTGTAAATTAAAAATATCTTGATGGGCCCCTAGACGAGAAGCAAGAGACCACTGTTTTTATCCTCTTGTTGATTTCTCTCTTATTTTACTTTGCTTCGTATAGGCTAAGAAGGTATTCATGGTATGTTTAAAAGCTTTTACTATTTACATAGATTAAATAAAATTTTGTAGGTGACTTGCTCGATGGCAACCGCCCTAGCAAAAAAAAAATTCTACTTCCCAGATCCTGCAGTTTAATCAACCATCAAAATTAAAGTTTAACCTGTCAATGTTCCCCACATGTCCCAACAAGCGTTTGCGACTCGCATTCTGTCACCTCAGTTTACAAGTACTCCAGTTCCAGCACAAAAAATGACCTGCTCTACTTTCACAAATTTTCAGCATATTTCAAATAAACCCAAGAATAAAAGTTTCGCTCCTCAGCATTACGAAAAGTATTGTCAAATGGTCAGGGATGATAATTTTCAGCCTTCTCGCAGCCCTTCTGTAACTTCAACATCATCAAACACTATTGATTTTAGAGAATTGTAATTAATCGTGATCAAATATTGCTAAACATGTAATAAAATGATGTAGCTTATTCTGTGCAAAAATATATGGTTTTATAATTAAGTTGTCGGGTGAATTAATTCCCAATACTCTAATTTTTACTAACCTAAAAGTTATTGCCAGCATTTCCACCAGTTGAATACAATTCCTCAGTCTAGTATTTTCCCGTTGTACGTGATTTTTCAGCAGGTTGTACAGTTCATCAAATGACGAAATCGACATCCTGAAATAATTGAAAAAATTTTCCTCGTCGTTTTTCAAATCAGGAAACAAAGTGTCTCTCTTTTGATTAATCGGATGCACCCAAATAAGTCTATTTTTTTTTGTTTCCTCTACAATCGACGACGAAATAACAATATTGCGACAGTTGTTTTCTGTTCATATTAATACACAGCACAATAAGACAGCAAAAAAAACCGATCGGACAAAAACGCCCAGTGTGATCCCGGCATAAAGAATAGAAAAAATCGGACTTCATTATGATCAGGAAACCAGGAAAAAATCCACTCTTTCCTCAAAACTACCGCCCAAATAGTCTCCTGCCAACGATGAGCAAAGTCGCCGAAAGTGTTATACTCTCCAGACTACAAGAGCAAACAGAACAAATGAACGTCATTCAAGATAAACAATTCGGGTTCCGAAGTCAAAACTCTACCAAATTGCAAGTGCTGAGGCTGGTAGAATACATCGGTGAGAGTATTTTTTTTTTTTTTTATGAAAAATGGTAGACCTATCGTGTGGGCCGCGGACGGCCCGCACTGCGACTATTAGAAGGGGAAGGGATTATAGAAAGGAAATGATTGTGGACACGCTTTTTAAAAAGTTGCAGGTCATAGTTCTCTGGAAAAACTGATTTTGGAAGCTTATTCTATTCCGTAGCAGCCCTGTTAAAGAAGGATTCTTGATGAAGATTGGTCGAGGTGGTACAAGAGTTTTTATTTTATCCACCGAAACCGTAACACTGGTGTCATTTTCCTAGACGTTAGCAAGGCATTCGACAGAGTTTGGCACGAGGGCATCTTATACAAAATGAATAATTTAGGATATCAGGTCTCTAGACTCCTTTCTCAAGAACAGAAAAGCCAGAGTAAAGACAGCCAACCACACCACCAGATATGGCAGGATGAAAGCAGGAGTACCAAGGGGAGCGGTCCTCTCCCCCTTCCTCTACACAATATACACCTAGCGACGTTCCGGAAACAAACAAAACCAAACTGTTACTCTACGCCGATGACACCGCAATTGCAGCTAGAAGCACTTAACCGAAGTTGGTCGAAAGATATTTACAAGAAGAGGTAAACCAACTAGACCAACAGAATTGCAATTTTGCAATTTTATTGTGTCATGAAACCATTGAACTTAATCGGAATTTCTTAATGAGTTTAACGGGTTCCATGGCTCGTAACTTCTCCATCCCCTGGGGAAGTTTTGTGAGGGACGAACAAAACTTTTTTTTCCTCTTGTACTGTTCTGAGTATTTGTATTCCGCTGGTTTTTTCGTTCGTTTTTCTTTAATATTGTATCCCAATAGGAGTCAAAGGATCGTAATGAATATGTAGATATGTGTCATCCAGTAGTGGTTGTTGCCTGTGTCCCATTCTTCATTATTTCTTGCAGTTCATCCAGGTGAATCTTATCCAGTTTTAGTGGTGTTACCTTAGCTGTACCTTAAATATTAATAGTCTTTATTTTTGGTAGTGTGAGAGGCTTTTCCACAGTGTTCATTTGTGAATTGATAAAGTTTATTTTGCTGGTTTTAAATTCGCAACTGGGAGGTAATTCAATTTAATATATTCTCTGAAGAATCAACATCGCTGATGTGGAACACCGGGTGGATATCTTCGTTGGATTGGGAAAGATTTCGATGTAAGGTGCCTCAGAAATCTCTTCGATTATGGTACTATTTAAGGCAACTGGGATATACTCGGCAAGATGCTTTATCATTCTTGATCTGGAGAATTTATATGATACAGTCTTCGCTTTTTGACACTTCCTGTAGCAAATTCGAATGACATAGGTATTCCTGCTCAAGATTTTTGCAGGATAATTCAGTGTATTGAAATAGTTCTGGACTTGCAAGGAGATAAGGATAAGGAGATATGATTGTCGAAAATTTTTGAGTTGGAATTGAAAATAAGTGGTAATAGGTAAATGAGTGTGGATGTATTATCGGAATATGGAGGATAAATACGATTGTGGAATTCATGTAGTAGGCATTAACTTCCATGACGTCATAATATTTGTGAAAATCTTCTTCCCTAACATATAAGAGTTGCTCTTCCGAGTGGTGGTCTAACATGGCTGCTATGATCCAACGGAATTCCTCCTCTTTAATAGACTGTTGTGGACGATATTTATTTTAGCTAAATCCACTTTTTCTTCGAAATCATTTAGGAATTGTAGAATTATTTGTAAAATGATATTAAGCTGGTCTAAAAAATTTCTTGTTTTTAGATAGTGGTTGTAGTCGAAAACAAATTTATTTAGTTTTGAGTTAAGTGTGTTAATTTCGTTAGCGATGTTTTCTTGATAAGGTGTTATTAACGAGATCGTTTCGTTAAATTTTTTCATTCTTCTATGGGTAAGGCTTATGTGGTGATTTACTTGGAAAATGATGAATCTTTACTTTCTCTTAGTGATTTTATCGCTCGATTATATTATTTGGATTCTTCCTGGTAAAGATTTTCAGAGATGGTTTTAATGATGCTTCCGAGAGCATTGATTAGTCCTCTTTTTGGCCTAGTGAGTGGAAAAATAAAGTTGAATTTTTCTCTTACGGTTTGAAGTTGATATTGAAGGGCTTGGTCAAAGTTACTTAAACTTTTAGTCCATTTTGGATGGCGGCATTAACGGCTTCGTATTATAGTTCTATTGATGCTATTTCTTGTGCGATTGGTTCTAGTGGATAGTAGTGAATAAAATCATGCGTACTTTTCGTATTCTTGCTTGTCCCAGGTTTGCAGGTAGTATTCCGGTATTGTCCTTAAGGTCTTGATTTTGACTTCCTGTGCCATGCTGAAGGCTGTAACGAAATATCTCACACTTGTGAATTTCATTCCTTTTGATAAATAATTTGTTAATGTCTCGAACCAAGTAGACGTGTTTCGAAGTGCTGCAAATAAAAGTTAAATTTCATGGTAAAAAGTGCACATAATTTTGTGAAAAATTGTAGTCTGTTGGTAAAAGTGACAGTAACATAAATAAAATTTCATTTTGGTGGGATACCTATTTGAGTTATTGAAATTGAATTATAATGGTTCGAGACGGTACACGAAGTCAAAACCAAACCGGTAAAGTAGAAGACGAATTGCACTCAATTGTCAGAGATTTGGTTATCAAATTGTGTACTGCCGATGATTTCATTAGTAAAATATCAGAAACATTATTGAACAAAAATTCAATGAAAAAATTGACAGATTAAAAAGCGAAAATAAAATACTTGGTGAAAAACTGCAGAAACAGAAAAGTACAATAAACCATTAAATAAAACAAGGTAAAAACGACAGCAGATGGAGAGAAGTAGAAATGTTAGAATTTATGGTGTTCCTGAGCCACCAGCAAACAAAAATAAAATCTGTCTAAAGTGGTATTAGATATATTAAAAACAAAAATGAAACTTACACTGGATGAGTTAAGCATCGATTCTGTTTTAGAATTGGCAAAAAAGAACTAAACAATAACAGGCCAATAATTTTAAAGCTATCTTTGATTCATTATAAAAATTTAATATATTTTAATAAAAGATTACGGAAGTCTACAAAAATAATTATTAAAGAGGATCTCACCCCCGAGCTGGTAAATATTGTCAACGAAACTATCAAGAAAATTGGCAAGTCTGGAATTGTGTGGACAAACTCTGGAATAATTTTTGTCAAACTGCATAATCAGCATATTACTAAAATAATCACAACTTTAGAAGATGTTGTCAACTTGGTATTACAACTTAATTTGGAGTAATTTGGAGTAATCTCTCCTACTGCAGTACAGTAAGGTGTGTATGTTGTTTTCTCCAGTGAATTTGTTAATATTTTGTGGTTTAATTGGCAAGTATAGGTAAAATTTACATCAAATAAATTGTGGAATTAAGTGAGGTAATATACTTTGCTACAATTTTATTAATCCAAGAATCCCATTCAAGAAAAACATTTATTACTTGCCTCATTTCAAGTAGATAGTTCAATCAAAAAAACGTTAATCTTTAAAGAAACTGATAACTGTCTAGTATTTCTTGTTAATTTATATTTACAATTTAGGCCAATACAACAAGATTGGTTTTATTTGTTAAAATTTATGTTTAAATAACTATTATAGCCCAGTACAAAGAGGTTGCATTTTAATTTAATATTAATATAAGCAGTTTTATCTTACAATGAAGTGTTTGGTCTGTAAGATCGATGAAACTAACACCAATCTGTTGTTGGATTGCGATAGTTGTAAACGCAGTCTCCATAAATCTTGCTCTGAATTGACTGCTTCTGAAATAAGAGTAATGGAGCTTAAAGGAGTTCGCAAATTAAAGTTTCTGTGTGAAGACTGCTCTCAAGGTTTACTACTTCTTCCTAAATTAATTAACAATGTTGATTAGCTTAGTAACGAAGTTAGTAGTTTAAGAACTTTGGTTACGAATTTAAAAACTGACGTGTCACACTTAAAGAGCATAAAGGATAAGCAACCCTCAATTGAATGTACTGATGAGTCAGTGGCTTCTGAAATTTATGATAGGCAAAGAAGAGCCAATAATGTGATGATTTATAATCTATTACCTGATAACTCCAGCAGGTCTGATATCCAAATTGTAAGTGAAATCATTAAGGAAATAACTAAAGAAGACCTGGAAATAGTTAGATGTGTAAGAATTGGTAAGCGCAACAAAAACGATGCCAGTCCTATGAAAATAACTTTTAGAAATTCCGATGATTCGCTGATGGTACTTAAAAATAAAAAGAACTTGAATAAAAATCGGAAGATATTTATTGACATGGATAGGACTCCATTGCAATTGGCTAATTGGAAAAGAGTCAGAGACGAACTTGCCACCAAAAGAAGTAAAGGTAAAGATGTCTTCATCAAATATATTAAGGGTGTTTCACAAGTAGCTGAAAGGTCAAAAAACTAAATAAAGATCTTCCACCATTCACCATCTATTACCAAAATGTGGGTGGAATGCGAACTAAGATGAAAGAATTTGGACTTGCTGTACGTGTCTCCAATTATGATTTGATTCTGCTGGTTGAGACTTGGCTTCATAATGGAATATCTAATGCAGAACTTGGTTTACAGGGTTATGTGGTGTACAGATGTGACCGTGGTGCGTGTGCTAGTGAATATACTCGTGGGGGTGGTGTTCTGTTGGCAGTAAAAAATAAATTTAGATCTAAGAATATTACAACTAATTTTATTAATGTCAAACAGCTTTTCACGTTTATTAATAAAGGCTCGCAGTCTGTAGTTATTTGTTTAGTTTATATACCACCTGTGTCTAGCATTTATATTTACGAGGACCATTGCTCTGCTATTGAACAGTTAGCTAACGCATACACCGATTCCAAATTTTACCTTTTAGGTGATTATAATCTACCATTAGCTTCATGGAATACCGATTTTAATAATGAATTATTGTTAAGCTGTCCTAATGGCTATCCTGCTAAAGTGATTAACGAAAGTTTCTCATATCTAACTTTAATCAGGTTAATCTTATACCCAATGATCATGGTAAATTTTGTTAATTACAACTTTTTAGTTCATAAGGAATATTTTAAAGATTTTATAAATGCGGATTACATTGGACTGAATAACTTTTTTGGTCCCATAGACTGGAATCAAATTCTTATTGGCAATGCAGAGAAGGCCGTGACAGCTTTTTACAACATTATTAATGATAGTATTAATCAGTTTGTACCCTTACGTAAGCGTAAATTTTCCACTTATCCTTGTTGGTTCTCACATGAGCTCAAAGTATTATTTAACGAAAAGAAAAAAGCTCATATCAAATAGTCAAATCATCTAATTCTCAAATTGACTACATTACTTTTTCTAATCTGCGCCACCGGTGCAAAACGTTATCCAACCAATGCTATGATAAGTACATTAGTTATGTGAACCAACAGCTTACTTTAAATCCAGCTTACTTTTGGAAACATATAAATAATTGTAAGAAAACTGTCAATATTCCCGACTCTATTAAATTTAATGATATTGAAGGTAATACAGGGCAGGAAATTGTAAATTTATTTTCCGACTTTTTTAGTGCAAATTACAATAATGATATATTTCCTTAAAATTTTTTTAACAATTCTAATGTACTTAATACAAGTGTTCCCTTAATAAAACTTTCATTAGAGGAGGTGTTTTGATTTCTCCCGTGTATTGATAAATAAATAAATAAATTTCTGTTAATATTTCAAGTGCGTATTTTAAGTTTAATTATGTAGCAGCACATTGTGCAGTTGTATTGTTCCTTATCGTTTTCCTTATTATCGTTTACTAGTTTAAAGTAAATACTTTTGTTTTAGGTTCTGTAAAAGAGAGATTTGGTTTTATATATTTTGTTTTGATATTTAAACACGGGCACGCATTCTGTTTACATACATACATACTTAAAGTCACGCCTTTTTCCCATAGGGGTAGGACGATACTTCCTTCCACTTGCTACGGTTCTTACACACATCTTTTGCTTTCTCTACTTTCATCAGTGCTCTAATACATGCTCGTCGGTTTTTAGTACTCTTGACCTGGCCTTTCTTTAAAACAATGTTGATCTGATCGGGATATATTCTCCGAGGTCTACCTCTACCGAGTTGTCCATTCACACTCGCCATATAAATTTGTTTCGTCAATCTTCCTTCATTCATCCTTTCTACGTGTCCAAACAATCTAAGCATTCCTTTATCTATTTTTGTAACCACATTTTTTTTTACACCACAGCGTTCTCTCAGACTTCTCAGACTACTTATTTTCGCAGCATTAATCCTATTTTCATGCTTCTTCTGCTAAACCCAACATTCACTACCTTACATAAGTGTATGAACCAACACACCTCTATGCACCGCCAGACGTGCTTTTTTAACACTTTCTGGCTGTTCATAAAGCTATGCAGTGCCCCATTCAATGGTTTTCCTGACCCTTCGCTCAATGTCACTGTCATACTTTCCATCTCTAGTAAACTTTGAACCCAAGTACACAAATTCATTAACATGTTCCACTATTTCTCACTCAATCGAAATTCCACAGTTTGTTATGCTTTCTTCTCTTTCAAAAATCATTACTTTCGTTTTGCTCACATTTATTTTTATCCCTGTGATTTTCAGAGCATTATGCATAACATTAACCATCGCCTGCAACTCCTCTTCAGATAACGCTTATTTGACTTGATCATCGGCGTAAAGAAGGCATTTGACGATCAAATAATTCATTTTTAATCCATACGCACTTTCTTTCAGATTTTTTAAACAATTGTCTATGTATAAGATAAACAGCCATAGCGAAGCCACGCATACCTGTCTCACACCTCTTCGATGTTAAACCAGTCCGTGCAAGCTCCGTTTATTCTGACACAAGCAGTGGAATCCTCGTAAAGTGATTTTAGTGCTCGTATTAAACTACCACTCACCCCATACATAGACAATGTAGACCACAATTCACTCCTCACCACTCTGTCATAGGCCTTTTCCAAATCTATAAAAGCGCAATAGACTTCTAGCCAAGAATTTTTCGACTATACCTCGTAATGAAAAGACCTGATCCATACATCTTCTTCTTCTTCTAAAACCTGCTTGCACATCCCATATCATCTTAGTTTCATTCGTTACTCTTTAATCAATATCTTTGCATACAATTTGCCGACTATGCTGAGTAAACTAATGCCTCGGTAGTTCTTACAGTCCTGCTGCGAACCTTTTCCCTTGTAAAGTGGCACGATAACGGCCTTGCACCAGTCGTCTGGTACGCTACCACTTCTCCAACAAAGTTTAAAAAGGCGGTACAGCAGACTAGCTACCACGTTTTGTCCAGACTTCAGCATTTTAACTGTTATCCTGTCGTACCCAGCAGCTTTACCTAATTTCATACTGTTTAACGCTTCCACAATTTTTGTCGTACTAATTTCACTTTCATTGCAATTTTCACTCATGTCTCCGAATGAAGCCTGTTCTTGTGTATCCTCTTTCTCAAATAAACTTTTGAAGTATTCCTTCCATCTCTTTAATACGCATTCTTCTCCTTTTACCACACTACCATCTTGATTTCTGATTTTTTCCAGTTGCGAGGTAGTATTTTTACCTCTACAGGTTCTTATCGACTTCCAGAAGAGTTTAATATTGTTTTGGAAATCGTTAGATAACCGTCTATCGAATTCATCTTTATCACTTAACTTTTTTCTTTCCACAACCTCTTTTGCCACACCTTTTAACCTTTTATACTCATTCTTTGCCTTGTTTACATTCTCAATCGTTGCCCTTTGCGTTCTTTGATTGGCTTTGGTAGCTAGCCAATCCAGCCAGGCTTTCTTCTTTTCTGACACTGCTTTTTAAACCTATACGCACATTTTCTGTAACCTGCATCCTTTCCTTCTTTTACTTACACCCCATACCCCAATAGCAATATCCACGATTCCTTCCTTGAATGGCTTCCACAATTCTTCAACCTCACATGCTTCATCTAAACTGTCAAAGTTCTCGGTTAATTTACTAACGAACTCCTTTTTTATAACCTTCTTCTTGAAAATTCTCAACTTTTATACGCTCTAGTACACTACTCCATTCCTGCACACGATGGCGCCACCGCTTAAAGAGACCTCTTATTCGGCTCATTACTAAGAAGTGGTCTGTGTCCATACCTGCACAGCGGTATGCCCGAGTGTCTTTTTCAATCTTTCATCCACAATTAAACATTGTGTTTGTTACTAAAGATTCCGCTTTAAACATACTTCAAGTAGACTTTCTCCGTTTTCATTTACTCTGCCGTCACCGTACATTCCCAGAACACTATCATATCCATCACGCTTTACTCCTACCCACTAATTAAAATCACCCAACATAACAATTCTTTCATTCTGGTTACACTTATTTAAAATATCTGTCACACTATCCCAAAACTCCTGCCTCTATTTTTGGACTTTTAAAGATTGTTTTCACTGCGCATCTTGTGGGGCATAAACCACTAGCAAAAAGATACGAGTAAGAACAACCTTCAGCCTCATCCAGAGGAGTCATGGGCTTACACATTGAAAGTCATTCACACATTCATTCATTCTAGCAGAGAGTATCACATTAACGTCCTGAGAACCTCTGCTGGTTTCCGGAACTTCTGACCAGTAGGCTGTATAAGGTCCATGTGTTGTGGTTTCACATCCTTTCCGCTTGGTTTCATTTACACAAAGAACATCAATTCGTCTTTCTTCTATCATCGTGTAAATTTCATCAATTTTATCATTTAATCCTCCCCTCACATTCAAAGTAGCAAAGTGACTGTCCGCAGTCTACGTTTCGCCCTCACAGGAAGCATGACATGACAGGTGGCGACGCCTATCGCTATCGTGTTGGTTATAGTCAATACGACTATTATTCATAGCTTCCCATGAGATAAATACAATTTATACTAGAATAAATACAAAACAAATTAAGATTAAAGTTAAATAAATGTCTAAGAAAATCTTAATCTGATAGAACAAATAAAAATTTAAATCTTTTAGGAAATATATTAGCACTAACGGAAAACTGCAGCAAACAAATTTCTAATAAAAATAAATGTTTGGTAGATTTAACCAAGCCAGATTTAAATTAAATGTCAAAAAATTTAAGTCCACAGACAATAGAAAATACGTGAATAGGCAATTAAATTATTGGTCTTAGGGATAAAACCGATCTATTGAATGCTTCTATTTGCTGTAATAGAGAACTTCCCGCGAATGTACAATATATAATGATTTTTGGTTTCCTTTTTTTTTTTTAAATTTTAAGTCCGAGAAATATAATTAATAGTAAAACGGAATAAATAAAACTTATCAATTAAAATAATTTAAGTCACTTATTTGTCAGATGCTCTTTTAGACTCTGGCAACCAAGTCGTTTTATTCGAAGGCTTTCTGATATTTTTTTTTATTTATTTGCCAGCTTAATTTCTACTGGGAATATTTTCTTACTTTCTCTTTTATGTTTTTTTTTGTTTTGATTTGGATGTTGTTTTTATATGTTTTTGTTGGGTTTGGTTCTAGTAGCTCTTCTACTTATCGGGACAATTAAATTGTGTGTACTTTCGGAAATATTACCACCGTCTATTCACATCATAAATTAACTTATTTTGGTTAATTCGTTGGATGTACTATTAGTATGTAAATCTTGACTAAGCAATTGTATAGGTGATGAATTATTAAATATTAATAATTTTAATATATACCGGATTGATCGAAATTCTAGAGGTAAAGGACTATGCGTATGGGTTAAAAATTCACTACGTTTTAATGTTATTGAATCCAGGCAAGATATTATTTGGGAGCAATTGTAAATTAAAATTACGATCCAAAAAAGATAATTTGTAATTGGAGTTGTGTATAAACTACATGAAAAAAATACAAACAGTTTGTGGACGAATTAGAGGATAGTTTGATTGAGATTGGACCGGTTGCGGATGACATTGGGTGATTTTAATTTAGATTTTTTTGACTTTAAAAATAACAATGAAATTTTTTTATTCAATATTAGAAACCTTGAGCTTATCTCAAATTATTGATGTTCCTACTAGAGTTACAGCTACATCAGCGACATTACTAGATTATGTTATTGTACAGTCTGATGCAGAAGTAGAGAAAGGGATAATTCATAGTAATATATCAGATCATTCAATTGTTTATTGTAAATTTAGTACAGATAGTAAAAAACAGAAGCCTAAATTATGTACTTATAGAAGTTTTAAATATTTTAATGAGGATACTTTTTAAATTGATCTTTTAAATACCTCCTTCTTCCGAATATACGATCAAGAAACAGTGGATGAAAAACTATCATATCTTGTAAACTGTTTAAATAGCTTATTTGATAGACATATTCCTTTAATTACATCTAGTCTCTAAAGCAAAGGCACCATGGTTAACAGATTATTAAAATATTGATAAAAGAGAGAGACAAAGCTTTAATTAAATTTAAGGCAACAAAATTATAGAGCTATTTAAGTTTTTATAGACAAATGCGTAACTTGACTAATCGTGCTATTGATAGAGTAAAAAAAGACATACTTTATATATCAATTTAAAAATACGGCAACAAAAGATATGTGAAATACACTTGGAGCAAATAAATTAATTCCTGACAAAAATAATAAAATACCAGAAACGTTATGTAAACCTGACGATCTAAATAATTTTTTCATAAATTTAATTCCTGATATTCAGCCGGCACAAAACATATTAGAATTTTATAATAATAATAAAGTAAATAATGCGATTTTTTAATTTAAAGAAATAAATGATTTTTTTGTTTTCATAATATTATCACAAATAAAAACAAACGCAAAGGGATGTGACGGTATAAGTATCAAACTCATTAGACTTTGTTGTCCTCACATATTGCTTTATATAACTCACATAATAAATTTTTGTTTGACAAAAAATGTGTTTCCGTCAATGGAGGGGAAGAGCTGTGGTGACAGTGTTACCAAAGAAACAAAATCCAACTGAAATAAAGGAACTTAGGGGCATTAGTATATTACCTACCATGTCAAAGATTTTTGAGAGAGCAGTAGAGGTACAAATAAAAGAATACATTCAACATAATTCTTTGTTACCTGAGGTTCAATAGGAATTTCGTAAGGGGTTTAGTTCTACTACTGCACTTATGCATATCGTAGATGATATCATAAGTGCCTGTGATGCTAAGCAATAGACAATTTTAATTTTATTAGATTTTAGCCGAGCATTTGACACAATTTATTGCGATTTGATTTTAAGTATTCTTAAATATATAGGATTCTCTCCAAATGCACTTGAATTATTAGGTAAATATTTAAACAATAGACAGCAAATGGTGTCATTAAATAATAAAGGATCAGGATTCTTAAATCTCAAATCTGGTGTACCACAAGGATCAATACTTGGACCCCTACTATTTTCAATATATACGTCTCATTTATTGTTTAATATTAAGTCTTGTCAAACTCATCTATATGCTGACGATACTCAGCTTTATTTTAGTTTTTCTGAAGAAAGAACAGAAGAACCGTGTAATCTGATTTATATAGATTTAAATAAATTTGTTTCCGCTACAGAGGAACATTGTTTATTCATAAACTCGAAGAAGTCGAATGTCTTAGTATTTGGGCCGAAACATCATAGAGACAAGTTAAACCAGTCCAAAAATATACATATCCACGGGGAATCGTTGGCTATTGTAAAAGAAGCCAGAAATTTTGTCGTCTTGATGGATGTAGATTTGAGGTTTAAAAGCCATATAAATAAACTGATACAGCGTGCATATTATACATTAAAAACCATTCATGAAAATAGACGACTATTACCATTTAATGTAAAAAAATGTCTATGTGATTCACTTATACTCTCAATTTTTAATTTCGCTGACTCAGTTTATGGTCCACATTTAACTATACAATACAAAAATAAAATTCAGAAGGTGCGAAATTCATGTCTTAGATTAATTTATGGCATTCGTAGACGCCATAGAATTTCGCACAAACTTCAAACGATTGGATAATTAAATATGAATAACAGAAGGGTACATCATGCATTGTGCTTATTTCCGACTGGAGATTAGCTCAGTAGGATAATCCTTCCTGGCGGTAAAAGTCCCACCAAAATGATACAGAGCTGTACTGAGTCCGGCTTGAGAATTGCGCAGTAGGATTGTCCTTCCTGGCGGTAAAAGCCCGACCAAAAGGGAACGTGGCTGTGCTGAGTTCGGCATGAGAATTTCTCAGTAGGAAGAGTCTTTCCAGGCGATAAAAGTTCGACCAAAATGGTGTTTTGTTTTTTTCTTCTTAATTTTTGATAATTACTTAGGTAGTGGTAAGCTTTGGAGTGCACTTTCTTACTAGAAGGGACTTACTGTAACTTTGTGTTTTTCTGTCTTTAGAAAAGTATCTTCATGTGGGAACATCGTCTAATAATTGTTTTGTCTTTACTTCTCTTGTTTTTACATGTTTTGATGGTCATTTTTTTTTAAATTTGAATTTTTCCTTGTTTTAAAATTAGTTTGTAGTGGGCTTTGGAGAACATTCTATTTCCGATTGTATGTAAAGAAATGTGCGACTTAGTGGAGAATTGTTTCTGGCATTAAGCTTTGGACTGCACACTTTCTTTTAATCTTTCTGGAATAAAGTGACTCTTGATGGTTATTTTTTTTTAAATTTGGATTTTTCTTGTTTTCAGATTAGTTGGTACTGGGCTTTAAAGAGCGTTCTATTTCCGATGGTATGTAAAGAAATGTGTGACTTAGTGGAGAATTGTTCTTTGGCATTAAGCTTTGGAGTGCACAATTTCTTTTGAATCTTTCTGGAATAGAGTGACCCACTGTAAATTTATCTGAAGATTTATGTAAGTATCAAATTTTTTTAATTTAATTCTTTGTTCTTTCTTTTTCTATGGGTTTTAGTTAAATATTCTGTTGTGTCTTTGAAATTGTATATGTTGTTTCGGAAATTAAATGAGCCTGAATGGATATTGTCTGATGTTTCACTAAATGAATGATTATAGACCTATCTTTGTTAGAATATTCATTCCTAAGTATTTTGATTATCTTTCTGGATTATTTGAAAGTGAATGATTATATACCTATCTTTGGGAGAATATTTTATCCTTTTAAGTTTTTTTTTATTGTCTTTTTTTTTGAAAGAAATATCGTTCGAGATTATCTTGTATTTCACTTAGTGAATGATTATATACCTATCTTTGTGAGAATATTTATTCTTAATTATTTTGGTTATCTTTCTATATTATTAAAAACTTTCTTGAAGACAATATTTATTAAGGTGTTGAGTTTTCCAAAATAATATGTATTGTTGAATAGTTTATAGTTGCAGATCAGAATCAGATTCTCTTGTTTTGCATTTGTTTTTGGGACAATTTTGGGTGTTGCATTAGGTAAATTTTATTATTTAGATTGGGGACCTGATTGAGTGGGTGTGTGACCGGCCCAAATAAACTTCCTTAAATGGACAGGATTGCACTAGAGGAGAGAATTTCAGGATGAGATGTGGACCCGATAGATTTTGCCTACGGAAGACTATCACAGCGTTTTTGTTTTACTACTGTGTTCTTTTCGAGTTGTATTTTTGTCTCATTTAAGGATGGACTCACAGTACTAAATAAGGAACACTCCCGCTAGAAATAAGTTGGTGGTACAAAGGGCACTTTTTAAAAAGCACTTTTATTAAATAACGTAATTACAATATGAGCTACTAAATAATTAGAACTGAAACTACAATCTAAAAACCCTGTATTTATAATAGAAATAAATATGTGTAATCGAAACAATAAAAGCGCAAAATTGCAGAATTGCAGTTTTATCGTGTCATGAATGCATTGAACTTATTTGGAATTTCTTGATGATTTCAACGGGTTCAATGGCTTGTAACTTCTCCATCCCCTGGGGAAGTTTTGTGAGGGACGAACAAAACTTTTGTTTCCTCTTGTACTGTTCCGAGTTTTTGTATTTCCGCTGGTTTTTTTTTCGTTTTTCTTTAATCTTGTATCCTAATAGGAGTCCAAGGATCGTAATAAATATGTAGATTGGTGTCATCCAGTAGTGGTTGTTGCCTGTGTCCCATTCTTCAGTTGTTATCGGCTGTAAATGGTCTTCTCCCTTTATTATTTCTTGCAGTTCATCCTGGTAGATTTTATCTAGTTTTAGTGGTGCTACCTTAGCTGTACCTTGAATATTAATAGCCTTTATTTTTGGTAGTGTGAGAGGCTTTTCCACAGTATTCATTTGTGAATTGATAAAGTTTTCTTTGCTGGTTTTAAATTCACAACTGGGAGGTAATTCAATTAGATATATTCCCTGGTGAATCAACAATGCTGATGTGGAACACCGAATGGATATCTTCGTTGGATTGAGAAAAATTCCGATGTAAAATGCCTCAGAAATCTCTTCGATTATGGTACTACTTAAGGCAATTGGGATATATTCGCAAGATGCTTCATCATTCTCGATCTGGAGAATTTGTATGATACAGTCTTCGCTTTTTGACACTTCCTGTAGCAAATTCGAATGACAGGTATTCCTGCTCGAGCTTTTTGAAATAATTCTGGACTTGTAAGGAGATAAGGAGCAGGGGGTATGATTGTCGAGAGATTTTGAGTTGTAATTAAAAATAAGTGGTAATAGGTAAATGAGTGTGGATGTATTATCGGAATATGGAGAATAAACACGATTGTGAAATTCATGTAGTAGGCATCAACTTCCATGACGTCATAATATTTGTGAAAATCTTCTCTAACATATAAGAGTTGCTCTTCCGAGTGGTGGTCTAACATGACTGCTATGATCCAACGAAATTCCTCCTCCTTGATTAGGCAGTTGTGAAGGATATTCATTTTAGCTAAAGTTACTGCTTCTTCTAAATCATTTAGGAGTTGTAGAATTATTTGTAAAATGATATTAAGCTGGTCTAAAACATTTCTTGTTTGTAAATATTGGTTGTAGTCGAAAACGAATTTATTCAGTTTTGAGTAAATTGTGTTAATTTCATTAGCGATGGTTTCTTGATTATGTGTTATTAACGAGATAGTTTTGTTAAATTTTTCCATTCTTCTTTGGTTAATGCTTAGGTGGCGATTTACTTGGGAAATGATGTTATCTTCACTTTCTCTTAGTGATGTTATCGCTCGATTATAATATTTGGCGTCTTCCTGGTAGGTATTTCCAGAGATGGTTTTAATGATGCTCCCGAGAGCGTTGGTTGATTAGTCCCTTTTTTGGCCTAGTGAGTGGAGAAATGGAGTTAAATTTTTCTCTTACGGTTTGAAGTTGATATTGAAGGGCTTGGTCGAAGTTTATTAAAATATGGGTAGCTTAGTCCATTTTGGATAGCAGCATTAACGGCTTCGTATTGTAGTTTTCTATTGATGCTATTTCTTGTGCGATTGGTTCTAGTGGATAGTAGTGGATAAAATCATGCGTACTTGTTCTTATTCTTGCTTATCCCAGGTTCACAGGTAGTATTCCGGGATTGTCCTTAAGGCTCTTGATTTTGACTTCCTGTGCCATGCTGAAGGTACATCTGTAAGATATTGGTTTTGTTAGGTTTGTGCTTAATATTCTTCATATAAATGGTTGCTTTTTGGGTATTGATAGTAACGGGATTATTAATTTTAACTATTTTTGAAGTGAATCTAGGAAGGAGCTTGTTTCTTTTGATTATTTTCTTCGAGTAGACTTTGGAGGAAGGTTTGTAGGTTATTGGGACTTCTCGATTTTCTTTTTTTCTTTTAATTGTTTTTTCTTTCACATCTTGTATTCTTTTGTTTATTTCTTTGTAAATTTCTTTCGTTTTTTTCCTGTGACCTTGGGTGTAATTGTTGAGTAGGGTTTTTCTGATATCGATATCAAAAGGGTCTTGAGATTTCAGATGGCCCTTTACGACGTTAATGGGCTTTAGTTTTGTTACCGAGTGAATGGAGTTATTGTAGCCCAGAACAGCGTACAGCATTTTCTCCTTTATATTAAAAGTTTTTTTCTTCTCCCGGATGATCCTTAGATGTTCGAGAATCGTGGAATGAAAGCGTTCGATAATTCCATTGGACTGCGGACTATCTGGAGTAGTGTAATGGATAGATACTTTATGCATATCTATGAATTCTTGCATTAGTCCATTTTTAAATTCGGTACCACTATCTGCTACGATCATGTGTGGCATACCATGGTGTGTAATAAAGATAAGGAGAGGGTTGAGAATGTTTACAACATTTCCTCCTTTTATTGGATATGCTTGTCCATATTTAGAAAATGCGTCGATAATAGTCAAGAACTTTATCTCCATTGGCTTCGTTAGAGTAGGAGTTAGCATGAACTTTGGTTTTGGTGAATTTCGGTAGTATTTATTAGCTTAGCAGGTGTCGCAAAGGTTAATCGTTTTTTTTTTTTTTTTTTTGTTTTACAAGAGGAAAATCTTTTATAGACACTCAGCGCTTTCACTGCTCTGAAAAGAGCGAGTTTCGGCGCTGAATAGTGTGGGACTCATTGACCGCTCGGTCAACGTTACCCACTAAAAAACTCTTGAGTGTGTTTTTTTGGGCTATTGTCCCTTGGGAGGGGACAATCTTACCCCTTGTGTAGGTGATGTATTTAAAAAGTGTTGTGTGTGTGTGTGTGTGTGTGTGTTGTGTTACGTGTAAGAAACGGGGGGTTTTATTAAGGGGGGGGGGGGGTGAGCGAACATTAAAGAATTTTACTTCTTAGATTTTTGTGTCTGCCTCTTGGACGACCTGGTAAAATGTCGAAATTGATGAGTGCGTTTGGATGTGAAACGGCTTTATCGAAAAAGATTTTATGACGATTTTTTAGGTATTCAGTAATCGTTTCGATTTTTAGATCTTTGTGCAAATCGGACATTCTTATGTACCAGGGGGCGTTTGTTATACGTTTTAGAATTTTATTTTGAAATTTTTGTAATTTATTTTTTGTGGATTTTGCTGCTTGACAGAAGGAAATACAGCCGTAAAGTAATTGTGGACGTATAATTTGTTTGTAGATTAGGAGTTTGTTTTTAAGGTTTAATTTGCTTCTGTAATACAGAAGATTACGGAGTCTGCCGGATGTTTTGTTACAACGCGAGATTTGCGTGTTTATGTGCGAGTGCCATGAGAGTTTTTTGTCTAAATCTATACCTAAATATTTTACTTTATTTGTATAAATAATATCTCTATTATTAACCTTTAGTTGAGGCATATTCGGGTTTCTTTTTCGAGAAAAGAGAATAGCTTGTGTTTTTTCGGCGTTTAACTTGATTTTCCAAGTTTTAGTCCATTTTTCTATTTCGTCTATTTGCCTTTGCATATTTATGTGAAGAAATCTTAGGTTTTTATGTGTGCTAAAGGCCGCAGTGTCGTCTGCGTACATAGCTAGTTCGGTTTTTGATGTTTTCGGTGTATCTGCTATGTAAAGATTGTATAGGGTTGGCGATAACGTTGAACCTTGCGGTACGCCGACTTCTATACTTCTATCCGTAGACTGTTTTTCGTTTATTTTAACGTTAAATTTTCTGTTTTTTAGGAACGAGTTTATTATTTTTATTTGATTAATAGGAAAGTTCATCCTATTTAGTTTATATAAAAGAGCTTCGTGCCATACTTTATCGAAGGCTTTTTGTATGTCGAAAAGTATCATTAAGGTACTTTTCTTTTTGTTGAACCCTGTAGTTATGTGTTCTACAATTCTTGCGAGTTGCGATTCTGTACTGTGATCTCTTCTGAAGCCGAATTGTTCATCCGGGATCACTTTATATCTTTCTATATGATTTTGTAATCTTTTTAAAATTATTTTTTCAAATAATTTGCCTAAACAAGGTAGTAGGGAGATGGGCCGCCAATTTTGAGGGTTTTGTAGGTTTTTGTTTGGCTTTGGTAAGATTATTATTTGTGCTCTTTTCCAGATGTTCGGAAAATAGCATGAGAGCAGGCAATCGTTAAAAACTCTCGCCAACAACTCGATTGAGTTATCGGGGAGATTTTTCAACGCTTTATTTGTGATTCTGTCCTCTCCAGCAGCTTTTTTAACTTTCAAGTTTTTTATAAGCGCTTTTATTTCGATGAAATTCGTCGTTTCTGTTTCATCTACTTTATTTTGGTAATTTATTATCGCATTTGCTTGTCTGTCGATATAATTTGCGAGGTTCAGATCGTAAAGTATATCGACGTTTGGTTTGAATTGTAGTTCGAATGTGTCGGCGAAAGCTTCCGCTTTTTCCCTATCTGTGTAGACTGGACCGTTTTCGGATAAAATAGGTGGTATTTTTATCTTCTTTTCTTTGCATAACGCTTTGGTTAGCTTCCAAATATTTGTTTTGTTATTTGGTTCTGCCGAATTAAAACTTGGTGAGTTTTTCTTCCCAAGTTTTGTTTCTGTGATTTTTTATTTGCCAGTTTATCTGGTTTGTTAATCTATTTGCTTCGATTTTTATCCTACGATCCAGGGTTGCGAATGCTCTTTTTCTTAGTCTATTTCTTTCTTTTATAAGATCCCGAATATGTCTCGGAAGTTGTATAGGGTTGGATTTTAGAGGTATTATTTTGGAAGCTTGATTAAAAGCTTCTAAAATATGAGTTTTTATTGAAATCGTGTTATTTTCGATTTCTTCCGCGTTATTTGTTCGAATTAAATTTAATGGATTTTCGTTTAGGATAGATTTAAACTTTTTCCAGTCCGTTTTTAGGGTTGTTTTGGGTATTTTTTCGTATTTGTGACCAAGATGTATTATTATCGGGGTGTGGTCTGAGGGAAGTTCGTTAAGAACTTCGAGGTTTATCTCTTTTGAAATATTTTTAGACAAAACGATGTCTAGAATGTCGGGGCATCTTATGTGATGATGGGTAGGTTCATCGGGGGCGTATAAAGCGATGAGGTTGTCGTTAACGAACTCCTGTAGACGTTTACCGTTTACAGTTGTTCGTTTACAACCCCAGTCTTTGTGTTTGGAGTTGAGATCTCCTGCTATTAATGTGGGGGTGCTTTGAATGAAGAAATGTTTGAAAAAGGGTATTTGGAGGGTTTTTTGAGGGGGGTTGTAACATGAAATTATGTTAATAGGTCCGTCACTCATGTGCACTTGTATGGCAGTGTTTTCGGCGAGGTTTTGGGGGGCGGTGGGGATCTCGTGATGCGAGATGTCATTTTTAATGAAGATAGCCGTGCCACCTCCTTCTCTATTTTCTCTATCGTTCCTGTACGTGGTGAAATTTTGTAAAGTGAAATGTCTAGATGGTTTTAGACGTGTTTCTTGAACGATAGCGATATCAATATCGTGAATTAATAAAAAGTCTAGAAACTCGGCTTTTTTATGCAAGATGGAATTTGCATTCCAAGTTACTAGTTTGAGGGAGGCAGGCTTTCGGGTGTGGGGCATTAAGAGAGTAAATTCTTAATGTTCGCGTATTTATTAATTGTGTGGTGGAGGGCGGCCATCCTGTGTTCTATTTCGCTTGCTGGAAGAGTTAGCAAGCTTAATAGCTGATGGTTTAGGGGCGAGGGGGCGGATTGGGGTTGTTGATATGGTTGGGGGGGGGGGGGTTTTGGGGGGGTTTTTGGGTTTGAGATGTGGATGGGGCTTTTGTGGCTTGGGCGTAATTTACGCTTGGTCTGGCGTAATTACTGTTGAAAGTTTTTGGGGTAGGCTTTGTTGTTTTAGGGGGCTGTTTGAAATTACGGGGATTTTTGGGGCATTTTGCGTAATTTGTCGCGTGGTTGCCCTTGCAATTTATACAAAACGCTGGTTCGTTTTGTTTGTCACATTCTTTGAAGTAGTGGTTTCCACTACATCTGTTGCACTGCACTTTGACGTGACAGTTTATTTGGCTGTGTCCAAATTTCTGGCAATTTTTACATTGTGGCGTGTAATATTGCGGGGAGGGCCTTTGTGCCTCTACTTTTATCGCTAGATGGCATAGCGTCTTTAATTGGTATATGTGTGAGTCCTCTTTCGGGACTCTGACCTTTATCATTGAGGTCTGTATTTTATTTCTACCGATTTGCATCCGGTAGATCTCTTGGACATTTATGTTATTTAATAGGAGGTCGTTTCTTACTTCCTCCAGTTCGATTTCTTTTGGTAGGCCTCTTATTACGACGTTGAGGCCTTTTTGTTCTTCCAGTAGGTATGTGTGGAATTCGATTTTAATATCGGTGAGGGTTTTTGTGATTTCCCTGTGTGTATTGCCATCCACAGGGTTTAGTTGAATTCCAAGGGCAACCTTTTTCGGTGTGCCGAAGTTTAGGTTTTTGTTTTTTAAAATCTCTAGGATTTTAGTGTAATTTTTCGATTCACGCAAAATGATGGGGACGATATTTTTCTTATTTGGTGTTTTTGGGAGGGTAGTGGATGTATTTGCCTTGGTGTTGGCATTTGTGTTGGATGTTACTGTTGTTTTTTGTTCGAGTTTTTTGAAGTGCGATTTTATCGCTTGGTTGGAGGAGTGTGGGGCATTGAGAGGTGGAAAGCTCTCTTTTTTCTGAGGTGTGGGGGCTGGGGCTTTTTGTGGCAGTGGAGTGTCTTCTGCCATTTCGGTGTCTTGTTCCGAGTCGCTGGAAACGATCTCGGAACGGGTTCTTTTGGTGGGCGGGGTGCCCGTTTGGTGTGCAATGACTTTTTGAACGTCGCTACCGACGTTCAAGATAAGATTATAAATTTTGTCATCTTTTTCTTTTATAGTGACATTGAGAGCTTGGATTTCTCTCTGGAGGGCTTCATTTTGTTTTTGGAGAGTGCGAATAAGCTCGTTTCTCTCGAGCAGAGTCTCATTGAGGTTTGCATTGTCCTCGAACAACTGGTCCGGGTCAAAATCAATTTTTAGCGCCATTGCGCTGATTTATTAAGAAGCACGAGCACCCGACGGTGCTCGTAGTTTAGTAAAAATTTGTGTTGATATGTGTGTGTGTGTGTGTATAGTGTGTAAAATGATTTAAAGTGTGTTTTGTGATTAATGCTGTTTGCCTATAAACAGCGGACTCACTGCTTAGGGGTTTTTACACCCTAGCTAAAGGTTTCCTGGCCTAGGAAACAGCTAGTGTACGTGTATATTTACCTTGTTGTAGTTCTATGTTGCCTGGCGATATATATTGTATTACTACGTCGTATTCGTTCGAGTAACTATTCTCGACTCACTACTGACTGACGACTGACGACTGACCACTACTGACTGACGAAAGGTTAATCGTTTCTTCAATGTCCTTTTTTATAGTTGGCCAGTAATACCGTTTTCTCACTTGGGTTTCTGTTTCGTTTATTCCCCTATGGTTAGTTTTTCCTTCATGGTAGTCCAATATAATTTGTTTCTGCCTTTCGTTGGAATTGACATCTTCTAGGAAAATATTACTCTTAACAAGGTTATACGCTGTGTTCTTGAAAGTCTCTCTTACTATATTACATACTGTGGGGTACAGGTCATCTGTTTCAAAGAATAGTGCGTATTTTCTTTTTGGATCCAAGAAATCCTTGGAAATTTTAAAAATGTCGTTTTTAAGGTTATCTTTGCCTAACTGGATGTAAAATCTCTTTTTGTTGGTGAATGTTTCTTGAATAATTGGAGGTGCAGGATTGTAGTTAACTACCCGGAGAATTACTTGGTTGTTCGGTAATTATGTACAATTCTTCGGAGTTCAGTCCACCTATTGGGTTATTCACATATTGATCCTGGGTGGTTATACAAGGATAGCTCGTCGAAATCCCAGGTAGTTATTTCCATAATATTGTTCTGAAGGCTATTGTCCGGGGTATGTGTTTTTTGGTGTGAATTTCTACCCTTGATAGAGCGTCCGCATTGGTGTTGGATTTCCCTCTCTTGTAAATTACCTCGTAATCAAATTCTTCTAGTTTCAAACGCCATCTAACAAGCTTGGAGTTTGGGTCCTTTAAGGAAAAGAGCCATTGTAAAGGACGGTGGTCCGATAGAATCTTAAATTTTCTTCCGAACAGGTAAGGTCAAAAGTATTTTGTGGCCCATACAATTGCTAGCATTTCTTTCTCAATGATTGAGTATTTAAGCTCTGTCTCGTTCAATGTTCTCGAGGCATATGCAATAGGTTTGTCGTTGCCTACAGGCCCTTGCGACAGCACAGCGTCAATTGCAAAGTTACTTGCATCCGTGGTCAAATTGAATGGTTGGAGAAATCTGGGTACTGGAGAAGAGGTTCATTGGTCAAAAGATTTTTGCATGTTTTTACACAATTCAAGAATTCTGGAGTGTATTGTATCTTGATATCTTTCTTGAGGCAGGAAGTTGGTGGTTTCGTAATTTTAGCAAAGTCTTTTATAAATTTTCTGTAATATCCAAGAAGTTCTAAAAATCCTCTGATGTCTTTCGCAGTTTTTGGTATGGGATAATCTATGATAGCTTTAACTTTCCTAGGTTTTGGTTTGATTCTCTCTGGAGTAATAATATGTCCCAGAAAACCAACTTCTTTCTTCAAAAATTCGCATTTGTAAACTTGCGCTTTAAATCCAGTTTCTCGTAATCGTTGGAATTTTTTTGAAAGATTTACTAGATGCTCTTGGAGTGAGGTGGAAAAGACTATAATGTCGTTCATATATACGAGACATATTTCGCCTTGGAGTCGTTTGAGGATGTTGTCCATAACGCATTGGAAAGTCGCAGGAGCATTCTTAAGTCCAAAAGGCATTCGTAAATATTCGTAATGGCCGTTTTTGACATTGAAAGCTGCTTTCTGGACGTCTTCTTTTGCCATTTCAATTTGATGAAATCCGCTTGCGAGGTCAAGGGTTGAGAAATATTGGCATCGTCCTAGTTTGTCCAATATATCCGTTATATTTGGGATCGGATATTTGTCGTCTATGATCTTCTCGTTAACTTTTCTGTAGTCTACGACGATTCTTCATTTTATTTTTCCTGAAGAATCTGGTTTTTTTGGCACGACCCATATTGGTGATGACCATGGTGACTGACTAGGTCTAATTATCCCTTGATTTAGCATGGAAAATATTTGTTTTTTGTCTTCTTCCTTATGTACGTGCGGATACCTGTAGGATTTAGTGTAAAGAGGAGTTTCATCTGTAGTTCGAATATGATGTTTGATTTGGTTTGTAAATGTGAGAGGTGCATCAGGATGGTAAGAAAATGTCTGAGAATTTTCTACATAATTTTCTGATATGTTTTTCCTCTTCTGAAATAAGATGATCAGTACTGATAAGGGGATCAATGTCCAACTCCTGTTGTTCTTGAGGTAAAATGTCGGCAGTATATAATTGGTATTCCTGAAGGTCAACTTCTGTACTTTTTAATTCTTCGATTAGTGCGATCTGAATTTTCTCATCGGAGTCATTGATGAGTTCTGTCCAGGATAGGTGGTTACATGCCGTAGTTAAACTTTCTCTCAATACAGCTCCTTGAACTTCTTGTCTTGGTAGGATAATGGTTCCTGTAGTTTCTTTAACTGGTACTCGAACACGGGTGATTTTTTGGGGTTAGAGTTGGATCGTATAGAATTGGGTTTTATTACTTTCGTAGTATTGAATAGGAAGAATGGAGTTTTCTGTTATAAGTTTTGATTCTGGGAGATTAACATTTGCTTTTAGAAATTTTAAGTTATCTACGCCTATTAATCCGTCAAAGGTTTTATGAAATTTAAAAAGGTGGAATTTGAATTGGCCATCTGAGTTAAACTCAGAAAATATAGGAATTTCGGCAAAAAATTTTTGGGAATGATTTTGGAAGATGGATGTTACTATAAAGGGATCATGTCTAATATTATCAGGATAGAATTTGAATGCAATTTCGAGATTTAGAAAAGATTTGGTAGCTCCAGTGTCAATAAGGAGTTTAAGAGGTGGATTACTTATGGAAATGTACGGGAGCTCCTTTTTGTTAGCGTAGGTGTGCAGCTCAACTATGTTTTGAAGCTTCTTCTTGGAACTTCTGGAAAATTTTCTTCTTCAGTTGTTCCTCTTCTTCTTGTTGTTCATCTATGTAGTTTGGTTGGCTGTCTTGATAATATTCATTATTTTCTTCGCTGTAGAATCCGTTCACATCAAATTCATATGGATTTGTGTCGTATCCACAGGCTTCATCTGTTTGCTCGACGTTAAAGAGTTCTTTAGACGTAAAGTTCGGAGTTATTTGTTGTTATGGCCTGGAGAAATTCGGTTATTTTGTGGTCCTATTCTGATTGGTGGCCCTAGTGGTAGTACTCATAGGGGTTGGCTTAAAGGGTTGAGATGGTCCCGGCCTGTTGAATGATGTTTGTTGAAAAGGCCTGTGAGTTTATTTGGAATCTTGGTTGTTGAAACAATGGCCTTGGTGGTTGAAACGATGGTCTCGAAAAGTTGTTTGGCTGTGAAAATTGCGGCATTGTTGGTTTAAACTGGATTTGCTGTTGCCATTGCGGTCTCAAGTTAGATTGTTGCCACTGTGGAACCGTGAAGGTAGAGGTCTGGGGATTTTGTGATCTCATTGGCTGATGGACGTTTTGACTTCTATTGATAAGTGATGGTGAGCTGTATTCCTTCTGGAGATATCTTATGTTTTTTTCTTCTTGGATTTATTGAAGAGCCAAAGCGAGAGAGGTGGGTCGCATGGCCCTAATTGTGGATCCTAATGGTTCTCGGAGCCCTGCTAGGAATGTCGTTAAGCCCTGCTGGTAAAAGAAGATCTTCTTGCTTTTTTTAATTGCGTCGTTTTGTTCATGTAGGTGGATGTAATTGGAGATGGTGCTTAAAAGACCCATTACTTTGTCGTGGAAATATTGCGGATTTTCGTTAGGTCCCTGACGGAGATTAACTAGGTCTCCGGTTAATGAATTATCATTTCTCTGATTAGCGAAATGTTGAATCAGTGTATTCTTGATGTCTACCCATTCCTTACATCCAAAGACTAAAATAACTTCTTTTGTTTTTCCTTTAAGTTTGCTGGTAATTTCTTGGACCGTCATGTAATTTTGGAAACTATTTGGGTTATTTGTGTCCCTGAGGTAGATTCTGAATAGCGGGTAAACGTTTAATAACGACGAGGATCTTCCAGAGACTCTCCCACTATCCTGCTGAGTGCGCCAGAAATAAGTTGGTGGTACAAAGGGCACTTTTTAAAAAGCACTTTTATTAAATAACGTAATTACACTATGAGCAACTAAATAATTAGAACTGAAACTACAATCTAAAAACTCTGTATTTATAATAGAAATAAATATGTGTAATCAAAACAATAAAAGCGCAAAATTGCAGTTTTGCAATTTTATCGTGTCATGAATGCATTGAAGTTATTTGGAATTTCTTGATGATTTCAACGGGTTCAATGGCTCGTAACTCGCTTTAGAGTTTTTGTCTTGACTTGGCTTCACCAGTCGTTTTAGGTGGTATGACTTTTGTACCCCATTTGTAGGTGGCATTTGGTATATTTTTTTTATTATCTTCATCATGTTCATTTTTTTTAGTTCCACCAGTATGCTTTGTGCTACTACTGGTCTCTCTCTGTCTGGGTCGACGATGCAGGTGCTACCATGGTTAGCTGAAGGCGAGTGGTTGATGGATAATTTAACGGCGCATCATAACATCTAGCAGCGAAATAATCACTCTGTCCAGGTTTTCATGGTGTCATCTGTGCGTTGTGGTTTGGATGGAGAGGACTAGTCCTCACAAAGCTCACCCTATCACATGTTGATGTACAACAGAGTGATAGTATTATTTTAAATTTTAGTTTGGTAAATGCTATAATTTACTAGGTGCATGGATACCCTGCTCCTTCCTTTGGTGTAAAACAAAAATTTTTCCACGTTTTTAGGTCTTAAGTCATAGTCAAACTTACCCTTCGGTTTGCGTTAATAGTTTTATATCAAATTTTAGTTTGGTAAATGCTATAATTTACTAGGTGCATGGATACTTTGCTTCCTGCTTTAGAGTAAAAACAAAATGTATTCTACATTTTAGGACTTAAGTCATAGTTTCACTTTTTAATTAGCTTTAATAAATTCATTTGTATAGTTTGCTTCATACCTTCAGTTTATAAATATCACATTGTATCTGATTTGTATTTTGTTTCTTCTCAGATTCTATTTTCTTGGCTTTATAATAAATAAATTTAAATTTTTTTAAAGTTTCAAAGATTTTATGTGACTTGGTGTAGTGTGTAACGAAATACCTCACACTTGTGAATTTCGTTCCTTTTGATATAACTTTTTATTTTCCTCGTTTATTTTTTTTATGATGGTGAATTATATTGAAAAAGTTATCAGGAATATCAAAGAATTCAATTTATGAGAATTCTTATCTATTATGTTGCAAAATTAAATACATTTAATTAGATCTGGCAACAACCGTTAACCTACTAGCCAAGATCTGTCGATAAATAGAATTTTTATAAAAAGGAATAAAGGTACTCGCTCTATCTCGTCGTGGGTCTTCCCTGGAGAAAAGACGTTAATATTTGATAGCGTTCCTGAGTTCTTCTTTGAAGTGTGTAAGAAGATAAGTAAATTTCTTGTGAATAAAGATATTACGTTTTCATATTTTGATAGAGATATTAGAGTACAACTGTATGAAGAAAATTATTTTTGCTTTCTGAAGTTTTCACAGTGAAGTTTAAGATACTTTGAAATTGTTTTTTTTATCCTTTCAAATGTCTGAGAAGCCATGATGTTCTCAAGATTCATTTTAAAAAAAGCATTATGAATTTACATCATCCCAACTTAAAAATGACATATTTTAAGGAATATTGAGATCTATTCAATCAATCTTCGGTTGGATATTTATATTTTTAGGTGTGAACCAAATTTTGAGGTTATTGAGAAATCAGAAGATTATTGATGTCCAATTTATAAAGGATTGTTAGTCTGAGAAAGATGATTTTCAGCCAAATACCAGGAAATATTATACTCTGCAGTAAGTGACGAATGTTAATATTGTAGATGTTAAGTCAAATTTTATGTAAGGTCATTCACTTGCCAAAGAAATAATTCTTTTATCTAGTAGACTGGTAAATCAACATTTAATTTACCATCTTTTATTTTCTTGTAAATTTAATGTTATAATAATTTATCTGGTAGTTTTTTTTAATCTAACTCATTTATAACTTTTGTATGTTTTTGACAAACTGACTTCTTTAATTTAATTAAAATATTAAAAGATTTTGGAGATGTTTATTAATGCATTAGATTTTGTCAATATTTCATTGCATTATACTAGAAATTAGTTACAAATAGTTTTACTGTTAAAATAATTGCATAAATCCAAGGTTTTTGTATTTTACCCTAAATAAAATACGTAGCGCCCGAATTTTGATGAACATTTGTGTATTTTATAAAAATAAAGAAATTTAACAATTTTTCCTTACTCACGACCCTCCCGAAAGTGTAAAGCAGCCGACAGGCTCAATTAAAATAAGTTGTATAGAAATTCTTTAAAATTTCGCTACAAGGTACATCTGTAAGATATTAGTTTTGTTGGGTTTGTGCTTAATATTCTTCTTATGAATGGTTGCTTTTTGGGTATCGATAGTAACAGGATTATTGGTTTTAACTGTTATTGGAGTGAATCTAGAAAGGAGCTTGTTTCTTTTGATTATTTTCCTTGAGTAGACTTTAGAGGAAGATTTGCAGGTTAGTGGGACTCCTCGATTTTCGTTTTTTCTTTCAATAGTTTTTTTTTTACATCTTGTATTTTTTTGTTTATTTGTTTGTAAATTTCTTTCGTTTTTTCCCCGTCGTCTTGGGTGTAATTGTTGAATAGGGTTGAATAGGATATCGATATCAAAAGGGTCTTGAGCATCCAGATAGAATTGGGTTTTATTACTTTCGTAGTATTGAATAGGAAGAATGGAGTTTTCTGTTATAAGTTTTGATTCTGGGAGATTAACATTTGCTTTTAGAAATTTTAAGTTATCTACGCCTATCAATCCGTCAAAGGTTTTATGAAATTTAAAAAGGTGGAATTTGAATTGGCCATCTGAGTTAAACTCAGAAAATATAGGAATTTCGGCAGAAAATTTTTGGGAATGATTTTGGAAGATGGATGTTACTATAGAGGGATCATGTCTAATAGTATCAATAGTATCAATCTAAGTTGGCTGTTGATAGCTCGGAATCCGTATTATGATCAGATTCTTCATATAATGCATTTTTAACATCGTCTATATCACTATTATCACTACAGACTTCATTAAACCATTTTTGAATAGTTTCCTCATAATCAGTATCACCCAAACGCACTTTTTTTGATTGTTCAGCCATATTTAAATATACTTGACACAACTAAATTTATAACATAAGCGGTGACGTGTAGTCCGACTGACCACTCATGATATAAATACAAAAAATATCAACGAAACTAGTGAACTCAAAAACAAAAAATTGTGAAACTTGTGTCTGTGTGTACTTATATACTGGTGGTGATTTTATTATATGTTGAATTGGGCGATTACTAAACGATCTTTTTAGATTTAAAAACCACAAAAATATAAAAATAAAAAATTATTTTTAAGTATAATATACCAGAAATAAGGAAACAGAAAGTGAGGTCAGTGAAAAGTGATTGTATTTGGCGTAAGGATCCATTCTAGTAAGGATCCATTCTAGCACCAACACTATTTTTACTTCACATCAACGACCTATTGAAAGCAACTTCATGTCCCGTACACAGCTTTGCCGATGATAGTACCCTCCATACCGCTTTCTCTTCCAGGGCCCCTATATCAGCCCGTGAAACCAGAAATGAACGAGGAAGAAATGTTAACAATATAAATATGGACTTAGCAACAATTCTCGAATGGGGATCCAATAACTTGGTAGAATTCAATGCAAACAAAACACAAGCATGTCTTTTCTCTAGAAAAGCCGATCTCACTGTGCCTAACATAACTTTGTCAGAAGTAACCATACCACTGAAGTCATCCATATCGATGCTTGGTATTACTATCAGCAATAACCTTTCCTGAGAAAATCACGTGAGGTCCATTGCCAAAAGTGCATCCCAAAAACCTGGTTTTTTGTTTCGTGCCAAGAGCTATTTCACCTCCAGTCAGCTGCTTATGATCTATAAGGCACAGATCCGACCTGTACTGGAGTACTGTTCCCATATTTGGAGTGCAGCACCTAAACATATCCTGAAGCTACTGGAAACTACAAACTCGCTCACTTGTCTGGAACACCGTAGAAAAGTTGGCGATTTGTCTCTATTTTATAGATATTTTCATGGGCGATGCTCTTCTGAAATATCAACAATCGTTCCTCCTTTGGCAGTCTCTTCAAGATTAACCCGTCAAGTTCAGTCTTCACACCCCTTCGTGGTCACTTTGGAGACCTGCAGAACATCACTTTCCAAAGACTCATTTATCCAACGAATTGCGAGGCTGTGGAACTCATTGCCTAGGAAGGTGTTCCCCGAGGCATACAACCTCCAGAAATTTAAGAAGAACACTAACTCCTACCTTCTTTCCCTTGGTTCCCACGATGTTCTCTAAACATTACAGGATATCCTTTTTCGTGGGAACCAGAACACGCCCACTTTGGGACGAAGCGACTGCCGGAGACCACGCCCCCCGACAGCCAGATCATCGAAAAGGCCACTCCCTACGAAAAAAAATAAAATTCTGTAAAATATAAATTTTTTATTTTAATTTACATTTCAGAATTTTTTACAGCGCAATTATAGAAAACAAAAAAATTGAAAACGATTTCACAGACGAGGAGTCAACCAATGCACAATCGACTGACGGAGATACTTTCAAGAAAATTATCGGTCACCTTAAAAAAGAGGCTAAGCAGAAAAATCAAATTATAAAAGAACTTTAAGAACAAATGAGGAATCTCACTGAAGAAGTTAAGAAATTATCGGAACCCCTAAACGAAAAAATTTATGTGCTGGTCAAAGCATATAAAATAAACGCAATGAAGAAAGGAGTAAACCCCAACCCCCCGCCACAACAAGACTCAAGGAATAAAATCGCAACCCCTGCTCTGGAACGAAATCCAGAGAGCAGCAACAATAAATCTCTGGAACAAATCCAAGAGAGAAGACCTGCTCCGGACACGATCCGAGAGAGGAACTCAAAAACGGCTCTGGAAAAAAACCCAGAGCGGTGCATAAGCTCCAAATCGTCACAAGAAGCCAAACCATCCACTTCGACCACCACTGAAGCAAAGAAGGAGAAGACACCCCCACCGATTACCATTAGGGAGAAGAATCAGTGGAACAACATTTCATCTTCACTGAGGAACCGAAAAATAAACTACACGAAGGCAAAACTCCATGAAGATGGAGTAAGAATTTACCCTACCACCCTCCAGGACTTCAGGAACCTGAGAAATTTCCTGAAAGAAAACAAATTGCAGCACTACACTTACTTGCTACAAGAAGAAAAGCAAGCAAAGGTGGTGATACGTGGACTCCCGGAAAATACCGCCGCCGAGGACATCTTGGAGGATCTCAAACAACAAGGATTTAACCCATCCAGGGTCCAAGCGGTGACCTCTTACAAGACAAAAAAAGTTCCTACTTCTCTTCCTCATCGACCTACCCAAGGAAGAAGTAAATCTACCAAGTCAGCAGATGCCCAAGTCTGGTAGTCAAAGTAGAGCTCCAAAGAAGACGACAATGACCCTCGCAGTGCTACAACTGCCAGGGTTTCCATTACACACAGCTCCGTTGTAATGTGCAAACAAGATGCGTAAGATGTGGTGACGAACACAGGGTAGCGGACTGCCCAAAGAACAAAGAAGAAGCAGCAAGATGTGCCAACTTTAATGGTCCTCATACTGCTAACTATAAAGGATGCCACAAGGCACCAAAGAAGAAGACCAGAGATGTCTTACAGCCAAACTGCTAAAGGACCATCAGCACCACCCCAACAACTACCAAACCAGAGGACAGCTCCCACCCAACCAGCAGTCACCCAGTTGAATATGGCCCAAGTAATGACACAGATAATGGAATTCCAGAGGATAATGACCCAAATGACCTCCATCTTCAACTCGCTGATGCCAACGTTTCCCAATAATTAAGTTCAACCCCCCCCCTACACAGGCAGGTCTTTTGAAGATAGCTTCATGGAACATTCCAACCAACCTACATTCACTGGGAGAGCTCATCGAAATCATATCATAGCTCTTCAGGAAACCAAAACTGATGACAGAATCAACATTAGGTTCCCAGGATACGTGATACACAGGAATGATCATAGTAGAGTATCATGGGGAACAGCAATCTAATTAAAAAAAACATCGAGCACTACTCAGTGATCTATCCAGATGGACCAAGGACCATGGAGGCAACCTCAATAGTGGTAAGATCCACTTTTGGAGAAGTCAAAATATCCTCTGTGTATGTGAGACCACAGTATGTTCTTCATGATGAAGACCTGAACCTGCTGCTCCCAGAGAACAGACAGACCATACTGATTTGAGACTTCAATGCTAAGTTTACCTTGAGGAATTGCCAGAACAGAAACCAGAAAGGAAGAAAACTGGAAAGCTACATCGATAGTAGATCTGGATTGGCAGAGATTGGACCAAACAATCCCACACACCACCCATATCGAGGAAACCCAAGCGTGATATATTTCGCATTGATTGACAACCCCACTTTTCAAATGGAACACAAAACCCTCAACGAAGGCAACACAGATCACAATCCAATCGTCCTACAGATTGGAGAAGGAGAAGAAGTTGACAATTCGTACGAAATAAAGCACACAAATTGGCGAAAATTTAGATCTAGAATAGGACACATTATTGGACCAATACCAACAATCAGCTCTATTCGGGACCTGGAAACAACATCTAGTAGCTACTATCAATCAAGCCTACACAGATTCCACAAGAAGAGAAAAAGCCCAACGCTCCAAAACGTATGGTAACCTAAATAAACAAACAAAAGACCTGATCGCGCTCAAAAATAGAACAAGAAAAAGATCTCAACGTACTGGACTCAGATTGGACAAGCAAGAAGCTAACAGACTGCAACAACAAATAAATAAAGCCCTAAAAGAGCACTGCCACCAAAATTGGACCAAGTTCCTCGAAGACTTACACCCAGAGAACAGAAGATTCTGGGATCTTCAAATATCGTTTAAAAAAGATCACCTACCGCTGCCAACATTACATGGTACAAGGGGTCTAGTATACTCACTGGAAGACTAGGGAGAAGCACTACTTGAAAATTTGGAACGACAGTGCAAGCTAAACTAACACGATGATGCAGACGAAGATTTCGAAAGGAAAGTCGGACGTGCAATACAAAATCTAAGAAGAGAAGAAACAGAAGATCACATAAACTCCACTTCCCCAGCCAAAGTTATAAAAATAATGAAAAACCAGAAAAAAAAGAAAAGCCCCAGGACACGACGGCATCAACAACAAAATATTACAAGAGCTCTCACGCAAGGCAGTCGTGTTCCTAACCACCCTGATAAATGGAATTCTCAAGATAAGACAATACCTCAAGGAATAATTTTTTTTTGCAAGTGGATTTACTTTTTGACTGAAGGTCCGCGATCCAAAGTTTTAATCTGTTTGAACAAATATTCACTATTTGCTGAAAAGAAAAAGTTTATTTAATGTCTTCGCGTGTTGTATGCCCGGTGTCGGCTTCCTGTTCTTCTTTCTTCACTTGGTTTTTGTGTTGTATGTGATTTTGATGATCTGAAAAATAGTTAAATCTGGAAGATAATCTGAAATATAAATTTGATATTATTTCTTCTTAATTTTCTTGCAGCTGATGTTTGGGTCTCAGGTAGTTCCTTTGGACATCTCCCGGGTCGTAGTCTGTCAATTCTTTTAGCTCTCTGTTTGGGTGCGTTGCTAATTTGTCTTTTCTGCATGCATCTTCATCCTGTCCAAAACCGTTGTGATTGATGGATCTTCTCTTAGTTGGGCATTGGAGACGTACCATGGTGCATTCGCTGCTTGTCTTATGCAAAGGTTATGTTGCGTTTGAATCCTTGTACTGTGTGATTTTCTTCTTGTCACTAGTCCCCAGGCTACAGAGGCGTAAGTAATCATCGGGAGAATGATGCTATTTATTAATAGAAGTTTTGTCTTTAGAAAAAGGTTGCTCTTCTCCTTCCTATTAAGCATTGCAGCTGTCTTTTTGTGAATCTTGCTTTGTTTATTGCTGCATCCTTTTGTTTTCTGAAGTGTAGGCGCTATTCCAGTTGTACCCCAAGATATTTTGCTGTGTCCGTCCACGGTATGTCTTCATTTTCAAATTGTATGTTTCTTGTAGGTTCCTCTTCTTTTTCCGAAGAGCACTGCTTGCGATTTTTCCGCTTTGACTTTTATCTTCCATTTTAGGCACCAATCTTTTAATTGATCTACCTCTTCTTGTAAGTATCTCTTAATCATCCGCGGTTGAGCTCTTTTAGCTGCAATTGCGGTGTCGTCGGCGTAGAGTGACAGTTTGGTCCTGTTTGTTTTCGGAACGTCGTTGGTGTATATTATGTAGAGGAAGGGAAAAGGGACTGCTCCTTGCGGTACTCCTGCTACCATCCCGGCATATCTGGTGGTGTGGTTAGCTGTCTTTACTCTTGCTTTTCTATTCTTGAGGAAGAAGTTAAGTAGTTGTATTAGGGAAACCTGATATCCTAAATTCTTCATTTTGTGTAGGAGCTCCTCGTGCCAAACTCTGTCGAATGCCTTGCTGACATATTAGAAAATAACACCAGTGTAACAGTTTCCAAGGAAACCTTTACTGATGTATTCTACTAGCCTCAGCACTTGCAATTCGGTAGAGTGTTGACTTCGGAATCCAAATTAGTTATCTTGGATTACGTTCATTTGCTCTGTCTGCTCTTGAAGTCTGTAGAGTATAACTCTTTCGGCGACTTTGCTCATCGCTGGCAGAAGGCTGATCGGGTGGTAGTTTTGAGGAAAAAGTGGGTCTTTTTCTGGTTTTCGGATCATAATGACATCTGCTTTTTTCCATTCCTTGGGGTAGTGTCTTAATTTGAGGATTCCATTTATCACTGCGGTTAAGTAAACGACTGCCTTGAGTGTGAGTTTTTGTAGTGTGTTATTGTTGATGCCGTCGTGTCCTGGTTCCTGTTCTTCCGGTTTTTTATTATCTTCCGTCTTGCTGCGAGGCTCCAAATTACTTTAACCGGTGCTCGGATGTCCTCTTCGGCTGCCATTCAACGGTCAGCTCAGAACTGGCACGGACTAGGGGAATCCGACTGTCTAATTAAAACAAAGCATTGCGATGGCCCCAGCGGGTGTTGACACAATGTGATTTCTGCCCAGTGCTCTGAATGTCAAAGTGAAGAAATTCAAGCAAGCGCGGGTAAACGGCGGGAGTAACTATGACTCTCTTGAAGGGTCGGACCGAGCTTTTGCGTAAGGTATTTCAGAGCGATAAACGAGCGATTGTCGAGCGTTTGTTTCTGGTTGCTTTTTTCATAGTTCGTAAAGATTTTCAAGTCTAGCAACACCTCCGCGTGGTGGGAGTCGGTAACAGTGAATAGTTTTTATTCACTGGTCAACGTTGTAGGCGGCCTAGATAGAACTCTTACATTTAGTAATTCACAGCAGTTTCTGAACATCTCGAAATTGATACCATCCCTAGGCTATTTCATAGTCATCTATCTAGGTTGCGTGTTTTTTAGGGCTGTGCACCACCTTTGGCTTCGCAAAGGTATCTCACAGAACAGTGCATTTTCTCGAAACTTTTTCAGAGGTGGGCCAGTATTCTTGCGGTTCATCCGTCACTGTTCAAATTAACCAGACTACCACTCATTTGAGATGGTTGTCCACTGAGAATGTGGCAAGGATTTCGCCACAGAAGAGGGTCATCAGACTCACATTGGAAGGCTACGCTGTCGTGGTCCCCCCAGGGCCGACGATAACGTATGCAAGATATGCAGTGGCGTATACAAGTCCTTCGCTGGTATGCGCCAACATATGAGAAAATCTCACCCCAGAGAGTTGAACGAGGAGTTGGAGAATCGTTACGAGGATCCGGCTGCAATTCCCAAATGGTCAGATCTTGACTCTATTAGGATGGCTAAGTTGGAGGCCGTATTTGAAGGAACCAACATTAATCAGCATCTGCTGCCCTTCTTTCCTGGGCGAAGTTTAGACTTCCTCAGAAATAGGAGTCGTAATGTTGGATACCGAGAGTACGTAGCCCAACTTAAACTCGAACTACATCCTCCTCACGTAAGTGAGGACGAACAAGAGCCCGACCAGTACAGAACAGGAATAGAACTCGGCGAGGAACCAAATTTGAGTGATAACTCCACTAATCAAACTGATCTAAGCGGTAACGCAGATAATCTCAATCCAAACGCAGATGAGTTCGTGCCGGTGCGACAGCCAAAGCACGTTATATCTTCGTTCTTGTTTGAGTATTGGCAGAGCAAAGCTAGATGGACTGAAGAAGAGGCAAATTCAGTCAGCTAACTAACATCGCCGCTCACAAATAAAGGGTAAGAATCTCCACGCAAAACTACGTGAAAAATGAGATTCTTAAAGGTGTAAAAATTGGAAAGAAAAAAGGTAGAGCACAAAATGCACACAATACCCCAATTTTCCGTAATAGCGCGCACAAAAGAGCATATCTCTACCGCGCCGTCCAACAGAAGTACCGAGCTAATAAGGCAGCTTTGGCTCGTGCAATTATCGATGATTTGCCTATTGGTTTTTCTGATGTACATCCGGAAATTGATACCGTCGAGAGAGAGTACAAGGGGATTTTCGAACGTATATTTCCTGATGACGACCAGACAATCAGTGATCCTAAAGAGCCCATGCAACTTAGTTACTCAATTACCGAAGAGGACGTTAATTGGGCAATGGAAAGCACGAAATATAATGCGGCAGGACCTGATTATTTAAATATAAAAACGCTTAAGAAGATAGAAACTAGGAAACTTGTCCTCTTATTTAACATCATGCTGTTATACGGCATCACACCTACCATTCTTAAGCAGAATAGGACAACAGGGAGATCCGCACAACATCATTAACTGGCGTCCAATTACCATCTCTTCGGTGATCGTCCGAGTGCTACATCGAATTATCGGTAGGAGACTGTCGTCCCTGTCTCTGCACGACAACCAAAGAGGTTTTATGAAGATCGATGGCGTGCTGTTAAACAACCTAACCCTAAATACTCTTATTAACGTGCTTTCTCTAGATCTAAGGAAAGCTTTTGATACCGTGTCGCACTGGTCTATCAAACGAGCAATGAATCGGTTTGGATTAGACGATGTTACTAAAAACTACATCATGGATTCGTACGCTGATACATCCACTGTTGTTACCGCAGGTGGACAAGAAACGGGCAGAATTAACATCATGCGGGAAGTCAAACAAGGAGATCCGTTGTCTCCGTACCTCTTTAATATGGTACTAGACGAGCTGATTTGTAAGCTTGAGAATGACAGAGACGGCATCGCGATTTCAGAGCGTCTGAAGGTTAGCGTATTGGGTTATGCAGATGACCTAATACTGCTGACTGAGTCGCCGAGATATGCAAATAAGCAACTATCGACCGCCATCAAATTTTTTGAGAAGAGGGGGATGGCTCTCAACCCGGGTAAATGTGTTGCGCTCACTGTTAATGTTAACAGGGGGAACAAACACATTTACTCGATCTCAAGACCACTTTTCAGTGTTGCCGGCAATCCAATACGGCAACTACAACCGGGCGACTTGTTCAAGTATCTCGGCAGGCACTACGATGTGATGGGTCAAGGTGCCCCTGTCATTTCCGAGCTTACAACTCAGCTCGGCCGCATTAACAAAGCTGGGTTAAAGCCCCATCAAAAATTAGACATTATTAAAACGTTTCTACTACCTAGATATCTGGATCTTTTGCAGAGCTCAACGATATCCAAACACACGTTACGATCAACGGATAAATTAATCCGAATAGCGATCAGAAAGATACTGCGACTCAAAAGAACGTGTGCAGACGCGTATTTGCATGCCGCTGTAAGGGACGGAGGCATCGGTGTGACTTGTTTCTTGGAAAAGGTCCCAGCGATACTTCGTCGACGAATCACTGCCTTAGCAAGCAGTGCTTCCCTTACTACGCTTCCGCGTATGGTAAAGCCAATATTGCAGGCTTTACCATACGCGGACTGCCTCTTTTCCAAACTATTATCTTGGACATGTGATAACGGCGGGAATAAAGATCATATAAAACGTCTATTGAGTCAAAGGTTGGAAGAGAGCTATTCTGGCAACGGCCTGAGACAGGGATCCTGTCATAGTGCATCTGGCGACTGGATAGCCAATCCTCCTCCTTATTGGTCGGGGTGCGACTACCAGAAAGCTATTCAGCTTCGTGGCAATCTCTTACGAACACGAGGTATTCCCTCCAATCCGCCTTCCGAAAGGAAGTCCAGAAGAGGGTGCGATCGTAACGAGAGTCTGTCGCATGTGCTGCAAAAGTGCCCTTACGCGCACTGGCAGCGCAGAAAACGACATGACCATATAGTTTTGATGGTTCGCAAGATTGCTGAGAAGCGTGGGTGGCTCACTGAAGAAGAGCCGCATATAAAGTGCACTAATGGGGTTCTGCTTAAGCCAGATTTAGTATTACACATGGAAGATAGAGTTGTTGTATGCGATATAGCCGTGTCATGGGAGGGGCCTAATCCTCTATCGCGTACATCTACTCATAAAGTAGCGACGTACAGCGTCCCTCATTTACTAGAAGCAATGAACGTTAGACACCCGGGTAAACTAATCGTTGTAACCCCGTTCATTGTGGGCGCTCGAGGAACTTGGTGTCGAGAAAATAACATCATTTCGAATATTCTCGCACTCACGAACACCGAGATTAGGAAATTTATAACAAGTACTATACAAGGCAGCCTTTTTATACACAGATATTTTATGGCAATCTAATATGAGTCTGGTGGTAACACCTAAAGATCAAATCCCTTGTTTTTCTTCGGAGAATGCACTGCTTGCAACAAACGCCAAAACAACGGCGTTTTCTCTTCTATACCAAGAACTCTAGAAGACAAAGGTGGCTTATACATTTTTAACATAAAATTTTAATACTAGTTATAGTTATAATTATATATTTATTTTTTTAGCCCATTTTATATATACTTAGATGTTGTAGTGTTAGTGTATAGTCTTGTTAGTAATATGTGTTTAATGTATATTATTATTAGTTTTTTTTGTGACGTCTTTTACAAAGAAAGCTATCAGGTTAAAGAACTTCCACGTAAATAAAGAGTAAAATCCTTGCTAAGGCGCAGTGGATTACTCGCTGACTGCAGAGGTAGTCTGTCGCTACCGGCGAAACATCACGCTGTAACGTGTCGTGGCCTTCCCTCGATGTGTGAAGCTTTTGTTGAACCGCGGTCGTCAAAAACGAATTAAAGATCCGGCGGGTCAAATCCCATTATGCCGTGATCGTGCTGTTGCGTCAGCCGAAATGTCAACGACCTACAGACGGTTGCTTTGACGTGTAAGGCTGAATGACGACTATTCGACGATCGCTTTCTGCGTCGGGGGCGGGTAATGAGACCGTTTGCAGAGGCGAGGCATTGTATCTAAATGATGAAGGGAAGTGCACTGCCAAAAACGGTTAAAATACGATTCCACTCTGATAGCCAAATGACTCGTCATCTAATTAGTGACGCGCATGAATGGATTAACGAAATTCCCACTGTCCCAATGTCTATTTAGGTATTGGGTTTATAGGCCGACATGTTTTGCAATACAAGTAAAATATTGCCCTAACACCCACTCGAACTTAATCATGATACTTGTATCATTGGTCGGGCGCTTCCTGGTGAAGTGTACGTCTTTTTTTACCCCTACCTTTCTTTCCATCCAAATGTTAAATTGTCCATAGACAACTTACAAATTAGCAGGGTGCAGCACATGGTAGAGCAGTTTCCATGCTGAGATCTACCAGGACCAAACCCCTAGCGCAGGGTTTCGCCTTGTCGGCTAGGCAAGACCCTGACCGTGACCTGCTTAAACTGGTGATCGGAAGATAGGGCCTTCGATCACCTCTCTTTTTTTCCCTTTCTTTTCCTTCCTTTATTTTTATGTAAGAAACCTCTTTAAAAAAGACGATCGTGCACAAATTCGTTTGTGTCTTTGCTTGCTAAAGACGCCTGACTCTTACACCATGGACCGCTTTCTGGTGCAAATCGATCGTGTTCTGTACTAGTACTGAACCTAACCTAACCTTATGTTGTATAATCGGAGTGGACTGGCGCTAACTGATGATACAAGAATACCCTCACGAGGATACCCTTAGAATCTCAGAATAAGCTACAGGGCAGCTTAAACAAGGGGGACTCATGGTTCATACTATGCACAGCGAGACCGCGGACTTAGCTTACCTGTGAGCGGTTTATATGCGATCAACCAAACAAAACCATATGCGATAACTCTCCCCAATCCGAGGGAGAATTTAAAATACCTAAAGGGGCGATCTTCATAGACCGTTGTTTGCAACCTGGCAGACGTACGTGCTTGATTGGGACCCCCGTCTTGCGACTGCAATCGCCTTCTGCAACCGTGCGTTCTCGAATCTCTCTTAGCGGAAGCAAGCCCCAAGACGGTGCGTTCAGCCTTAAGAATTGATCGAGTTAGGCGTTAGTGGGGACAAGCGGCCAGGGTCGGCACCAAAGCGTCCGCTTCTGCGAAGTGCAACAAAAACAGTCTGCGGTAAGAGCCCATCAACACATACACGAGGTGAGAATAAGTAGCTGGCAATAAACGGTGCTGAGACCCCGAGATGTGTTTTACTACACGTTGAGGGACGTAGTTTCAATACCCAACCTATGCCTCCAATAACTCGGGCCTGATACTCCTCGGAATATCTGCCCTTTATCTCTTTAAGTTTTCCTTAAAGAATTCGAACTCTAATAAGATACTTGTATCGAAAGTGGCCGAAATTTTCCCGGAGCGTTCGGCCAAAACCCTCAAGGTCTGTATCGTATTCAGGAGGCAACTCACGGTATAATGCTCACGACCAAACCGGGTGAACTTGATTGTGAAAATCACACGATCGTATAGTTCCCCAACCACTAGGTCTCACGACCATTAAACTCGAACGGTCTTAACAGTTCTTGGACTATAAACAAAACCTTATATTATGATAGTAGAAAATATAGTAGAATTTCGTAGTCTTGGGTCATCGGAAACTTCTGACACGGCAGGCGAGGGTCAGCTATGTGCTCGCGTCGGTCGTCAATCTGTAAGCATAGCACTTCAAAAAACACAAGAATCTACGAAGGAAGCAATGCTGGTGGAGTCAAAATCCGAAGAAACCGTCGACGCACCGTTTGAGTTACCACGACCGTGCCCCACATGCATGCGTACTGGACGTGATTTTCGGTTTATTAAGCACACTGAGCTTAATAAGCATCTCAACTAGATTCACCCCAGCGTAAAATGCGTGTGGCGGTGCAATCACTGTGCAAAAACATTCACTAAATGCCACGCGCTTTCGTGCCACGTAACGAGATGCAAGGTCGCCCGTGACGGAGCCCCGGTAGATGATGAGCAGCAAAACGAGCCGGGGTTCTCCTGCTCTGCTTGCGACAAAAGCTTTTTGTCTAAAATCAGACTATCCCAACAAGAGCGACATGAACATGCGGTACTGAGGTACGAAAAAAGGCGCGAGGCAGCCGAGAAAGCGCCCAAGAGAAAGGGGGTACTTCCGTCGAAATGGTCGGCGGAAGAAGAATCCCTTTTAACTCTATTGGAATCTATGTGGCTATAAAAGAATTTTTAATACAAAAGACGCTGAAACAGATAGGCGACAAACGCGCCCATATCCGAAGTAAGCATTTTAAGTCGAAAGAACATCGGAACATCGGAAAGCAACACTGCTGATGTAGAAGTCAACTTCTACGTATCAGCAAGCGAGACCGGGTCGAACTCTGGTGCCTTAGCAGCACCAAAAGAGAACCCCTAGCCTGTAACTATCAACCCCAATAACATCGGGGCCACGGAAATAATGACCGAACAAAAAAGTTGGCAACAAAAACTGCAATCCGCAGTTACTGCCGATTTTAACGTTCCAACCAGGTGGACTAACTGGTTCCGACGTTGCAAAGAACTTGCGACATCGGACGTCGATGCAGATGGACTTAACGCTCTTTACAGCAGTCTAGAAGACCTTGTCATGGACCGAAAATCGGATTCGAGTTCTTCCAATCTGAGCACAACCAAGCACAAGGAACACTCAAAGAGCCACCCAAATAAGCAACGACGCAAAAAGTCCAAGCCACCGACACGAACAGAGCGTAAGCGCTTTGCATATGCAAAGTGTCAAATGCTATTCGAGAAAGATCCAAAAAACCTGGCAGAATTAGTAGTAACCAATGATCTGAACTTGCCGCAAAATAATACTCTTCCAAAATCGACTTATATAAGAGAGCTTTATACTAAGTTATGGGGCAAAAGTGGGCCTGAAAACATCCCAATTGGGGTAGCCACGAATCCGGCATCCTTGAAGGAGCTATTCTCCCCGATTTAATCCGAGGAGATAAGCACCAAGTTGTCGACTATTCGTAAAAAAACTGCGGCAGGACCCGACTTAATAACTAAAGCTCAAGTGCAGAAACAAATTGTAATACTGGTATTGTCCAGGTATTTTAATTTAATTATGATTCACAATCACTACCCCACAGAGTGGGGTAAGAATTGAACTGCCTTAATTTCAAAGGCTAAGAAAGACCGCAGAGACGTCAAAAATTGGCGTCCGATTACCATCAGCTCAAAAATTTTCAGACTCTTTTCAGCAATGACAGACAAAAGACTTTGGGCAGTTGTGACACAACATGTAAGTCAGAAAGGGTTCACTGACTCTAACGGATGTTTTGCCAATACGCAAATATTGGCTGCAGCCGTAAGGGAAGCTAAGCGCGTAGGAGGTACGTTCAGTATCGACGACGTCGCTAAAGCTTTCGACACGGTGCCTCATGCAGCTATCGCACCTGCTCTAGTCAGAAAAGGTGTACCAGCTGAGATGGCACCCTACGTTAGGAAGATGTACAAAAACTGCTTTACGATAATCAAAGGTGAAGACGCTAACGTTGAAATCGAACTAAAGAGAGGAGTTAAACAGGGCGACCCCTTGTCTCCTCTTGTCTTTAACCTAGTAATCAAGTCGCTTTTGGTCAAATTGGAAAGCGAGACACTTGGAAACGACATAGGTGGACAAAATATGGCCGCCGGCGCTTTTGCGGATGACTTGGTTACCATAGCTAGGACCGCAAAAGAGGCAGGCAAACAGACAAAAATAGCGGCTGATTTTTTCAAATCGTTGGGAATGGAACTCTCGGTAGCTAAGTACTCTGCGTTCGAAATCGTACCAAACGGCAAAACTTTGTGCATCCATAGGCATCCATGCCTAATGGTAAACGGCTCAAAAGTAGCGACGCTTAAACCGGAAGAAGTCGTCAAGTATCTAGGCTCCAATGTCCGTCCCTGGGAAGGGATCGTCAGCGGATTTGAACTTAACGCACTTGAGGACTGCGATCAGTGCCTTAACAAGCAAGATTGCTTATCCTTCACATTAGCGAAAAAACAAGTATACCCTATATATACGTGTCTCGTAGAAAGGGAGGTCTCGGACTCCTGAATATCGCCAGGCAGGTAATGATAATGCGGTGGTTCTGCGTAACGGAGTCAAGGCCAGCGGGACTTCTGATCCGATCTTATCAACTGTCATGACAAGACCAGAAGTGGAAAAGCGGCTTCGGGAATACGTAGAGGCTTTTTCTACGACCTAGCCTGTCACGATTACCGAGCTTGACAGAATAAAAAGACGCGTGAAAGCATCTGCACTCGAGGAATGGTCCAAACAGGAATTTCACGATCAGGGAGCTAAGGAGTACGGAGTGCCTGTGAGCAACATATGGCTCACACAGCCAGGCCTACTCAACCCCTTTCGTATCGCGGATGCCATCAGGATTCGGACCACCACAGTTCCTACCCGAGTGTGCATGAAGCAATTCGTAGGCGAAAACAACGCGGCATTTGACATCATGTGTCGTAAATTCCGATCCAAACCCAAATCGCTTGGGCACATACTCGGAGAGTGCATTGCCACAAAGCCGAAAAGGATTTACCGGCATAACGAGATCATGGATCTTGTAGCCAGGAAACTTGCGACCATAGGCCAAGTTTACTTGGAACAAACCTTTACTGCCGGTGGCAAAAAATATTAGCCAGATATTGTCGTCAAAATGATTGACAATACTGCACTGATCATTGACGTCACCGTACGCATAGAGGACTACCATTTAAACAATGGCTTTGCTGAGAAGATTAGTAAGTACAAGCACATTAAGAGCACGGTTAAGAACCACCTTGGTGTCGACCAAGTCGAAAAAATTCCGTTGGTCTTTGGGAGCCGAGGGGCAATGCCACCAAAAACGGCAGCTGCCTTAAAGAAACTCAAATTCCCAAGCGGAGATTTTAAAACTATGGTCATGATCATCATGCGCAGTTCAATCCAGATCATCAATTGCTTTATAGATTACGGACCCAGCACTTGAATTTGACTTCGTTTTTTTATAGTCAGCAGGTAGATCTCGTCATAATTCGTGTGCCGCTAGGTGAGAGTGACAACCGTCGGAGCTTCTTGGCCAAAAACAGCTTCAAATATTCTTCTCTTGGCCCGTTAACTAAGAGTTGCCATCAAAACCAATCCAGGTCTACTATAAATGTAGCGTTTCAGTTTTCTTTCTTTCTGGTTTCTGTTCTGGCAATTCCACACGGGGGACTTTGCGTTAAAGTCTCCAATCAGTATGGACTGTCCATTCCCTGGGAGCAGTAGGTCCAGGTCTTTATTATGGAGAACATGTTGTGGTCTCACAAACATTATATTTTGACTTTTTCAAAAGTGGTTCTCACCACTATTGAGGTTGCCTCCATAGTCCTCAGTCTATCTGGATTTAACACTGGAATGTTTCTCTTGATGAAGATATCTGTAGCCCCTGATGGTCTTCTAAGATCATTCCTGTATACCACATATCCCGGAAGCCTAATGTTGATAGTATTATCAACCTTTGTTTCCTGCAGAGTTATAATATTCAGGTCCTTTCTTTGGATGAGTTCTCTCAGTGGATGTAGGTTTGGAATCTAGCCTCCGATGTTCCATAAGGCTATCTTAAAAAGACCTGCTTGCGTCGGGGGATTGAATTTAGTTGTTTGGAAGAGTTAGCATTAGCGAGTTAAAAATGTAGGCCATTTGGGTCATTACCCTCTGGAATTTCATCATCTGCGTCATTACTTGAGCCATATTCAGTTAGGTGGCTGCTGGTTGGGTGGGTGCTGTCCTCTGTTTTGGTGTTTGGGCAGCTCTTGGGCGCTGTTGTGGTGGTGCTAGAGGTCCTCTTGCTGCCTGGCTGTAAGATACTCCTGGTCTTACAGGTTTGGTGGTGGGAGCTTGAGGAGTTTGCTGTGTGGTGGTGGGGATGGTCCTTTCTTGATTTTGGTTCCTTGGAGCCTGCTTCGGAGCTTTGGGGCACCCCTTATAGTTGGCCGTATGAGGTCCGTTGCAGTTGGCACATCGCGCTGCTTTCTCTTTGTTCTTTGGGCAATCAGCTGCCCTGTGTTCGTCACCACATCTCACGCATCTTGTCTGCATGTTGCATCGGAGCTGTGTATGGTGGAAACACTGGCAGTTGTAGCACTGCGACGGTCCTTGTTTCCTCTTTTGTGGTTCAACTCTTACTACCAGGCTCAAGCATCTGTTAACCTGGTAGATTTTCTTGTTTTATTCTTCTTTTGGTAGGTCGTTGAGGAAGAGGGGGAGGGGTTTCTTCGTCCTGTAAGACGTCATTGGTTGGACTCTGGAGGAGTTGAAACCTTGTTCTTGTAGGTCGCTTATGATATCTATGTTAGAGCTTCTCTTCTGTAAGGAAGTTTCTCATGTTCCTGAAATCTGGGATGTGGCGAGGTGTATCCTTACACCGTCTTTATGCAGTTTCGCTTTAGTGTAGTTTATTTTTTGTTCCTTTAATTGCGAGTAAATGACGTTCCATTTGTTTTTTTTCTCTTATGGTAAAAGGTAGGGGTGATTTTTTCTTTTTTTGCATCTGTTGTGGCAGCAGTAATCGAAGGTAGGGGTCCTTGTGCTGGTTTGGTCTCAGCTTTCCTTGCTTTTTTGGTAGTGGTGTCCAGGATGATGGTAACCGCTGGTTTTAGTTAGTGGGGGGGGGGGGGGGGTTGAATGGCAATATTTTGGTGCGCAATATCTTGAAGGCAGCCCATTCAGATTCCGATTCTGAGGTTTCTGCATTTCGCTTCTCGGGCAATTCGGTAGCTCCTTTTTTTGCTTGTTATGCGTTTAGAAGGACATCCATTTTTTTATTTAAGGGCGAAGAGAGTTTTTTAACCTCTTCCGTGAGGTTCTTAACCTGCTATTGAAGTTCTTCGATTATTTTGTTTTTTTTTCCGCTTCCCTCTTAAGGTGCGCGATTACACCCTTAAGTGTATTTTTTTCGCCTGATTCGGCTTTGGTGGATTCCTCGTCGCTGATCTCCTCTTCAGAATAGACGTTATTTTCATTTTCGGTGATATCCATTCTGAAAATAAATTAAATATATCAAAAATATACTTTACTAATATTTTTCCTGGAAGGGTGTGGAAATAAATTGTACCTGAAGCTACGTAGATCGCGTTTAAAAAAAGTATTCGTTGATTCAGCGCAATTGTCGTCGTATATATATATATATATATATATATATATATATATATATATATATATATATATAGAGGATAGTGGGAGAGTCTTTGGAAGATCCTTGTCGTTATTAAACATTTACCCGCTATTCACAACCTACTTCAAAGAAACATCAAGCAAGTTCACCCCAAGGACCTCATCCAAATAGATACAATAAGAAATTTATAGAATAACGAAAACCGGCTAAGAAGATAAAAGAAAAAAGACACCGGAGAATGCATTTCAGCATCATCCTTACATTGTAAGCTACTTATGTTTAAAATCACTTCCTAAACGACCTATCCTGAACCCTTCAACTTTAATTTTACCATCCATATCACAAGAACAACAACCAACTATTCTTAATTGCCCAACATTAACTCCTTTAACACCCTTGCAACCTTAACAAACTCCCCAAGTTCCGCGACAAAGAAACTTATGCCCATATTCGACATAAAAGAGCTGAGTATTCTCTCAGAATTCGATGGCCACCCGAACGAACTCCACAGTTTTATAAATGTGGCCACTATGATACTGAACCACTACTAAGATACAAATAACCCAAATAACTTTCAAAATTACATGATGGTCCAAGCAATTACCAGCAAACTTACAGGAAAAGCAAAAAAAGTTATTTCGTTCTTTGGATGTACGGAATGGGAAGACATCAAGAATACACTAATCCAACATTTCGCTGATCGAAGAAATGAAAATTCATTAACCAGAGACCTAGTTAATCTTCGTCAGGGACCTAACATTTTCACGACAAAGTTATGGGGGTTTTTTAAGCACCATTTATAACTACATCGACCTACATGAACAAAACAACGCAATTAAAACAAGCAAGAAGACCTTTTTTTACCAGCAGGGCTTAACGAGGGCTCCGAGAACCATAAGGATCCACAATTAGGACCATGCGACCCACTTCTCTTGCTTTGGCTCTCTATACATCCAGAAATAAAACAACATAAGATATCTCCAGAAGGGATACAGCTCACCATCACTCATCAATAAAAGTCAAACACAAAATCCCTAGACCTCTACCTTCACTGTTCCACAGTGGCAACAATCTGACTTGAGACCGCAATGGCAACAGCAAATCCAGTTTAAACCAACAATGCCACAATTTTCACAGCCAAACAATTTTTCGAGACCATCGTTTCAACAACCCAGATTCCAAACAAATTTACAGTTTAACAGTCCTTTTCAACAAACATCATTCAACAGGCTGGGACCCTTTAAGCCAACCCCTATGAGTACTACCACTGGGACCACCATTCAGAATAGGACCACAAACTAACCAAATTTCTCCAGGCCACAACAACAAAGAACTCTAAACTTCACATCTGAAGAACTCTTTAACGTCGAGCAAACAGATAAAGCCTGTGGATACGACACAAATCCATATGAATTTGATGTGAACGGATTCTACAGAGAAGAAAATAATAAATATTATCAAGAAAGCCAACCAAACTACATAAATAAACAACAAGAAGAAGAGAAACAACTTCAGTAAAAAAAAGAAAATTTTCCAGAAGTTCAAAGAAGAAGCACACCTACGCTGACAAAAAGAAGCTCCCGAACATTTCTATAGGTAATCCGCCTCTTAAACTCCTTATCGACAACCCGGTCTGTGAGACCGGCGTCACCAATCACGTGAGTGAAATACTAAATTTTATAAATACAAAACCTTTCATATTATTGATTATAACTACCTAGTTTTCATAAAAAAATACTAATAATATTTAACTCTGTTATTATCTTGTTGATAGTAAATGAGTTATTTGCATAAAATCAATTACTTTTCTAAAAAAAATATTATACATAGAACTTGCCTAGGATGTTGTGGCAAAGACTTGCAGAGATTTTGGAGATCAATGATGAACCTGGGACTGCTGGTCCTGTCAGTAATGGTCGATGCTTTGACTTTATTATGATGCTTTGATTTCAGACCAACACTAAGATCTCTAACAGTTCTTCGATTCAGGCTGGGACAAGCACTGAGAGTGTTCCAAACGTGGAATGTGCAGGTCAGGTTCAGATCAACGATCATAATATTCAACACGCGGGATCTGCGGTTCAGGATGAGATTATTGACCAGCAGTCAAGAGATCAAGATTTGGACGTTGGCACTCAACCGGCAAGTTAGTATTCGTCTTCCTTTCTATAGGTGACGTTTTCTTCATTTTCTTCTATTCTAAATAAAAGTCTTCTGCATTTCACGCTTCGAAACGGAAAAATCAGCCTCTTGTAATCAGCGATGATGAGGATGAAGCTATGTCGAACACTACACCATCCAACGTACGTCCCACTCCAGCAAGATACTATGAAGAAAAAGATTGATAAGCTGCATATGGAGCTTGACTTAACGGAAAGGCGCAAAGGGTCTCTAGTAGCTGACGGCACTGAATTTGATAAAGCATGTAATTTGCGGCGAGAAATTGACATGTGTGAGAAGAAGCTCAAGCTTAAATAAAAACAGAGAGTGTACTCTATGACGCACAGAAAAAAAAAAAAAAAAAAATTGAATTATGTTCAAAGAATCCCGATGCAGCTAAGTCGTTGACGCCTCGTGCTGGCCCTGGACGTTTAGAAGAACAGTCTGAATTGCTAAAAACAATAAGTGATTTAACCCTGTTTGGTGCTTCTGCTGAAGAGCGACGTCGTTGTGAGATAGTTCGCACGGTCCATACGCTTTCAGAACTTACAAATAAATTAAGCGAGCTGGGATTTAATATTTCACGAAGTTCTACTTATATTCGACTGTTGCCTAGACGGGCAAATACACGAGAAGCTAAGCGCCATGTAGTGACTGTGCCGGTGAAGCTGACCATCATAAGGCACACCAAGACCAATACTTTTCTGAGGCCTCCATAAGGTCGCTGAAAACGATAGCCTCAGTACTTGGTCCTGACTCCGTAATTTTTTTATCTCAGGATGACAAAGCCCGCGTTCCCATCGGCCTGACAGCGGCAAACAAGCAGGCGCCATTATTAATGCACGTTGAATATAAAGTGTCGTTACCAGATCACGACTTTGTGATTGCTTCGGGGCACAAATTAATTCCAAGCGTGTAAGCTTTGTGTGAAGTGAAACCCAAAGAGATAGGACGACCAGAAGCTGTTTCATATAATGGACCAACTTACATAGCGATACGAAGTGGCAAGCACTCTTCGTCAACTGCAACTAGTCACGCTCAAGACTTGGACACTCTTTTAACAATTGAGTCTTTTTCCAAATGTATAAAGAATATAGATAGCAAAGTTAAACCTGTTCTTATAATTTCAAGTGACGGTGGGCCTGACGAGAATCCGCGATATAGCAAAGTGATCGCACACGCCATAGAGCATTTTTAACAATATGATTTGGACGCAGTATTTATTGTGTCTAATGCCCCTGGCAGGAGCGCATTCAACAGAGTAGAGAGACGCATGGCTCCACTCAGTCGAGAACTAACAGGCGTTGTTCTTCCCCATGATTCTTTTGGGACACATCTTGACTCCAGCGGCAGAACATTAGACGAAAGTCTGGAAAAGGATAATTTCAATAAGGCAGGGGATATTTTGGCTGAAATATGGTCTGCAGTGTGCATTGACAAACACGAAGTAGTCGCTAAATAAATAGACCCGAATAATGACACTTTCAGCGATCCAGACCTGCCAGCCGAAGAATGGTACACTGAGCACGTTAGAGAGGGCCAATATTTACTCCAGGTACATTGCAGTTGGTTCATATCAAATTTTTATGCGTGCCTATTTTATTTTTTTTTTAATTTTTTAACGAGCGCGAATGTCAACAAATTTTTGTTACAAGTTACAAAAGGAAATTGTTTTTAATTTTTTTTAGGTTGTGAAATGCGATGACCAGAAGTGCTGCAGCCCACGCCGGAGTGATCTGCACATGATTCTTCACGACCGTTTTCTGCCACCTTCATACCCTATCACTCAGGTTGATGGACATTTGACAATTCCGGACTTTAAAGAGCATGACGGAAAGTCATTTGCTCCATTTCTAATACGCCACTGCCTACCGATTCAACCGCTGAATGCCTTCATCAGCACCCTTATGATCTCTATTGCCCAAATGTACGTGATGATTTAGAGAAAAGATGCTGCAGTACATGCGGTATTTACTTTGCACCTATCACAAGAGCTGCAGAGCACAGGCGAGTAACCCACACTGAACCAGCTAAGGAAGCGCGTATGTTCCGCAAAGTGCGACCCTCACGAATTTTCACAAGACGAGCTAATGAGTTACTGTGCGCAAGCGCCAACGGCTTAGAGTGGCTAGATCAGAACTAAGTTGAAGGAGCAGATGATTTTACTGAAAATCATATGGACATGTTGGTTCCAATAGTCTCTCTTGAGACCGCGCATGATTTTCCATGGACTGAATTAGAGTAGATATTCTATTTTTTAATCACAGTAGTCACGATTTAAGTATTCTATTGTTAAATTTTTATTACACTTATAACTCTCAACAAAATTAATTACTAGTCTTAACTAGTCGTAAATAAAAGCACGAAGCAATTTTTTTTTCTTTTTACAATAACAATCCAACGCGTTTACGTAAGAAACCCACATTTTGAAAAATCTCACGTGAGATTGGGGGATGGGGGAGGGGGTTGAATAAAATTTCACGACATCTCACCAGGGGGGAGGGAGGGACAGAAAATTTAAAAAAACACCTCACGTAATTTATGGATGCCCCCAAACTTAACGTAAAAACGCCCTCTCCTAATAAAACAAAAAAATTCCGCTGTCTGCTTTACGAAACCCTAGCAGCACGTCTATGAAACAGTTTGTAATAAACATTTTTTCTATTTCTTCTTTGATCTTCGATATAATTAGAAGTGTGAATTGCAGTAATTTGGTGACAAATAATAAATATGAGTGGGAATAGTAATAGTGAACCGGATACATAAAGGAGACGTCACAATTTAACACCCGAAGAAAAAACCATGATCAGAAATATGTTTGAAGGACTTCGAGCCAGAGACCAAAATATGAATGTTAGTGAGGTAGTTACATTATGTAGTATTTTGACAAAAGTTTCCGAAACTAGTGTGTATACAATAATTAAAACAAGGGATAAAAAAAACGATATTAATACTTCGAAAGCTGAGACTAGAGGAATAAAACAAATCAAATTGGACAATACAGCGAAACAGGTCATTTGTTGTGCAGTACATGAACTTTTATTTAAAAAGGAATTACCAACTTTAAGAAAATTGTTTTCTCTCTTTAATCTAATGAAAATTTCCCAAAAATATTAAAACGTGTTTTGTTACGTACTTTGCGTGAGATGAACTTCAGGTATTTAAAGAAAAAAAGGAATAGTACCCTTATTGAAGAAAAAAGAAATCATTTTATGGCGCAAAAAATATCTGAAAAAAATAGCAGAGTTTCGAAGAGAGGGTAGAAAAATATATTATACAGATGAAACCTGGTTGAATAAAGGACATACCGTGACAAAAATTTGGCAGGATTTAAATGTAAAAAGCAAATATCAAGCTTTTGTAGATGGTTTATCGACAGGTTTAAAAGCCCCATATGGAAAGGGCAAATGTCATATTGGTAGTAGAGATGTAGTGATGTAATTTAGTTAAAATTTTTTTTCATCTTGAAATATTTATTGTTAAGCTGTAGTCATTTCCTCTTCAAGTTTAGTCTTTAGTAAACAAATTTGTGACAAAAATTTTATTCTGATGATAGCTTGACGCCAAAAACGTTAAAGAGTTGGCTTGTAATAATTAAAATTTTTGGTGTACTATAGCCTTTTTTACCTATTGATATCTTGTATATCACAGCACACACAACCCCTCCCTTTTCAGTAAAATTGGTAGTGACTTAGGATTCGTTGAAGGAGGTTTAAACGCATTTATTTCTAAAAAAACTGGAGATTATTATTAGGAAATGGATGCAGAATATTATGAAAAATGGCGCGAGAACCAGGCGTACTTGTACTTCGATTGCCACCCTACAACTAGGAGTTAAACCCAATAGAACTTATATGGGCTCAAATAAAACGTGAAGTAGCAAGAAACAATGTTAATTTCAAATTAAATGACGTAAAAAATATGGTAAGTAGTGCCGTCAACAATGTAACTTTACAGTCGTTGATAAAATGTATCGAACATATAGTGAGAGAGGAGCAGAATATGTGGAATCTTGATAAATGCATTAAAATTACCATCGAACCCGTAGTTGTGGATCTTGACGAAGATTCTACTAATGAAGCTAAAGATAAAATAGACGACTCAGATTATAACAAAGATAACTTTTTTCTTTCACATTTTTTATATTTATTAAAAATAAGTATTCAATTATGTTTAACTATTTATTACTATTACTCAAAAGACAGTTTATAACAGAGATATACAAAATATATATTATACATTTGAATGTACCTAACTTAAAACTATAGCGTGTAATATCAATTAAGTAATGTAACTTATTTTTCTTCAAATCATGTCAGAGGTAATAAGTGAGATAACTCATATAAAATTGTTTAAATTTTTTTTGTCCTTTATACTTTTTGATAACATTATTAATAGGAAGACATAATATGTAACATTTTTTTCGTATTAAACGTATTCGATAATTATTGTTGTCGCACGCCTATGAATTTAAATACCTAGGCATAGAAATATCAGGATACGGTGACATCGAGGCGGAGGTAAGAAACCAAACGGCAAAAGCAGCACGAACCTTAGTTCACCAGGACGATACAATCCTCCGAAACATATATATCGGCAGTAAGGCGGTCATCCGACCTATATTAACATACACAGCGGAAACTAGACCAGATACATCGAACACAAAGAGATTATTAGAAACCACCGAAATAAATATAGTGCGCATGATCACTGGATAAACACTTTTTGACAGGGAGAAAAGCGAGGACATTAAAAGAACAAGTAAAATAGTCAATGTAAATGAATGGATACTGGAAAGAAAGAGAGAGTGGAATGAACACATAGACCGGATGAATGACGACAGAATGGTCAAAATAACTAGAGACAAGTCGCCCTTAGTACACCGAAGCGTTGGAAGACTCCGCAAGAGATGGAGCGACAACCTTTCTAACAATTGAACGGCAGAGGATACGAAGAAAAACAAGCAAATTGCTTAAATTAAAGAAGAAAGAAAAAAAAAGCCTATAATTTGTCAATTTCCTTTCCCCTTGGACCCGCAAAGGTCTACTTTGAAAACATGAGTCACTCTATACATTTTTGGTATCCCACTACAGTGCGCTTCGCTTGGCTCGTCTTGGCAGGGGCAGTACGGGGCTCCCAAAAACGATATAAAAAATCTAAAAAGATGTTCTTAAATTGGTCTGAGTAGAGTCCACTTTAAACCTTATTTGCATATTTTACGATATTCGGTAGGTTAGGTTAGGTTTTATGTTTTATGTGAGTGGGGCGTGGTCGCCCCTCCACTGCGACCCTTAGTAGGCCTATTGTGGCTCACCCCTAGAAACTACAGTTCACCGCACAATCCAGCCCTTCTTACGAAGTTCATAGTTGTATAGGGTGAGATTTTTTTAAAATCGGTAGGTTCTAGGTTAGTGTAACCAAATATGTTGAACCTTATTCTTCCCAGGCCGGGGCATAAACATAGTATATGTTCAGCAGTTTCGTCTTCCACGCAGCAGAACCGACAGTCCGTTTGTTGGTTCAGATCTATCTTTCTGAGGTGGTATCTCAGACGACAGTGTCCCGTAAGCAGTCCTGTTAGAATACGCAGGTCATTTCTGCTCCATTCTAGGATCTGCTTAGTTGTGTTTCTCGAGGGTTGTAACGGTAAAAACGCCTTCGAGTGGGTTAGCCCTGGTAAGTCGGACCAGTACGTGAGTATTTTCCTCTCCGCCCAGTCCAAAATAATTGTTTTGGTGGCACTTGTGGTGACTCCAAAAACAGGTTCTGGTCCAGTGAACGCAGATTCGGCCCCCTGTTTTGCAAGGGTGTCGGCTTTTTTGTTTCCTTCCACCCCCTGGTGCCCAGGTACCCACAGTAGGGTCACCATGTTGTTCGCACCAAGGTACTCTAAGGATTCGATGCAATTCCATACAAGTTTAGAATTTATCTTGTTAGAGCTCAGTGCTTTTAAAGCGGCCTGGCTGTCTGATATTATATTTATGTTTTTGTTTGTTAGAGGTCTGTTGGTCAACTCTCTTGCACACAATTCGATAGCGAATATTTCAGCCTGAAAGATATTTACATACCTGATAAGACTGGTAGATATTTCAATCTTTGGTTTTCTGCTGAAAACACCGGCCCCAACTCCATCTGGGGTTTTTGAGCCGTCTGTGTACATTACGTATTCAGTCTCTGGGAAGAGGATTTGTCCCCTCATCCATTCGTCTCTCTCCGGAAAGAGGACATTGAACGACTTTCCTACGTGTATTTTTGTGGCTAGCAAGTCAGGAACCATCCCGAGAATTTGGTGGTTTTTTGTTTCACTCTGTATCCCGGAGTGATCTCCGAGTTGCTCTCCATTTATTTGCTTTTCCAAAGACAGGAATCTATAGGAAGCTATCCTGGCCTCCCTCTCTAAGAGAATATCTAGGGGAGGGAGATGTAGGAGGTGTTCCATCGCTGCCGTTGGTGTGCTGGACATAGCTCCAGTTATGACCAGGCATGCCAGCCGCTGAAGGCCAGCAAGCTTTGCTCTAGCTGTCTGTTGTAACCCTTTGGTCCACCAGACTACACCAGACATACGTGACCATAGATATTATCATTGTTTGATAAATCCAGTAAATCTGTTTGGGGTTCATTCCCCAGGATTTGCCACATACTCTTCTGAGATTCCAGAGAGAAAACCTGGCTTTGTTTATTGTTTTTTCCAAGTGGGCGTTCCAGGTGAGTCTTTTATCCAGAACTACACCCAGGTATTTCACTTCCGTCGCAAATGGAATGCTCTCTCCGTATAGGACAGGCTGCCGAAGCTTATCTAGCTTTTTCCTTTTCGTAAAAGGAATAATTACAGTTTTTCGGGGGTTTACAGACATCTGTTCCCTCTCGCACCATCTGTATACTGTGTTAAGGGCTTCTTGGAGGACGTTTGAGATCGTCGCTACAAATTTACCTCTAACTATTATAACCAGATCATCCGCATAGCATTGAAAATCTACTCCCTGCATGGAAAGCTCGCTCAGCAGAGAGTCGACTAGAAGTGACCACATTAGGGGGTAAAGTACCCCTCCTTGTGCACACCCCTTCGCCGCTCTGAACCTAACCGACTCTTCATGCAGTGATGATATTATATATCTGTTTTCAATTATGTTTTTGATCCAGTTACAAATTTTACCGTCTATCCCTCTATCCCTAATTGATGTATAGAGTGACTGTGGTAAGGTGTTATTAAACGCTCCTTCTATATCTAGAAAAGCTGCCAGCGCAATTTCCTTATGTTTAAGGGAATGGCCGATCTTTCCTACTAGATTATTTAGAGCTAAATCCGTAGATTTGCCTGTTTGGTAAGCATATTGGTGGGGGTTTAAGGGATGTTCCCTAAGATTCCCCTCTCTAATATGTCTATCAATAATTCTTTCCAGAGTTTTCACTAAGAATGAGGTAAGGCGAATCGGCCGGAAGGATTTGGGGAGGGAATGATTCATCGTACCCGTTTTACGTATGTATACAACTCTCGCCGTTGACCAGCCCAGCGGAATATAACTCCACGCCAAACTCGCTCTGAATAGTTTAACCAAAAGAGGTAGTAAAATTTCGCTGCCCTTCTGAATGAGGGCAGGGAAAACACCATCCTCCCCTGGAGACTTGAATGGCGAGAAATAATTCACCGCCCATTGTACAGATGTTGGGGTGACCACTTTTGAAACCTTTCTCCAGTCCTCCCTTTTGGGTCGCGATATCGATCCCATTGAGAGTGGAATTTGCTCCTGGTCCCTCAAAAGCAGACTGCCGGGAAAGTGGGTCTGCAAGAGAGTGTCTAACGTTTGCCTACCAGAGTCCGTAAAAGAGCCATCTGGTCGTTTTATCGATCCAATCTCTTGCGTCGGATCTCTGGCGAGAGCCTTGTGGATTCTTGTGCTGGCAGGTAGATCTGATATACTCTGACAGAACCTCCTCCAGTATTCTCTTTTGGCTTTCCTTATTTCTTTGTTATAAGTCGTTAGAGCTGTACGATAGATTTCCCAGCAACCTGTTTCTTTAGCTCGATTGAAGGGACGTCGAACTTCTTTTCTTTGCTTGTCTAAGCTTCTGCTCCACCATGGTGTACCTCTATGGTCCCTCTTCTTCTTTAATGGGCAGTTTTCCTTATAGGCCGTTAGAAGGGCGGATGCAATATGCTCATTCGACGCTTCTATTTCGGCTCTATTTTGTATAGTGCTATTACCGTTACCTAGGTGATGTTGGAGGGATACACAATACCCTTTCCAATCTGTGCATTTTGGATCTCGAAATTGTACTATGGGACGTTGTCCTATTCTCACGTCAAAACGTATGTGTCTATGATCTGAGCATGAGGGCTCGGTAGATACCTGCCAGTTAACTATTTTGGTACTCATAAACTGTGTACTAATAGTTATGTCTAGAACTTCTCCGCGAATTTTGTTCACGAAGGTTGGTTCCGAGCCTACGTTGTTGACTGCTAGCCCTTCCCCTATTATATAATTATATAAGTACTCACCTCTTTCATTGATGTCGTTGCTACCCCAATCCAAATGGTGGGAATTTGCGTCGCATCCAATGATCAGTTGCCTGTTGTTCCTCTTGCAGAAGGCGACTAGATCTCGCACTGCTGCTGGAGGAGGGTGTTCTTTTCGGTCTTCAGGGAAGTAAGCAGAGCAGACGATTACATCTACACTACTGTCTCCTTCTGACATCGAAAGCTGTGCTGCAACCACATCAGGGGTGCAAAACTCTGTTATCATAAAATAGTTTATGTTTTTCCTGATGAGTATGCATGCTCTTGGCTTACCACCTAGAGTACACGCTATTAACTTACCGGAGCAGTTTCCTAGGCCGCTTATTTTGCCTGTATTGGAAGTCCAGGGTTCCTGGATTAGTGCCACATCGAGTTGCTCCTTGGCGAACCTCCTGCTGAGGACATATGAAGCCGCTCTAGCATGTTGGATGTTTTCCTGGAGAAATTGGATGTGGTTAGCCATTTCTACTTAAAGGTAGAGTGGGGAGGTTTACTTTCCTTCCCCGTATTGTTTCCTGGTGTAGGTTGTTTTGTCGGCGCTTTACCATGAAGGGGTTTTTTCCCTTTTCCGGCTTTTTTGCTGGTTTTGGCCGGCCTCTTCAGTCCCGCTGTCGCCGTCGAGGTAGATCTACCTTCTTTTTTGGTTCTAACGGTTACCTCCAAAGACTTAGGAATTTCCACCGATGATGGATCTTTCTTGGCTTCCTTGGACCGGAATTGCACCTGTCCAAAGCCAAAATATGGGCGGAAATTTAGCCGCTCCAAATCTTTAATGGATACCTCATTCATTGAGAACGTCCACATTTGACCAGGTCCTGCGTTTTCCCTGTATAGAATGGTCCACTCCTAGGTATGCAGGGTACGGTTCATCTTCCGCAGACGGTTGGTTACCTGTTCTCTTGTCAGTCTGGGTAGTCCGTCATCGTCTGGGATGAAAGCCACACAGATGTGGGGTTTCGGTATGTCTTCCTTCTGAACTAACTTCAGCTGGGCGTTTTCCCAGGGTTGAAGGTAGCATATCACTTCCTCCATCCACTTGACCGTCTCAGCGTCCGTACAGGACAGAAGAAGGATTCCAGGTCGAATGGTGCAGCTCTGGAATCGCACTTGTGGACCATCGTCCGGTAGTTTGTCTACAGTGTCCATAATGGATCGCTGTAGCAGCCGTAGCTGTTCGTTTGACAGCTGAGCATTTGGGTGTTCTGGGTGGATTATGCCCACCTTGATGCCCTGAGCTACAGTTGCAAAGGAGCGTTTTTGCTCGTTTGGGTCCTCCATAGTGCGTGGCTTTTTCGCCGCCGCTTCTGGAGTGCTACCATCCGAGCGTATTCGCTTGCTGGTGAGAGCAGGGGGGGATTGATCCCCGCTCCTTTTCTCATCCCGTTCTTTTAGTATTTGATCTAAGGCGGTTTTGTAAGGTACCCCGCTCTTGATCAATCGGCTAGGACGTTTTCTCGTCGCGCCGGCAAGTTTGACCTTCTTGTCCAGGTTTATGCTGGCCGTTTGCTTAGCCTCGCCCCCTGTTGTCAGGTCCGTTTTCTCGGGAGTGGGGGATTTTAAAAGTACCCTCTCAGCTTCCTGCGAGATTTGGTTGCTAGGAGGGTCTGTAGTAGACACCTCCATTTGCATTTGCTCGTCTGCGAGAAGATTGCCTTCGTCGCAGATGGTTTTAATGTTTTTATGTTTTTTGTAACTCATATAGTTCCCACGAGTAGCTAGAGAAAAAATGGTCGACTACGGCAGAGCTCTGCATTACCGTAGCAAAGCAAAAATACTACCGGGAGGTTGCCTGGTATCCCAGAGGCTCCGTTTGCGATATCTGTTTGGGGCAGGCACAGATATCATACATAAGTACGCCCCTTGGCACGGGTCGCATGACACCTTAAGCAAAGCCTGATGATCGCGGTAAGCTTGGCTGGCTTAAAACAAACCAACCGCACCTGTCTAGTTTGAATACAAGGAAGTGAACTCCCTTGTACTCAAAGGTAGTAATGATATAGCCGCTACCCTATATCATGTTCTTAGTTGATCCGCGGGTGTTTATTCTTTAATATTAGACACCTTTCCTGTAAGCCAGGAAGTTCCCTATCAGCCATTGGGACGCGCCGTGTTGGGGTTAAGGACATCCCCGCACGATATTCGGTAACTGAATTAATGACGTCATCGATTGTTTTCCCAAAACATACCTATATTTTGGCATATAAAAAAAGCTAATTTTTCGAACAAATTTTGTAAAAAACAAATCTTTTTCCGTTATAAAATTATGAGCATATTTGTAAAAAAAATTATCAAAAATTCGTAAACGTCACGATTTAAAAAGGTCTGAAAAATAGCAAAGTCGTATCTGTCAATAATTAAACTAATGGGTGGCAAAATATTGTTTTGTTGTGATTTGACTTTAAAAAATGTTTAGGCACAACTAAAAAGTTATTAGTTTATAGGGAATATCAAAAGAACCCTAAAAGAGCAGTTCAGTTATACGCACAGAGATACCCCGAACGTGTTATTCCAAGCTGTAAAATATTTGCAAAATTGGAACGCAATTTACTTGCATTGAACGAGGTATTTTCTTCTCGAAACTGAAGAAAAATTGTTAAAAGGGTCAATTCTGACAATACCTACTGTTGCCACTGTTTTGCAGTATTTTAAAGATTATCCAAAGAACTCGATACAGCACGCCTGACAAGACTTCTTCTTGTGGAAAACTATAAAAATTAAAGTTTACAGAACACCACCTGTAAACTTAGAACATTTAAAAGAAAAATCAGAAATGCTTGCGATGAACTATCTTAAGAAATGTTACGTAAAGCTTCAGTGAGAGAAGAAAGGCGGAGATTATATAACTGTTTAGAAGTAGGAGGTGGTTGCACTGAAAATTTGTTGAAGTGATTCAACATACTTTGTTTCTTTTTATGGTATAAGTAGTAACATATTATGTGGTTTGTAATATTAAATTAATAAATAATACTTATTAATAATTGTTATTGCAGTAATAGCTTTAGATTAAGACTCGTGCCTTTCAGAGTCAAAAACTTTTTTATTTTTATATTTTTACTAGCGGACACGGCAGACCTTGTCCTGTCCGAACGTTAGCTTGCCTTCTTTGGGAATATCACCATCAAACTCAGCGACGCCGACAACTAAAAATTCGACACTAATAAAGCGTTTTTAAAAGATTTTTATTCCATCCCCTTCCCACCCCTTTCATAGGGGTGCTAACAACATTGGAGGTATCCCAATCAGACTCAGTCGGCGTTTTTAATGCTGGCGAGAAGGAGAGGCAGTTGCTTGTCTGATGGATTTTTTTTATATCGGGAAAAATAATTAGGACTCTCCAACAAATCGCATTGAATACAACCCGGTGTTCAGTAAAACGTGACAAGGTGGTTCTAAAAGCTGTACAAGTAGTAAATGGTTGGTTTCCAATAGTAAAAGAAAAAGCTGCCCTGTATGTCTTTTTCATAAACTGATATCAAAATGAGACGACAATATTACCTAACCACGACTGTTTTTAAAACGAAATCGACACTAAAAAAATGAAACTGACAAATGGTACGATAATGTACCTATTAAAAGAAATACAATAAAGGGATGGACTAAATCTGCTGCTAAGGCAATTGGCTTGAATGTAAAGGACAAAAAGATAACAAATCACTTGAATAGATCAACTGCTGTTAGCAAATTGGAAAAAAGTGGTGTAGAAGTACAACAATTGCTGAAAATTACTGGTCATAGCAATCAAAATTCTATAAAACCATACTTAAATCTCAATCAAGAACACCACAGCAAGATCATAAATAATATGCGTGGTAATAGATCCTTTATAATAGAGAACAGCATAATCTAATGTTTGGTTTAATTTTAATAACTGTAATTAAACTATAGTCCGTACACAATTTGTTGATAGCTCACTGCAAGTTTGACCCTCATTAGAGAACTGAAATACAGAGAGAACAGGTAGTATGATATAATAACAAAAACCAACCTAAAACTGGCAGTTTAAGATGTTTTCGACTAACCCACCTTGTATCTGAAGAAATACAATACAGCTATAGAACTTTTAATCCGATTATGTAGGTATTTTGAGTGGAAGTGACTGACCAGTGTCGTAGAGTATATGATTAAATCATTACGTTACTTTAAATAAATAAATATATTAATATTCTTAAACTGTAGGTACTGTAAATTGTATTTTTATTTTAATAAAATTTTTTTATTTTATTTAAAAATAAAAAGTTACTTGCAATTTGTAAAAGATACATTTATTTAATTAATACCTATTTTTAAATGATATAAACTACGATTACTTACAAAACTATTCAAATTCAAAATAAACAGGATCATCTTCGGAATCCGAGTCGTCTTGCAGGTTAATAATTAGCGGTTGTGTCTCTACAGTCGCATCAATTATATTGTCAAGATCCCACATTTTTTGTTCTTCTTCTATTACATGTCTTACTGCATCTCGCCAATTTTGTTCTGTAATATGTTGTAAAGACTCATATAACAATTCACGTACAGCTTGTATTTTATATGACGTATTTTTTCTAGCCACATAGCTTTTCATTTGTGCCCAAATGAGTTCAATTGGATTTAATTCGCAGTGGTAGGGTCTAAGGACTGTGATGTTTCGTCTTTCCGCCATTTTGTCAACTACGTATTTCTTGAACTTAGATTTGTGTTGCCGGGCAATTTTTAAAAGTTCTGCTTTAACCATTCCATCTTTGTAAGGCAGGGACTTATTCCGCAGCCATTCAATGATATCCTGTTTCTTCCACGCAGTCGTTGAAAGTCTTTCTACTAGTCGTGAATGATAAGGTGCATTATCTAATACTATAATTGAGTTTGGTGGTATATGTTCAATCATCTGCTCAAAATACTCTTCGAAAACATCAGCTGTCATCTCCTCGTGATAGTCTTTTGTGCTTTTGGATTGAAATTCCAACAAACCATGCTTAGCAAATCCTTTTTCACTGCCAATGTGAGAAACTATTAATCTACTGCCTTTACCAGAGGGTGGGGAAATACCAGTAGACCAACCTTCCATAAAGGCTTGCCTGGAGCTTGATATATTTTTATCTGACCAAATTTTTGTGAGAGTATGACCTGCGTTTACCTACGTTTCGTCCTGATAGTAAATTGGCTTTCCTTCAGCCCGAAATTTTCGTATAGATCTTAGATACTTTCTTCTCCAACATATTATCTCTTCCCGGTCAATCAAAAGTGATTTTCGGTCTTATTTCTCCCACCGGAAATTTAATTCTTTTAAAACTTGCCACAATTTGGTTCGTCCGACATGAGGCAAATCCGGGTCGTCTCTAACTTCTTGTAAAATTTTGTTTAAGTTGGGTATTTCTTTTTTGTAAAAAAATTCGTGAATTTTCCTTCGAATACCATTTTTGGCAAATTCATCAATTTCAATAGGTTTTCTCCCCCTCTTTAAGTATTCGTTTGTATTTGGGTTAGCTATACCCTGTTTTTTTCTTTCTGATAGGAACCTATATATTGTTGACTTCCCTACGCCCGTCATGTGGGCACAACTCTTGATTATGTTTTGAACAGTGTTTGTGGGATTCTGAGAAAGCAGAGCATCGTGAACGTTCAAAACAATAGTCTTCTCTCTTGGTGAATAGACAGACTTACTGACTGTACGCAACAGTACCGGTGTAAAACTTGATGATGTTGATGATGATGACGAAGCCATCGCAAGCAATCAAACAAAACAAGCAGGAACGAAAGGTACGTATATGTTTGTAGGAATATGAAAAAAAGTTACTCACGCACTGCACAAAATTCGCAAAATAAATATTAGAGACGTTAATTACTGCCGTAGACGCCGAAACACCAACGAGCCGTAAATTAAATGCGATCAAAAACGTACTAAACCTAATGAGGGTCAAACTTGCAGTGAGCTATCAACAAATTGTGTACGGACATGAATAAACACCTCAGGAACCTCCGCCTATGATTTTACGACTATTACGGCCGTTTTATGACTTGGACGCACATTTTGTGCTATCGACAAATTATGAACGGATTATAACTGTACTTTTAATAAATAAATAAAGGTTTCGTTGCATTAAGTTATAAATTTTTTTCTCAAAAAAGTTTCCGCCGAATATCCTTTGGACATTGACAAATGCCTTATAATTTTATGACAAGCCGAAACCGAAGGCTAAGTGTTGTTTCCAAGCAACGAGCTTTCGATAGTCAAAAAATTATCTCGTCTATTATCAATGTCCCAGGGATATTACTACTGATAATAATATAAATTATGTTTTTAAGGATGGAGTGTTGACGCGTTGAAGTTTCCCTTTAATTAGTAATTTATTTTATAGTAAGTAATTGACCGAGTGATTTGACTGACCAAGTGAGTAGAAACCATTACTATTAAGTAGAAACCATTACTATTAGTTTAGTTGGGCCGAGTAGCCTCCCCCCACTAGTAAATACTATACAGATTATGTCTAAAATGCCAATAGTGGTTAAAACACGTCGTGTTAACTAGGTATTAGTATTGAAAGTTGTTTACATATAAAAATAGATTATATCAAAATAAATATTTTAGTAAGCATGTAGAAGAACAAAATATTATGTTTTATTTATTTGATACATCAAAAATGTATCCTGTATCCTTAAAGTATTTCATCATAATAAATATTAAAGATGCTCGTTGATTAAAAATCAATTGTTTTAAGTTTTATTCATTCAATTGTATGTTTTCCATAAATTTAAGTTACTACATATACTTCATGTATATAAAGATATACAGGGTGGTAATAAATAAGTGCGACAAACTTTAGGGGGTGATTCTGCATGAAAAAATAATGACAGTTTGCTATATAAACGTATGTCCGCAAACACTTCGTTTTAGAGATACGGTGTGTTAAAGTTTTTTTTAAAAACTGACGATTTATTTATTGCTTTGATACCGGTCGAAATATGCAAATTAAATGTTGTGGGTTTTAAGAGGTAGTTATTGCGCATTTTTCAACATGCAATAAAGAATTTTATGTTCATCATTGGCGCGCATACGGTTAATGATCCCAATTTAAAAAAAAAAAAAATGGTACGCCACTGAGATATTTCAAATTAAAAATCATGTTTGAATTTCTCGGTGAATTAGTGACAAAAAATCTGTCTTGCCTTTTTTCGTATGGGGCGTCGTTTTTATGCAAGTAAATAAAACATCGCGTATTTTTTATATCTTTAATAAATTATCAAGAACTATCTAATACAACAACATTAAACCACAACCCGTTTCTCGAAAACAAAGCATTTGCGAACATACGTTTATATAACATACTGTCATTTTTTTTATGCAGAATCACCCCCCGAAGTTTGTCGCACTTATTTACTAACACCCTGTATAAGTATGTAAGTTTTTAATTACATGCAAAAATTAAAAAAAAATTACCAACAAAATAATAAAGCAGATATGTAGTGCCCATCAATGCAACCTTGTTACAAAGTAAAATTTCAAGTAGCTAGTTATTCGTAACTTTTATCTAACTTTGAATGGTAATTGCTTTATTTATCGTTGAAATAAAATCTATTTAACTTATTGTTACGAGGTAAAAATTTTAATCCCAAAAAATATAATATACAGTGTATCCCAGATTCGCTTCTCTATACAGGGATCTCGGCTCCTATTATACCTGACATTATTGGGACACTTTTTCAAGGCGAATACGATAGCGTGTATAACATTTCTCAATCGTCTTTTATTACTCCGCAATCCACCACCTCAACTTTCATTTTTCTTATGACCGCCATATTGGATTTTTAGAATGTGTAAAATTTCCAGTCTAGTAATGTCTCACAAATGCATAAAAGATTGGAGAATCATCGTAATATCACACTTCTTAAAGTTGGATCTTAATTTTTCCTAAGGAGGCCATGATTTATTTGTCAGATTGGGTTTATATATATATATATATATATATATATATATATATATATATATATATATATATATATATATATATATATATATATATATATATATATAAACTGTAAATCTATGTTAAAGGTTTTTTTTAATTTATTTGGGTAGCAGTTAGGAGTGACCGATTCAGTGAAAAAACGAAGAATTTTTATTGAATTGGTCACTCCTAACTGCTACCCAAATAAATTAAAAAAAAAACCTCTAATATATATATATATATATATATATATATATATATATATATATATATATATATATATATATATATATATCGGCTTATAGCGTTTTACGACGCCTTCCGACTCTCAACCGCCATTAATCTCTATCTTGTCATAAGTTCTGTTTCTTTTTATCTCTTTGTCAATGCCCTCTCTCAAGCTTTTTCTTGGTCTTCCTCTTCCTCTCTTCTCTTGGGGTGTCCATGTTAAAAATTTTTTGGTAAGTCTGACATTCTTTGGACGTGACCATAACATATTAACTGTTTTGTTCTTATATTATTAACAATCGTGCGTCTGGCACCCATTATATCTATTATTCTGTCGTTGTGTATCATGTCTCTTCTTGATTTACCCGCAGATCTCCTCCAGAAGTCCATCTCAGTTGTTATTGTTATTATATTATTTATTCTTTGTCTATTAGCTTTCGATATGGTTTGATCCCATAAGATTCCGTTCATCATAGAGATAACTTTTCTGCCTTGTGTGTTTCGTTCTTTGATTGCTGTGTCGAGTAGCCCATCGTGTGTTATCTTCATTCCCAAGTATTTATATTCCTCACAGAGTTTAATCTTTGTTCCATCATCCAAGTCAATGTCTTGTGCTAGACCACCAATTCACATGCACTCTGTTTTTTATGTTGACTTTGAGGCCCCATTTCTTGTACTTTTCTATAAGTTTTCGAGTCATATAGCTTAAATCATCCTGATCCTGTGCTATTACGATTTGGACGTCGGCGAAACATAGGGTATATAGGGTATTATTATTATTATTATTATTATTATTTTTTTTTTTTTTTTTATTAGGCAGCGTTCGATTGCCATGATCATTTAGCTGCCAGTATAGTATTTAAATTCTATTTGTTAAACGAAGATGATCAATATAGGTAAGAGCTTTTCTAATATTTTTGGAATTATTCAAATTATTTTCAAATTCAGGGTTTATTCCCATATTGTGCCTGAGATACGTGTACATCGGACATGAGAAGATATGCGCAACTGACATTCTTGTATTGCAATGGTCGCATCGGGGTCTGGGCCCTCCCACTAAGAGATACGAGTGCGTGAGATGGGTATGTCCGATTCTGAGGCGGCAAGTAATTACTTGTTCACGTCTGTTCAGGGTAATTGGGTATCTCCATTTATTAGTATTTGGCTTAATATTGTTCAATTGAGTATTTTGGGAGGTCCATCTTTCTTGCCATGTACTAAAAATTTTTGAGTTGATTTGGATGTTCATATCAGTATAAGGAATAGGGATTCCTTCATCTTCTGGAGTGAGTGTTGCTTGTTTCGCCGCAAGATCTGCCCTCTCGTTACCAGTGATGCCACAGTGGCTAGGAGTCCAAAGAATGGTGCATTTTTTTTCCGGCGCTAGATAAGTAACTAGTTCTAAGATATTTTGGCAATAATTATTTCTTGTGAACCTGTTATTTAGTGACTGAATTGCACTCAATGAGTCAGAACAAACTACGCAGCTTTGGTGGGTTGAAAACGAAAAGAAAAAGAGGGCTTGCCATACGGCGTATAGTTCCGCAGTGAAAATTGAGCAACTAGGATTCAAAGACCAGAAGTGATCGTTTTCTCCTATTACAATTGCAGCGCCAACACCATCACTTGTTTTCGATCCATCGGTGTAAATGATGAGACTATTTGTGTACAAAAATATTTCATTCATGAAAAGAGCTCTGTAAGTTGAGCTAGATGTCTCGCTTTTCTTCCATGATGATAATCCGTAATTTAAGGTTGGTAGGGTAAATTGCCATGTCGGGATAGAAGGAACGTTGTTGGTTAAAATGGAGAAACTCTCTGTAGAGTATTTTCTGCAGGCTTCATGAAAACGAATTCGAGTTAGTCTAGTTGCCGTTGGTCTGAAAGCATACTCATCGGGGGATGAAAAGCTGGAGTGGTTAATATGGAGTGGCTGAGATAGAACTCTGGTTGCGTAGGTTATCGTTTGGAGGTCTCTTCTCAGGTCAAGAGGAAGTATCGTTGAGTCGCATTGCACTGCAACTGCAGGGCTGGTTCTGAAAGCACCAGTGGCCAATCTTAGGGCTGTCAGTTGGAGGTTATCCAATTGTTTCAGCCTTGAGGGTCTGCAAGAATTGTAAGCAATGGCACCATAATCCATTCGGCCTTGGATTACCGACTTGTATAAATTTAGAAGGATTTCTCTATCTGCACCCCATTTAATGTTTGACATACATCTCATGATGTTCATAGCTTTTTGACACTTCGAAATTAGTTGATGGAGTTGTTCTTCCCAGTTCAGTTTTTTATCAAAAATTATGCCTAGGAATTTAATCGAGTTTTGAATGCTAATTGGATGACCTTGGATAAACAGTTCTGGATCTGGGTGGGCTAATCTTAATTTGCAGAAGTGTATGCAGTTTATTTTTTCTTTCGAAAACAGGAAACCTCTTGATCTGGCTAATTTATCAAGGGTAAGTATTTCATTATTTAAATGTTCGTTAATGTTTTCCATGGACTTGTGTCTGTAGAGTAGGATTAAATCGTCAACGTATAATACTTTTTTGACATGATTTTGACTTTTTTCGAGAAGGATATTAATGGCCACTGCGAAAAGGGAAACACTTAGCACTGAGCCTTGAGGAATTCCGTTATCGAGTGTTCTATATGAGGAATCAATGGCTCCTATCCGAACCTGGAAGGTTCGATCTTGTAGGAAACTTTGTATACAAATGGCCATGTTGCCTCTCAGTCCCCAAGTGTGCAATTGCTGCATAATGGAGAAACGCCATGTTCTATCGTAAGCTTTTTGTAAGTCGAAACTCACTGCAACTAAGTGTTCTCTGTTGCAAAAAGTATCCTGTATCTCGTTCTCGAGGAAAACCAGGGCATCCGCTGTTGAGCGTCTGCTGCGGCAGCCGACTTGGAGCTGGGAAATTAAGTTGTTCGATTCAATCCACCATGAGAATCTCAAATTAATCATTTTTTCAAAAACTTTACCTAGGCAACTTGTTAGGGAAATTGGGCGGTAGTTGTTAGGATCCGTAGGACATTTAGTTGGTTTCCGAATAGGAATGATTATGGCGATTCTCCATACTTTTGGGTAAGTACCAGAATCCCATATTTTATTATACAGCTCAAGGAGTTTCAGTTTCTCATGGATGGGCAAGTGTATAATCATACTATATGAGATATTATCATGGCCAGCTGCAGATTCCGAGCAGTTCTCGAGGGCGAAATCTAATTCATTGACGGAGAAAGGGAGGTTATAGTGCAGGATATGTGGGGTATTAAAATTGAGGATATTTCTTTCTTCATATGTTTTCACGTTCATGAAATCTTCATCATAGATGTCTGAGCAACTGTTCTGTGCAAAATGGTTCGCAAACGCCTCGCAGATCTCCACGGGGTCCGAGATCACCCGATTATCATAGTTGAGAGAGACAGGACTATCCATAGTTTTTTTACCAGCAATGACTCTGATTTTTCTCCATATTTCGCCGAGCCCCACCTCGGGATTAATCGACGAGATGTATTCTTCCCAGGAAGTTTTCTTTGCATTCAAGATGAGTCTCCTCGCTGTAGCTCTAGTCATTTTGAAGGCTATCAAGTTTTCAAGAGTGGGATACCTTTTAAATTTATTATATGCTTGTTTTCTTTTGGTGATCGCCATTTTGATCTCGTCATTCCACCAGGGAACTGGACGATGGGTTTTTGATGGTTTCGATATTGTGATGCTAATTTTAGCTGCGTTGAGAATAGCGGAAGAGATGGAGTCCACTGCTTTTTCGATATCGTTCGAAAGGTTCGAGATATTTACGTGATCAGAAAATTTCTCCCAGTCCGCATTCTTTGTGAGCCATCGTTCCCTTGACGCAAAACTCTTTGTGGGGACATCGACATGAATGGTAATCGGAAAGTGATCACTGGAGTAAAGGTCTTCATCGGTATCCCATGGGGGATAGTCGCCAGATGGGGGGAACATAAACCGAGATCAATTGCCGATGTCTTGCCGGATCGTGCTTCAAAATGCGTAGGATTACCATTATTTAAAATGCATAAATTATTTGTTTCTATCAACGATTCCACCTTTTTTCCTCTGTTGTCGTGTTTGGAGTTTCCCCATCGGGGGGAGTGAGAATTGAAGTCGCCAAGAATCAAGAATGGGCGGGGTAGTTGGTCGATAATATTCTGGATATGGTCAGGGTGCCAGTTACCGTCAGGCAAGTAAATGTTGCAGATGGTAGTTCTCAAAGGGACCTCAATCTGGACAGCAGTTGCTTGAAGGTTGGTAACTAATCTTACATCTTTTGTTGGAATATTATTTCGAACAAAAATAGCGACACCTCCCCTTGCTCTATAAGTAGGATTGACGTCTTTCCGAAAACATTGATAACCTCTCAGCCGGAAGGATTCATTAGGTTTGAGGTGTGTTTCTTGGATAGCTAAGACAAAGGGAGAGTTCTCATTTTTCATAATTTGAATTTCACTGAGTTTGTTAATGATTCCGTTGCAGTTCCATTGTATTATTGTGTTAGCCATTAAAATTTTGTATTTATTGAAATACACAAAGTATGTGAGTTTATAAAAAGAGAGAAAAAAAAAAAAAAACTGAAAAAACAAAGAATTTTTGAGCTAAGATATATCTCTTGGTTGTTGACTTGACTGCTGGGGTCCGTCAGTTGGGGTTGGGTCTAGATTTTCCGTGTCAGTTTGTGGCGTAGGAAGGCCTTTTCGTGACTTGCCCTTAGGCCATCCTTTCTTTTTTTTTTTTTTGGTACTACTTTGAGAGTTGGGGTAGGTTTCGCTCGTCATTGATTCTAAATCAGAGCTGTCAGATCTGCCACGTTTAGACATTTGGGATGTAGGGCGTAAAAGAGATCCCTCCGATTGGCCGTCAGTGGGACGGGAGGGACGGATTGGGTAAGGGGGTGTGAAGGCCAGGGGAGGAAGGTGGAATTTTATTGCATCGATCAGGAGGGCGAGTAATTCTTTGATGATATCTTGGGTGTTAGGAGCTGCTGGTGATGAACTAGCTTGGGCGTATGAAATATTAGGTTTCGGGGTGGTAACAATAACTTTTCTTTTTGCTTCGTTGTAGGAGATGTTTTCATTTACTTTTCTTTCCTGGATGGCTATTTCTTGCTTGTAAACTGGACAGTCTTTCGACCTGACAGAGTGAGGTCCTCCACAGTTCACGCATTTGAATGGGGGTTGACATGGGGTTCCTTCATGTAAAGGTTTGCCACATACGCACTTCTGGTCTTCAGAGCATCTGATGGCGGTATGGCCAAAACGTTGGCAGCGGAAGCATCGCATCGGGGATGGGATAAAAGGACGGATCTTTAAAACGTAAAAAGCTACTTTCACTTCTTTCGGAATTTTGGGCGAATTGAAAGTCAAAATGTGGTTAGGGGTATCAAAAAGGGTACCATCTTTTTTACTTTTGATTCTTCTGACTTCTATTATATGTTGATCTTTGAGTTCTTCCAATATTTCTTGTTCAGTACAGTTCAAGAGGTCTCTGCAATTGATTACTCCTTTCGAGTAATTCAGTCTAGCATGGGCTGTAACTTCGACGTCGTATTCTAAAAATTTCTTTAATTTCATTATCTGTCTTGATTGCGCAGCAGATGAGGTTTCTATCAGTAAACCTTCTCTAATTTTCTTTAGATTTTTAACATGTCCTACTTGTCCATACATATACTTCTGTATCAAGAAGGGATTAGTTGAACTAAAGTCACCTTCTATTCTCTTAACGACCAGGAACCGAGGTTGTATAGTCGTCTCCTGGCTCGTGTAGATAGGGTTACCTCTGTTTTGGGAGGGAGGCACCTCCTTTTGATTAAATGGTTTTTCCATAAAATTCCCACGAGTAGGGCAGAAATGTAAGTCAACTGTGGCAGTGCTCCCTTACCACAGAGGGACTGAAATACGTGTGAGATTCGTCTGGTCTCATAAGGAATCGTAAGCGACTACTACGAGTAGCCATTCACCTCTCGGCACGATGTCTTCCACCTTAGGTTCCGGATTTTTTTTCAGGTTTACTCCTGTTGAGCTGTCCTTAGCTTCGCTACTCATCATCGACCTTACCGGCATGGGTGGCCCTACCAGGAGTATATAACTCCCGCCGGCATCGCTCGCAGAATCATCGTAGCTACTGAGCCCCTCCACCACGACAAGGTCCCACAGCTCCTCGGAGGGGAATTATTATTATTATTATTATTATTATTATTATTATTATTATTATTATTATTATTATTATTATTATTATTATTATTATTATTATTATTATTATTATTATTATTATTATTATTATTATTATTATTATTATTATTATTATTGAGAGATATTTCCATACCATTGCATTTCCGTTTCCATACTTTGAGGGCCTGTTCTAAATAAATTTTAAAAAGTTTCCCTGTTTTAAACCTTTTGTAACAGTGAACCCATTGGAGATATTTCGTCCCATTTTAATTTTTGTTTCGTTCTTGTTATAAATTTTTTGGATTGGGTTTTTATAAGTTACACAATTTATCCATCTGAGCAGGCTCTGACTTTGACGTTAAATAATTCAAAAGTATCAAAGTTTTGTTTCAATAAGTAGTACCTTTACTCTTAATAAAATCACAAAGTTGACACACAAATATTCGAAACCTGTTGAATATGGCCTGTATTTCCTATTTAAATGAAGAAAAGTTTGACATGTTAGCGCTGTACTTGCAGTCACGCTGAAACGCCGACATTACCTCAGCCTCATAAAACTCAATTCAGAAAAATCGTAGTTAATTTAATCAACCATAGGGCAATGCAGTAGAAAGAAGTAATCGACGAATTCTACGAAGATATCATTACAGCACTTGAAGAAGAAAATATAAAACCGACAATCATTATGGGAGATTTTAAAGCCAAAATTGAAAAGAAAGTAAAAGAATTAGAAAACAGAATAGGTGAATATGGATTTGGAACGAAAAATACAAGAGGTAAAAGACTACTGGAGTATTTAGAACAAAAAACCTTTATGCAATGAATACTTACTTTAACAAAAAACCAAACCGAAAATGGACATGGATTTCACCAAATGGCGAGACAAAAAATGAAATCGACTACTTTCTTTGCCAAAATATACAAATATTTGAAGATGTATCCGCACTTAATAGATTCTTAACCGGTAGCGACCATCGCATACTAAGAGCCAAAATAAAAATAAACAGACTGGAAACGCAGAAAACAGGGAAAAAACCAACGACAATCGACCCCAACAAAATAAGACAAAACGCGGAATATGGAAGAGTGCAGTTGTGCGGGTATTATCAAAAGTAAACAATCCCAAAGAGTTCAAAGATATTCGCCCAATCAGCATATTACCCATATTGTCAAAAATTATAGAGAGAGCCATGGACACTCAAATAAAAGAGCACTTAGTTTCGTTTTTAATATTACCATCAATTCAATCGGGTTTTCGTAAGGGATATAGTTGTACAACTGCTCTTCTTCATATAGTAGATGATATTATTAAGGCTACTGATGGTGGTAAGTGTACACTACTTATACTGCTCAATTTTAGAAGAGCATTCGACACTATAAATCATGACTTATTAATTAATATATTACAATATATAGGTTTTTCAGAAAATGCTCACTTATTAGTTAGTCATTATTTAAGAAATAGACAGCAACGTGTCTCTCTAAATAACAAAAGCTTAGAGCTACTTTTACTTTCGTCGGGTGTACCACAGGGCTCAATATTGGTTCCGTTATTCTTCTCAATTTATACGTCTCAACTATTGCAACAAATATCTAATTATAGTACACATTTATACGCAGATGACACCCAACTCTACTATAGCAGGCAATTGAACATGCTTGTAATACGATTAATGCTGACCTTAATGCATTTGTAGAAGCTGATAAAAATCATTGCATTTTAATCAATCCCACTAAATCAAAAACTCTCCTATTTGGCTCCAAACTAAATCGTCAAAAGATTTCCAGAAGATTGATGTTAAGATAAATAATGAAAAACTAGCTACGGTCTTGAAAGCATATTAACACGGTACTTTAAAAAGTATACATGTCTTTGAAAACAGTTTTTGGCATCAGACATTTTTTGCCATTTGGCGTAAAAAAAACACTATGTGAGACTTTCATTTTATCGGTGTTTAATTATGCTAACGCTCTATATGGTCCATGTTTAACTGTTAAATATAAAAAGAAAATTCAGAAAATGCAGAACTGTTGTCTTAAATTGATATTTGGTATTCGAAGACGCCGTAGCGTCTCAAATAAACTTAAAGAAATTGGGTGGTTAAACATGAATAATAGAAGGATATTACATTCGGAGTGTCTCTATCATAAAATAGTACTTACAAGAAAGCCGTCTTACTTACATCGAAAAATAACATATAGGAAAGATATTCACAAACTTAACATTAGAAATAGAGGTTTAATTACAGTCCCATTCTTTAGGTTAGAACTTTTTAGATCCTCTTTCAGATATCAAATTAGCCATGTCTATAACGGACTTCCTACAGATCTTAAAAGTTATAAAATTAGTAAGTTTAAAGTATCTATTGTTAAATATGTTTTCACTACTCAAACCTGAACACTCTGTTGATTATTTTATTTTAAAAATTAAAATTGTTTCAAGCTATAACTCCTAAACTTAGTCTGGATACCAACTTTTGAATTTTTATTTTTTTTTATTTTCTTTCTTTATTTAAGCATGTACACGTTATTATTATTATAATTATTATTATTATTATTATTATTATTATTATTATTATTATTATTATTATTATTATTATTATTATTATTATTATTATTATTATTATTATTATTATTATTATTATTATTATTATTATAAACGGATCTTAAGAGAAAACCATTAGAAGCAATTACGAACAGACATCAATAGAATCAATAAAGAAATGGGAAAAAATCTCGTAGAAGCAAGAATGAAAAGTGCCAACCCGAAAGCGAAAAAAAAAGAGACTGAATGTCGAGACAATTAAATTGATGAAAAGCAGGCGAAAACTAATAATCGAAGGCAAAAGAACACTTTAGAATTCTATGAATCCTAACCAGAAGCAAATTTTAAATATACCCATTTTTTAAAACGCGACGATCCTCTTACATTACTCAACGGTCAGAACAATCGGGAGTCGCCCGAACTTTCCCGAAATATACGGTCTTCGTGTGGTTACTTACCAACTAAAAGAGTCGTAAAAATACCACCCTTACGTTAACATCCTCTTATGTATTTTCCCTTTCAATACAAGGAAATTAGTTAAATATTTGGTGTAGTGTAAATGACGTAACATATCCAATATCCATACATATCCATTTAATTTAGTATTTGTAGTTTTATCTTTTTACACCTTTATTAAATATTTGTTTTAAGTACCTGTCTAATGTAAAAAACCCCTTTTCTTTTTTATGCTCCATTTCACAACTGGCTACGTTGCCACATTTATTGCAACCATTGTAATAAACGAATTGAAATTTTCTGTAACTAAGTTTAACTCTTTTTAATCTTGTTGTCAATCTATCCATGACGTTAAATTTGGGTAGTGGTCCTTCGTTCTTACCTACAGTGTAGAATAAGCAGACATATTCTAACTATAGTTTTTTTTCCTTTCCCTGAACTGGCCCTTATCGAAGGAAAGTCTGCGAGTATCTACAAACACGGCAGAATAATTTTTTTTTACTGAAAATAATCGCAAAAAGGGTAGACCTATCGTGTGGGCCGCGGACAGCCCGCACTGCGACTATTAGACGGGGAAGGGATTATAGAAAGGAGATGATTGTGAACCCGCTTTTTAAAAAATTGCAGGTCATAGTTCTCTGGAAAAACTGTTTTTGGAAGCTTGTTTCACTCTGTCGCAGCCCTGTAAAATATGGATTCTTGATGAAGATTGGTCCTTGTAGTGTCAAGCTTGAGAGTAAATGTGTGAGACTGATCAGCGTGCCAAGTTCTTCGGCCGAATGTGGCCAATGGTGGTACAAGAGTTTTTATTTCTCTGGAGCATCTGCCATGGAAATATCTGTAGAGCAATGACTGGTCTGCAACTCTTCTTCTATGTTCTAGAGGGTGAAGGGTATCTGTGAGAGTTGAGCTGTTTATCAAGCGAATGGCTCTTTTCTGAATGGAATCTAGAAGACAAAGAGAATGCCTTGGTGCTGAACCCCAAATATGCGAGCAATACTCCAGTAGAGGTCGGATTTGAGCCTTGTACGTCGTCAACAGTTGATCAGGAGTAAAAAACTTTCTGGCTTTCCACAGAAAACCTAGCCTCTGGCTTGCCGACTTTACGATGTTAGCAACATGGTCATTATTATTTCACTTTTATGGCATGTACTATCATTTGTGGCTTCTTTTATTACATCCCACATTTTTCTTGGATTATTAATATTCTCTTGCAATTTAGATTTAAAAAATTGGTATTTTATTTTTTTAATTATTTTTGTTAATGAGTTTCTGTAAGTTTTATAATTATTCAAAATTTCAATATTATCAGGATGCAGAGTACATTGTTTTTTCATTTAATCTCTCTTATGAATTGACCTTACAAGACCATCAGTGATCCATGGCTTCAACCTCTGTTTTTTATTTTTAATTTTATATTCAATTATACAGTTTTCAATTTGGTTTTGCATGGTGTTGATAAAGCTATTTGTGCATGTCTCAGCGTTGTTGTCACTTAATACATTATCCCATCTTCATTGTAAGATTTGTTGTGAGAGTAGATTGTAATCTATTTTTTTAAGGATTTTTTTTTGTTAAATACTAACATTATTTTTAAGTTTTAGATTTAGTAAGATGGGATAATGATCAGTGAAATCTCGTTTTAAAATTACAGAGTTTATTTTATCATAATCTTTATCTTTACACTTTACAAATATGTGGTCAATACAGGTCGCTGAGGTGTCTGTCTCTCTAATTACTCCATTAATTACACTTGTATATCCAAGGCCATGCATCACAGTAAGATAATTATTTATTTTTTCACATTGTAAAATATGGATTCTTGATGAAGATTGGTCCTTGTAGTGTCAATTTTAAGGGTAAATGGGTGAGACTGCTCAGCGTGCCGAGTTCTTCGTCCAAATGTGGCCAGTGGTGGTACAAGAATTTTTATTTCTCTGGAGCATCCGCCATGAAAATATCTGTAGAGTAATGTCTGGTCTGCAACTCTTCTTTTATGTTCTAGTGGGTGAAGGGTATCTGTGAGAATTAAGCTGTTTATCAACCAAATGGCCCTTTTCTGAATAGAATGTAGAAGACGAAGAGAATGCCTTGGTGCTGAACCCCAAATGTGCGAGCAATACTCCAGTAGAGGTCGGATTTGAGCCTTGTACGTCGTCAACAGTTGATCAGGAGTAAAAAACTTTCTGGCTTTCCACAAAAAACCTAGCCTCTGGCTTGCTGACTTTGCGATGTTAGCAACATGGTCATGCCAAGACATATTTTTAGAGACCGTGACTCTCAAAATCGAGATAATAGAACTGGATTCAAGGGTATTTCCGGACATTGAAATGGAGTGATTTAAGGAATTTACTGTCTTGGAAAACGTAGCGCTTTGTGCTTTCTGGGCGTTAAACTGAACAAGATTGTTGGTTCCCCACTCGATGATTGCTTCAAGATCTCTATTGATGGAGTCAACCTATTCCTGCCTGAGTCTATTTGTATCTTCATAGAATGTGAAAATTGAGACAAGTGGTTCGTGGTGGTTTTCAAGAGGTTGTTGATGTGTTAAAGAAATAGGGTGGGGGACAGGATAGAACCCTGGGGGACCCCAGCATTGGTTTTTAACGCATCAGAAGAAATACCGTCAACTGCCACATGTAATAAGCGATCTTGCATGAAGCTCATGGGCCATTGGCGCAGTTTGGTTAAGTTGTAGAAATAAACAAACTCATCAGGAGAAAAACTATAAAGAACCTAAGAAAACAATGAAAACGAAATCGAGCAAGTAATTGAGAGAAATAGGGGCCTAAACTGTTTGCGGCCGAATTTAGGGAAGTCAGTACTAATTTCATTGACAGATGAAACAGGAAGGGACATGAGAGATACTGATAAGATATCAGAAGAAGTAGAAAGGTTTTATAAAGAACCTCAAAGAAAAAGACAGACGTTAACACACAAGAATATATCAAGAAAACAATCACGAATGTAAACTCAGAAACAATGCCGAAAATAGAAAACTACGAAATAGAGGACGCATTGTCATAACTAAAGAATATTACGGCACCAGGACCAGATGAAATCCTTGCTGAAATGCTAAAAGAGGAAAAATAAGAACTCGTTGGAATACTAAGGAATCTTTTTAATCAGTCCCTACTTAAAGGAAAAATACCCGAAGAATGGAAAGAAAGTATTACGATCTTGTTATGTAAAAAAGGCAACAAAAAGGATTTAAAGAATTACAGACCTATCTCATTACTGTCTCAAACCTATAAACTTTTCATGAGAATTATTAACAACAGACCAACACACAAAATGGATTCATACCAACCAACAGAACAAGCAGGATTACGAAAAGGATATAGCACCACTAACTTCTTCTTCTTGTTGTGCCATACCTCCTGGGGGGCATCGGCGACCTCTCTGCAACTATTCATGTGCACGCTCAATCAGTGCTGCATGAATAGAAGGGACCTACAGTTTAATGCCGGTTCCGAACGGCTAGTTTAGAGGGGCCTTACTAGGCAGAATACATTCGGTGGTTTGCCATTGCCTTCCGAACGGCAGCGGTCGCTTATAATTCGTTGGTTTGACCTGGGAATCGAACCCGGGTCTCTTGGTGCAGAGGCTGGCGCGCTAGCAACTACACCACGGCCACTGACTACCTCTTAACAATTAGAACATTTATAGAGAAAGCTAGCAAATATCACCTAGATCTGCACTTAGCCTTCGTAGATTACGAAAAAACCTTTGATAGCGTTGAATGTGGACAATAGAAAGAGCTTTAAACACTGTAGAATAGACTACAGATATAGAATGCTAATGCATAATATTAACAATAATGCAACAATGACAATACAAAAGGAAAAAACCACAAAACCTATAGCAATTAAGAGAGGAGTGCGACAGGAAGATGTTATTTTCCTAAACTATTTACATTAGCACTGGATGATGTCTTCAGAGCAATGGACTGAACAAATATAGGACTAAACATAAATGGGAAGAACTTAAACCACCTGAGATATGCGTATGACGTAGTAATAAGAGTTCCTAGCTTTGAACAATTACAAACTATAGTCGCCGAACTAGCAAGAGAATCCAAAAAAGTAGGTATAAAAATGAATTATACGTAAAAAAAAACGATGACAAATACACAAGATAATAGATGCCTAACGGTAGACGGCACGAAAATAGAAGCGGTCAACGAGTACGTATACTTGGGACACATGATAAAAATAAACAAGGAAAATCAAATAGCGGAGATAAAAAGAAGGGTCAGCTTAGCCTGGGCAGGATTTAGGAAACTAAAATGGGTCCTAAAAAACTAGAAAATCCAAAAATACTTGAAAACAAGAGTATTCGATCAATGCATACTCCCGATTTTTACATATGCATGCCAAACGTGGACCATGACAAAAGCAAACATGGATAAAATAGTGAAGACACAAAGACCTATAAAAAGGTCAATGCTAGGACTAAAACGAGGAGGTGCTTAGAAGAATACATAAAGATACAGAAGTGGTCAATATTGTAAAACAACGAAAACTTGAATATTTCGGACATATCATGAGACACCCAGAAAAGTATGACATTTTACATCTTATAATACAGGCTAAGATTAATAGTAAGAGACGAAGAACTTCCTGGCTTAAAAATCTCAGACAGTGGTTTGGTCTCACCACTAAACAACTTTTCCGAGCGGCTACCAACAAAATAATGATTGCAAACATGATCGCCAACGATCGCTAAATGGTCATGGTACCTAGAAGAAAAAAATAAGGAGTAAAATTGAAAGATAAAAACAAGACAACTGGATAAGAAACAAAACAAAACTTAAAAACGAAGGACAACATATAGCCAGGCTAAAATGGAGCTTCGTAGGTCATAACGCCAGACAAAAAGACAACAGATGGAATACCGATATACAACAATGAAGACCATGGATGGAAAAAGAACAAGAGGAAGACCCCAGATGAGATAGGGAGACGACATCAAAAAGATAAGAGGAACACATTGGACATGAAAAGCACAAAACAGAAATAATTGAAAAATACTAAGGGAGGCCTATGTTTAAAACTGGACGAATAAAAGGGCAAAAGAAGAAAAAGATGGGGCCTCCGAACAACCAAGAAACGGATATAATATTAAGAATGAAAATCACGACAGAAAAATTTTACAAACTGTCAACGAAAACCATACGGCATCGGTAAAAACTGCATAACGTGAAATTGGTGTGTCAAAATCAACGGTACAGAGAATATTGAATAAGAATAAGTACCATTCATACAACCCCACAATAGTTCAAGGACTTAAGGAAACTGATTTTGCAAGACGAATGCGCTTCTGTAAGTGGTACCAGGAAGTGTAATGAAAATCCCGATTTGGTTAATCATATCTTGTGGTCCGATGAGAGTAGGTTTACGAATTGTAGAGTTTTTAATAAGCACAACACTCATCATTGGGCTGTAAAAACCCTCGCAAAGTTGCACAGGGACGTCTACAAACCAGATTTGGAAGTAACGTTTGGTGTGGGGTCATTGGTAATTCAATCTAACTCACCTTTCTTAATGAGGCACCTATTATAAATTATTAATTATTTTAGTAAATCGTCCATTTTTTTACTGCAACCTAAACGGACAGAGTTTTCTAGAGCTTTTGCGAAGCCAGGTTGTGCCGGCTTTCCGAGTTACTCTTACCGAAGATAAGTTTAGAATAACCTGGTTTTAACAGGATGGATGTCCGGTTTACAACACCAATCAAGTCTGAAATTTCTTTAGAGAGCAGTTTAATGAAAAAGTTATTTCATTAAATGGTCCAATATCTTGGCCTCATAGATCCCCTGACCTTTCGCCCTTGGATTTCTACCTCTGGGTTCACACAAAGAATGAGGTGTATGAATTTAATACTTCCACAACCATAGAAATTTTGGGACAAAGAGTTTCGGACACATTTAAAAACAATAACGGAAATACACAAGGGTTGTACGAAAAACAGTCATCAATTGTCAAAAAGTCTCGATGCAAATGGATGTCATTTTACAAATCTGTAAATTAATACCCAGTTAGGCAGCAGTTAAGAACATAAGTAGATTTTACATTACATCATATTTTACAATTTGTAAAATGTTTCTGTCACGATTTTTATTTTCAATTTGTATATTGTTCAAATATTGTTGTTCAAATATTGTTCAAATATTTGTATATTGTTCAAAGGTTCAAGTGTTTATTTAATTAACGACGATTTTCTGACGTTTATCAACACACTCACAGTTGGGAATTTTTGCCAAAACATCTGATTTGTTAAGAAGTCATCATTTACGTTCATGCTCTATTGAAAATTGATTGTATTCATGCGTTTTTTTGTGCGTTACTTATTAATGTTATATTTTGACAAGTAAATCATGGCCTCTTTAGAAAAAATTAAGACCTAACTTTACAAAGTGTGATATTTTGATGAAACTTTAATCTTTAATGCACTTGTGAGACATCACTAGACTAAAAATTTTATACTCTTTCCAAAAATCAAAAAATCCAGTATGGCTGTCAAAAGAAAAATGAAAGTTGAGGTGGATTGCGGAATAACAAAAGACGATTGAGTAATGTCATACACGCTATCGTATTCGTCTTGAAAAAGTGTTAAAATAATGTCACATTTTAAGAGCTGTCAAATTAATCGTTTCGGATTTACTGGCTAAAAACGCCATTTTCGGTTTTTCGCCGATATTTTCAAAACCAATTAACCGATCGTAAATCTAAAGCCGGTTATCAAATGCAATTAGCTTTCTTTGAAATTTTTCCCATTTAACCTTTGCTGTAGGTATAATAGGAGCCGTGATCCCTGTATAGAGAAGCGAATCTGTGACACACTGTATACCAAAATCGAAGGCAACCCAACTACAAACTAAAATTTTAATTTCTTTTGCAGAGAATTCAGATATCAGTACTCGCCGATTAAGTCTGGCAACAGGGATAAGCCAATCGTCTGTTTTTAGACTATTGAAGAGGGAAAAATTCCTACATACAATTACACTCCTTTTCGGATAAACAAAATATTAACCCAGATTTACTCGATACAATTCTTTTTACTGATGAGGCAACATTTACCAGACGAGGAATATTTTATTGAAAAATAATCATTTGTGGGATTCTGAAAATCCCCATGCTAAGAGAAAAAGTCATTTTCAGCACGAGTTTAAGGTTAACATTTGGTGTGGTGTGATTATTTAATAAGTCTTTTTGAACTGCCAACCAATTTAAATAAACCTCTATATTTAGACATATTTTGTATGGTATTAGCAAGACGGTGCTACATGCCATACTTACAGTATAGCTGATAGGGAATACCTTAGAACTATTTACAAAATACAAAGTAATACATAGATATTCCGAGATTTTTTGGCCGGCCAGATCTCCAGACTTAACCGTTATGGATTATTTTTTAAGTGGCTACATAAAATATAGTGTTTATCAGCAACGGCCTTTTCAAGATAATGATCATTTGGAAAGGATAATTATAGAAGCATGTCAGGAAATTACTGTAGATATGATCAATAATGTGTTTAGGGAATTTGATAAACTAACCATTATATGCCTAGAAAGAGATGGTAGATATATTAAGGCTTTAGTAAATTGAAGCAAAATAAAAATTATTTTATTTCAAATATTGTTATGAATGTTACTTATCACGTATTACTTAACTTGAATATCTTTTCATTTGCAAAATAAAATATTATGATATGTATGCATTAGCTATTCAAATGCAATAGAACATTGTTACAGAACTTATTAATAAATCAAAAGGTTATCATGCTTTTCATTAAAATAGCTGATGTGTAATTTACAAAATTCGCATAATTTATTTATACCGAAAATTAGTAAATATTGTTTTTCATGGCGAATCGATAATATAGGATATTTAAAAATAGTTTTTAATCATGGTAGTTTTTTTATAGCAATTGCCGCTATTTTCAAAAATATAGGTACATACTTTACTCTTTCATACTATTCATATTTTTTGACAAACCTCGTATACGGCTCAACAAATTTTATATCTGATAGCTGCATTTCAAGTTTTAGACCACGAACAACTTTTTATAAAGAATGACATTTTTTCATAAAACTAAGAATAAAAAATTTGTCATTATGGTACCGACTTAATTGGACACGGTATATATACTTCATAACTAATTGGGACATAACTATTGGGACATAGGCTAAGGGCGGGTGATTTGGACCAAAATATAACAATAGGACCAAATATGCTTCAATAAATTAAATTTTAAATTTTGTTTTTATTTTTTGCTAATAATTTTAATGTAAATTCTTCATCTTATTGAATATTCAATGAAGTGTAGATCTACCTTGCTTTGGTAAATCCCTCTAACGTATCCTAATTCTCTGTATTTCCTTCCCATTCTGCTTACTGTAGATTAAGAGATACATTACGATCTGGGTGCATTTAATAAAAAAATGTGCATACCTCTTGTTGAGTCCGTATCCTATCACCAACATCAATGATCATTAAAAATTGCAATGCTCTAAATGCATTTTAAATAAAACAGTTTGTTTTATACGATATGATAAATAAGATTAATAATACGAAATTGTACTTGAATATTTGTAACAGTTTTTCATATTAATGTTCATTTAGTTAAAATGAATTTATGCGTTACTTGTGGTAAGTCCCTTTTTTATTATACCTGGTTACATTCTTTTTAGTCGATCTATGCTATTTGCACCCCTATTCTCAAATATACAGTCCAGACTTAATCTCGGTGGTTACATTATTCTTGAATTAACATTTACCTAGGGTTATTCATAACTATTGCGACATGGGCTAAGGACAGTTGATAAGGACCAAAATATGACGATAGGAAAAAGATACAAAGTGGTAAATTTGAAATTTTGTTTTTATTTTTTGTTAGTAATTTTAATGCAAATTTATCAACTGCTACCAAAATCGGCAGGACATAACTTTAGACAAGGAATATTATTTTACATTTTGTTATAGGGGGCGTTTTGTGAATGATTCCTGATAATAAAATCGACTGGTAACTTTTTTTGACGAAACTTTTTAGTGATTTTAATTAGAAAATATGACATAATATTTACGTAATAATGGTGCTCCTATTTAAACATTTTATCCGTTTTCGAGAAAAACGCAATTAAACAATTCAAAGTCTTAGAAAGGGATTTCAAATAATTTGTTAATTTATTAAAAATGTGCTTTGGACTGCCAGATAATTGTTACTGGTTAGTGAATTATTGTTGTGATATTATAGTCTATTGTTGCATGTTTGTGAAGCTATCATATTCTTTTCGATTAAAATGTCTCGTCACAATCATTTTACGAATAAAGAAATGCGGGATATGATTTGTGTATACGCACAAGAAAATTTTTGCGGTCGCTCTGCAGCAAAAAGGTATGGATTGTTATATCCAGACAGAAGGCAACCAAATCACAAAACTTTTGCAAATCTATTTCAGTCGTCTGTGTGAAACCGTGTCATTTCAGAATAAAAATCAGGGTGGTTGTCCGAAACAAGAATAATGATGAGCAACATTTTATTAAGAATATTATGTTCACCAATGAAGCAACTTTTACCAGACGATGGGTTTTTAATTGGCGAAATCTTCTGCCTCTAAATTTAAATGGAAATTATTATTTGTTTTTTTTTTTCCAAAATACTGTCAGTGATAATTTGGATAATCTGTCACTAGATGTAAGCATTAGTGTTAGAAATCATCCAAGTGACATATTTCCTCAACGATGGATTGGCAGAGGATGTGATTTTAAATGGCAACCAAGAAGTCCTGAGTATAACCCGCTTGATTTTTATGTTTGGGGACATATGAAGTTCTAAGTCTAATGAAATTAATTCTCGAAACAAACTCTGAAGAAACATACAAAATATGGCTAATTTTATAAGGGTACAGAATAATATTTACTTTCAAATCCAAAAGTTCTTTTTTAAAAAATTAGAAAAGACATTGAAGTCGGAGGAGGTCACGTAAAACATTTAATTTGAGTTTGCTCTGTTTACGTCAAATTGGTTTTAATTCTGCGTTATCGTTAAAATAGAAGCCTACATTACAAGTTTTGTTGTTGTCTGCTACCTACTTGAAAATCCCTTATGAGACTAGGTTAGGTTAGGTTAGGTTTTATGTGAGTGGGGCGTGGTCGCCCCTCCACCGCGACCCTTAGTAGGTCTATTGTGGCTCACCCCTAGAGGCTACAGTTCACCGTACAATCCAGCCCTTCTTACGAAGTTCATGGTTGTATAGGGTGAGATTTTTTTAAAATCGGTAGGTTCTAGGTTAGTGTAACCAAATATGTTGAACCTTATTCTTCCCAGGCCGGGGCATAAACATAGTATATGTTCAGCAGTTTCGTCTTCCACGCAGCAGAACCGACAGTCCGTTTGTTGGTTCAGATCTATCTTTCTGAGGTGGTATCTCAGACGACAGTGTCCCGTAAGCAGTCCTGTTAGAATACGCAGGTCATTTCTGCTCCATTCTAGGATCTGCTTAGTTGTGTTTCTTGAGGGTTGTAACGGTAAAAACGCCTTCGAGTGGGTTAGCCCTAGTAAGTCGGACCAGTACGTGAGTATTTTCCTCTCCGCCCAGTCCAAAATAATTGTTTTGGCGGCACTTGTGGTGACTCCAAAAACCGGTTCTGGTCCCCCTGGTGCCCAGGTACCCACAGTAGGGTCACCCTGTTGTTCGCACCAAGGTACTCTAAGGATTCGATGCAATTCCATACAAGTTTAGAATTTATCTTGTGGAGCTCAGTGCTTTTAAAGCGGCCTGGCTGTCTGATATTATATTTATGTTTTTGTTTGCTAGAGGTCTCTTGCACACAATTCAATAGCGAATATTTCAGCCTGAAAGATTGTGGCATACCTGCCAAGACTGGTAGATATTTCAATCTTTGGTTTCCTGCTGAAAACACCGGCCCCAACTCCATCTGGGGTTTTTGAGCCGTCTGTGTACATTACGTATTCAGTCTCTGGGAAGAGGATTTGTCCCCTCATCCATTCGTCTCTCTCCGGAAAGAGGACTTTGAACGACTTTCCTACGTGTATTTTTGTGGCTAGCAAGTCAGGAACCATCCCGAGAATATGGTGGTTTTTTGTTTCACTCAGTATCCCGGAGTGATCTCCGAGTTGCTCTCCATTTATTTGCTTTTCCAAAGACAGGAATCTATAGGAAGCTATCCTGGCCTCCCTCTCTAAGAGAATATCTAGGGGAGGGAGATGTAGGAGGTGTTTCATCGCTGCCGTTGGTGTGCTGGACATAGCTCCAGTTATGGCCAGGCATGCCAGCCGCTGAAGGCCAGCAAGCTTTGCTCTAGCTGTCTGTTGTAACCCTTTGGTCCACCAGACTACTGAACCATACGTGACCATAAATATTATCATTGTTTAATAAATCCAGTAAATCTGTTTGGGGTTCATTCCCCAAAATTTGCCACATACTCTTCTGAGATTCCAGAGAAAAAACCTGGCTTTGTTTATTGTTTTTTCCAAGTGGGCGTTCCAGGTGAGTCTTTTATCCAGAACTACACCCAGGTATTTCACTTCCGTCGCAAATGGAATGCTCTCTCCGTATAGGACAGGCTGCCGAAGCTTATCTAAAAATCCTTTCGTAAAAGGAATAATTACAGTTTTTCGGGGGTTTACAGACATCTGTTCCCTCTCGCACCATCTGTATACTGTGTTAAGGGCTTCTTGGAGGACGTTTGAGATCGTCGCTTCAAATTTACCTCTAACTATTATAACCAGATCATCCGCATAGCATTGAAAATCTACTCCCTGCATGGAAAGCTCGCTCAGCAGAGAGTCGACTAGAAGTGACCACATTAGGGGGGAAAGTACCCCGCCTTGTGGACACCCCTTCGCCGCTCTGAACCTAACCGACTCTTCATGCAGTGATGATATTATATATCTGTTTTCAATTATGTTTTTGATCCAGTTACAGATTTTACCGTCTATCCATCTATCCCTAATTGATGTATAGAGTGACTGTGGTAAGGCGTTATTAAACGCTCCTTCTATATCTAGAAAAGCTGCCAGCGCAATTTCCTTATGTTTAAGGGAATGGCCGATCTTTCTTACTAGATTGTTTAGAGCTAAATCCGTAGATTTGCCTGTTTGGTAGGCATATTGATGGGGGTTTAAGGGATGTTCCCTAAGATTCCCCTCTCTAATATGTCTATCAATAATTCTTTCCAGAGTTTTCATTAAGAATGAGGTAAGGCTGATCGGCCGGAAGGATTTGGGTAGGGAATGATTCACCGTACCCGTTTTACGTATGTATACAACTCTCCCCGTTGACCAGCCCAGCGGAATATAACTCCACGCCAAACTCGCTCTGAATAGTTTAACCAAAAGAGGTAGTAAAATTTCGCTGCCCTTCTGAATAAGGGCAGGGAAAACACCATCCTCCCCTGGAGACTTGAATGGGGAGAAATAATTCACCGCCCATTGTACAGAAGTTGGGGTGACCACTTTTGAAACCTTTCTCCAGTCCTCCCTTTTGGGTCGCGATGTCGATCCCATTGAGAGTGGAATTTGCTCCTGTCCCTCAGAAGCAGACTGCCGGGAAAGTGGGTCTGCAAGAGAGTCTCTAACGTTTGCCTACCAGAGTCCGTATAAGAGCCATCTGGTCGTTTTAGCGATCCAATTTCTTGCGTCGGATCTCTGGCGAGAGACTTGTGGATTCTTGTGCTGGCAGGTAGATCTGATATACTCTGACAGAACCTCCTCCAGTATTCTCTTTTGGCTTTCCTTATTTCTTTGTTATAAGTCGTTAGAGCTGTACGATAGATTTCCCAGCAACCTGTTTCTTTAGCTCGATTGAAGAGACGTCGAACTTCTTTTCTTTGCTTGTCTAAGCTTCTGCTCCACCATGGTGTACCTCTATGGTCCCTCTTCTCCTTTAATGGGCAGTTTTTCTTATAGGCCGTTAGACAGGCGGATGTCATATGCTCATTCGCCGCTTCTATTTCAGCTCCATTTTGTATAGTGCTATTACCGTTACCTAGGTGCTGTTGGAGGGATTCACAATACCCTTTCCAATCTGTGCATTTTGGATCTCGAAATTGCACTATGGGACGTTGTCCTATTCTCACGTCAAAACGTATGTGTCTATTATCTGAGCATGAGAGCTCGGTAGATACCTGCCAGTTAACTATTTTGGTACTCATAAACTGTGTACTAATAGTTATGTCAAGAACTTCTCCGCGAATTCTTTTCACGAAGGTTGGTTCCGAGCCTACGTAGTTGACTGCTAGCCCTTCCCCTATTATATAATTATATAAGTACTTACCTTGATGTCGCTGCTGCACCAATCCAAATGGTGGGAATTTGCGTCGCATCCAATGATCAGTTGCCTGTTGTTCCTCTTGCAGAAGGCGACTAGATCTCGCACTGCTGCTGGAGGAGAGTGTTCTTTTCGGTCTCCAGGGAAGTAAGCAGAGCAGACTATTACATCTACACTACTGTCTCCTCCTGAGATCGAAAGCTGAGCTGCAACCACATCAGGGGTGCAAACTCTGTTAACATAAAATAGTTTATGTTTTTCCAGATGAGTATGCATGCTCTTGGCTTACCACCTAAAGTACACGCTATTAACTTACCGGAGCAGTTTCCTAGGCCGCTTATTCTGCCTGTATTGGAAGTCCAGTGTTCCTGGATTAGTGCCACATCGAGATGCTTCTTGGCGAACCTCCTGCTGAGGACATATGAAGCCGCTCTAGCATGTTGGATGTTCGCCTGGAGAAATTGGATGTGGTTAGCCATTTCTACTTAAAGGTAGAGTGGGGAGGTTTACTTTCCTTCCCCGTATTGTTTCCTGGTCTAGGTCGTTTTGTCGGCGCTTTACCATGAAGGGGTTTTTTCCATTTTCCGGCTTTTTTGCTGGTTTTGGCCGGCCTCTTCAGTCCCGCTGTCGCCGCCGAGGTAGATTTACCTCCCTCTTTGGTTCTAACGGTTACCTCCGAAGACTTTGGAATTTCCACCGATGATGGATCTTTCTTGGCTTCCTTGGACCGAAATGGCACCTGTCCAAAGCCAAAATATGGGCGGAAATTTAGCCGCTCCAAATCTTTAATGGATACCTCATCCATTAAGAACGTCCACATTTGACCAGGTCCTTCGTTTTCCCTGTGTAGAATGGTCCACTTCTGGGTATGCAGGGTACGGTTCATCTTCCGCAGACGGTTGGTTACCTGTTCTCCCGTCAGTCTGGGTAGTCCCTCATCGTCTGGGATGAAAGCCACACAAATGTGGGGTTTCGGTATGTCTTCCTTCTGAACTAACTTCAGCTGGGCGTTTTCCCAGGGTTGAAGGTAGCATATCACTTCCTCCATCCACTTGACCGTCTCAGCGTCCGTACAGGACAGAAGGATGATTCCAGGTCGAATAATGCAGCTCTGGAATCGCACTTGTGGACCATCGTCCGGTAGTTTGTCTACAGTGTCCATAATGGATCGCTGTAGCAGCCGTAGCTGTTCGTTTGAAAACTGAGCATTTGGGTGTTCTGGGTGGATTATGCCCACCTTGATGCCTTGAGCTACAGTTGCAAAGGAGCGTTTTTGCTCGTTTGAGTTCTCCATAGTGCGTGGCTTTTTTGCCGCCGCTTCTGGAGTGCTACCATCCGAGCGTATTCGCTTGCTGGTGAGAGCAGGGGGGGGATTGATCCCCGCTCCTTTTCTTATCCCGTTCTTTTAGTATTTGATCTAAGGCGGTTTTGTAAGGTACCCCGCTTTGATCAAACGGCTAAGACGTTTTCTCGTCGCGCCGGCAAGTTTGACCTTCTTGTCCAGGTTTATGCTGGCCGTTTGTTTAGCCTCGCCCCCTGTTGTCAGGTCCGTTTTCTCGGGAGTGGGGGATTTTAAAAGTACCCTCTTAGCTTCCTGCGAGATTTGGTTGCTAGGAGGGTCTGTAGTAGACACCTCCATTTGCATTTGCTCGTCTGCGAGAAGATTGCCTTCGTCGCAGATGGTTTTAATGTTTTTATGTTTTTTGTTACTCATATAGTTCCCACGAGTAGCTAGAGAAAAAATGGTCGACTACGGCAGAGCTCTGCATTACCGTAGCAAGGCAAAAATACTACCGGGAGGTTTCCTGGTATCCCAGAGGCTCCGTTTGCGATATCTGTTTGTGGCAGGCACAGATATCATACATATAGTACGCCCCTTGGCACGGGTCGCATGACACCTTGAGCAAAGCCTGATGATCGCGGTAAGCTTGGCTGGCTTAAAACAAACCAACCGCACCTGTCTAGTTTGAATACAAGGAAGTGAACTCCCTTGTACTCAAAGGTAGTAATGATATAGCCGCTGCCCTATATCATGTCCTTAGTTGATCCGCGGGTGTTTATTCTTTAATATTAGACACCTTTCCTGTAAGCCAGGAAGTTCCCTATCAGCCATTGGGACGCGCCGTGTTGGGATTAAGGACATCTCCGCACGGCTTATGAGACTATGAATTGTTCAATTGCGTTTTTCTCGAAAACGGATAAAATTATCGTATTTAAACAGGAGTATCAATATTACGTAAATATAATGTTTGCGTCATATTTTTTAATTGAAATAACTAAAAAGTTTCGTCAAAAAAGTTACCAGTCGATTTCATAATCAGAAGTCACTCGCAAGGCGCCCCCTATAACAAAATGTAAAATAATACATAAAATAATATTCCTTGTCTAAAGTTATGCCTCTCTGCCGATTATGATAACAATTGATAAATTTACAGTGAAATTATTAGCAAAAAATGAAAACCAAATTTTTAAATTTAACGCCTTGTATCTTTTTCCACAGCTATATTTTATTAAGGCATGCTTAGTCCCATCGTCATATTTTGGTCCTAATCACCCGTTCTTAGCCCATGTCCTAATAATCACCCTATATATCTATATATAGGTAAATGTTAATCTAAGAATTACGTAACCACCGAGATTAATTCTGGACTGTATATTTTAGAATAGGAGTGCAATTAGCGTAGATCGACTAGAAAGAATGTAACCAGCTATAATAAAAAAGGGGCTTACCAGTAACGCATAAATTTATTTTAACTAAATAAACTTTAATATAAAAAACTGTTACAAATATTCAAGTACAATTTCGTATTATTTATTTTATTTATCATATCGTATTTAACAAACTGTTTTGTTTAAAATGCCTTGAGAGCATTGCAATTTTAATGATGTTGGTGATAGGATACGGACTCAACAAGAGGTATGCACATTTTTTCATTAAGTGCACCTAGATCGTGATGTATGTCTTAATTTATAGTGAGATATAGAAAGGAAATACAGAGAATTAGGATACGTTAGAGGGATGTACCGAAGCAAGGTAGATCTACACTTAATGCGAATATTAAATAAGATGTAATTTTGTCGGTAGTAGACGATCCACACTGCACAGTGCAAGGATTATCTGAGGATTTGAATATTGGAAAGTATTCAGTATCAAATATTTTTTAAAATGCAAAATTTTATCCTTATAAAGTACGTCTTATCCATGAGTTCGCTAAAGATGACTGTGGTCGCAGAACTGAATTCTGCAAGTACTTGATGAATTAAAATGATAATAAATTAAATATCAATTTTATTATTAACTTCTTTTCGGGGCAACATTTTAACCGGCAAAACACCCGATATTGGTCTGATAAAAATCCAAATTGGATGCAACAATGCTCTTCGCAAAGACCACAAAAAATTTAATTATTGGTCCATATTTTTTTAATTAAAATTCAACGAGTGAATTTTATCTGTATTTTCTACTCTTCTTCTTCTTCAGGTGCCGTCTTCGTTGCGAAGGTCGGCAATCATCAATGCTATGCGTATTCTTGAAACAGCAGATCTAAACAATTGATTTATCGTACCAGTCTCGCAGAGTCTTCAACCACGAGTGGCGTCTTCTTGCGACACTTCTTCCTTGAATCTTTTCCAGTATTATCAGTTGTAACAAGCTGTATTTTTACCCCCTTATAAAATGTCCCAGATACTGTAATTTTCATTTTTTACTGGTCAGAATTATTTCTTTTTCTGTGTTCATTCGTCTTAGCACTTCAATATTTGTTATTCTGTCTATCTAGCTAATTTTTAGTATTCTCCGGTATGTCCAGTGTTCGAAAGCCTCTAGTCTTTTTATATTTTCTTTCTTCAGGGTCCATGCCTCCATGCCATAAAGCAGCACAGACAGCACATAGCATCTCAGCAATCCAATTTTTAAGGTTAAACTGATATCTCTTGTGCAGAATATTTTTTTTCATTTTCAAAAACACCGATCTTACCTTTTCTATTCTAATTCTTATTTCCTGGGAGCAGTCGTTGTCTTTGTTAATACTGGTACCGAGGTATTTGTATTTTTCTATCTGTTTTACTGGTTGATTGTGTACGTAGATTTGTCCAACATTGTTTGTTTTTTTGCTAATCATCATGAATTTAGTTTTTTTTTACGTTCATTGTCAGACCATATTGTTTGCTTTCTTCATTTACTTTGTTCACTAGTATTTGTAAATCTTGAAGTGTGCTTGCTATCAGTACAGTACAGTATTTTTTACAAAATACAATAATTCCTTATTTGATCCAGCTTTTCCCTGATATCCAAAATGCCAATACTTAAAACCGTAGAATATGGTTTTAAAAAGATGGCGCACCGCTACATTTTACTTTAGCTTTGCCTGTGTGCCAGATTTTAAACAGATTATTTCCAGATCGCTAGATCGGAAGAAGGATAACAGTGGAGTGGCCCACTAAATCACTCGATCTTACCGTATTAGACTCTTTTTACGGGAATATTTTAAATCAAAAGCCTACACTAACAGAACTGACAATATCCGTGACCCAAAAGCCCGAATCAGACAGGAATTCAAGAACATAACACCAGCCATGCTACAAAATGTTAATGACGATTTTTTTACCAGGTTAAGTCATTGTTTAGTGGTCAATGAAGAACAATTTAAACATTTACTCTAAATTTTCCTTGGTTTATTTTTATTGGAGTGTACGTTTATTCTTTATCAATTGTTTGGTAACTAATCAATTGCCATGAAAAACTATTGCATTTTTGTCCACCCTGTATTAATTTGAATTAACTTGTAACACATTTTTGGATTAGCTCAGCAAAAAAAAGCCGCAAATTAAAAAAACTGGGAAGTTTTTTTAAAAAAAAACTGGTGCTGACGTCCTTACCTAAAGGTTATTCACCCTGTATGATAGATTATTCTTTTAAGAAATAGTAAATTAAAATCAAAATCGACCTGCTTTAAAAATTTTTCATGTAAGTGTTTATTTAGCTAATAATGAATTTATGCGTTACTTTATGGATGCATGATGCCCTGAAAATCAAAGGGATGAAAATAAATGTAAGCAAAACGAAAGTGATGGTTTTTGAAAGGGAAGAAAACATGGCAAAATGTGAAGTTTCGATTGGGGGAGAAAGAGTGGGAAAAGTAAATGAATTTGTGTACTTGGGTTCAAAGTTAACGAGAGATGGAAAGTATGACAGTGACATTGAGCGAATGGTGTTGGCAGGAAAACAAATAAATGGGACACTGCATAGCTTTATGAATAGCCCAAAAGTGTCAAAAAAGGCACGTCTGGCTGTGCATAGAGGTGTGTTGGTTTCTACACTTATGTATGGTAGTAAATGTTGGGTTTGGCAGAAGAAGCATAAAATAGGATTAATGCTGCGAAGATGAGTAGTCTGAGAAGTATGGCCGGAGTGACTCGGTTGGAAAAAGTAAAGAATAGATAGATAAGAGAACGCTGTGGTGTAAAAGAAGATATGATTACAAAGGTAGACAAAGGAATGCTTAGATGGTTCTTGATCAGATCGACATTGTTTTGAAGAAAGGCCAGGTCAAGAGTACCAATACCGTCAAGCATGTATGAGAGCACTAATAAAAGTGAAGGAAGCAAAAGATGTGTGTAAGAACCGTAGCAAGTGAAAGGAAGTGGTCTCTGCCTACCACTACGGGTCAAAGGCGTGACTATATGTATGTATGGATGCACTGTATTTGTTAGTTTCCAATCTATATAAATAAAAATGAAGGGCCGAAATGTATGTACGCGCTTAACTTCCGATACAATGAGACTAAAAAAGAAAAAGAAGAAGGAGAAGAAGGTAAACAGAATGATAATCTTTTAACCGAGATCTACCACGACTCCGGAAGAACTTTTACCATCGACTTATGTTTCAAACGAATCAATTACCTATGAACGTTTGGCGTTTAGATATGATACGGCGATCAATCAGTCGATTTTGAAACAATGAGCACTATTTGTCAATATTGCTGTGCTTTGAGGTTTCAACTCGAACCGCCAGGATTGTGTTGTGCGAATGGAAATGTCAAATTACCACAACTGACGACGCCACCTAAACTACTAAATTTATTACTTTCAGGACAAGAACCTCTATTAAAGCATTTTTTGCAGAATATTTAAAATTACAAAAGTGTGTTCCAAATTACATCATTTGGTGCAAATATAATTGCTAAACGTCATTTCAATCCCACTTTTAAGGTATTATTGAAACGAAGCTCCTTACCGCGGCTTACGTGTAGTGCGATTTAGTAGAAATCGTCACATAACGAAATGCAACGATGGTTCATTGGTAGAATGCCTTTCGGTTGCCTTCATTTTTACCTTCATTTTTAACACGTTTATATTAGTTTCACCTGTACTTGTTTGCTTGTATGTATGTTTGTATCTGACTCTTTGGTCTCGATTTTGCCCTACTTTAAGCGATCTAATTTAATTTCAACTTTGCACACTTGTCAAAGACCGACAACAATGCAATAATTCGATCAAAATATCCGATTATCCTAATTACTTTCGCCAGGATTCATAAATTTCTTTAGGGATCCTTTGCATGAGAGTAAGAGAGATAGAACTTGTGCGTAAACTACGCGTGCACGCAGAACAAATGTTAACACAGTTCATTGCATCGGTGGTTCAGTGGTAGTATGCTCACCTGCCACGTGGGCAGCCCGGGTTCGATTCCCGGCCGATGTATTCTTTTTGTGCTCTTACCATTTAATACATTATTTTTTAGTGAGTAAAACAAATTAAACTAAAAAGCGAAAAATAAATTATAGTTTAAAAAAACTAAAAAACACGCTTTTAGAGTTAAACAGACTAAAAAGTAAAAAATAGTTCTTAGAATAGGAATAAAATTACTGACGAGAAAATTAATGTCACTGTCAAAAAAAAAGTCAATCAATGTCACTGCTTTGCATGACATTTTTAAACTAACTCTGCGTTTCAGAATGAAAGCATCCCACGCTTTTAGAACAGTGACATTAATTTTCTCGTCAGTAATTTTATTCCTAAGTTAAGAATTATTTTTTACTTTTTAGTTTGATTAACTCTTAAAGCGTGTTTTTTAGTTTTTTTAAACTATAATTTATTGTGTTAGATCATACATGAATATTGTTTTATTATTGCAATTAAGTGTTAAAAAATGGAAACTGCAGCAGATGTGTGTAATACAGATTTAGAAAATTAAGTTGATTAAATTGTATAACTTGATACAAGTATTTACTGTTTACATTCGTTTATTGTACATGTAATTCAGGTGTTTACTATTTATTTTACTATTTAAATTATAGGGAGACAGTAGTGAATTCATGTGTTCAACGCCAACAACAATTCCGGCAGAATTAAAATACAACGAGCGTTCCTTTAGATTATTTGCCTTGAAAATATAATGTAAAATCTACAGATTTTATTTTGAATTACATTCGGTGTTAAAGAAAAAACGTAAGGAATTTTTTTTAATTGGTGACACACATTATACACATCGATTGCAACATAAACTAACCTTTATGAAACTTCCATTAAGGCTCATAGCTGAAGATTTTTATAAACAATTTCTTATGGTAAATATTACAGATTTAAGGACAAATTCACCACCGTGTAGGAGCATTCTTTCTTTATGCGTTTCTAAACCGCTGAACCGATTTTGATAACTTTTTCAGTCAATCTTTCGATTAAGCCGGCGGGTGTTTCTGTAGCGATCTGTTTGACAAAAGGAGTGGGAAGGGAATGAAATATAAAAACTGTTAAAACCGGCTGATTTAGTGTCGAATTTATAGTCTTCTAAGTTTGATAGTTACATTCCCAATTATGTTAGCACCATTACAAAAGATGGTGATAATACACCGGAAATAAAAATCAAACGTGAAGTAAAACAAGGTTGCAATTTATCACTCTGAAAGAATGTTTAGGGAAACACTAACTGATATATAAGCTGGCATTATTATAAAAGGCGAAATCATAAACAACCTTCGCTACGCAGACGATACGGTACTGTTGGCCTCCAGTTTGGAAGATTTACAACGGATACTGGATGGAGTCATCGAAAAATGCGCAATGGTCGGACTCATATTAATTGCAAAAAATACCAACGTATTAGTAATTAGAAAGCAACCTAATATCATAGCTAATATAACAGTTAGGGGTGAACTATTGAAGCAAGTAAACCAAATAAAATATCTAGGCAGCATAATAACTAACAGCGCGGATAGTCAAACGGAAGTGAAATCAAGGATTGAGCAGGCTCGAGCAGCATTTAAAAACATGAGTAGGGTCTTGTGCTGTAGAGATCTGAAGTTTACTTTAAGAATCCGTCTTCTCAGATGTTATGTCTTCTCCAACCTGCTGTACGGTATGAAAGCCTGGACTTTAAACAAGTACGAAGAAAGGCGACTTGAATCCTTTGAGATGTGGGCTTACAGGACAATATTAAAAGTTTCATGGACAGAAAAAGTATCCACTTTGGTAATACTCCAACGTCAGAATAAATCCACCGAAAATAAAAACTATTAAAAACTCCGATATTAGTGTCAAATTCATAGTTTTCGGGGTCGCTAAGTTTAATAGTGATATTCTCAAAGCAAGCAAGCCAACGTTAGCGTTGTTTAATGTAAGGAAATAGTTGTCTAAGATTAATTCTAAACTGCTAGCTTTGTGTTCTCAAAGTTTAGATATTATTACTTTCGGAATATTGTTTCCATTGGTATAATCTGCAACAATTATAAATTGCAATGTATTTATTATTTGCCATTCATTGCCATAAATGGAATAATAAAGTGGCAAAAACCGCTTTAAACGTTTATTGGTAATAAATAATAATTATTGTAAAAAGTAAATTGTCCAAAATAATTTATTGTTTCTTACATAACAATTTGTAGATGTTATACATTTTTTGGATCACCAAGCTTATTTCTTAAAATTTCGTGATTTTTACATACAAAATTATATAATAGTCCCACTTTTTTCCCGTAGGAGTAGGCAGAGACTACTTTTTTTTACTACAGTTCTTACACACGTCTTCTAATTCTAATTCTTACACTTTTATCAGCGCTTTAATACTTACTCGAAGGATGCTCGAACTCTTGACCTTGCTTTTCTTTTAAATAATTTCGATCTGCTCGAGATACGTTCTTCTATCAATTTGCCCATTCACACTCGCCTTATAAATATGTTTTATCAAACTTCTTTCATCCATCCTTTCTACGTGTCTGAACTATCTAAGCATTTACATCTTCGTTTGCACCACAGCGTTTGCTTATCCTACTATTCCTTAGATATACTTCTTAGACTACATATCTTCGCAGCATTTATTTTAATTTTGTTCATACATAAGTGTAGGGACCTGAACACCTCTATGTACAGCCAGTCGTGCCTTTTTTGACACGTTCTGGCTGCTTATAAAGTTATAGAGGGCCCCATTCATTTGTTTTTTACTTGTTTTACTCTTTCTATTTCAATCCATTACTTTCGTCTTGCTTAAATTCACTTTCATTTCCTTGATGCATTGGACTATCAAATCATTCATGCTTAATCCATATGCACTCTCATTCAAATTTTTTAAGCAGCAGTTAAACAGACAAGGCAAAACCCTACATTTCTGGCCAACACCTTTTTAGATGTAAAACCAGTGTGTATAAGCTTCGTTTATCCTGACAAGGGCACTGAAATCCTCGTAAAGTGCTCTTATCAAACTTCCGGTCGCCCATAGACCTTTTATCAGAGGAGACGGAACATTTACTTTTAAACACGATTATACATCTCTACTTTCTGAACGATTGTATGACCTTAATACGGCCTTGTTGCCTGCTCTGCAGTTATAGCAAGAGATTTGTGAGTGTTATTAAATCGTCCATAGTATTTGTTGATTATATTTGCAACAATATTGTGAACACAATGCTATCTCTTAATAATAACGACCTAAATAATACAACCCATTTTATGGAATGTTAAACCATTGAACTATTTCATTCCGTTAGATCATAGAAATATGTTGCTCAATAAGTGACAACGCCGCACGGCTTGTTTGTATCGTTTTACAAGCAGAGATCTGTGCGTACTACGAAATCGGCTATTATTAGTAGCGCTGTTGCCGAAGGTGTTGCAACGAGATTTTGGAGTATTATTGGTAATTTTTAGCATATTATTGGTAAAATTCAGTGAAATTTAGTGGAAGAAATGATTCGTCATTGCCAAGTGTGTAAAAAACCGGACTATTTAAGCCCCAGTGTTTATTTTCACAAGTAAGTTGAAAACTCTCATTGTTTACTATATTTTCATACAGTGGTGTGGCTGGCCTGTTGGCTCTGCCAGTGCCAAAAACTTAAGAAAAAAAAATACAGTGGTGTAGCGATGACGATTTCAATATCAGAATAAACAGGTATTATTTTGAGGCGTAAAACACGAATCTGAAAATCAAACTATGTGGAAATCAATACTTTTCAAGATATTTTCAAAAAAAGGCATTACCTATTTCCCTGTTATTCAGCAGCACTTATTCAGTGGTATTATCCTTTTTTCGTTGTTATTTAAAGAACTATATACCTTCCCTAAACATTTTATAGTAGTAGTATTTCATAAAAAATCTAAACATCACTTTAAATTTAATCCAATCGAGAAATCAAGGAGTCACGGAACCCTGAGTATAATATTTTAATCTTTTCTTTTAGGTCACTTAGTTACTATACTTAGATAAAATAAAACACTTTTCGTCAATTTCCACAACATGTATTGAAATTATACGACCGGTTTCGACTATAACGTCATTGTCAAGTAAATATGAATGTAACAGGTAAACCTAATTATATCTAGTCCTTAAAGGTTAAGAAGTGGAGAGGGGTTAAGGTCTAATTGATTATTTACAGTTAGGAATTTGGGGTTCTATTCGAGCTTATTGATTTCCAAACTTTCTAAAAGATTCATTGTAATTCCTTTATTGCAGGTATGCAGAATTTTGAGATCTTCTATTGTAATTTTATGACTTGTATTTTTAATATGTTTCAATATTGCAGATTTAGTATCGGAAGAAATATGTTCTTTAAAGCGTGTTTCGAAATTTCGACCGGTTTGTCCAACGTACGCTGTTGGGAATTCCCCACATTCTATTCAATAGACCCCCGATTTTTTATATTTGTCTGTTTTTTGTTTAGCATTGAATAATAGTTTGCTTAAGTTCAACCCACTTGAAAATGATGTTATATTAAATTTTAAAAAATAGTTGCAAATGTTGATTGATAATTGGCCAATATAACTAATATTCGCATATCTTCTTTCTGGTTTTTTCATTATCTTCATAACTTCTGCTGGGAAAGTGGGATTTATGTGTTCTTCTGTTTCTTCTCTCCTTAGATTTCGAATTTCACGTATGACTTCTTCTTCGAAATACAGCCTTGGCCTCCCGCGGAACCGTCTTGCTGCGAGGCTCCGAGTTACTTTAACCGGTGCTCGGATGTCCTCTTCGGCTGCCATTCAACGGTCAGCTCAGAACTGGCACGGACTAGGGGAATCCGACTGTCTAATTAAAACAAAGCATTGCGATGGCCCCAGCGGGTGTTGACACAATGTAATTTCTGCCCAGTGCTCTGAATGTCAAAGTGAAGAAATTCAAGCAAGCGCATGTAAACGGCGGGAGTAACTATGACTTTCTTGGGGGGACGGACCGAGCTTTTGCGAAGTCGGTAACAGTGAATAGTTTTTATTCACTGGCCAACGTTGTAGGCGGCCTAGATAAAACTCTTACATTTGGTAATTCACAGCAGTTTCTGAACATCTCGAAATAGATACCATACCTAGGCTATTTCATAGTCATCTATCTAGGTTGCGTGTTTTTTAGGGCTGTGCACCACCTTTGGCTTCGCAAAGGTATCTCACAGAACAGTGCATTTTCTCGAAACTTTTTCAGAGGTGGGCCAGTATTTTTGCGGTCCATTTGTCACTGTTTAAATTAATCAGACAACCACTCATTTGAGATGGTTGTCCACTGTGAATGTGGCAAGGATTTTGCCACAGAAGAGGGTCATCGGACTCACATTAGAAGGCTACGCTGCCGTGGTCCCCCCAGGGCCGACGATAACGTATGCAAGATATGCAATGGCGTATACAAGTCCTTCGCTGGTATGCGCCAACAAATGAGAAAATCTCACCCCAGAGAGTTGAACGAGGAGTTGGAGAATCGTTACGAGGATCCGAGTGCAATTCCCGAATGGTCAGATCTTGACTCTATTAGGATAGCTAAGTTGGAGGCCGTATTTGAAGGAACCAACATTAATCAGCATCTGCTGCCCTTCTTTCCTGGGCGAAGTTTAGACTTCCTCAGAAATAGGAGGCGTAATGTTGGATACCGAGAGTACGTAGCACAACTTAAACTCGAACTACATCCCCTTCACGTAAGTGAGGACGAACAAGAGCCCGACCAGGACGGAGCAGGAAAAGAAATCGGCGAGGAACCAACTCTGAGGGATAACTCCATAAATCAAGCAGATCTAAGCGGTAACGCAGATAATCTTGATCCGAACGCAGATGAGTTCGTGCCGGTGCGACAGCCAAAGCACGTTATATCTTCGTTCTTGTTTAAGTATTGGCAGAGCAAAGCTGGATGGACTGAAGAAGAGGCAAATTTATTTGCTTCCAGTCAGCTAACGAACATCGCCGCTCACAAAGAAAGGGTAAGAATCTCCACGCAAGACTACGTGAAAAATGAGATTTTTAAATGTGTACAAATTGGGAAGAAAAAAGGTAGAGCACAAAATGCACACAATACCCCAATTTTCCGTAATAGCGCGCACAAAAGAGCATATGTCTACCGCGCCGTACAACAGAAGTACCGAGCTAATAAGGCAGCTTTGGCTCGTCATTTCCGAGCTTACAACCCAGCTCGGCCGCATTAACAATCCTGTCATAGTGCATCTGGCGACTGGATAGCCAATCCTCCTCCTTATTGGTCGGGGTGCGACTACCAGAAAGCTATTCAGCATCGTGGCAATCTCTTACCAACAGGAGGTATTCCCTCCAATCCGCCTCCCGAAAGGAAGTGCAGAAGAGGGTGCGATCGAAACGAGAGACTGTCGCATGTGCTGCAAAAGTGCCCTTACGCACACTGGCAGCGCAGAAAACGACATGACCATATAGTTTCGATGGTTCGCAAGATTGCTGAGAAGCGTGGGTGGCTCGCTGAAGAAGAGCCGAATATAAGGTGCACTAATGGGGTTCTGCTTAAGCCATATTTAGTATTACACATGGGGGATAGAGTTGTTGTATGCGATATAACCGTGTCATGGGAGGGGCCTAATCCTCTATCACGTACGGCTACTCATAAAGTAGCGACGTACAGCGTCCCGCATTTTCTAGAAGCAATGAACGTTAGACATCCGGGTAAACTAATCGTTGTAACCCCGTTCATTGTGGGCGCTCGAGGAACTTGGTGTCGAGAAAATAACATCATTTCGAATATTCTCGCACTCACGAACACCGAGATTGGGAAATTCATAACAAGTACTATACAAGGCAGCCTTTTTATACACAGATACTTTATGGCAATCTAATATGAGTCTGGTGGTAACACCTAAAGATCAAATCCCTTGTTTTTCTTCGGGGAATGCACTGCTTGCAACAAACGCCAAAACAACGGCGTTTTGTCTTCTATACCAAGAACTCTAGAAGACAAAGGTGGCTTATACATTTTGTAATATAAAGTTTTAATCATAGTTATAATTATATATTTATTTTTTTAAGCCTATTTTATATATACTTAGATGTTGTAGTGTTAGTGTATAGTCTTGTTTGTGATATATGTTTAATGTATACCATTATTAGTTTTTTTTGTGACGTTTTTTACAAAGAAAGCTATCAGGTTAAAAAACTTCCCCTTAAATAAAGAGTAAAATCCTTGCTAAGGCGCAGTGGATTGCTCACTGACTGCAGAGGTAGTCTGTCGCTACCGGCGAAACATCACGCCGTAACGTGTCGTGGCCTTCCCTCGATGTGTGAAGCTTTTGTTGAACCGCGGTCGTCAAAAACGAATTAAAGATCCGGCGGGTCAAATCCCATTATGCCGTGATCGTGCTGTTGCGTCAGCCGAAATGTCAACGACCTACAGACGGTTGATTTGACGTGTAAGGCTGAATGACGACTATTCATCGATCGCTTTCTGCGTCGAGGGCGGGTAATGAGACCGTTAGCAGAGGCGAGGCATTGTATCTAAATGATGAAGGGAAGTGCACCGCCAAAAACGGTTAAAATACGATACCACTCTGATAGCCGGCTGTTGTCGGCACCACTGTGAAGCAGCGTCGCGACCCTCGCCACTCACCGATTCCGCATGCGCGGTTGAAAGGTGCAGTCAGGGATTCGCATAATGAGTGGTAGTCTTTCGTCGTGCAAACGGCGATTGACGAGCTGGGCACGCCTCAGCTATAAGGGGCCTAAAAAACCTTATGCGTGTCTTCCTCTGATCGTTTCTAGCAGTTGTTTCAGAGGTCGGGGCCTTCGGGTGGCGACTGAATCCAGATTTCTGGTTAAAGGTAACGCTCCCTTCTGGTCGGCACTAACTGCGAGCTTTTTTTTTGAACTAAGCGAACCGCGACCATTCACGGTAGGGTGCTCATCAACCCAATAATGGTACTACGGGGAAGAGGGAGCCCCACACTGCGACGGCTAAGTGTGCCCTTTTCATCGGGAACGGACTCGTAGTGGCAGTAGTCTTCCTAGCTGGAGCATGTACTCCCGGTTTGGGCTGAGAATTCACGTTCGAGGTTCGAATCGGGCCAACGGTGCCACACCATCGTTGGGGAGTTTTTCGCTAGTCTGTTCATGCGTCATTAAGCCCTTGGTACGGTGTCGGGAGTACTAACGACCCAATGAATTGTTCTCGTTAACAGTTCGGCGAGGGAAACCTAGTCCAGCCTCACGTTGGTTCATACTCGCTACCATTGTGAGTATCGACGTGGGGTCCCACTAGGCGGAATAAATCGTCTATAATAATAGCTTAGTACTCTTAGAAAGAACGGATCCTCTTGGTGACCCTTATCACTGAAAAAAAGTTACAAATTTTTTTTTAAAAAAACCGGGCGACTGCTGCTTCGGGCGGTTGGAGTCACTTGAGCTTGGGATAGCGAGAGTAGTCAAAAGCTGTAAGCAGAGAACCTGTCGGTGTAATAAGGTAAACATTAGCGAAGTATTCGGGTATACGCCCGCCTCCGTTTCACGGGGGGCACATAAGAAGACAGGCGCCTAGCAATGACGTGTCGGCTGCTGCGGTGGCTAGTATCTGAGCGAAGATCCAGGAAGTCTAGCATTTGATGACGTTATATCATGGTTTACCATGAGATCTAACCGAAAATGCGAAAAGGACGTTATGGATGTAAAGGTAGGATCTATGCACTAGTATTCGGTTGCCGTTTTAGTTCTGTGCGTAAAAGCAGACACGGATGTAGATGTCGGACGGATCTAGTAATCGGTTGCCATAACAATGTCTCTGACTCTGACAAACAAGGCTTCGTCCGGAGGGTCCCCCCACACCCCCCAGGAGCGGTCGTAACTATGACTCTCTTGGGGGGTCGAACTAGACTGCTAGAGTGGTAAGTGTTTCAAGCTGATAAACGAGCGATCCTCGTGCGTTTTTTCTTGTGCATTTTCTCTACAGTTTGGAGCGATCTTCAAGCCTATCAACACCTCTGCGTGGTGAGAGTCGGAAACAGTGAATATTAATTTATTTACTGGCTAACGTTGTAGGCGCCCTTAATAGAACACTTCGTCTTGGTAAATTACAGCAGTTTCTTCCTATCACGAAGCTGGTACCTTTCACAGGGCTGTACACCACCTTCGGTTTCGCGAAGGTATTCCACTGAGTAGAAGAGGTGGACCAGTTTTCTTTCGGTCCATCCATTCATTACTCGAATTTTATTAAGTACCATTTTCCTGAGATGGTGGTCCGCTGCGAGTGTGGCACGGTCTTCGCCACTGAGGCAGGTCATAAGATCCACATTAACCGTTTACGCTGCCGCGGCCCACCCAAGGAGAACAGCAACGTATGCCAAATATGTGGAGGCGTATACAAGTCTTTTGCTGGTATGCGTCAACACGTAAAAAATGCGCACCCCGTGCAGTACAATGGGGAATTAGAGGACCGATACGAGGACCCGTCTGCATTGCCTGAATGGTCAGATCTTGATTCCATAAGGATGGCTAAGTTGGAGGCCGAATTCCCGGGACGCTACATTAATCAGCATCTGCTGCCTTTTTTTCCTGGTCGAAATCTCGATTTCATCAAGAATAGAAGGAAAATGTAGAATACCAGGAATACGTAGCACAACTTAGATTAGAACTTAATCCGCCACGCGAGCGCGAGGACGTTCAAGAACCAGACCAGGAGGGCGCAGGAATAGTTCTCGGGGAGGAACCTAATACCCAAAACAACGAACAAGATCGAGGCGGTAACTTCGACGGTCTAAACCCGAACGCCGACGAATTCGTACCAGTGCGACATGAGACGCACGTTATAACTTCTTTCATTCAAGATTATTGGCTCATGAATAACGGATGGAATCGTCTGGAAAGTGAAATCTATCAATGTATATGGGAAAGGGGAATGGCCCTCAACCCGGATAAGTGTGTTGCTCTCACTGTTAATGTTAACAGGGGGAACAAACACATTTATTCGGTTACGAGATTGGCGGAAAATCAGTCAAACAGTTGCAGTTGTTTAAATATCTTGGCAGGCGGTATGATGCAATGGGGAAGAATCCTCCTGTCATTCCTGATTTAACATTGCAACTCGAAAGGATAAACAAGGCAGGCCTAAAACCGGCACAAAAGCTCGATATCATTAAAACGTATCTCTTGCCCAGATACTTAGACAAACTGCAGAGTCCGAATACTACGAAAAAGCAGTTAACATCGACAGACCGAACGATCCGGATAGCGATCAGAAAGATCCTACGGCTTAACAGAACATGTGCAGACGCCTTTATACACGCACCCTTGCGCGAAGGAGGTATTGGTGTCACCTGTTTTACGGAACAAGTCCCAGCAATACTTCGACGTCGAATAACTGCCTTGGCAAGTGGTGCATCATTAACGACGGCGGCGGTGCTTGCACTGCCTTACGCGGACCGTTTATTTACAAAACTTGTCAGATAGACGAAAAATACTGGCGGAAGTAGAGATCGGCATTAAAGAATTCTAGGCCAAAGATTAGAAGAAAGCTATTCCGGAAATGGACTACGACAAGGAGGTTGTCACAGTGCATCTAGCGACTGGATAGCCAATCCTCCGCCTTATTGGTTGGGAAATGACTACCAGAAAGCGATTCAACTTCGCGGCAATCTCTTGCCTACACGCGGCATACCTTCCAATCCGCCTCCCGAAAGGAAGTGCAGAAAAGGTTGTGACCGGAATGAGAGTCTGTCGCACGTGTTGCAAAAGTGCCCTTTCACGCACTGGCAACGGATACGTCGACACGATCATCTTGTTTCTATGGTTCACAAGTTTGCCGAGAAGCGGGGTTGGATTAGCGAAACGGAGCCTCATATACGATGCACAAACGGAGTTATGCGAAAACCCGATCTAGTACTGCAGATGGGCTCAAGAGTAGTAGTGTGCGACGTTGCTGTCCCTTGGGAGGGACCGAACCCTTTATCGGATACCGCTGTATCCAAAATTGCTACATATACCGAGCCGCATTTCACCGCCGCTATGAATAACCGACACCCCGGTAAAATCATAGTGGTGTGTCCTCTCATTGTGGGCGCACGAGGAACCTGGTGTCGCGAGAATGCAGTCATCTCCAATATTCTTGCTTTCACTAAAAATGACATCAGAGCTTTAATAACCAGAGCTATACAAGGCAGCATTTATACTCATAGCTATTTTATGAGATCTTAGTAGCAATTTTTCATAGCTGGATCTATGTCGAACATTCAAACTATCAAATACCTGCGTTTTTCTATTAGGGGTAATTGCACTACTCGTTTCCCTTCACCAACAACATCGGTGAACAAAAGTATAGCGAAACCGACATGTGGTTATTTTTGATTTTATTTTTAATTTTAATTATAATTATACATGTTCGTTTTGTTACACTAATATTTAATTTTTAATTGTTTTTAAACTTTTAAAATAAAAAAAAATCTTTTTAAATGTTGTTAAATTGTTATATACAATTTTATATATACTTAGTCGAGTTAGTGTTATTTTGTTAGTCTTGTGTTTCTATGTTACTAATATATATTTTCTATTACAGTGGCGTGTTCTACTTTTTTAATTGGCTTTTGTTTTAAAAGTCGGAAGATAGGTGTAAGCGCTTCCAAAAAGAAGAACAGAAGAATCCGTGCCTTAAGTCACAGTGGTTCCGCATTCTTAGTGCATAATGGTACTCCACAGCCGGCGATCCATCACGCCGTAACGTGTTGACGCCTTTTTACACTGTGGGGAATTTTTGATGAATCACGGACATCAAAAACGAATTAAAGATCCGGTAGGATAATTTCCTTAGGCCGCGATCGTGCTGTTGTGTCAGTCCAATAGTCGACGATCTATAAACGATCGCATCGACGCGCTAGACTGAATGATTTCCATTCAAACAATATTTCAAACTTTGTGAACGGGTAGCGAGACCGTTAGTTAGAGACGGGGCATGGACTACATGATGATGAGAAGTGCACCGCCGATGCAGTCGAAAGTATGCAACACAATTCTGATAGTCAAACGGGCGGTCAAGATCAACTTGCATTTAAATGAGCATACTGCGGATGCCGCAATTCATGCAAGAATAAGAGACGGCGGCCGAGGAGTTTTAGAGCTCAGACACCATATACCTCAAATCATGTTGAGGAGATTGACGTCACTACTCGACGAGACTGAGGACAGAATACTCTGTGGGGCACTTCGATCAGCGGTGGGGAAGGGTCCATTTGAAAGGCTACAACTCCTAGCGAGCGACCTTTCCACTCACCAGTTGTGGCGCCGTAAAATCGAGGAAGCGATTACCATTCAGCAAAAATTTGAAACTTTGTGGATGGGTGGTGAGACCGTTAGTTAGAGATGGGGCATGGACTAAATGATGATGGGAAGTGCACCGCCGATGCGGTCAAAAGTATGCAACACCATTCTAATAGCCAAATGCCTCGTCATCTAATTAGTGACGCACATGAATGGATTAACGAGATTCCCACTGTCCCTACCCACTATCTAGCGAAACCACTGCCAAGGGAACGGGCTTGGAAAAATTAGCGGGGAAAGAAGACCCTGTTGAGCTTGACTCTAGTCTGGCATTGTAAGAAGACATGAGAGGTGTAGCATAAGTGGGAGATGGCAACATCGCCGGTGAAATACCACTACTTTCATCGTTTCTATATACTTTCTAAATTTATTTAAAAAAATTACAGATTGGTCGTTTACATTCGTAAAATACAAAATAAACTTCATAGGTTTATTAATTTTTTTTTATATATATACCGTCCTTAAGATATCTTTATTTATTTTAGCAAATATACTTTGCTAAAATTCGTCGTCGTCGTCACGTCAAAAATATGTACAGGGTGTTTGTAAATTCATGCGAAACAATTCGGAAGGTGATATGAAAGAAATTGTAATTGATATTTCCTATAACGAAATTTCTTCCTCCGAACCACACCACCCACCATCACCTTTCAGTGGAGAAATCTCGAAAGGAGTAGGTGGGTTTTGCTACAAAAAAATTTTTATAAGAAAAACCATCACATCCATTAGACTGGCAATAAGCGCATAAATTTTGTTCGCATGAATTTAGAAACGCCCTGTATTTCACCTACCAATTCATCGTATTCGTATTCTACTTTTCGTGTGCTATCTATTACACGTCCTTTTCCTTTTATATGTAATAATATATTTAAATATGTTTTTATATAATATGCATGATCATTACATCAATTTATGTAGGTGTACCTATGTATGTTGATTACATTTTCGAAAGCTATAAATCTCTATGGGGAAATTTACTTGTGAGTATGGATGTCTTTAAATCACCCAGTCCTTTAACGGACTATGATATCAAAAATTGGACCCTGTGGAAACAAAAGTTCAAAATGTACCTAAAAGCCGCTGGTAAGGAAGCCGTAGCAGAAGATATCAAAATAGCAATTCTTCTGAACTGCATTGGTGATGAAGGCCTAGTCATTTATAATACCTTCCCGCCAGATGATACCTCGACTTTGGAAAAATGTTTACAGGCTTATGATAATCAGTTTTTACCTAAGAAAATAATTCCAATGGAGGCTTTTAAGTTTAACAACCTTACCCAAGCTGAGGATCAGTCTATTGACCAATATTTGACTGCATGTTTCCGGTATGATGTTATCTTCACCTTCTGCCTTTCCGTTTTTAAATTGGTTTAAAGCTTTCCAAATTTCATCTTCTTCTATCTCTAGTAGATCCTTTAATTTCATAAAAAAACTAAATATTACCTCATTCTCATTTTAAACAAACAGCACGCTACTGATTAGAAATGTGGCCATAAGTCGACAATAATGTTACAGCGTTGCCAGCACGAGGACAGGACAAAGAGAATCGAGAATCTTTGTCTTACTCATGGTCAATCTTATGTAATAATTGCGACAAAACAAACAAAGTTTTTTAAATGGAATGTTGCGTCTCCTCTGAATAATAGGTCTATGCGCTTACCCCATACATAGACAATAGCGACCACCATTTATTTCTAACCACTCTGCAATAGACCTTTTCCAAATCTACGGAAGCACAGTGACGGTTGGACAATAATTTTTCCAATATGTTTTGTGAGAAAAAGACCTGATTCATGATTCCCCTTACTACAGATCCCATACCTTTTTGTCAGTTTTATTTGTCACTATTTTAATCATTAACCTTTGCATACACCGTATTTAATCAGCTCGTTGGGAATGTTGTCTAGTCCAGGACTTTTTCTATTTTCACCCCCTGGTGCTCAGGTACCCACAGTAGGGTCCTGTTGTTCGCACCAATTTCATACAAGTTTAGAATTTATCTTGTTGGAGCTCCGTGCTTTTAAAGCAGCCTGGCTGTCTGATATTATATTTATGTTTTTGTTTGCTGAAGGTCTGTTGGTCAACTCTCATACACAGAATTCGATAGCGAAGACTTCAGCCTGAAAGATTGTAGCAAACCTGCCAAGACTGGTAGATATTTTAATCTTTGGTTTTCTGCTGAGAACACCGGCCCTTCATCTGGGGTTTTTAAGCCATTTGTGTACATTACGTAATAAGACTCTCGTCAGAGGATTTCTCCTATCACCCATTCGTCTCCCTTCGAAAAAGAGGACTTTGAATGACTTTTTTACGTGTATTTTTGTGGCTAGCATATCAGAAACCGTCGCGCGCTTACACACACACACACACACACACACACACACACACACACACACACACACACACACACACACACACACACACACACACACACACACACACACACACACACACACACACACACACACACACACACACACACACACACACACACACACACACACACACACACACACACACACACACACACACACACACACACACACACACACACACACACACACACACACACACACACACACACACACACACACACACACACACACACACACACACACACACACACACACACACACACACACACACACACACACACACACACACACACACACACACACACACACACACACACACACACACACACACACACACACACACACACACACACACACACACACACACACACACACACACACACACACACACACACACACACACACACACACACACACACACACACACACACACACACACACACACACACACACACACACACACACACACACACACACACACACACACACACACACACACACACACACACACACACACACACACACACACACACACACACACACACACACACACACACACACACACACACACACACACACACACACACACACACACACACACACACACACACACACACACACACACACACACACACACACACACACACACACACACACACACACACACACACACACACACACACACACACACACACACACACACACACACACACACACACACACACACACACACACACACACACACACACACACACACACACACACACACACACACACACACACACACACACACACACACACACACACACACACACACACACACACACACACACACACACACACACACACACACACACACACACACACACACACACACACACACACACACACACACACACACACACACACACACACACACACACACACACACACACACACACACACACACACACACACACACACACACACACACACACACACACACACACACACACACACACACACACACACACACACACACACACACACACACACACACACACACACACACACACACACACACACACACACACACACACACACACACACACACACACACACACACACACACACACACACACACACACACACACACACACACACACACACACACACACACACACACACACACACACACACACACACACACACACACACACACACACACACACACACACACACACACACACACACACACACACACACACACACACACACACACACACACACACACACACACACACACACACACACACACACACACACACACACACACACACACACACACACACACACACACACACACACACACACACACACACACACACACACACACACACACACACACACACACACACACACACACACACACACACACACACACACACACACACACACACACACACACACACACACACACACACACACACACACACACACACACACACACACACACACACACACACACACACACACACACACACACACACACACACACACACACACACACACACACACACACACACACACACACACACACACACACACACACACACACACACACACACACACACACACACACACACACACACACACACACACACACACACACACACACACACACAGTAACAAAAATCTGTACATACATACTCACAAACTATCGCGTTTATACTATTAATATTTTTGAAACAAAAAATAAAATGACAAAAAATGTTAAAATATTTATTTATTTATTTACGGGCAAGCCCTTTTAAATTGCATAAAATAAAATAAAAAATTACAATAAAGAAAACAACAGGAAGAAAAAAATTACAATATACACAAATTCGGACATAAACACTAATATGTATATAAATAGTTTGTAAAGCAGATATAGAGATATCATTAAGTGGTAAAATATAAATTACTGAACATTCAAATCAAAAATATATTTTTAAATTTGCTAATAGAGATATTAAAAAGTGGAAGGTTCTCCAGTGAATTTGCGAGTCTCATAGATCTAGGAAGAATTGTGTGGAATGCATAACTAAATCTATGGATTGGTACGTAAAATGTTCGACTCTGCCTTGTAGTCCTCGTTGGAACAAAGAGACTAATTTTACTCAAGAGTTGAGGACAGTTACATGTAACATTTATGATTTTAAAAAGTAATGTAAGATCTCTCTGTTTCCTACGGTTCCTAAGAGAGCAGATTCGCAGCTGTTGCAGCCACACAGCATAGTCTTGATAGACATGTAGCTTAAATGCAATATACCGTAAAAAGTTGTTTTGAACATGTTCGAGTTTCCTAATAAAAACTAAGTAAGGAGGAGACCATACAGTGGAACAGTAATTAAGGTGTGACGTGACTAACGAAAAAAACAAAAGTTTAAGTGAACTAACACCAGTAAAACCACGTGTAGTTCTCTTAACGAAACCCAATATTTTTAAGGACTTTCTTACGACAGCAGTTATGTTATGTTATGTTATGTGGTGGTTTAAGGTGAGTGATTTGTCGAGAATTACTCCTAAATCCCTTATCTGATTAACTGTACCTAGCAGTTGACCATTTATGTTGTTATTGAGTGTGATTAAGTGTTGGGTACGACAGAAACGAATTATGTGACATTTACTGGCATTTAGCTCCACCGTTAAGAGTGCACCATTCAGACAGGTTATCCAATTCTGATTGCAATACTTCAACATCCTCATGACCTTTAATAATTTTTAAACACTTCAAATCATCTGCAAATAGTAAAGCATTAGTATACGAAAACAACTAATAATATCATTGATAAATAGATTAAATAATAATGGACCTAAGTGAAAACCCTGGGGAACACCCGATGTCACTGAAAATTTATGGGAATAGAAATGGTTTATCCGAACCTGTTGAGCCCTATTGGTTAAGTAACTGCGAAGCCACCGCAAGACTAAACCACCAATGCCAGAAAAATCAAGCTTCTGAAGCAGAAGACCATGATTCACCTTGTCAAAAGCCTTGGAAAAATCAGTATACACGGAATTAACCTGCAGTCCCCTCTCTTGCCTGAGGATAAACCAAATTGCTGAGAGTTTAAAACCCCAGAAGAGTCATAGCTAAGATAATCTGTAATAATGCTTTCAAATAGTTTAGGTATGGTACTAAGAATTGATATAGGGCTGTAATTCTTGATTTCACATTTATTGCCTGATTTATATATTGGTGTAACGTAAGAAAGTTTTCATAGGTCAGGAAACTCGCCTAAGTGCAAAGATTTATTAAAAATATATAATAGGGGTCGAGAAAAAATGAAACTAAATTTCCAAAAAGCCTTTACATAATTCTGAATAGAATGTTCAGTAAAACATATGTACCTAACATATCACTCGTTTGACAGATGCTTGCATTGAGTTCTTAGCTCACTAAATTTTGCATAACATTCGCGAGTCCTCGCAGTCTTATAAATTTTATGTGCTATCTTTTTTTTACGCAATACATTTTTAGGTTCTAAAGAATACCAACAAGGAAACTTCTGAACACAAGTTTGCTTAAGTGGAACAAAACGTTCTATAAGAGAATATAATAAATCATAGAATACACAAATCATCACGGAAAGTTCTTAGTTTTGAAAGAGGTTAATCCATTCTATCGTTTCAAGACAATGATTTATAGCCGCGAAATCAGTATTACGAAAATTACGATAGTATTTAATTCCAGGTGTCGTGTTTTTTTTAAATTGCAATTTCAACTTAGTTTCCAGTGGAGGATGATGAGAATCAGGTGAAATCATTAATTCATTAATTCCACAGGTGACAAGATAAGATCAAGGATAACTCCTCTACTGTTGACCACATTATTACATTGTTTGAGACAATTTCAGTAGCCTCACAAACTGCCAGCGAAGCAGTAGGTTGTGCAGTAACAGAAGAGCAATAATCTTCAACTTTCCATGTAGCAGATGGAAGATTGTAGTCACCAAATAGGTAGAATTTGGAATTTGGGTATCGATCACTTAAGTCCAAGAGTTGGTCAGAATAAACCTGGTACATGTTAACTGGAGACTGGGGAGGAATATATAGAGCTCCCAAAATAAATTTGTTATGTAATTGGACAAAGAGCTGCTTAACTGATTACCCAGACTGGATTAAAACCGAGGGAAGCTTCTTTAAAATCTCTATCATTACACCGCCACCCCTCATGGAGTCGCTAGATTTAAAAGTGCGATCTTGCCTGTAGATATTGTAGTTAGATAGGCCAAGTTCATAATCACCAATATTATCATTGAGCCAAGTTTCAGTTAGAATGATAATGTCATAAGAACTGTTGGTTACATTTAGGTTTAATTCAGTGAGCTTAGTTCGAAGTCCTCTGACATTTTGATAATAAACAGAAAGCTTGCCCGAGTCACCATTCTTTACTAGTTGTTTTGAATAATTTTAGGAATATTATTGACATATTTAATTGTCAAGTTTTGTTCACCGGCTTGTTGACGTGCTCGAAGTTCGGAACGTACATAATCTAATTGTTTTCTTTGACCTAAATGAATAAAAACTTTCTTGTCACGACCAACCGTTTGTTTGTTCATTACAAAAAGTATCTCACTAGCCGAAGAGAGAATTGCCTTGACAGACCGGTGTCCATTCTTGTTCTTCTTACTATTAAAGCTAAGATAAATTAACTTAGATTTTTTTGTAATTAAATAAAAAAAATTTATACCTACGTTGGCGTTGGTAACTTAAGACAGCAGGACGGTGGCCATAGAAGTCGGAATCCGCCAAGGAGTGTGTAACAACTCACCTCCCGAAGTTACTAGCCCTGAAAATGGATGGCGCTAAAGCGTCGTGCTTATACTCGACCGTCAGCGGCATGTGCGTTACGCTTTTTTTAAGGATTAAGCGACCATGAAGCCCTGACGAGTAGTAGGGTCGCGGCGGTGAGCGCAGAAGGGCTAGCCGTAAGGCTGTCTGGAGCCGCCGTCGGTGCAGATCTTGGTGGTAGTAGCAAATACTCCAGCGAGGCCCTGGAGGACTGACGTGGAGAAGGGTTTCGTGTGAACAGCCGTTGCACACGAGTCAGTCGATCCTAAGCCCTATGCGAAAGCCGATGTTGATGTGGTGTAGCTTTATAATACAAGTTTAAATAATAAATTATATATATTTATTTTTAATAGGTAAAAAGTATGTACACACCCGTCGGGCGAAAGGGAATCCGGTTCCTATTCCGGAACCCGGCAGCGGAACCGTCAAAAAGTCGGGCCCTCGTAAGAGAGTTCGTCGGGGTAACCCAAAAGGACCTGGAGACGCCGTCGGGAGATCCGGGAAGAGTTTTCTTTTCTGCATAAGCGTTCGAGTTCCATGGAATCCTCTAGCAGGGAGATATGGTTTGGAACGCGAAGAGCACCGCAGTTGCAGCGGTGTCCGGATCTTCCCCTCGGACCTTGAAAATCCAGGAGAGGGCCACGTGGAGGTTCGCGCCGGTTCGTACCCATATCCGCAGTAGGTCTCCAAGGTGAAGAGCCTCTAGTCGATAGAATAATGTAGGTAAGGGAAGTCGGCAAATTGGATCCGTAACTTCGGGATAAGGATTGGCTCTGAGGATCGGGGCGTGTCGGGCTTGGCGAGGAAGCGGGTCACGGCTGACGTGCCGGGCCTGTGCGAGGAGAAGTGCGGTCAAGGCTCGCGAGAGTCGAGATCTCACGGACACGAGTTCGGTCCCGTGCCTTGGCCTCCCGCGGAACCGTCTTGCTGCGAGGCTCCGAGTTACTTTAACCGGTGCTCGGATGTCCTCTTCGGCCGCCATTCAACGGTCATCTCAGAACTGGCATGGACTAGGGGAATCCGACTGTCTAATTAAAACAAAGCATTGCGATGGCCCCAGCGGGTGTTGACACAATGTGATTTCTGCCCAGTGCTCTGAATGTCAAAGTGAAGAAATTCAAGCAAGCGCGGGTAAACGGCGGGAGTAACTATGACTCTCTTAAGGGGGTCGAACTAGACTGCTAGAGTGGTAAGTGTTTCAAGGCGATAAACGAGCGATCCTCGTGCGTTTTTTCTTGTACATTTTCTCTACAGTTTGAAGAGATCTTCAAGCCTATCAACACCTCCGCGTGGTGAGAGTCGGAAACAGTGAATATTAATTTATTTGCTGGCTAACGTTGTAGGCGCCCTAAATAGAACACTTCGTCTTGGTACATTACAGCAGTTTCTTCCTATCACGAAGCTGGTACCATCCCTAGGCGTTAAATCAGCTATCTATTTAGGTTTTTCACAGGGCTGTACACCACCTTCGGTTTCGCGAAGGTATTCCACTGAGTAGTGCAATTTACCGAATTTTTTTTTTAAGAGGTGGACCAGTTTTCTTTCGGTCCATCCATTCACTACTCAAATTTTTATTAAATACCATTTTCCTGAGATGGTGGTCCGCTGCGAGTGTGGCACGGTCTTCGCCACTGAGGCAGGTCATAAGATCCACATTAACCGTTTACGCTGCCGCGGCCCACCCAGGGATGATGACAACGTCTGCCAAATATGTGGGGCGTATACAAGTCTTTTGCTGGTATGCGTCAACACGTAAAAAAGGCGCACCCCGTGCAGTACAATGGGGAATTAGAGGACCGATACGAGGACCCGTCTGCATTGCCTGAATGGTCAGATCTTGATTCTATAAGGATGGCTAAGTTGGAGGCCGAATTCCCGGGACGCCACATTAATCAGCATCTGCTGCCCTTCTTTCCTGGTCGAAATCTCGATTTCATCAAGAATTGAAGGAAAAATGTGGAATACCAGGAATACGTAGCACACCTTAGATTAAAACTCAATCCGCCTCGAGAGCGCGAGGACGTTCAAGAACCAGACCAAAAGGGCGCAGGAATAGTTCTCAGGGAGGAACCTAATACCCAAAACAACGAACAAGATCGAGGCGGTAACTTCGACGGTCTAAACCCGAACGCCGACGAGTTCGTACCAGTGCGACATGAGACGCACATTATAACTTCTTTCATTCAAGAATATTGGCTCATAAATAACGGATGGAATTGTCTGGAAAGTGAAATCTATCAATTCACTTAATTAGAAAATAAAGACCGGCATGTAGAGCAAGTCCAAGTTGCACTAAATGAGTATGTTAAAGTCGAGATACTTAGGGATGTGAAAATTGGGAAGAAACGCAACAAATCGAATGCATCGACGAATACCCCGATTTCGCTTTCACCATACTTATTCAACATGGTTCTGGACGAGTTGATTTGTGAACTCGAGAATGGCAGGGACGGCTTCGACGTCTCGGAGCACCTAAAGGTCGCGGTGTTAGGTTATGCAGATGACTTAATACTGTTGGCCGAGTCTCCAAGACATGCAAACAAGCAGTTGTTGGCTGCAATTAATTTTTTTGATAAGAGGTGAATGGCCCTCAACCCGGATAAATGTGTTGCTCTCACTGTTAACGTCAACAGGGGGAACAAGCACATGTGACAAAATCACTTTTTGGCATTGGCGGCAAATCAGTCAAACAGTTGCAGCCCGGCGACTTGTTTAAATATCTTGGCAGGCGGTATGATGCGATGGGGCAGAATCCGCCTGTCATTCCTGACTTGACATTACAGCTCGGAAGGATAAACAAGGCAGGCCTAAAACCGGCACAAAAGCTCGATATCATTAAAACGTATCTCTTGCCCAGATACTTAGACAAACTGCAGAGTCCGACTACAACGAAGAAGCAGTTAACATCGACAGACCGAACAATCCGGATAGCGATCAGAAAGATCCTACGGCTATATAGAACGTGTGCAGACGCCTTCATACATGCACCCTTGCGCGAAGGAGGTATTGGTGTAACCTGTTTCACGGAACAAGTCCCAGCAATACTCCGACGTCGAATAACTGCCTTAGCAAGTGGTGCATCATTAACGACGGCGGCGGTGCTTGCACTGCCTTACGCGGACCGTCTTTTTACGAAACTCGTCAGATGGACGAGAAACACAGGCGGGAGCAAAGATCGGCTTCAACGAATCTTAGGCCAAAGATTAGAAGAGAGCTATTCCGGAAATGGACTACGACAGGGAGGGTGTCATAGTGCATCAAGCGACTGGATAGCCAATCCTCCGCCTTATTGGTCGGGGAACGACTACCAGAAAGCAATTCAACTTCGCGGTAATCTCTTGCCTACACGCGGCATACCTTCCAATCCGCCTCCCGAAAGGAAGTGCAGAAAAGGTTGTGACCGGAATGAGAGTCTGTCGCACGTGTTGCAAAAGTGCCCTTTCACGCACTGGCAACGGATACGTCGACACGATCATCTTGTTTCTATGGTTCACAAGTTTGCCGGGAACCGGGGTTGGCTTAGCGAGACAGAGCCTCATATTAGATGCACTAACGGAGTCATGCGAAAACCCGATCTAGTACTGCAGATGGGCTCACGAGTAGTAGTGTGCGACGTTGCTGTCTCTTGGGAGGGACCGAACCCTTTATCGGATACCGCTGTATCCAAAATTGCTACGTATACCGAGCCGCATTTCACCGCCGCTATGAATAACCGACACCCCGGTAAACTCATAGTGGTGTGTCCTCTCATTGTGGGCGCTCGAGGAACCTGGTGTCGCGAGAATACAGTCATCTCCAACATTCTTGCTTTCACTAAAAATGACAACAGAGCTTTAACAACCAGAGCTATACAAGGCAGCATTTATACTCAAAGCTATTTTGTGAGGTCCTAAGTAGCAATTTTTCATAGTGAAAACTATGTGTAACATTCAAACTATCAAATACCTGCATCTTTCTATCAGGGGTAATTGCACTACTCGATTCCTCTCACCAACAACATCGGTGAAATAACAAAGTATAGCGAAACCGAGATGTGGTTGATTTTATTTTTTAATTTTAATTATACATGTCGTGTTCTCGTTGATACTAACATTTAATTTTTACAAATATTTTTATTTTTATTATTGTAATTGTTGTGAAATTGTTATTTACAATTTTAAAATATATACTTTTATTCGAGTTAGTGTTTGTTCTTATATGTTACTAATATTATTTTTCAATTTCAGTGGCGTGTTGTTTACATTGGCTTTTGCATAAAAAGTCGGAAGATGGGTGTAAGCACTTCCAAAAAGAAGAACAGAAGAATCCGTGCCTTGGGTCACAGTGGTTCCGCATTCTCAGTGCATAATGGGACTCCACAGCCGGCGATCCATTACGCCGTAACGTGTTGACGCCTTTTTACACTGTGGGGAATTTTTGATGAATCACGGACATCAAAAACGAATTAAAGATCCGGTAGGATAATTTCCTTAGGCCGCGATCGTGCTGTTGTGTCAGTCCAATAGTCGACGATCTATAAACGATCGCATCGACGCGCTAGACTGAATGATTTCCATTCAAACAATATTTCAAACTTTGTGAACGGGTAGCGAGACCGTTAGTTAGAGACGGGGCATGGACTACATGATGATGAGAAGTGCACCGCCGATGCAGTCGAAAGTATGCAACACAATTCTGATAGCCAAATGCCTCGTCATCTAATTAGTGACGCGCATGAATGGATTAACGAGATTCCCACTGTCCCTACCCACTATCTAGCGAATCCACTGCCAAGGGAACGGGCTTGGAAAAATCAGAAAAAATCGGCGCTCCTTTCCATAAATATGATAAGGAACATCCAGCCACGCAGGTTCCAAGAGGCCAGAACTTCCTAAGGAGAAGAGGGATGGAGGTTAACGCAGCCAAGTCAGCCTCCCTATGCGTAGAGAGAAGGAGAGGGGAGCTCGTTAAGTGGAACACCGCCATCTATTCTATCAACGGAGCTCCCATTCCACCCACCACCGGAGTCAATTCGTTCAAGTACCTGGGCCACCAATTTAACTCCACAGGTGCCTTAAAACCTTCTCTCACCAACCTCCCTCTATGGTTACGTCGGATCCAGAGGGCCCCACTCAAGCCGAGCCAGACGCTGTCAGTCATCCGTGACTTCATCATTCCACGGATGATGTATAGTTTGCAGAACCCACGAATCACTGGCCAGCAGCTTCGGTCAGCCGATCGACTCATCAGACAGTTCATCAAGAGCAGCATCCACTTAAACATCTACACACCGAGTGCAGCCATCCATGCTCGGATCTCAGACGGAGGACTGGGTATCCTGGAACTGAGGAAGCTTATCCCCCAAGTCTTTGTGAAGAGGCTTGACGGGATGTCAACGAGAATACATGACCCAGCAGCATTGGCCACCTCCAAGAACCCTTTAACCACCAGACTCCGAGAACGTCTTCGAGAGCTCAGCGGGGACATCACCGACAAGCAATATTGGCGCAGCGAAATCGAACGAGGCACCTTCACCAAAGGACTCGAAATTGCAAATGAAGACCCAGCAAGTAGAAGTTGGCGGCTCAGGTCCACCCCCAATGGATGGACAGGGAAAGACTTCGTGAAGGCCGTTCAGCTGCGCTCCAATAACCTACCAACGATGGGCGTCCCATCAAACCCGCCAGAGCAACGAAGATACCGAGCAGGATGTGACAAAGTGGAAACCATCTCCCATGTTCTGCAGCAGTGCCCAGCCACCCATTGGGAGAGGATTCAGCGACACAATGAGATCGCTAAGAAGATCGCCTCCGATGTTCGAAAGAGATGGCCTGTGGAGGAAGAACGTCACATACGACATCCAGACGGAACCCTCTACAAGCCAGACCTGGTAGTCCATCAGCCAGGGAAGACTCTAGTCGTCGACATCGGAGTTAGCTGGGAAGGATCCCTCCCAATGGACAGAGTCTACTTAGCGAAGAAGAATGTCTACGATCACCGGAAGTTCCGGGAAGCAGCGGAAGCCGAAGGACTAGGACCTACCATCGAGGTCCTACCCCTTATCATCGGGGCGAGAGGAATCTGGCCAGGCGTCAACCGACAACTTGCCGAGACGTTGCGGATTTCTCCCGGAATGAAGGCCAGCTGCGTCCATAGCTCTCTCAAACGGGGAGCCACCATCCACGCCTCATTTGGAAGGAGAGTCTGGAACCGAAGATGATCGAAGGACCACAAAGACCGCAGAAGCAGTTCCTGATGAACATCTAGCAAGAGAAACTTCACGCCGTATGAAGCAAATAAAATATATTAAAATAAAAACACACACAATGTAATCTAAAACCTTTAACAAGGTACATGTACTTATGTCAAAATAAATATTTTAAGTAGCCAAATGCCTCGTCATCTAATTAGTGTCGCGCATGAATGGATTAACGAGATTCCCACTGTCCCTACCCACTATCTAGCAAAACTATCTAGCCTGATTCGATTCGAGGACACTGCCAGGCGGGGAGTTTGACTGGGGCGGTACATCTGTCAAAGAATAACGCAGGTGTCCTAAGGCCAGCTCAGCGAGGACAGAAACCTCGCGTAGAGCAAAAGGGCAAAAGCTGGCTTGATCCCGATGTTCAGTATGCATAGGGACTGCGAAAGCACGGCCCATCGATCCTTTTGGCTTGAAGAGTTTTCAGCAAGAGGTGTCAGAAAAGTTACTACAGGGATAACTGACTTGTGGCGGCCAAGCGTTTATAGCGACGTCGCTTTTTGATCATTCGATGTCGGCTCTTCCTATCATTGCGAAGCAGAATTCTTCAAGCGTTGGATTGTTCACCCATTCAAAGGAAACGTGAGCTGGGTTTAGACCGTCGTGAGACAGGGTAGTTTTATCCTACTGATGACCCTATTTAGCGTAATTGACATGAAAGATGGGTTCTGGCAGCTCCAGCTTGATAATGAGAGTGCTGACCTCTGCGTATTTAATACCCCCTTTGGGCGGTACCGTTTCAACCGGGTACCATTCAGGATTTCAAGCGCCCCAGAAATCTTTCAAAAAAAGAACTTTGAGATATTCGGAGATATCCCTGGAGTAGAGATATACTTCGATGATATCATTGTGTCTGGAGTTGATGAAGTGAGTCATGATTTAGCTTTAAAGGGGTGTGACAGTAGACTAGCCTCCTCGTGGTACACCCTGGGCAACGTGACACTCAGTCGCGGCTAAATAGTCTACAACAAGTGGCGATCAGATTATATCCTCGTGATTTTTTGATCACTATATACATGGTTGAAGTAAATGCAGAAAATGGTCCTTTTTAGGACTATATGACAAAGAATATTGGTCAAAGTGTTCAAATTTGCCAATTGAATATTGAGGGCATCAGTAGATCCAAGTGCCAATATCTAAGCAAGATATTAAAGGAAAATGACGTGGACATTCTCCTCATACAAGAAGCACACTTGGAAAATGTTAAGCAAGCCAGAGCACGTGCCAACGTACCTGGCTATGATATCATTGGTATTACTTTCCATGCTCATTATGGTAAAATAACATATGCCCGTAACGACATTGAGAATATAAATCTCGTATCCACATCAACCGAAAACGATATCCATTCCATCGCCGAAAAAATGGGTGAGACCACTATCGTTAATATCTATAAACCCCCTGGGACCGCCTGGCCTCGCAACGTATTACCGCAACACCAACACTCAGCAGTATATAGTGGCGACTTTAATAGTCACCATATTAAATGGAAGTATCAACATAATGATACAAATGGCGAGAGGCTATATGACTGGACAACGGAAAACAACATCCAACTAATATTCGATGCCAAAGAGAGGGGTTCGTTCAAATCAAGGGTGTGGAATAGAGAATATAACCCTGACTTAACTTTTGTCAACACCAGCAACTCCGGCCAACCAATTCATGCCCAAAGATGCATCCTGAAGGACTTTCCTAAAAGCCAACATAGACCGGCACTCATTAAATTGGGCATCCAGATCCCTATTATAAGATCTCTCCCTAGACCGAGGTGGAATTTCTCTAAAGCCACTGGCTCGCCTTGAACAAGTGCTTAATATGGATACCTCCTACATACAAAATTTACAAGAGATTTGTAGGTGCTGTTATCTCAACAGCCAAGAAACACATTTCGAGAGGGTTTCGTAAAGACTATATACCAGGATGGAACAACGAGAGCGAAACAAAATACCAGGAATACCTTGACAGTGGTGATGCTGAAATAGGAGAAGATCTTCTACTCACATTGGATGCTGCCCGTACGCGCACCCAAAGAGAAGGAGCATACCAGACATATTTTACGTCCGCCGAAGTTTCCATCGCACTCCAACAGATGAAGATCGGTAAAGCTCCGGGATTTGATGGTATGCATAATGAGTTTCTTATCAACTGTGGCCCATTTGCCAAAAATTGGCTAGCCAATTTTTTCACAGACATCCTACAAAGCGGCAATATGCCAAAGGAATTCAAAAAAACGAAGATCATCTCCATTCTAAAGCCAGGGAAGCGTGCCGATCAGGCTAGCAGTTACCGACCAATTGCATTACTGAGTGCACGTTTTAAATTTCTAGAAAGCCTTATTCTAAACCGAATTGCTGAGAAGATCTCAGAACACATCCCCGTCGAACAGGCAGGCTTCAGACAAGGCCGTAGCTGTGTAGACCAGGTTCTCAGCCTTACGACCTACGTCGAGGAAGGGTTCCAAAATCGACAGAAAACATCAACGGTCTTCGTGGACCTATCAGCCGCCAACGACACAGTTTGGAGAGAAGGACTTATGTAAGTTTTTAAAATTGATTCCTTGCAACACACTGGGCTCACTCTTGAATAATATTCTCTGCAATAGGTCTTTCCAGGTGATTATGGGTCAAACACAAAGCCACACAAAAATCCTAAACAATGGGCTACCCCATGGTTCTGTTCTTGCTCCGATACTTATTAATCTCTACATTGCGGACATGCCGGATACTACTAGTTTAAAATTCGCCTACGCAGATGATCTGGCCCTTGCTACAAGCCGCAAGACCATGGAGGATACAGAAAGAATCTGGCTATATTGGGAGCATATTACAAAAAATGGAGACTGACACCAAATCCAAACAAGAGTGCATATGTTTCCATCTAAAAAACAAGGAAGCCACACGCCAACTGAACATCCAGTTTGATGGACACCCTGTGAAACATAACCCAACCCCGAAGTTCCTTGGTATCACTCTTGATAGGTCACTCACATACAACTCCCACTTGCAAAAAACAGCAGCTAAAGTTCGCACAAGAAACAACATCATTCAGAAACTATGCGGTACAACGTGGGGATCTAAAGCCTCAACCCTGCGAATTGCGGCTCTTCGACTTGTGTATAGCTCGGCTGAGTATGGCGCTCCCATATGGTTTAATAGTAGTCATACTGGCAAATTAGACGTTCAACTAAACTCTACCATGAGAACAGTCACTGGCTGCATAAAGAGCACCCCGACCCACTGGCTCCCCACTCTCAGCCATATTCCACTACCTCAATTAAGAAGACAAGGAGCTCTAATCCGAAAATATAGAAAAATACTGCATAACGAACAGCTCCCAATCCATAACTACATCCCTGCAGCCACATCCACCATGCTTAAATCCAGACGACCCGTAATAAAAACATCTAAAACCCTGCTCGACGAGAATTTGACCATCGAGCAAAGATGGGAATCATCATGGAACCGAGCTGTCCCTCCTGAAGTAAGTAAGTAAGTAAGCCAGTACTTGAACACGCATGATAAGCCAGCCGGATTTGACCTTCCACGACGCATCTGGAAAATCGCTAACCGTATTCGGACAAATCACGGTCTTTGTAGGGACTCACTACATAAATGGGATAAAATTACGGACCCACTGTGTGACTGCGGAAGGGATAACCAGACCATTCAGCATATTGTGGAGGACTGCGAGACCACGGCCTACCCTGGTGTAATTTCTGATTTCCTCATACTCCCACATGCGGTGATTCAATGGATTGAAAATCTATCGATAGAGATATAAATATAGATATAAATGTGTTATTTTATTAATTTTCTTCTTTTATGTTTTTACGTTGTGTACGTGTTTTATATAATCTTTATATTTTCTTAGTTTTAAACCATTGTAGCCATACGCTAAATAAAAATAAAATTTAAAGGAAGTATTTCAGATGGCTTGTAAATACAAAGTTAAGTTTAATTTTCAGAAATTTCAGTATAAACTGAGTCAGGTAGTATTTCTAGGTCAGGTAATCTCTAAAGACGGTGTAAAACCAGACACTCGCAATGTTGAAGCTATTCAAGCTATAAAAAATCCTAAAAACAAAACTGAAGTCTTGAGAGTCCTCGGCTTACTTAAATTTTTTTCTAAATTTATACCAAACTTGTCTCAGTTAACCTCACATATGCGTAATCTTACCAAAAATAATGTGCCTTTTGTTTGAAATGATGACCATGAAAAAGAATTAGAACTTTTAAAAAAGTTGATTTCAAAAGAGCCTGTTTTGCAAATCTTTGACCCATACATGCCGATTTTGATACAAACCGATGCCTCAAGTGAAGCTTTTGGGTGTTGCTTATTACAAAATTCACACCTAGTGGTCTTTGCTTCTAGGAGTTTATCAAAGTCAGAGAAACGTTGGGCCCAAATTGAAAAGGAATTGGGTGCAATTGTTTTTGCATGTGAAAAACTCCATTATTTTATCTATGGCTATGAAGTAACTATTCAAACTGATCAGAAGCCTCTTATAAATATTTTTGACAAGGAACTCGACAAAGTTTCCGCAAGACTCCAACGTTTGCTATTAAAATTGTTGAAGTATAATATTAAAATTACGTATTTACCTGGGAAAGATATGGTAATTGCGGATACATTGTCTAGATCATATATAGATGAACCTGTTGCAGATGACCCAGAGATGACATATATTGTTCATACCGTGAGTAACAATATTCCTATGTCGGAGGAAAAGAAAAAGCTTTTTAGAAAAGAAATTATTTCTGATCCTATCTTGTCAAGAATTAAAAAAATTTGTAACTCTTCATGGCCTAATGAAAATAAAAAAAATTGTCCTGAAATGAAACAGTATCTTAAAATTAAAAATAATATTTATTTATCAAATGATCTCTTGTTCTTAGATAAAAAAATAATAGTTCCTCAGTCTTTGAGAAAGAATATGCTTAAGCTCATCCACGAAGCACATTTTGGTGTAGAAAAGTCAAAATGAAAAGCTCGTCAGATATTTTATTGGCCAAATATTTCTAAAGATATAGAGAATTTTTTTCAAAATTGTGAAACGTGTCAACTTCACAAAAAATCACTTCCAAAAGAGATATTAATATCTCACGACATTCCTTCTCGTGCATGGCAATATGTTCACTCCGATTTTTTTGAATTTTAAGGTAAAAACTTTCTTTTGATGGTTGATGCTTACTCAAAGTGGGTTGAAGTAATTCACACAAAAAAAAACTGCCGATGAGCTAATATTAGTTTGCAAAAATAAATTTCAACAATTTGGAATACCAGATAAATTTTTCGCCGATAATAACCCTTATAATTCTCATAAATTTAAATCTTTTGCAAAAAATTGGAACTTCCAAGTTGTTTTTAGCAGTCCTTATCATCATCAGTCAAACGGACTAGCTAAACGTTATGTAGGTATAGTGAAGGAAATGTTAAAAAAAGCTAATAACGAAAATGATCTGCCACTTTTACTTTTAGAATATAACAGCACCCCTTTGCGCTCATTTAATTATTCGCCTAGTCAGTTATTTTTAAATCGTACCCTTAAAACCAAAATACCTATTTCTGGAAAATCGCTAGAACCCGTCTTGATTGACAGTGATAAAGTACAACAAATGTTAAAGAATAAGCAAGACACTCTTAAATATTTTTATGATAAAACAGCAAAGGATTTGCCTAAACTAGAATTGGGTGAGACAATCCTAATTCAGAAGGGAAAAGAATGGAAAAAAAGAAAAGTATTAGAAATTGTCAATAGTAGGTCTTACATTGTTGTAGATGAATATGGTAATAAGTATAGAAGGAATAGAAGGTATTTAAATAAAACTAATTTAATCTTTCAAAATAAAAGCGATTTTAATTTACTGTATGATTCTGATGATTATTTTTCTATAAAACAAGCAAATCAAAATGACATTATTGTGCCTAATACCTCTCCTACTCCTTCTAGTATTCAACAGACACCAAACCAGTCAATTATTCAGGAGCCACAGAGTCCTGATATCTCAAATAACGACAACAGTATAAGTTCTACTAAATCAGATGACTCTCAAATTGTTAATAATAGTTATAATTCTAGTAGTGATAGTTTTGATAGTGCTCCCGAGTTTGACATTAATCCAAATGTGACAATACAACGTGAACGTATACCAAGAATACCTAAACGGTTTGAAGACTATATTATGAATTCTGATTCCTCTGATTAATAACGCCTTTTTACATGTATGTATTTTATAAAAAAGAGCATGTTATGTGACGCGCTTGGTTTGCTCTAGCCGTATTAACGCGGCCTATACGCCATTACATTGCGGAACGCACCACATGGCTGCCAGATTAAACTCATGGAAGTTGACGTTTGACAGTCAGATAATTAAGGCTTGGCGCCTTTGATTGTATATACTAGGTCTTATGTAAAATCCGATGTGAAATGTTCAATTATACTAAATAAAGAGTTACATTTAGCTTAATGTGTTATTAAAGAACCCGCAAAAAAATATTAACGAATAATAAGAAAACCAAACAAAGAACGAGGTCATCCATTATTTTTCGCACTGTTAAAAGGTCGTAGGCGTGGCTTCGTCATTGTTGCTAGGTCATTTTCAAACGGCTAGCCGTCCGTCGCCCCCTACTTTGTTACACTACCGGCACCGATTACTTGTTTTTTTGATTTTGCTTTAAATTTTTTTTACGATCGAGCTATTTATCGTTTTGCTGCTTCTGCTGCTACTGCAAACTTTTAATAAAATTATAAATGTTATAATAAAACTTTGGTACATTAGCAGTAACGTACTTAAAATGTATGAAGAGTAGTCTTCGCCTTTGTAATTTCCCGCCAATTACCCGCAATTGATTATTCGTAAATTTTCTTTCTTTAAATTTTTTATTCTCTTTCTGTACGTTTTTAACAGAAGAATTATGAAGGTTATTGAAAATTATGTTTATAATATTAGTGACGTACTTGGGATTTATTAAGAGAGTTTTTTCTATTTCCTCCGATTACCCGCTTTTTACTTTCTATTAGATATTCTTAATCTTTTTGCGATAAATTATCATTTTCCTGTAGGTTATTAAGTAAAACTTAAAAGAAATTGTCATACGTTAATAAGTGAGTAAATGTTACTCCCGCCGATTACCCGCTACTGACTTTCTATTACATTTTTGCAATAAACTATAATTTTTCGTAGATTTTTAAATAAATTATAATGGTTATTAAAACTCTTGTACTCTAACAGTAAAATACTTGGTAAATTTTTTTTAATTTAGTATAAATTGTCATACGAAATTAAGCGAGTTTTTGTTACTCCCGCCCACCGATTACCCGCCACTGACTTTCTCTTGATTATCCGCGTTTGATTTTCAATTACTTTTTCTATGTTAGATTGTATTTACTTCTTTTGGATGTGGTGTGTTCTTTCCTTAGTTTATTAAAAATTCCGTTTAATCGAATAATTTATTAAAAAAAATATTTTACGACATATTTTTGTACGTAGATAAATACACCCCTTAAAAGAGTCTTTGTTAATCCCGCCGTTTACCCACCCGCGCAATCGTTTTTCGATTACCTGAGTATCGGAGATAATATAGGAGGAGGAATTAAATTTTTTGACCAATCTTAGAGCAGTGATAACAATACTATATCTTTACTAAAAACGGTCATCGTGAACTAAATTTATCGGTCGATAGCGTATCCCAAAACGAAATTTTAGTTTATCGCAGTTTCTCGTAGGAGTAACGAGTGCATCGAACGTGTATAAAAGAAAAGAAATTATAATATAATAAATCAAAATATGGGTGACGACGATTATGAACCATCTTCGAAAAGAGCCAAATTAACTTCATCGGCAGTATCGTATCCGAACTATTCATCATATCCGGATTATTCACAATATCTAATCGATAAAGAAAATAATCTTAGGAAACAATTTCGATTCGACGAGAACAATATTGTAGCGACCGTCTTGGAATTGAAAATTATTGGTAAAGCCGCTCGAATGGAGAAAGAATATTATATCGAAAAATATATATATATATATATATATATATATATATATATATATATATATATATCTATAAATGTGATTTAAAAACTGGAAAGTTTATCCCTTCTAAGGATCAACTTCCAAATTTTGTAACCGTTGTTATTAAACTAGATTTTCACCTAAGAATCCTGTCTAGAATGACAGGATACAAGCTAAACGAAAACTCGAACGCCCATTTTCATAATTATTACTTCAACAAATGGCTCCTTTCGGGACCAACAAACGAATTTACTTAATTGTTGAATGTACATTACGTTAATTTAAAAAAAAATTTTTGAATATTTAATCGATAAAGAAATAATTTTTAGAGAACCACTTCAAATCAATAAAAATTTAAATTTTTAACCTAAAAATTCATAGTAATGCCGTTCAAATAGAAAAAGAATACATACTTTTAATTAAATACATACCTATTATAGAGGAGAGTCGCCTAAGTCGTACTGACTCCTAAATCGTACCACCTTCATTTTAATTAGAAATAAAGTGATTACAGCGCTCGTACTAGCAACTAGTGCTTGGTCGCAGTGGCGAGACAAAGTTTGGTCCGTGTTCGGTTGCTATCTAAGTTATTGTGAACGATTTTCTGTTTTGGAGCTAATTGATGGTGTTTTGGAACCTTTTTCATAAGAACGTAGTGGTTGTCAAGGTACGTACTAATGTAGTTTATTATTAGTTTGTAAAACTAGCATTAATATAGAGTGTTTTGATCGACCGGTTTGTGCTTCCACGTGTGTGTGAGGTTAGAAATAAAGTTATGTTTGCCGCGAGTCACAGTTGCCTAAATCGTACCTCTAATGGTTTCTCAAATCGTACCGGTATGATTTGGGAGCCCATTACATTCCATGTTCCATATTTTTCATTTTATGTATGAATAATGTTATATTACTGGGATTAGTTTGTTTTTTAAATAAATAAAATAGCCTACTTGTTTGTAACACAATTTTTTGTGTTTCAGAATGGCAAAAAGAAAGTATGGAGCGTGGAATGAAGAGGATATGGAAAGAGCTCTAGCTGCTTGTAGGAACGGAGATATGGGTTTCAACGAGTGCTCTGGACAGTACGGAATTCCAAAACCGACCCTTAAGCGTCATTTAGACAGTAAAAATGTAAAGGCCAATGAAGGTACCAAAGCAATAGGACGTCACACTACATTACCACCCGATGTAGAGCAACAGCTTGTAGACCATCTATAAAAACTAGAAGCGTGTTTTTTTGGGCTCACAATAACGGACGTGCGTAGACTCGCATTTCAAATTGCAGTTAGAAATGGTATCCCTCACGTATTTAATGAGAAGAATCAAATTGCTGGTAAGAAGTGGTATTACAACTTCATGAAACGCCACAAGGACATCTCCCTTCGTGAGCCTTAAGCAACATCCTTGGCAATGGCACAAGGGTTTTGTAAAGAAAATGTCATTGAATTCTTTGAAATTTTGAAAAATACTGTTGATGAAAATAAAATTGATGCTACTACTATTTTTAATATTGACGAGACAGGCGTAAGCACCGTACAAAATAAATGTCAGAAGGTGATAGCTGAGAAAGGGAAGCGAGCTGTAGGGTCGATATCTAGTGGAGAAAGAGGTGTAAATACAACTGTTGTGTGCTGTAGGCATGTATATTCCACCCCTGATTATTTTCAAAAGAATGAGGATGTGTAATGAATTGATGGTTGGAGCTCCACCTGGAAGTTTAGTTGATGTGTCAGAGAGCGGATGGATAAATTCAGATCTGTTTGTAAAGTGGCTTCGTCACTTCATTGATATTGTAAAGCCAAGCAAAGAGAGAAAAGTTCTCCTCCTTCTTGATGGCCATTTTACCCATTCTAAACTTAGAAGCATTGGTAATCGCTCGAGACGCTGGAATTATTATGCTTCAGTTACCAGGACATACAACGCATCGACTGCAGCCATTAGACAGGTCATTTTTCAAGCCTTTTAAAGGTTACTTCGCCCAAGCGGTAGAAAAATGGGTGCGAACAAACCCTGGCTTAAGAGTCACTTAATACCAGATTTCACAACTAGTGACTGAAGCATATGGCAAGGCTGCGACGATTAAGTTTCTTCAATCATCCTTGTAGTTTTATTCTTTGATTTATTTTATTTTCACCTTTAACCAAGGTGGTACGATTTAGGAAGTATGCGGTACGATTTAGGCAACTGGTTTCCTAAATCGTACCGATTGCATCTCTTGAAAAAAGTGTATTACCTTGCACAAATTACCACAATATTAGTGACTAAAAATTAGATTAACCTGTCTAAATAATCAATACTTCTTAGGGTTACAGTGCTTTTGCACAGGGATTTAATATAAGGTAGAAAATAAATAAATTGTAAAAAGTGGTACGATTTAGGCAACCTTCCTCTACACGTTTTATATGAAAAAATATGAACATAACAAAAAAAATCAAGAAGATGATTTATCCCTTTTAAGAATAAACTTCCAAATTCTTAAATGATAGTATTGCGGAAAATTTTAAGCCGAGTATGTCGTCTATATATAATGACGGGATGCAAGGATATTTTGGCGAATGAATCATGCTGCTACCAGAGATGCAATCTTAACACTTAGTCTTAAATCTGGAACGCTTTTAAATAAAAGAAAAACAGTGAAACATTTATAAAGATAAATATTCAACAAAACTTAATTGCAGGAAAATTCAATTTTATGGTTACCACTGCATAGTTAACATAACGTTGATCGTTTCGTTGTGTTTAGAAACATTAAATAAAAATATTGTATCAAATTATAAGTATGTTTTGTGTTTTGTCGTACTACAAAAATAAAAAAAAAGATTTAAACTTTCGCGTGCGTTTGATGACTGGAACTTTCAAAGTGTATAATATATTACCGTATTGTCGATTATTTAAATATAATATGACCGACCGATCTGACGGACCGACTGACTGATTCATTAATATTTAAGTTAATATAATATAAAGATATACTAATTACTTAAATTATGTTTGTTTCTTTTTATCACAATATTGTTAGTATTATATACACGATACACACTTATTCGAAGAAACAAGGTAGACATGTTAGGTTCCTATAAGATACTATTCTCCTAATAATGATTATTGTTCGTTTGTGATATATTTTTTATATAAAAGATACTTCCGTTAATGCGTGCGGCTATCGATATGACAGTAACTTAAAAAGAATATCGAAAATTATATCAGTTAATCGATGAGAATTGCGCTGAATCAACGAATACTTTTTTTAAACGCGATCTACGTAGCTTCAGGTACGTTTTATTTCTAATAAAAATATATAAACAAAGTAAATAAAGTCCATGACATGCGTCAATGGTTAAAGAAAATATTTATTTAAAACGTATTCGAGTTTATTGTATAAAAAACCTAATCTGTAGTAGTTAAACAACACCGGTTCAAGCCCACTTGGAGTGGGGGGAGGAGTGGGGGAAGTGTTGGGGGTAGGAGTGGTGGAAGTGGTGGGGGTGAAGTGGGGGAAGTGGCAGGAGAAGGCGTGGGGGAAGTGTCGGGAGAAGGAGTGGGGGAAGTGGCGGGAGAAGGAGTGGGGGAAGTGGCGGGAGGAGTTGTTGACATATGACATTGTTGACATATGACATTGTTGCCATTGTTTACATACGGCATTGTTGACATACGGCATGTTGCCATGGTTGCTTTGTTGACATATAACATCATTGTTTACATACGATATTGTCTCCATCGACTCGATTAAGAGGGTTCCGTAAGCACGTTGAAAAGTGGTGTGACGTAAGCGTTGAAAAAAAACTTGATTTTTCGGTGATTCGAACCCGAACCCTTTGATTTTCTAAACAGTTAGCTATACCATTCAGATAACTCGCATATTAATTTTATCGTGCAAGATTGGATATAAAAATATATATTTGTGACATCATTATGTTAAAAATAACCTTGAACTACCAGATAATAAAAATGAATGAAAATATGTTGATTTAACGTGAGTTACATGCGTCATTTCCGCTGACTTTTATTAGAACCATTTTTGCGACTCAGCAGTTCTAGAAGCATCCAGAAATTGCTTATCTAAAAAAATGTCACACTCGTAATTTCCTTTGTTATAAAATAAGCATTATGTATCAAAATTAAAGATATAAAAAGGAGAAAGCCATACGGTTTAGTACCATTTGACTATTTACATTAAACGGTGATAGATTTGTGCGTTCAAGTGCTACAAGAAGAAAAAAGTAAGTTTCAATTATTGTTGTGTTTTGTCTCACAAAATATTCTTATTTTTAAAAATTTTATTAGATGAATTTGGAAAATTTAAACGAAGTTTCCTCCATTACAGCACGGAAACCTATAGTAAAGCTGCAGGAGCTACCAATAGGAGTTCCTCAAGCAATTTATGCTGCGAAAATAACCAAAACAACATTTGGTACAAGCGTTCTTCTTGACTTGGTTGATAAAGTCACCTTCCTACTACTGCTACTTATGAGCCGTATATTAGCCATTTCGAGAAAGGGAAATACAGCTTATCATACCGAGGATCTTACGATTGTGGTCGTCTCCATTTGGCTGCGGCATTTGAAATTAAAGAAATTTAATCCGAAACATCCATAGAAAATTAGTAAGCAAATTTTTTTTTTCTTTTTTAATTATAAAAGTGGTTTATAATGTCGTCCAAAGTTACCGAAACTATTAAAAAGTTACATCAAAATTATTCCGATGATCTTGCTAATGTCTCTTTAAAATTAATTGCCAAACATATTAGAAAATGTGCGCTAGCTTTTAAAAAAATTAAATTTTCTGTTGGAGAAAAACGTAAAATTCATACGAAAATCGCTGAATTAAAACGGATGAGATGTTTAATTAAAGCAATGTCCAACAAGGTAGGTTTAGGGTTAAAACGAGGTAGTAGAGTTAAGTGGGAAGATGTGATTGCTATTTTCGACAGTAGAATTAGAACGGGAGTTATAATAAATTTACAACATAAAGAAATTAAAGATTTTTTAAAAGACGCGTTTCATTTATTTAAAAGTAGAGTTAATAATATTTTAAAAACAATTCCTATGCTAAAAATAAATACAACATTTTGGGGGGATTTTATAAAGCAGCAGTCAAGTGACGAATTATTAGATCGAAAGTTTTTCATTACTCCAAATGCTGTTGTAGATGCAGGATCGGATTTAGCACAGTGGTTTAATGATAATGTAGTCGATGTTATCTTAAATAAATTATCAGAATTTTCTGAAAAAAATAGTGGTTGGGCACTTAGTAAAATCGTTTTATTAGAAGTAGCTATAAATAAATATGAGGTCGGCTTGCGTAAACGTTCAAAATGCAGACCAAGCATGTTTCTTTTGGAGCATCGTAAGCGCTTTATATCCAGTCACAAAACACCCACAACGTTTAAGTAAGTATCCGCATTATGACACCGTTCTAAATATAAAGGGGTTGGAAATTCCAATTAAATTAAATCAAATTTCAAAGTTCGAGAAAATAAACGAAATTTCAGTTAACGTCTATGCTTTAGAATTGATCGAAACAGAGAAGAGATCATTTTACATGGTTATACCTGCGTTTTTAACCAAAAATAAAATGAAACGTCACGTCAATTTGCTACTAATACAAGATCAGTATTTTCGGAAATTAAATGATTATGAAGCGCCACCTATCATCAATGAAAATGTTGAAATCAAATATCATTATGTTTGGATAAAACATTTGTCTAGATTAATTTCAAGTCAACTCAACAAATATGATCATAAAAAATTCTTGTGCGATAGATGTTTAAATTATTTTTTAAGCTGTGATAAATTAAACGAACATGAAAAGGTTTGTCAAAATGTTAATGACTGTAAAATTTCATTTCCTAAATATGATTATGTAGAGTTTAGAAATTTCGTTTATAAACAAAAGTGTCCTTTTTTAATTTATGCAGACTTTGAATCGCAGTTGGTAGATTGTAATGATAAGGTTTCCGAAAAAACTGTCAAATATCAAAAGCATCGGGCTTTTAATGCAGGTTACTATTTTAAATGTTCTTACAATGATAGTCTTTCCTATTTCAATAGCTATCGGGGAGATGATTGCATGCAATGGTTCGCCGACCAATTGTCAAATTTAGCCAGTTTTATTCAATCAAAAATCAAAAATATAATCCCAATGGTGGAAAAGCCTGATGTCATTAATGCCAAGGTATGTCACATATGTGAAAAGCCTTTTGGTATTAAAGATATTATTGTTCGTGATCATGATCACTTTACGGCAGCTTTTCGGGGTTGGGCGCATCAAGTATGCAATTTACAATTTCAAAAATTATTTATTGTGCCAATTGCATTTCACAATCTTTCGGGCTACGATAGTCATTTTATTATAAAAGACATTGCCAAGCGTGGACAAGTGAGTGTACTTCCCGTTAATATGGAAAAATATATATCATTTACTCAATACGACTCGGAGACTAACATCAAATTTAGATTTATAGATTCTTGTAGATTTATGGGGGCCAGTCTTGACGAATTGGTGAGCACTCTAAAAGTCGAAAACTTGCAAAATTTAAAAAAAGAATTCAGCTATTTAAATGAAGAAAATTTTAAATTAATAACAAAAAAAGGTGTTTTCCCCTATGATTATATAAACAACTTGGATAAATTAAATGACATTCAATTACCATCTAAAAAACAATTTTACAATAAACTAAATGACGAGCATATTAGCGAAGAGAAGTATGGTCATGCGCAAAACGTTTGGCAATCGTTCGGGATTAAAAACTTGGGGGAATATAGCGACTTATACCTTCGCACAGATATCCTTCTTTTGGCAGACGTTATGGAAAATTTTAGAGAGACTGCTTTGAAAGTTTATGGTTTAGATCCGGCATGGTATTATACTATGCCTGGGTATACGTGGGACTGCATGTTAAAGTATACTAAATGTAAACTCAAACTTATAAAGGATGTGGATATGTTATTGTTCATTGAAGCGGGTATTAGAGGAGGAATATCGGTTTGCAATAATCGATATACGGAGGCAAACAATGAGTATATGGAAACATACGATTCCACCAAGCCGACAAGTTATCTATTTTACCTTGATGTTAATAATTTGTATGGGTGGGCTATGTCTCAACCTCTGCCATACGATAACTTTCAATGGGTGGAAACAAATATTGACATCTCTCAGATACCTGACGATGCAGAAGAAGGATACATCCTGCAGGTTGATTTAGAATATCCTAAAGAGTTGCACGATTTGCATAAGGACTTTCCCTTTTGTGCTGAACACCGCGTACCACCCGGATCAAAATTACCGAAATTAATGACTACACTACATAATAAAGAAAAATATGTTATACATTACCGAAATTTAAAACAGGCTTTGGCGCATGGTTTAATACTTAAAAAGATACATCGCGTTTTAAAATTTAAACAATCTGCATGGTTGAAGCCCTATATCGAGCTAAACACTCGTTTAAGGACTACAGCTACCAGTTCATTTGCAAAGAATCAGTTTAAACTCGCGAACAACGCGGTGTTTGGCAAAACAATGGAAAATAAACGCTTACATAGGGTAGTAAAGTTAGTAAGTTCATACGAGGGTCGTTACGGGGCAAAAAATTTAATTTCTAGCGCGAGATTTCACAATAGATCAATTTTTGATGAAAATCTAATGGCTATCGAACTAAAAAAGTCTGAATTACTTTTCGATAAACCCCTTTTTATTGGAATGTCCATTCTCGATATTTCAAAAACGTGTATGTATGATTTCCACTATAATTTTATGCTCCCCACCCTAGGGGTGAACAATTGTATCATAAACTACACCGACACCGATAGTTTCTTCTACAAAATAATGAATATCAATGTTTACAAAGACATAATCGGTAGGTATATCGAAAAATTTGATACCTCCGATTATAGTGGAAATAATATATACAATATCCCGTTACTTAACAAAAAAATACCGGGTCTTATGAAAGATGAAGCCAACGGCAAAATCATTACGCATTTTGTTGGGTTACGATCAAAAATGTACGCGTTTAAAATTCAGGGAGATAAAAACGTCCCTAAAAAGTCTAAGGGGGTAAAATATAATGTTGTCAAAAATAAATTGACGTTTGAAGATTACGTAGATTGTCTTAAAACATTTAAACATAAAAATATTACACAGTGCACAATTCGATCCTATAAACATGACGTATTTAGCATAGAACAATCGAAAATTGCTTAAAGCCCTGAGGATGATAAAAGATATTTAATTTCGGGATCATTTAACACGCTACCATGGGGTCATTACAGTATAGAATAATTAGATTTAGAACCGTTTGCGTAGAGATATAAAAAATAATAACTTTACATATTCCTCATTCCTGATATCATTAATTTTATAATTTCATTCTGTTCCACTTTTATAATTAAAAAAAAAAATTATATGTAACCTATTTTTATGTAATCTACTGTGTAAACTAAAATTATGTAATTATATGTGTAAGTTAATAAAAAAAATTGTTTTATTTTTGAGTTTTATTTGAGTGTAAAGAGAGATCGATATTAAAAAAACACATGCATAAATCAACAATTTTATTAAAAAAAAAAAATACAAATTATTCGTAAAATGAAATTAGCTTTGATAGTAGAGATTTTAATTGTTCCTTCAAACTTTGACTTGTGTCAATGTCACTTGATATTCCATATCAGCAATGACATCAGCTATTGAAAGACCAATTGTAATTTTTGCTCTCGAACATTTCCAACAGCTCGTCTCCATCAGATGCTAAATGATGCTGGTGGTGATGGTGTTAACTCGACGTCACTTACATCTAGCATACTAGCACTATCTTGACTCGACATAGCTAGATACAAACTTGAATGAGACTAAAATCAACTTCATGCATATATTTATATCCCCCTCCTTCTTTACCAGACTTATCCGAACTGTGATTCTTGATGATGGAGATGAAAAGGCCCCCCTGACTGCAGAACTTTGTTCGTGTTTTCCATTCTATACTAAATCGACGTCTTCTATCCAACTGTTATGTTTTTTGTCGAGTCCTAACCACTTGACGTACATTTTCTTTCCCTTTCTTCTCAATACTTTTTCTATGAGGTAAATGTCGGGATTCTTGGTTTTCTGCAATTCCTCCTCATAAAAAGCACCGCTGATTGGCTGACCATGCATGTCTTCGAGTAAGTATGTTACAGGATTGGTTATTTTAACTTTAATGATTTTGAATAACTCTGTCGTCCAATTTGGCGTGTACCCTTTTTCGAAAATATGTTTGGACTTGGATATCCGCACGATATCATCAACTTTGAGCTTACGTGGACCAGCAATTTTTAAATGACTATATCTCTGACGTAAAATCTCTTTCTCGTTAGACTTGTTCACTTCAGTAGGTTTCAATCTAGTCCTACTGTGCTTGGTGTCATTATATTGTTTGGTAATTTTTGACAATACATCAATCCATCTGTATTTTCCATTCAGACTAAAATACTTATAGAGTTTATTTTTGAGTGTTCTTATCACCCGTTCAGCAATGGCAGCCTTTTTCACAGTGAATGTATTATAGTGGTTTATATTATATTTTTTCATCAAGTTCTGAAATTTAATATTGAAAAATTCTGTTCCTTGATCTGATTGCAGATTTTTTGGTATACGATTAGCTTGGTGCAGTATATCCGCAAAAGATTTAGTGATCTCTTCACCCGTCTTAGTTTTGAGTGGGCGTGTCCATAGGTATTTAGAAAAACAGTCGATAACTACCAAAATCATTTTGAAACCTTTATTTTGATGTGCATAAGGTCTCATTTCGGCCAAGTCAATTTGCCATAAATCATCTAAGCCCTTGATGATAGTTTGTCGTCTAGGGTAAGTCTTGCGGGCTGATGCATGAAGCTCATCAACGAGTTGAATCTTGTCTGTTGAAGCCATACTATCAAAGGGTATTTTTACTATTAAGTCTATTTATTGATCCTTCGATATTATTCAAGGCATTGATCATTTGATTTTGTAGTGCATCAATGCGGTTTGTAGAACTGTTTGCGTGACTACTGATTTTTTCATTAAGTTTCGTATTAAGCTTATCAATTTCACTTTTTCATCGAGTACCCCTCGCACTTTTTTAGTATATTTATCAATGGCCAACTTGAAATCAAATTTAATTTGTGATATCACATCATCTACATACTTTTTCGTTGACATATGTTCACTGGCCGTTGGAGGGTTCCTCGAAATGAATTCTTCAAATTTATTTATTTGTTGTCAATCAAATTCAATGCATCAGTTAAATTCTTTATCATAATATCATGTGATACAAATTGTTTTCTCAAATGAGTCAATTCAATACTGTTATTGCTAGCTTCATGTGGAGCATATCTGTGTCCGAACTTGTTCAGACTCATTCTTCAAATGACTCATCATTGTTAGTGTTATTAGTATATATAGCCAGCTTCCCGAAGTTCATTGATTATGGCAACTATTTCATTATCGAGTGAGGTGTTTCCAGCTGCCTTGGAAGCTATCAACAGCTTCAAACGATCAACGAGTTCATTTGGATCATCCCAATAAATATACTCCACCGGTTTTTCATTGTACGTTAATGTCAAACCATTACCAGTCGTTGAACGTCTTCTACCTTTTCGCAACTCCATTATGAGCGGTTTTATGATTTCTGTGTATTTCCATCTCGTAGAACCTTTGAGTTTTCCATCTTTATTAATATAGCGATCACTCAATTTCAATAGCGCCTTGTAAGCTTGCACATCTTCTTCGTTAAAATCCGTAGGATCATCATAGAAGATGAGCTTATACAGTCCTGGGGTTCCTCGTATCTGTTTACCTTCAATCTTGATAAAGCCAGTCCTTTTATCAAAGTCAATTAATTGTGTTTCTAGATACCATTTTGATGTTTGGGGATCATAAGTTGGTCCATACATTGTATCTATTTTTTCACTATATGACCAATGATCTTTGATATATGGATGTGACATGACTGGATATTGATCTAGATATTCATCCATAACATTATCTGAAATATTTTGTTCAGGTATATTTTCGTGAAAAACTTCATCATCATTATCTTGTCCACTTGTGCTCGCACTTATTCTGCCTACTTCTTCCATTGGGAGAAATTGTGTTTGTTCTTGTCCTACTCTTTCTTTCTTTAGTTCAGGTGATTCTTCTTTTTTTATACTTCTCAATGCATTATTGATCTTTGAGGATTTAACAATCTCATGTAGTGGCTCCGAAATGGGTTTGAACATTCTGATGAGCGATTCATCTTTTTCCGATCTACCTAGTTTCAATGCCAAGTACTTTTTTCTAATGGAACGGGTGAGCTCTGCAATTTTGCGTTTGCGTGCAGCTATTTGATCGTCTTTGTTTAAATCAGGATCAGAGGGGGAGGCAGCACGTTTAATCAGTTTGCTGCGCTTTTTGTATTTGTGTGTGCCAACACGACTTAACGACATCATGATGGGGAATGATCTGATGGTATATGGTACTTATATTTTTATATATTTATCAAACCCTTGACGATATCTACCATCATTTATATCGAAATCTTTGACAATCACAAAAGTACCATATGCAACATTCCAACATTTCGAACACAAGCGTTTAAAGTCTTCGAAACTCATGTCTGGTGATACGTGTTCATCAAATACGCGCTTCAAATTGATTTCATCTTGTTTGAATAGTACAATCAGGTTACAGTTGTCTCGTATGAGCTGTTTAGGTATTTTCGAGTAGGTCTGACAAAGGTAGGCAGCATCAATATCCTTGTGTCTACACATTGAAAAATATTCCCGGATTTTCTGTTGGGAATCACACGTTACATCATCGAATAGGAATATAGAGTTGGGTTTTGCATCTGATGGACTTATAATATCATCATTATCCTTGAATGGGAAGTAGCCAACCTCTTTAACTCCATTCAATACCTCTTGGAGTAGTTGATATTTCGGTTGATACAATGACTTGGAGTACACGTAAACATTTTCAAATTTTGCACCATTTGGATTGAAAAGTTCCACTTTTATCATTTTCGATGTCTTCGTACGAGGGAGAAGGTGTTTTGAATTCCCTGATAAACAAGTTACCTTTTGAGCTCCATCTACCCGGAGGCTATCAGTATTGTGGACGTAAGTCGTATTACTGGACGATGCAAACGATTACTAATATTTCATTTATTTTGCAGCTGGAACTAAACTACAAAAACGATTGGCTCGTGGAGATACTGGCATTAATCCTCTAGACGCTGCTTGCAAACAACACGACATTGCATACTCGCAGCACAAGTCTCTGGAAGATCGTCACAGAGCCGATTCAGTATTGGAAAACGCTGCTTGGCAACGAGTGAAATCAACAGACGCCAAGTTTGGTGAGAGAGCTGCAGCCTTATTAGTTACTTCCGGAATGAAAGCGAAACGTAAGCTTGGTATGGGATGCTCATTCCAAAGACATATCGTGGGTAAAATTGGAAAATCTCTGAAGAAGAATCCCCCGACCAATCTAAAGAAGACTGCTTCGATTGCTCTGAAAGCTGCTAGACTCGCCATCAAGCAAGCTGGTGGAAAAAATAAAATCAGAATACCACGCATCATACCTTTCAATGCAAAATCTGGAGGTATTCTACCACTGTTGCCAATTTTTGCAGCCCTTGGTGCTCTCGGTAGCATTGCTGGGGGAAGTGGTGTGATAGCGAAGACAATTATCGATGCGAGGAATGCGAAAAAGAACTTGGAAGAAGATCATCGACACAATAAAGCCATGGAAGCTATTGGTAAAGGACTGTACTTGCGTAAAAACGCCAAAGGAGGTTTTGGTTTATATTTAAAAAAACAAAAAAACTCCCAATGAAGCTACCCAATAGACCGTTGTATGATACCGAGTTGTTAGAGTATGTAAAGTTCTTGAAGATACCACATTTTCGAGGCGTTTTTATGCGAGACAATTTGCCAAGCAGTGGTCCTCGTAAACGTGATACTGCAATTCTAAATTTAGATGTGTCGAAGAATCAAGGCACTCATTGGGTAGCTTATAGAAAGATAAATGATGTCGTTGAGTATTTTGATTCATTTGGATGTCTGAAGCCACAGAAAGAACTTGTCCGATATCTGGGTAAAATCAAACTATACTACAACAACGATCAGTTTCAAAACTATAATCAAATCAACTGTGGACATCTCTGCTTGAAGTTTTTGTATAATAATGGAAGCCGTTTTAGCATTCCTACATGGTGAGAAGAGGTTGCAAGACTTTTCCGAAGATGAATTGAAGGAATTTCCAATCAAATATTTAATACAACATGCTAGACCATGGGAATTGTTGAATGTTTGGCATAAATTACCAAATGATTATCAGTGTTATTTCGATTTGAGAATTCGTTTACCATGTTTCATTCATTATAATAGGCAAGATGCCCAAACACATGTGGATGGACCTGTCAGTTCACAGTACGATTGTCACGGTTGTAATTATTTTTTGAAATGTAGAGGGGCCGTAATCTATTAATAAATAATATGATGTCGATGATGGTTTTATTATAAATATTTCTGTACCACTCGTAATGTCATCAGTCATGTCTCAGCTGCTCACGCTGACTAGTACTACCAACGAGTTCTCTTTCACCCCTTCCACACCGATCATACTACATCCCAGGAAGAGTTATTACATAGCTGTACTAGGATTTCACACTTACCATTCCATACCAAACATCGACGGTGAAAAATTTTACTACTACGAAAATAATAATCGTTCAGTATTGAAGGAAATCAAGCTGCCAACAGGTTGTTATGAGATTGAAAACATTGAGAGTCATATTCAGATGCATTTGAATAATACAGATTTCTCATTGAAACCAAACAACAACACCTTAGAGTGTGAAATCTATAGTCGATTGCACGCCATCAGTTTCGAAAACGATAATAGTTTTGGAGAATTATTAGGGTTTTCTAAAAGGATCTTGGAGCCTGGTATAGTGCACTCTTCAGATCGACCAGTAAATATTCTTAAAGTATCTAGCTTACATTTCGATTGCAACATTACCGAAGGAGCCTTCTACGGGGACAGACCGGCCCATACTATATTGAGCTTTCCCATTACAGTCGATCCTGGATTCGCAATCAACGAACGTCCCAATACCCCAATCTATTTGCCTGTGAGAAGTAACTTAGCAGAGATCACCAACATCAGTGTTAGAGTGTTGGATCAAGATCTCAGACCTGTGAATTTCCGAGGAGAGAAAAGTACTTTGCATTTGGACTTGAAAGAACGTTAAATGGGTTAGGTAATTCAGCATAAAAGGGGACCACCCACTTCAAACCTATCAGTATCATCGAGGTCTTCCAAGGGACGTGACCAGCTCTCTCCAGAAAATATTATTTTTCTCCAATCTGTTGGATTGAAAGTAAGAGATGTTAAAACGCAAGTACGTTCATTCTGAGCAATCACCGACAACATCTGCAGCATCGTTCAATCAAATAAGGATGAACCCAATTTTCGATATTTACCGTCGACCTCAATATGATGAAACTATCCGGAAGGAAGAGTATCGATCCTACATCCCGTACGTGAAATCATTCGATAATAATGATATGGTGGAGATTAATGTGAATCAAGCAGATGCATTTTTCGCGATGCATGAATCTTTGTTGGAAATCAAAGGAAAATTAGATATTGAAGGAGATGGTAACGTGTTATTGGCTCCCAATTGTGGAGCGTTTCTTTTCGATTCGTGCACTTATGTGCAAAGTGCCAGAGAGATAGAAGTGATCAGAGATCCTGGAATTGTTAGTACTGTACGAGGATTCCTTTGCTGTAAACCTGAGGACTCCAAACATTTGGCGACGGCTGGATGGACGTACCCCGAAAAACCGTTCCTGAATGCTGTGGATAAGTCGTTCAGTTTGTTGATACCCCTCAAGCACATTTTTAACGTATTCAATGACTACAGTTCGATTGTCTACGGAAGACAAACAATTCGTCTAGTTCGAGCACGTGACGATAAAGATAGCGTAATTGTCAAGGAACTTAACAATACTGGTGTAACGACTACTACTAAAGTCAAAGTTTTGATAGATAGTATGGTACTGAAGGTCAAGCATATATTTCCCAACGATGAAATCAAACTACAATTGATGCAACCCATCAAGAATGATACACCAATAATGATTCCATTCAGAAAATGGAGTCTTAGCGAATTACCTGCGCTCACAAAAAGTGCAAAGAATGAAATGTGGGCAGTTAAAACCAGCGCCGCAGTAGAACGTCCACGTTACGTTATCGTTTGTTTCCAAAAGAATATACGCAATAAACTCGACAGTGATGTCACTACCTTTGATAACATCAACATATCTAGCATCAGACTATCATTGAATGGAGAATATTGGCCAAACGAAAGAATGCAGTTGGATTTCGATAGAAACGATTATGTCACTGCCTACTACAACTATACCAGTTTCTACTCGAGCTATACACATTCCACACAAATTCATCCAATTTTGGACTACTCAGCATTCAAAGATCATGCATTATTCGTGATAGATTGCTCGAAGCAGGAAGATAGCATGAAATCATCGACAGTGGATATAAAGCTGGAGATTGAGTCTGCCAAAGGATTTCCTGCTGATACTAAGGCCTATTGCATTATCGTGCATGATTGTCTGCTAGAGTACTTCCCTCTGATGGAGGTTGTGAAAAGCATAATATAAGTGGTCGACTACCGTTCGTGCTCGCCATTTCAACGCTGACCATCATGAGAATCGCATTCGTTGACATTCAAGGTTTCACGCTCGATGGCGTCTTCCATCCAAAAGAATTGACAATTCAGATTGGTCGTCAAAGATCCAACTTTTTGTTCAAGCCTCCAACACCTTATGCTGATGTGAGCGGAAAAGATAAAAAAACTACACAATACTTGGAAAAATTTGTTCATGGAATATCATATCAGTCTGGAGATATTGACTATAGTGAAATGAATGCCATTTTGGAGAAATATCTACTACATTCAGTTGAGTGCATTTATGTAAGAGGAAATCAGAAAGCTGACTTTTTAAAAACAAAGTGTGCTGAGCTTGCAGTGTATCCAACCATTTACGATGTGACGCTATATGATGACTCATCATTGAATACGGAAAACTTTCAGCCCACCATTACGTATTGTCCTAACCACGCCAATGGAAAATTCATGTGCACCCAACGAAATGTTGATCAATTACATCAATGGTTTACATATGTTGTATTACCCAAGTAGAAAAATATTGTAAATTTTTGTTTCTTCAATAAATATATTAGTATTCTTATTATTTAGTTTTATTAAAACACCTCGTATATCTGTTGAATTGTTTATTTTCTCATGTACTACAAGATGATCTATACTTTTTTATAGTTTTTATGAAAAAATTAATTATTGAAATGATTAAAGTTGCTAATATCAAATATAGTATTGAAAACATTTTATCATTTTTTATGTTGACATCTGTTGTCTCCTTAAAAGGTGTAGCTTGCCAATCTCTTTCCTCTTGAGTTCCATCATTGAATAGGAATTTCATTTTGTAGAATGAGTTATTTTCTTCTGGTATCTCCTTGTAAAACACCGGTAGTCGTCCATCATTTACTACTTCATGTTTCATTATTGCCCATGACGATTGACTGCAGTTTTTTCTTGCATCATCGAAGCATATCTTTAGAATTTTGATATCAGTGGGTACGTTTGTATAGAATACATCATTCAAAACGGCTGTCAGAATGATTAATGATAGTCGTGACATTTTTAGAGTTGTTATCTATTTTTGATACAGGTACTTCTGGTGAAGGTCTTCTACTCTGGCAACTGAAAACTTTATCCCACAAACTCAGATTCTCCAAATGCTTCAATACTCTAGTTTTTTCTTTGTAGAAAGTTATATCTCTGCTCAACTGACGGACATGCTCACCGAATTCTTCTAGTTTCCTTCTGTACTCGTCTGAAGTCATTGTGATACTGATGATTAAATCATCAAAGTTCACGTTCTTATAGCTTTGTTAATACGTCATTTGTCATTATCATTCTTCATACTTCATAATATGACATAGAATAAAAAATTTTACAGCGTTGAAAATGTTCATGCGCCCCCGTATGTATACCTATCTATATTATATCGCAGCGGCCAGCAAGCGCGACCTGAACTAATAACGCATGTCACGTTAAATCAACATATTTTCATTCATTTTTATTATCTGGTAGTTCAAGGTTATTTTTAACATAATGATGTCACAAATATATATTTTTATATCCAATCTTGCACGATAAAATTAATATGCGAGTTATCTGAATGGTATAGCTAACTGTTTAGTAAGTCAAAGGATTAAGGTTCAAACCTCCGAGAAACCAAGTTTTTTTCAACGCTTACGTCACACCACTTTTCAACGTGCTTACGGAACCCTCTTAATCGAGTCGATGGGGACAATACCGTATGTAAACAATGATTTTATATGTCAACAATGGCAACAATGTCACATGTCAACAATGTCACATGTCAACAATGTCACATGTCAACAATGTCACATGTCAACAATGTCATATGTCAACAATGTCATATGTCAACAATGTCATCTCCCCACTCAGTCTCCCGCCACTTCCCCCACTCCTTCTCCTGCCACTTCCCCCACTTCACCCCCACTCCTCCACACCCCACCACTTCCACCACTCCTACCCCCACTCCTTCCCCACTCCTTCCCCCCACTCATTCCCCCACTCCTACCCCCACTCCTACCCCCACTCCTCCCCCCACTCCAAGTGGGCTTGAATCGCTGTTGTTTAACTACTTTCTGTTTTACACAAAATTATGGAACTATAAAAATAACATTTTCACGAGTTAAAACCAATCAGTCTTCCGTCCGACCTAAAATACCTTAGTATCGGTAAACTTTGGAAGTCATTACGTTGCGATCGAAGTCTTGAATGCGAAAGCACGTTAAAATTTCGAGCGACAAAAGTGCAAAACCCAGTGATTGTGATTGTAAATCACAACAGTGCTATATTGTGTTGAATTGTACAACAGAACAGTGATTCCTTGAGATCTTTTTAGATCTAGGGACAAACAAACATTGTTCGCTTTGTGCCGACAGGCACAAAAACATTGACTTTTTTGAGTCGAAACACTAATTATCCTTTTTCTAGGTCGAGATTCAACAGAGAACAAGTGAAGTGAGTGTTTTAGTGGATATCGTGAAGGTTTTTTCGATCCAAGTGCTCCGCACAAGGAGAGGGAATTTTTTTCGAGAGGCCACGCCCCCCTGAACGTCGGACGACTTCCATTGGCCGAACCAACTGGAGCAAGCCCCGCCTCTTCGAGATCCAGTCCACCAATCAAAACGCACCGAGAGCCGGACGTTTTTATTGGTCGAGGAAGAAAAAAGCAGCAGTTCAGTCAATCAGTCAGACTCAGTCGTCAGTGGTCAGTCAGTCGTCAGTCGTCAGTCAGCCCAGTCCAGTCAGTCTTTTGTCAGTCGACGTACCAGACAGACGCACTATTAATAACGACAGTGAGCTCTACAAAAGGTAAATATACACACTACACTAGCTGTTACCTAGGCCAGGAAACCTTTAGCCAGGGTGTAAAAACCCCTAAGCAGTGAGTCCGCTGTTTATAGGCAAACAGCAATAAACACAATTTACACATTTAAATATTTTTACACTATACAAATTTATACATTCTCAACACAAACCTTATTAAGCTACGAGCACCGTCGGGTGCTCGTGTTATAAAAAAGCGGCGCGATGGAGCAATCCATTATCGCGGAAAACGCAAAATTAATTTTCGAAGACAACGCGAATCTTAATGAAACTCTGCTCGAAAGAAACGAGCTAATACGCACCCTCCAACACCAAGGGTTGTTGGGGTTGTGCTGTAGAGGTAGTACCTTTCATCAAAGACGGTCCTGCTCAATGGTATAACCGGTGAGTAGTCGGCGATGACTGGTCCTCACAGGGCACCCAATTCTCACTTATGGCTCCACGTGCCACACCCTGGGCAACTGCATCGACCTGCAGGCTAAACTAAGTGAGGATACCCAGATATGGTGAAAAATTCGCAGCGTCTGACCCAGAATGGGCGGCTGCAAACAGCGTCTGTTCCCAAAGTGGGCGGCTGACTCAGACACTCACCAACACGCCCGGCCAGCGTGGTGTTTTAAGGCTAAAATCCCGTAAATGAAAGAGACGAAAAGGATACGGCCCTCAGTCCCCGGCGGATCGCTGGTTCCCAGCCAAGGTGGCGGCTGGATCAAACAGAGATCAGAGGGTGCTAAGAATCACCGGGTAGGATCAGGCCACCAAGAACGAAGAAAAGTATATATTGCTACGTATAATAAAAGAACGCTTTTGCAAGACCAGAAAATCCTTGAATTAGAGGAAGAACTTAGCAAGATACACTGGGATATAGTGGGTCTTAGCGAAATTCGCCGAAGAGGAGAACAACTGCTCAGGCTAAAATCAGGAAACGCGCTCTACTTTAGAGGAAATGAGGACAGATCAGAGGGAGGAGTTGGTTTTATAATACATAAGAAACATACTAAGAATATTGAACACCTTGAGAGTGTAAGCCCTAGAGTTTGCTTCTTAGTACTGAAGTTAAACCAAAGATACAGCATTAAGATTATTCAAGTCTATGCACCTACATCCACCTATTCCGATGAAGATTTAGAGACCTTCTATGAGGACATTGCCATGGCAATGTCCAAGGTCCCAACACATTTTACAGTGGTAGTTGGAGATTTTAATGCTAAACTCGGAAGAAAGCAGGATGAGAGTGAATTCTCCCTTGGACAGTATGGGATAGGAGAAAGAAACGATAGAGGAAACTTTATGCTACAGTTTCTCTTAGAACACCGCCTAAATTCTATGAATACCTTCTTTAAGAAACCGGAACAACGGAAATGGACCTGGGCTAGCCCTGATGGAAACACGAGAAATGAAATAGATTTCATCATTACAGATAAGAAGCAAACCATACAAGATGTAACAGTACTCAACCGTGTATCAGTGGGAAGCGACCATAGAATGGTGAGAGCAACAATAACGTTGAACTTAAGGAAAGAGAGGAGAAAGCTCCAAAACACAAAAAATAAGAAATGGAATACATGGGAAGCTGAAACACATTTTTAAGTCCGATACCCCCATATGCCTTAAGAGGAAGGTGTTTGATCAGTGTGTTCTGCCGGTTCTGACTTATGGTTCGGAGACCCTAACTCTAACACGAAAATCGGTAAATAAAGTAGGAGTGGCCCAGCGAGCCATGGAACGCTCCATGTTGGGAGTCACGCTGAGAGACAAGATTCCAAATGATCGGATACGTCGGAGAACAGGGGTTACCGATACAATCCAGCGAATAACATATTTAAAGTGGAACTGGGCTGGACATGTCGCAAGAATGACCAACGAAAGATGGACCAAAAAGATCATAGAGTGGAGACCTAGGCAAGATGCGTTCAGGAACAGAGGTCTTCCGCCGACCCGGTGGACGGATGACATAAAAAGAGTAGCACCAAATTGGATCCAGGATGCCCAGGATCGAAATAAATGGAGATCGTTAACGGAGGCCTATGTTCAGCAGTGGACGAGACAAGCTGTTTGATGATGATGATGATGAACACCAAAACGAAGCCCTCCAGAGACAAATCCAGTCTCTCAATAATACCATCAAAGAAAAGGATGAAAAAATCTACAACCTCATCCTGAACGTTGGCAGTGACGTGCAAAAAGTCATTGCAAATCAAATTGGCACCCCGCCCACAAAAAGAACCCGATCGGAGATCGTTTCCAGCGACTCCGATCATGATTCAGAAATATCTGAAGACATTTCACCTCCCCCTAAAGCCGCTACAACCCAAAAAAAAGAGAGTTTCCCACCTCTCAATGCCCCACACTCCTCAAATGCGGCTATTAAAGCGCATTTTCAAAAAATTGATACCCCAAAACCCCAACCACCAAAGAAAATTTCGACCACAAATGCCAACACCAAGGCAACCCCAAAACCAACCCCCACAAAAACTCCAAAAAAATCCATCGTCCCTATAATATTGAGGGAAACAAACAATTACTTAAAAATCTTAGAAATTCTAAGAAATAAAAGTTTAAACTACGGCGTACCTAAAAAGGTAGCACTTGGCATACAATTAAACCCGATTGATGCCAACACACATAGGGAAATAATCAAAACCCTAACGGACATCAAGGTAGAGTACCATACCTACCTTTTAAAAGAAGAAAAAGGCCTCAACGTCATAATCAGAGGCCTCCCAAAAGAAATCGACTTAGAGGAAGTCAGAAATGACCTCCTTCTAAATAACATCTCAGTGCAGGAAATCTACCGAATGCAAATCGGTAGAAATAAAATTCAGACCTCAATGGTAAAGGTCAGAGTCTTGAAAGAGGACTCTCACATTTACGAGCTAAAGGCACTATGCCACTTAGCAATAAAAGTCGAAGCCCAAAAAGCCTCCACTCAATATTATACCCCTCAATGTAAAAAGTGCCAAAAATTCGGCCACTCCCAACTCAACTGTCACGCAAAACTCAATGCAATCGTTGTAGTGGAAACCACTACTACAAAGATTGCGACAACCTTAACGAACCCTCTTTTTGCATAAACTGCAAAGGGAATCACGCAAATAATTACGCAAAATGTCCAAAAACCCAAAAAAACTTCAAACAAACCCCTAAAACACCCCAACCCACCCCCAAAACTTTCCAAAGTAACTACGCTAGACCCAGCGTAAATTACGCCCAAATTACAAAAAATAAACAAACCCCCAGCACATCGCAAACCCCAAACCCCCCCCATCGCAACCACAATATCATCCCCAATCCGCCCCCACGCCCCTAAACCATCAACTATTAAGCTTGCTGACTCTTCCTGCAAGCGAAATAGAAAACAGGATGGCCGCCCTCCACCACACCATCAACAAATACGCGAACATTAAGAATTTACTCTCTTAATGCCCCACACCCGAAAGCCTGCCTCCCTCAAACTAGTAACTTGGAATGCAAATTCCATCTTGCATAAAAAAGACGAGTTTCTAGACTTCCTATTAATTCACGATATTGATATCGCTATCGTTCAAGAAACACGTCTAAAACCATCTAGACATTTTATATTACAAAATTTCACCACGTACAGGAACGATAGAGAAAATAGAGAAGGAGGTGGCACGGCTATTTTCATCAAAAATGACATCTCGCATCACGAGATCCCCACCGCCCCCCAAAACCTCGCCGAAAACACCGCCATACAAGTGCACATGAGTGACGGTCCTATTAACATAATTTCGTGTTACAACCCCCCTCAAAAAACCCTCCAAATACCTTTTTTCAATTATTTCTTTATTCAAAGCACCCCCACATTAATAGCAGGAGATCTCAACTCCAAACACAAAGACTGGGGTTGTAAACGAACAACTGCGAACGGTAAACGTCTGCAGGAGTTCGTAAACGACAACCTCATCGCTTTATACGCCCCCGATGAACCTACCCATCATCACATAAGATGCCCCGACATTCTAGACATCGTTCTGTCTAAAAATATTTCAAAAGAGATAAACCTCGAAGTTCTTAACGAACTTCCCTCAGACCACACCCCGGTAATAATACATCTTGTTCACAAATTCGAAAAAATACCCAAAACAACCCTAAAAACGGACTGGAAAAAGTTTAAATCTATCCTAAACGAAAATCCATTAAATTTAAATCGAACAAATAACGCGGAAGAAATCGAAAATAACACGATTTCAGTAAAAACTCATATTTTAGAAGCTTTTAATCAAGCTTCCAAAATAATACCTCTAAAAACAAACCCTATACAACTTCCGAGACATATTCGGGATCTTATAAAAGAAAGAAATAGACTAAGAAAAAGAGCATTCGCAACTCTGGATCGTAGAATAAAAATCGAAGCAAACAGATTAACGAACCAGATAAACTGGCATATAAAAAATCATAGAAACAAAACTTAGGAAGAAAAACTCTCCAAGTTAAATTCGGCAGAACCAAATAATAAAACAAATATTTGGAAGCTAACCAAAGCGTTATGCAAAGATAAAAAGATAAAAATACCACCTATATTATCCGAAAACGGTCCAGTCTACACAGATAGGGAAAAAGCGGAAGCTTTCGCCGACACTTTCGAACTACAATTCAAACCAAACGTCGATATACTTTACGATCTGAACCTCGCAAATTATATCGACAGACAAGCAAATGCGATAATAAATTATCAAAATCAAGTAGATGAAACAGAAACGACAAATTTCATCGAAATAAAAGCACTTATAAAAAACTTGAAAGTTAAAAAAGCTGCTGGAGAGGACAGAATTACAAATAAAGCGTTGAAAAATCTCCCCGATAACTTAATCGAGTTGTTGGCGAAAATTTTTAACGATTGCCTGCTCTCATGCTATTTTCCGAACATCTGGAAAAAAGCACAAATAATAATCTTACCGAAGCCTAACAAAAATCTACAAAACCCTCAAAATTGGCGGCCCATCTCCCTACTACCTTCTTTAGGCAAATTATTTGAAAAAATAATTTTAAAAAGATTACAAGATCATATAGAAAAATATAAAGTTATCCCGGATGAACAATTCGGCTTCAGAAGAGATCACAGTACAGAATCGCAACTCGCAAGAATTGTAGAACACATAACTACAGGGTTCAATAAGAAAAAAAGTACCTTAATGATACTTTTCGATATACAAAAAGCCTTCGATAAAGTATGGCACGAAGCTCTTCTATATAAATTAAACAGGATGAATTTTCCTATTAACCAAATAAAGATGATAAACTCATTTTTAAAAAACAGAAAATTTAACGTAAAAATTAACGAAAAACAGTCTACGGATAGAAGTATAGAAGCCGGCGTACCGCAAGGTTCAACGTTATCGCCAACCCTATACAATCTTTACATAGCAGATACACCGAAAACATCAAAAACCGAACTAGCTATGTACGCAGACGACACTGCGGCCTTTAGCACACATAAAAATCTAAGATATCTTCACATAAATATGCAAAGGCAAATAGACGAAATAGAAAAATGGACTAAAACTTGGAAAATCAAGTTAAACGCCGAAAAAACACAAGCTATTCTCTTTTCTCGAAAAAGAAACCCGAATATGCCTCAATTAAAGGTTCATAATAGAGATATTATTTACACAAATAAAGTAAAATACTAAGGTATAGATTTAGACAAAAAACTCTCATGGCACTCGCACATAAACACGCAAATCTCGCGTTGTAACAAAACATCCGGCAGACTCCGTAATCTTCTGTATTACAGAAGCAAATTAAACCTCAAAAACAAAATCCTAATCTACATACAAATTATACGTCCACAATTACTTTATGGCTGTATTTCCTTCTGTCAAGCAGCAAAATCCACAAAAAATAAACTACAAAAATTTCAAAATAAAATTTTAAAACGTATAACAAACGCCCCCTGGTACATCAGAATGTCCGACTTACATAAGGATCTAAAAATCGAAACGATTACAGAATACCTAAAAAATCGTCATAAAATCTTTTTCGATAAAGCCGTTGCACATCCAAACGCACTTATAAATTTCGATATTTTACCAGGTCGTCAAAGCGGCAGACACAAAAATCTAAGAAGTAAAATTCTTTAATGTTTCGCACCCTCCCCCACTTAAATAAAACCCCCCGTTTTATACACTGAAACACAACATACACACACAACATTTTTAAATTCCACACCTACACAAGGGGTAAGATTGTCCCCTCCCAAGGGACAATAGCCCAAAAAATCACACACAAGAGTTTTTTAGTGGGTAACGTTGACCGAGCGGTCAATGAGTCCCACACTATTCAGCGCCGAAACTCGCTCTTTTCAGAGCAGTGAAAGCGCTGAGTGTCTATAAAAGATTTTCCTCTTGTAAAACAAAAAAAAAAAAAAAAATCACCAAATATATCAAAAATCGGTATAAAAACTTTTTCGAAAAAGCTGCTTAACACCCAAACGCTCTTATACAATCGAATTTTGACTAAGTGCCAGGTAATCAAAGCGGCAGACACAAAAACCTTAAAAGTAGAATCTTTTAATGTTCGCCCCTCCCCCGTATTTCAATTAAAACTCTCCAGTTTGCTTTAACTAAAAACCCTACACATACACAACACTATAAATTCTACACCCACACAAGGGGTAAGATTGTCCCCTACCAAGGGACAATAAGCCCACAAAATCACACACAAGAGTTTTTTAGTAGGTAACGTTGTCCGAGCGGTAAATGAGTCCCACACTATTCAGCGCGGAAACGCGCTCTTTTCAGAGCAGTCGAAGCGCTGAGTGTCTATAAAAGATTTCTCTCTTGTAAAACCAAAAACAAAAAATTAATTTATTTTCAGAATGGATATCACCGAAAATGAAAATAGCGTCTATTCCGAAGAGGAGATCAGTGACGAGGAATCCACCAAAGCCGAATCAGGCGAAGAAGATACACTTAAGGATGTAATCGCGCACCTTAAGAGGGAAGCAGAAAAGAAAAACAAAATAATCGAAGAACTTCAACAGCAGGTTAACAACCTCACGAAAGAGGTTAAAAAACTCTTTGCGCCCCTAATTAAAAAAATGGATGTGCTACTAAACGCATACCAAGCAAAAGAAGGAGCGACCGATTTGCCTGAGAAGCAAAACGCAGAAACCTCAGAATCGGAATCTGAATGGGCTGCCACCAAGAGGAAGCGCACCAAAAAACCAGCTCAAGGACCCCAACCTTCGACATCTGCTGCCACAACAGATGCGAAAAAGGAAAAATCGAGTTCAATCGAGATCATTAACTGCTTTATGGATTACGGACCCAGCACATGAACTTGACTTCGTCTTTTTATAGTCAGCAGGTAGATCTCGTCATAATTCGCGGGCCGCTAGGTAAGAGTGATAAAGACGGTAAGCTGCTCGGTATACCGTTGGAGCTTCCTGGCCAGAGCGGGTTTCAAAATATTTTCTTTTGACCTGTTGACATCTGAGTCACAAGGACCACATTACGGCAAACACCACTGCGAATATCAAACTAAACCATACCTTGCGGACAGCGTATTGTGGAACTCGCACCTTAGATTATTATAGTAGAAAATATAGTAGAATTTCGTAGTCTTGGGTCATCGGAAACTCCGGAAACGGCAGGCAAGGGTCAGCTATGTGCTCGCGTCGGTCGTCAACCTGTAAGCATAGCACTTCAAGAAACACAAGAATCTACGAAGGAAACAATGCTGGTGGAGTCAAGATCCGAAGAAACCGTCGACACACCGTTTGAGTTTCCACGACCGTGCCCCACATGCATGCGTATTGGACGTGATTTTCAGTTTATTAGGCACACTGAGCTTAATAAGCACTTTAACGAGATCCACCTCAGCGCAAAATGCGTGTGGCGGTGCACTCACTGTGCAAAAACATTTACTAAATGCCACACGCTTTCGTGCCACGTACCGAGATGCAAGGTTGCATGTGATGGAGCCCCGGTAGATGATGAGCAGCATAACGAGCCAGGATTCTCCTGTTTTGCTTGCGATAAAAGCTTTTTATCTAAAATCGGACTTTCCCAACACAAGCGACATGAACATGCGTTACTAAGGAACAAAAAAGGTGCAAGACACACAAGAAAGCCACCAAGAGAAAGAAGGTACTTCCGTTGAAGTGGTCGGCAGAAGAGAAATCGCTTTTAACTCTACTGGAATCTAGGTTCCAGGGGCGTAAACATATCAATGTGGCTACAAGAGAACTTTTGCCACAAAAGACGCTGAAACAGATAAGCGACAAACGTGCGCATATACGAAGTAAGCGTCTACAGTCGAAAGAACAGGACACGCAGATGCAACCCGGTGAAAAAATTACATCGAAAAGCAACACTGCATATGTAGAAGTGAACTTCTACGTATCAGCAAGCGAGGACGGCTCGAACTCTAGTGCCTCAGAAGCACCAATAGAGAAACCCGAGCCTGTAACCATCAACCCCAATAACATCGGGGCCACGGAAATAACGACTGAACAAAAAAGTTGGCAACAAAAACTGCAATCCGCAGTTACTGCCGATTCTAAAGTTCCAACCAGGTGGACTAACTGGTTTCGACGTTGCAAAGAACTTGCGACATCGAACGTCGATGCACAACCAAATACAAACAACGCTCAAAAAGCCACCCAAATAAGCAACGACGCAAAAAGTCCAAGCCACCGACACGAACAAAGCGTAAGCGCTTTGCATACGCAAAGTATCAAATGCTATTCGAAAAAAAACCCAAAAAAGCTGGCACAATTAGTAGTAACTAATGATCTGAACTTGCTTCAAAAGAATACTCTGCCAAAATCGACTGATATAAAAGAGCTATATACTGAGTTATGGGGCAAAAGTGGGCCTGAAAACATCCCAATGGGGGTAGCCAGGAATTCGGCAAGTGTTTATGGGCAAACAGCATTAAACACAAATACACATTTAAATATTTCACACTACACACACCTTTACATTTTAACACAAAACCTTAATAAGCTACGAGCACCGTCGGGTGCTCGTGTTATTAATAAATCAGCGCGATGGCGCATACCAGTTGTTTGAAGACAACACAAACCTGAACGAGACGCTGCTCGAGAGAAACGAGCTTATCCGCACCATCCAAAAACAAAATGTAGCCCTCCAGAAAGAGATCCAATCCCTCAACTCCACAATAAAGGAGAAGGATGAAAAAATATACAATCTTATTTTGAACGTCGGCAGTGACGTTCAAAAAGTCATTGCCCACCAAACAGGCACCCCGCCCTCCAAAAGAACCCGTTCGGAGATCGTTTCCAGCGACTCCGAACACGACGCCGAAATGTCCGAAGACATTCCACTGTCACAAAAAGCCCCTACATCCCAAAAAAAAGAGAGCTTCCCACCTCTCAATGCCCCACACTCCTCAAATGCGGCTATTAAAGCGCATTTCCAAAATATAGATACCACAAAACCCCAACCACTAAAGAAAATTTCCACCACAAATACCAATACCAAGGTAACCCCAAAAACAACCCCCATAAAAACTCCAAAAAAATCCATCGTCCCTATAATACTGAGGGAAACAAATAACTACCTAAAAATCTTAGAAATCCTAAGAAACAAAGGCTTAAACTACGGCGTACCTAAAAAGGTAGCACTAGGCATACAATTGAACCCGATTGATGCCAATACACACAGAGAGATTACAAAAACGCTAACAGACATCAAGGTAGAGTATCATACCTACTTTCTACAAGAAGAAAAAGGCCTCAACGTAATAATCAGAGGCCTACCTAAGGAAATCGACTTAGAGGAAGTCAGAAATGACCTCCTCTTAAATAACATCTCTGTACAAGAAATCTACCGAATGCAAATCGGTAGAAACAAAATCCAGACCTCAATGGTAAAGGTCAGAGTCCCGAAAGAGGACTCTCACATTTACGAGCTAAAGGCATCATGCCATTTAGCTATTAAAGTCGAAGCCCAAAAAGCCTCCCCACAGAACTATACCCCACAATGCAAAAAGTGCCAAAAATTCGGCCACTCCCAACTTAATTGTCACGCAAAAACTCAATGCAATCGTTGTAGTGGAAACCACTACTACAAAGATTGCGACAAGCTTAATGAACCCTCCTTTTGCATAAACTGCAAAGGTAACCATGCAACAAACTACGCAAAATGTCCCAAAAATCCTAAAAATTTCAAGCAAACCCCTAAAACACCCCAACCCACCCCCAAAACTCCAAAGTAACTACGCTAGACCCAGCGTAAATTACGCCCAAATTACAAAAAATAAACAAACCCCCAGCACATCGCAAACCCCAAAACCCCCTCAAACCCCCCCCCCCCCCCCAACCACAACATCAACCGCAATCCGCCCCCACACCCCTTAACCATCAACTATTGAGCTTGCTAACTCTTCTTGCAAGCGAAATAGAAAACAGGATGGCCGCCCTCCACCACACCATCAACAAATACGCGAACATTAAGAATTTACTCTCTTAATGCCCCACACCCGAAAGCCTGCCTCCATCAAACTAGTAACTTGGAATGCAAATTCCATCTTGCATAAAAAAGACGAGTTTCTAGACTTCCTATTAATTCACGATATTGATATCGCTATCGTTCAAGAAACACGTCTAAAACCATTTAGACATTTTATATTACAAAATTTCACCACGTACAGGAACGATAGAGAAAATAGAGAAGGAGGTGGCACGGCTATTTTCATCAAAAATGACATCTCGCATCACGAGATCCCCACCGCCCCCCAAAACCTCGCCGAAAACACCGCCATACAAGTGCACATGAGTGACGGTCCTATTAACATAATTTCGTGTTACAACCCCCCTCAAAAAACCCTCCAAATACCTTTTTTCAATTATTTCTTTATTCAAAGCACCCCCACATTAATAGCAGGAGATCTCAACTCCAAACACAAAGACTGGGGTTGTAAACGAACAACTGCGAACGGTAAACGTCTGCAGGAGTTCGTAAACGACAACCTCATCGCTTTATACGCCCCCGATGAACCTACCCATCATCACATAAGATGCCCCCACATTCTAGACATCGTTCTGTCTAAAAATATTTCAAAAGAGATAAACCTCGAAGTTCTTAACGAACTTCCCTCAGACCACACCCCGGTAATAATACATCTTGGTCACAAATTCGAAAAAATACCCAAAACAACCCTAAAAATAGAATTATTTTCAAAAGGCGAATGCATGACATAATTTGTATGGTGAAAAAAAATATAGAATAAATTTGATTGTCTTAAATTTCTGACGGGAACATTCAAACTAATACCTTGGAGTAGTCCGGGACAAGAAATTAAACCATTTATTATATATACAAGAAACTCTAACTCGAGTTTTCCCGTCTTGTACTCAATAAGTAATTTCTTCAGTGTATTTAAAATAATTGTGTAATCATGAATGCTCATGCGAAGGTTTAACTTATATGCACAGTATCTTAGGAATTTGTTCTGAATTTTTTCCAAAGTAGTAGAATAAATTTGATACTGAGGAGACCACACAATAGATGCATAATCTACTTGTGACACTACTAAAGCATAAAAAACTGTTCTTAAAGCCCAAACAGATAAACTCAAACAATTCTGAAGAATGAAGTATAGAAATTTTGAGGATTTTACTGATATATTGTGTATATGTTCAACAAAACGCAATTGCTCATCAAATGTGACTCCTAAATCCTTTATTGTTGTTACATATGATAGTGGATCATCATTAATTGTGTATGAACTAACATACTTTTTGACATCTCTATAAAAACTAATATAACAACATTTTCCAACATTTAAATGCACACTATTATTTTCACATCAAGCACTAAGACGGTCAAGTTTTCTTAAATTAGTATTCCATCATCCTTTAAATATATAGATTTAAATAACTTTCAATCATCTGCAAACATTAGGAAATTACAGTTTTCAAAACATTCTGATATATTGTTAACAAATATGTTAAATAACAAAGGTAAACAATGAGCTTGAAATTCTCCTAATGTTACATGAATAATACTGGATTTAAAACACCCAATTCTCACCTGCTGTGAGCGACCTATTAAAAAATTTCTTAACCATTGTAAAGGTCGATGACTGAAATCAAAATTACTCACTTTTCTCTACAGGATACGGAGGTCTACTCAATATTTTTTGTTCGAAGATTACCAAATTTGTGAATATCCATGATTATTTATCAAGTATTTTTTACAATAAATTTTTAACTGTTTATATATTAAATTAAGTATATAAAAAACGGGGACAACTAACTAACTCGAGAAGAAACAGACTTGCTCCTTAAAACTTAGATCAGATTATTTTCTTAAATTCATGTGATTTTTAAATTTAATCTTTGATATATCTACCTGTACCTTTTATTTTTGTTAAATTTATCTTTATTTTTATACTTTTATTAAAGATTTTTAAGCTTTTGTTACCAATAGATATTGTTATACTATACTTCTCTTGTTATTTTATGTTTTATTGTGTGATTTTTCTAGGTTTAAGTTTTATAACTAAATTCGTTGTAAATGAAAAAAATCTTATGTTCCTGCCTGTTCTTTAAGTAAAATGTGTAATAAGTTTTAGGATTTTAATTCTTTTAAATTATTTATTTTGTTTCTTATCAAAAAAATATAAAAGTTTTCAGTTTTTTGTTTTTTTATTTGTTTACTCGTATCATTAGGTTTTATATCAATGATTTTTTTTTAATTAAAATTCGTATATTACTGGCCTAATTCTTTCTTCATTAAATTAAATAAAAATCACAGATCATATAAAAATAAAGATTAAAATTAAAACAGATGTCTGACCCTCGGTACAATATGAGTCGAATGCAACCGAGCCAGAATTTCTGGAAGATTTATGACGTAGAATTATTGAAGAATTCCTTCAAATAACGCCGAAAATGCTACGAAATGTACGTGAGGTCTCATTTTGAACAGAACTTGTACTATTGTATGGTAGACAGTTTGAACATTTAGTTCATTGACAATCATAATTATTGCGACAGATATTGTTTTTATTGATTAAGTGAATAAAAAGTAATTTCCCAACGTCAAGTTCCATAGCTCGAAAACGTATCTATAGAATTAATTTATTCTGTTAGTTGATATTAAAGAGGAAAATATCTTTCAAATGAGGAATTTCATCGCGAACGATGTCCCCCTCGAAAATGTGGATGAAGTGTCCGAGCGTTTTTATATAATTCGGTTCCGCCGACCTACCGAGCCGCTGTTTCGTTTTCAATGGCCCACTCTGTATAGAATCTATATGAAAACATCTATCAACACACAAAAGTCAAAACATAAGAAACATTTCTTAATAAAACCATTGCTTAAAAAATAGTTGTTCTTATACAATGATAAAACGTACAAAAATATTCTCCAGGAACCTACTACTAAACACTATGTTTTTTCTACAAATGTACTTATTTTTACTTTATTTCTATGATCAGTCTCAGTTAAATTCAATGAATAAAAAACTCTTTCCACTTTCTATTTGCAAAGGAAACTAAGTTCAATTCAGTCCACAGAGTCACAGTATTTAAAATAAGATGTCTGCAGCCGTAACTTATTTAATAAGTGGTAGTGGCCTTATATTTCAACAAAACATCACAACAGTAAATAATTGAAATGAGATGAAGATGGAAGGAAATACCCGATTTTTACCCGTAAAATTGAAATACACACAAAGTGGAAAAATACTAGAAATTCGGGTAATTACCCGCAGATAGGCAACACTGGAACATAACCACACTAACAAAGTCAAGATAGCCCTTAAAATAACAAACCCAACAAACTGAAGAGTCTTGAATTTCATTTAAAGTAATAATTTGTGTAGCAAATAATCCTGTTTTTTGCATGGGTCCAAGGTCAAAATTCCGAATAAATATTTTCTTTCCAGTTTCATCTAACGACGGTATCGACTCTTAAAATTTTATCACCACCTAATAGCTGGTAGTTTTATTACAATGAGTTACGACTAACGGATATTGTTCCGAACGCAATGATCTACGACGTGACTGGAAGACCAGAGTACTAACGCCATCTAAATGTCGTCTCCCATCGGATCCAATCGAAATCCCATAAGGTTGACAAACTATGTTGTCCTTATACAATGGTGGTACACTCCTCAAAAAGTTCATACGATCAATAATAGATGTCGCCCACTCCGTGATTTTCCCCATTAAATATTGTTTCAACTCTAGCCATGGTTCCTCTAAATTTAACCCAATTTAATTCACATTTTTAAAAAATAATTCTAACTAAGTGTTTGCATTCCAATTATAACGAATAGGTCTTAAATTTATTTTGATACACCAAAATGACTACAGTAAATATAAGAGACGTTCCTGTTTCATTTCCTTTTCAACCCTATTCTATTCAAAAAGAATATATGTATGATGTTTTAGAATGTTTACAAAACAAAACTAATGGAGTTCTGGAATCTCCTTCAGGAACTGGAAAAACTTTGTCTTTGTTATGTTCAACATTAGCATGGTTGCAATTAAAAAAAACTCAGAAAAAAGAACAAAGAAAAAGAAAAGTATGTAATGTAAGTGAAGACAGTAATTTAGAAAACATTAACAGTCAACATAATATTGCTGGTAAACCAATTAATTTACAAAATATCTCTAAAATGCCATCTGTAATATATGCATCTCCCACCCATTTTCACTCAAGTCAAGCAATGCAGGAAATGAAAAAAACAGCTTAAAATCAGATGAAATCTATTGTATTAGCATCTAGAGATAAATTATGTATTCATCCTGATATTGAAAATATGGACAATAATGGCGTTAAGGTAAGATTTTAGACAATTTAATTAGTAATTTTATTAAGTCTTGAACATGAAGCAATTACATACATACCTAAGGGTCAAAATCAGAGAGGTAAGCATTTTAATAGTTTAAATTTAATGTAAAAAACTATACAGTGTGGGCCACAGTCCACCCTGATATTTGGCAGCATTTTTTTGTTTTGTTTTGTTTTACAAGAGAAAAATCTTTTATAGATACTTAAGCGCTTTCACTGCTCTAAAAAGAGCGCGTTTCTGCGCTGAATAGTGTGGGACTCATTGAACGCTCATTCATTGTTACCCACTAAAAAACTCTTGAGTGTGATTTTTTGGGCTATTGTCTCTTGGTAGAAGACAATCTTACCCCTTGTGTAGTGTAGAATGTAAAAATGTTGTGTGTGTGTAGTGTTTTTAGTTTGAAAACTGGGTAGTTTTATTTTGGTGGGAGGGGGTGGGTTGGTGATAGTGGTGTTGATGAACATTAAAAAATTCTACTTCTCAGATTTTTGTGTCTTCCACTTTGACGACCTGGTATATAGTCGAAATTCGATTTTATAAGCGCGTTTGGATGTGAAGCGGCTTTTTCGAAAAAGATTTTTTGTCGATTTTTGATGTATTCTGTAATCATTTATTATTTATTTAAATGGTAAAAACATGAGTAAATTAGCAGCCTTATGTGAACGTTTGATTAATTATTATTAAACAGTTGACTTGTATACGTTTTTTTTTGGTAACTTGGTAAAGTTTGTTACTCTTACCTTTGTTTTGGTTATTTTATGGAATCGTAAACTTTGGATTTTTGATTTATTGTTAGCTGTTGATTATGACAGATCTAGACAGAACACAAATAAACATATTGTGATACCGTTTTGAAAATATGATGAAAACCAAATGTTTGTTACAACTCTTGCACCAAAAATTTATAACATCCTACCAAATGAGAATAAAGTGATAACCAAATACAAACACTTTGTTAATAAATGCAAATAATTTATTCATATAAATAGTGATCAAATACATAAAATGTTGTAAAAAATTCACTTGAATTCCTATCTCTATTTATTATTAGTATTACTATTTATTTACCATTTATTTTATATTTATTTTTATTCATTGTAACAGTAGTCTGCACATATCACTACTAAATATGTTAATTCTTTTTCAACCCACAGGTGTTAACTCACCTAGGTGCATGCTTCCAAAAATGAACTGACGAACTTATTATTACCACATAAATGTATAACATGTTTATTATTATTATTATTACATTATATTATCATATATACAGAAAACAAGATTTGTCTTAAATGTCTTGAAAGTTTGACAGACCACATGGCCTTTGAAATTTAAACAAGTTTTTCGTTTGACTAAGTAAGCACTGAAGATGACGAAAGTCAAAAGCGTTTTGCAATAATTTTTTAAAATACACATTTTATATACAAAAGTACTTCTTCATTAATTTTACAAAAGTGTATTTAGCTTCACACAGATAATTAACTACACCATAAGAAATCTTAGTATGTCCACTAATAAATTGGCTGATTGATTTAACAAAAACAATTTTATTATATCTCAAGAAAAGTCAACACTACATGTACATTTACATGTAAACGACATCAATTTAATAATGAAATTAAAATCGAAATAATATTCAACAGTAAGCTATCTTGGACAGAGCATTTATATTAATCACCTAATTAAAAAATGCTATAAACGTGATAAGAGCATTTTGTCACACTAAATGGGAAGCGGATCAAAATATTGCACTTTCCTTTTATAGATCTTTAATTTGGACGGTCTTAGATTATGGCTGTATTCTATACGGAAACGCTAGCATGAGCCAATTAAAGAAAGAGGAAAGAATTAAAAAAAAAAAAGTTTACGTCTAATCTTAGGGTTGATGAAAATTACACCCATTTTAATATTAGAAGTTGAAGAAGCAGAACTTCCACTAAATTTAAGTAGAAATACTTGAGCGAAAAATTGGTATTAAAAATGATGTCACAAAATAAATTAGAAGAAGTACGCAAACTAAATCAGAACATGAATAAATGATACTGGCGGAATTAAAAACAACATCTTATTGTTAAAAGCTTCCAATATTTAACACAGTTCCAGTTAATGGTACACCAGCATGATATTTTTACATGCTATAATGCCAATTACGAAATAAGTGAACTCCAAATTTCTACTCACTACCTCTGGTCCACATTAACTAACTCAGAAGCTACATATTAAATAACACAACGCTGGTCGAACTTTGAATATAGATACACAGACGGGTCTAAAAGAAGAGAAATACCGGATGTGCTTTTTATCACGCCAATGAAGAAATTGCCAGATTATTTAAAGTATTAAATAATATATCTTTTATACAGCTAAACTTGCAGCAATTTTAGAGGCCATCAAATATGCAAATAATCATGAAAAGGTGCAGTAGATAATACTGTCAGATAGTAATTTATAAATTTAAAATTATAAGACGAGTGTGAATGGACAAGTCGGTAGAGGTCTACCTCGGCGAACATATCTCGATCAGATCAAGATTGTTGTGAAGAAAGGTCAGGTCAAGAGTACCAACAACCGACGAGCTTGTATAAGAGCACTGATGAAACTAGAGGAAGCAAAAGATGTGTGTAAGAACTGTAGCAAGTGGAAGGAAGTGGTCTCTGCCTACCACTACGGGAAAAAGGCGTGACTAAATGTATGTATGTATGTATGTATGTAAAATCTCTGTAGATTCTCTAAAAAATATCAAGCTAAGAGCTACCACATCTTTAGTCTTTATCAATATTTAAGAAGAAATTCAATCATCTAGAGATAAAAATAAGAACATTAGATTATTATGGATTAAATGACACAATGGTTAAGAAAATAATGAAAAGGTGGGCATACTGGCAAAAAAAGCCACAGAAGATGGAGAGGAAATGAGGGAAGTAAAGATCCAAGCCAAAGATTTTTAAGCTAAATTAAAAAATAAGCAGATGCAGAATTGTCAAGAAAGGTATGCAAGGGAAACAAAAACCGCACAATTTCGGGGGTACAGACACAAGTCTACAGAAAACCATGGTTTAAATTAACTCGGACAGAAATTTTATCAACATGATGAACAGAATACGGTGTGGGCATGGCTTATAACCAGAATTTAAATACAAAATAGCTTTAGAAAACTCACCAAATTGCGAATGCGGAGAAGTAGGTTCACTAAACAACGTATTATGGGAATGTCAGTTTTTCACAAGACAAAATCAAGATTACATGAAGGAACTAACAGAAGCTGGAGATAAGTTACCCACCAATTTAGACATGTTATTGTATTATTATTGTATTAATCTTATAAAATCCTACAGATAGCTTGGATAATGGATTAAAGTTATAGAACTGACTATTTAATTAAAAACCAGGGCCAAAAATAAAATAATACAATACACCTAAAGGTACATATAGTTTCTTCACCAACCAGTTACCGCCCTTCAATTTGTGCCTCATCAGAAGAAAAACGAGGATGTACAGGAAGTATCTTATAACTAGAGACATCATGCAAAAACAGAATTGAACCAGTTAAAATAACACATTCAAACCTCATCCAAAAGTACCGAACACACAAATGTCTCATAACATGTAAAGATATTAATGACAAAAGGGAAAAACATACTGGCATGACTTTCAAAATTTAACAATAAGAACAAAAAGAGTCAAACGAAGAAAATGGGACCATTTATAATAATGTTTATTCAGCAATAATGATTTAAAAAAATTAACAATATGTCCAAACCACTTTAAAAACAAACAGAAATAATCACTGAAGCTATTGTTACAGCTTGTGTGTAATAAACATATTAATTTTTAATAACAATATTGTATTGAATCACCTAAAGAAAAGGCAGGCATCTTTGAGGGACATTACCAAGAAATTTTTGAGGAATCTGCTGGTGATAACTTTGATGAAGAAAACTATAATCTTGTATCAGAATGGTATGATACAAACATGAGAAAAACACCACTGCCAGAAAACCAGACTGTCGAAAAGGATGAATATTATGAGATAGTGATGAAAGGCCAAAACACCGAACCTGGGCATGACTACCTGTCTAAGACAATGCTAAGAAAACTGGATGGACAAATTCACAAATACATCATCAAAATTTATGAATTTTGCTCGACAAAAAAATTCTTTCCCATAGAATGGAAAACAGTAATTATCATAACAATACCCAAGCAAGGGCTAGACCACACGAAAACCAGCAGTTACAGACCTATCACTCTTCTCCCAGTTCTGGACAAAAACCTAGTGTAGTGCCCTTGGCCAGAAAAACATGTAAAAAAGGTTTAATAAAGGCCCAATGAACTCAGTTAACCGTTCACGGGAATTACTTTGAACTCACCTGGATCGTGCTACTAGACGCACATATTGTTTATCATTCATTCATATTTATTTCACAATAAAGCGTCTAGCAGAGATTCAGTGTGGATGTTTTACTTCCATCAGTCGATACGATGTCCTAGTTTTTAGTCAGCGGTCGGTCAAGTTCATGACAGAAATGTCGAGTCACACAAACTAAATTAAACATATTTTAAGTTCAACGTTCTTTTACTTAACAAGAGTTTTCCCGAAACTTCAACGTACCTACGAACAAGGGACCTACCAAATACATAGCGATCCTGATATATATTACACTAGAAACAATTATCAAAAATAGGTTACAAGCAGTTCTAGGAAATAGGATACCTGATTACCAATTTGGATTCAAAAATGAGTGTTCCACCTTACTTCCTCTCACAATCCTTACCAACAACATCAAAATATCAAAACTCATTTAAAAAAAAATCTGCTTTCATTTTTTTGGATATCAATAAAGCCTTTAATAGTGTCTGGATCAAAGGAATTATTTACAAACTCCATTCATTCGTATTCTCCCCACAGCAGGGCTTACCACAAGTATCGCTTTCTTCCCCCCTCCTTTATAATCTTTACAGTGCAGTAATTTATAATCATCGCTTTCCCGACCCAGATCATTTCTCCCACCTGGATGTTATGCTCCAGTTTGTGGACGTCACAGTGTTGGTTTCTCACAATAAATCTATTGAAGGAGTTATGGACAACCTACAAAGACTCACCAACGCTACATGCCATTGGTTAGATAAATGGAGATTGAAGCAAAATATTTAATCATTATCTTACTCAAACATCTTCTACGATTACCATGCAGCAACAGCTACTCGGCCCAACGAGAACAACCAAATACTTGGGAATCATGATGGATATCAAACTCAATTTTAACACACATCTCCAAGAAAAGAAAAAGAGCATTGTATCAATGTGAAAACAGCCAGTAGCATTTACAAACTAATTTGTAAACCTATGAGAGAGTATGGACACATCTTCTTTCTCAACTGTAAAGAAACAGCCAAGAAGAAGATGCAAGTTGCTGAAACATCAGCACTTAGGACAATCACAAGAATTCGTCACTCTAATAATTCCCTACACAATCCTCCAAATCACCTCCTATATGAGCTAACAGATGTAATGTTTATTGTAGATCGTCTGGATTGTCTCTTTCATAGATTCTGTTCGAAGGCCAAAAATGTCGAGCTTGTAAAGAAATTTGCAATGAGAAGAGACCCTGAAGCACAACCCTTACAACGATACCTTCGCACCTTTTTTTTCACCTCTTTATCAAAATATATTTGTATAACTGTCTATAATGTCTCAAATATGAATGATTTCTAACAATAACCAGAAGGACATCAATCAATAGCCTGTTGGATTGAATTAATTTTAGTTCAATACTGTTCCTTATTTTTTTTATTTTTTATTTTTTAATTCAGTGTTCTTAAAAAGTGTGTAATCTTAGTTTTTTTTTAAACTATTATTTATTAAATAAATGTTTTGCTTTTGGGCTTAACTCTTTTGATTCCGTTACATGTCCTCCTGCTAAAATCTCGGATCTTTTTAGAAAAAAAAAGTAACATAAAACATACTGAAAATTACAAAAAATTATGAGAAAAAACAGTCATCTTGACCAAGTAAAGATACTTAATTTGCATAATGAAAAGGTAGAATTCGTGTACTAAGTATAATGGCTTCCCAGAATACTTGTCAAAATGGCACCGCAATAGATATAACTAACAAATATCTATGAATTCAATGATATGATAGATATGATCTCGGATATGATTAAAGAAACACTTACTTTTTGGTGTTTGCATTATTGTATGAACAACTATACAATCCATTGGCAAATTGTTCTCCCCATCTTTGTCCACAAATAAAAAAAAAATAGGGTACAGGAAAAATAATTCTATAACTATTTTTTGAATTTTTTGTTTTGTACACAAGTTGATTTAATAACTTTCAAGGACACACATTAATGTGTAACAAATAGAAAATAGTAAAATATGCTTGTGAAACAAGTTGAAGGTAATTATCTACCTTAACTTTGTTCATTTAAACCCTATAAATTACAATATCCATATCAAAGTTAACTTTCCTGGTAAATTAACAGAAGGAACACTATTGGCTATCAATTTATTATTTGGTGTAAAATGCAATGAGCAAACACGAGCATTAGTTTACACCTTATCAGGGCTTTTACCTCGCAACTCCCGAATTGCCAATCAAGGAAACCCATTTGTTAAAACATACCCATATTTATGGGAATTTGGAAAGTGGTGTTTACCTTCTAAATTTTTAGAACACGTCTTCACGCAGCACCTAATATGCCCCATTAAATCTAAACATAAAAACTTCTGTAAATATTTAAACCGGTTGTTTATTTTTCTTTAACCTTTACGAAAATTTGTAAATAACGCGAACTTTCACATTACAAATTCCTTCTGAAATTTTCCTTTCCCAGTGGTAGAAATTTTTTAAAATGTTTGGGTAGGCAACTTAGACCAAGGTTCCCCATTAACGTAATGTAAGACTGTTGAGAACCTAACCAAAAGGCTTACACATTATATTGTCATTATATTGTCACTTATAACCAAATTATTCCTGTGACCATGTGGTAAAAATTGATAATGAAATTATTAATTCCATCAGGCCTTTAATATGATTATGTATTGATGTGTATCAAATTGCTGTCAACGCAGTGGTGGAGGAAGTTTCAAACATCGTTTCACAAACCCAGCAAAAAACATGGAATTATTCAAGAAGTGTGTAACCAGTTGTCAGAATAAGAGACTCCATGAAGAGGAGGTCACACCACAAATGATATATGAAAACTACAGAGTATACAGGAACCATTTTGACCACAATAATATCTTTGGTCAGAAATTAAAGTCATCAGCTATACCTCACATCAACATTTCAGTGTCAATTAAAGGTATGGTGTAATAAGATCATAAGGATTTGCAGTAATGTTAAAAACTAGAACAGTGAGATCCATGCAATAATTACTATGCCATTGTCAAAATTTTTCTATGTTTGCAGCATGGTTTTAAACTCATAAAATTCGTAGAATAAATCTGAAGTTTTCAGTTTCACAGGAACACAGCAACATGATGGTTGTTCTCAAAATATTATACCAACTACTATCATGGTTGATGAACAAGTTTCCACTACAAGAACCTTTGTTTTTAGCCAGGAAGAAAACAGTGCTATTAAAGCAGGTAAATATAATCATTTTTTCATGATCTGGTTCCCATGAAAGGGAACAGGTGTGAAGTTATCCACATCCACAAATGTATACTGAGAAAAATATGGATCTATTATAGTAGTCATATATTCTGTTTAATATAACTTGTAGAGGCTTTTCGTTTGCAGATTTATATTCATGAAGTATCAATACATAAAAAATCATACCAAAAAATATTTTTCACCTTGTCAGAAGGGATAAAATGGGGGTAAAATTCGGAAAAAAATCAGAGAAAATACAGATGGCTTTGTACACCTTTCTGATTAAGATATGTTATGTATTTTGCCTTTTTCTTTATCACTGATGCAACAAAGTAGTTTGCCAGGCCGTCTAAAGGGGTGGAATTGGTGTAAAATTAGAAAAAAAATCATAGAAGACACAAATGGCTTTGTACACTTTTTTTATTATAATATGTTATGTATTTACCTTTTTCTTTATCCCTGATACCACGAAGTAGTTTGCCAGGCCACCTATGGGGTGAAATATTGAGAATTATAAGCGCAGATTATGTTTAATTTAAATGAAACAGGTATGGTTGGTTCTTTGTATTCTATTTTGTATTGTTGATCAGAACAGTATAAATATTTACAAGAGACTAAAACTACTTTTATTTTTTTTAAATACCCTTTCTAACTGAAGTAGGGGTTGTAATGGGGGCTCTAGGGTACCTGTGCCTCCTGAGGCTGCCTGGGCCAAAGGAAGGAAAAACACGGGTGAACGCACAAAACTACAACGCAGTAACTCAGGTCCTAACCCACGTCCACGTCGTGAACCCTGGTTAACACTAACGGTGTAGGGCACAAAGCGAGTTGGCCGGCGCTTTAACGGGTCTTCAACAGGCTAAGGGAGACAACCCTAACAGAAAATCCCCAAGCTAAAGTGGGAGGCACGTGCTGAAGGCTGGATGGCGCCCCATCGTATGATCCCCTTACTGCGGCAATCGGGGCTCTGCTGCAGTGGACCCTTCTTCCCTAGATACCCGTGGGAAAAAAATGAATAAAACAAAAAAGAAAAACCAAGACCTACCCCTCAATGGAGGCAACCTGAAGCTTCGGATTCAACATCATCATCTGCTGCGACCGCGGAATCCACTTCCGACTCGGCCATGGTAAACCCGAGTGCATCGGTAAAACCAGGCACGAAGGGTGAAGCCAAGCCGAGAAGGAAGCTTAATCCGTCCGCACTGGCCTTTAAGGACCGCAAGGGGGCCATCAAAATACAAAAGCGTTTAAAGGAAGTGACCGATCGAGAACTTACTGAAAAGGAACGCGATTCACAGGAATGGGCCAAGGGCGTTCTGAAACAGGCGAAGGAACGACCCGCAACCACTCCTCCAACCATTGCCAAGCCGGCAACTAAAAGGCAGCGATCAGATGAGGACAGCGATTGGCTAGTGAAGAAGCCTAATCAAGGGCCCTCACCGAAGCCACGTCCTTACAGTGCTGTCGTTCAAGGCCACCTCATATGGGCCATTGTTGATAGGAGCCATTCTGAAGGCAATATCTTACAGGAGAACTGGAGACGTGTCGAGAATTCTCTGCAATGTGGCTATGCGGATTTCATAAGAGAAATCACAGGGCCTCCCCCATAATTCACCGACGCAGGCTGGTTTCATCTTGGGTGTCAACTCAATGAGAAATGGGACAGCATGCAGGAGATTCGTGCCAGAATAGAACAAGCTTGTGCTTCGTTCCTGAAAATGCGTAAAGTACTTTGCAGCAGAAATTTAAGCTTGCCTCTGCGCGTCCGAGTTCTTCGCTGTTACGTGTTCAGCATACTGTTTTATGGAATGGAAGCTTGGACTTTGACAGATGCGATGTGCAAAAAATTGGAGGCCTTTGAAATGTGGACGTACAGAAGGCTATTAAGAATCTCCTGGGTAGAAAGAGTGCGTAACACCGAGGTACTTCTACGCCTCGACAAGCAGTGTTTACACTAAAAAAGCGCAAACTGGAGTATTTTGGTCACATCTTAAGAAATGACAAGTATCGACTTTTAAAGCTTATTATAGAAGGGAAGATCAAAGGACGAAGAGGCCCGGGTAGAAGACAATGGTATGGAGTGAGCACTACCACATTGTTCCGCCGAGCTGTAGACAAGGATCAGATAGCGCTGATGATTGCCAACGTCCGAGGAGGACAGGGCACCTAAAGAAGAAGAAGAAGGCTGGTTCCAGTGCCGCGTCAAACTATTTTCATGTAAAGACCTGAAGTCAGCAAACTTCCTGGAAAGTACAATAAAAAAATTGGCGAAATCTGGACGGGTGCAAGATTGGAAGCGGTCACGAAGGAGGACATTCCACAAAGACCAAGATCCAGGGCCTGGATACCCGAAAAACCTTTGGAACCAGATCGGATTCTGGAACTTATTAGGTTGAGTAACCCTGACCTACCTACCCACAACTGGCGAGTAGCTAAGGTGGGAGAGCCCAGTAAGGGCAAGAGGCAGGCGGTCATCATCCTTAATAGCGAGTCACTACCTCTCCTAGCCGAGAAATAAGAACTCATCTACTTGAGCTTTACAGCAATAAACCTGCAGGTTTATAGCACGGAATCCAAAGCCATGGCCACGACCGTGGCCATGACGAAGGCAGCAATTGACAAGAACCTGCAAAAAGAAGATAACAAAAGTATCGTCTCGGAGACAACACAGTTGTTCAACCAGCTCTCTGCAGCCGATGAAGAACAGCTGCTCCAATCAGGGGAGGAGGACCTCAGACTCAGCACTGAAAATGAAAGCTCTTCAAATTAACCTCCATCACAGTAAAGCAGCGTCAGCTGCGCTGCTTCTCCGCCTGTCCAAAACTGCGGAGGAGATCATTTTCGTCCAAGAACCGTTGATCGTAGAGCGACGGGTTTGTGGACTCAAAATGGATGGCTACCAGACCATCTACTTACAAGGTAAGGAAGAACCTAGGGTTTGCATTCTCATGAATAAGAAATACAATCCGTTGATCTTACCTCATTTCTGTGATAGAGACAACGTTTGCATAGCGGTGCAACTCAATGCACGGACCGTCTGGCTGATATCGTCATACATGCCGTATGACCCAGAGGAAAACCTAAGCCACCATGGTGGTCAGCTGAAAAGGCTGACCTCAGGAGGCGCTGTAGATGGGCGTTCAACGATGCTAAGCAAACCAATGAGTGGGGAACTTATAAGACCGAGTTGAACTCGTTCAAAAAAAGCGTAAATCTTGCTAAAAGAAGATCCTGGTCTGAATTTTGCTCTAGCATTGAGAGTGCGACAGAAACTAACAGATTAAGAAGAATCATGTCCACTAACCAAGTGACACCGGGTCATCTGAAAAAATCTGATGGCACCTGGACAATTACGGTAGAGGAAACACTGGAGACCCTGGTGGATACCCACTTTCCTGGACAACAACAGGAAAGGCACCAGGAGCCAGAGACAAACAGCAATGCGCTCAGAATTGGCCCATCGATCATTACACAACGAAAGATTAAATGGGCCATCACGGGCTTTAAACCGTATAAGTCACCAGGCACGGATGACCTAATACCAGCGGAATTACAAGCGGTATTGGACCTTATTATTCTGTGGCTAGAGGCCATATACAAGGCATGTCTAAGCCTAGCATATGTACCACTCAAGTGGAGAGAAGTGAGAGTCGTTTTCATCCCTAAAGGAGGAAAGTCCTCCCACAGTATTCCAAAAGACTACAGGCCAATAAGCCTTTCGTCTTTCTTGCTAAAGACACTAGAAAGGCTACTTGACATTCACATAAGAGGCCTCCCGGACGAAGAAAAATTTTCCCACTCCCAGCACGCGTACTGTAAAGGGAAATCAGCGGAGACAGCCCTTTACAGTTTAGTACAGAAGGTAGAGAAATTTCTCCACCTGAAGGAGTACTCATTAGCAGCCTTTCTCGACATTGAAGGGGCATTTAACAACCTAACTTCCAGTGCAATAACACAGGCATTATTGAAAGTACAGTTGGACGATCCGACTGTAAAATTCATAAGCCACATGCTATGCACTAGTGCACTAGAGGAATCAAGGCTGAAATCGCTGGATTCTTTATAAAAAGATTCGTCACCAGAGGGACCCCACAGGGTGGGGTACTCTCACCCCTACTGTGGAATCTCACACTAAATGAGTTTCTGCTACGAATGGAAAACTACGGCTGCAAAATCGTAGCCTACGCTGATGATCTAGTTTTACTAGTCTCAGGAAAAATACGAAAGAAAGGGTAAGAAAAGCCACTTTGGCGACCTATACCTGCAGAAAGGCCATCGGAAGACAATGGGGGCTACAACCCCATGTTGTTCATTGGCTCTATATCAGTCATTCTAATGTATGGATCGTTAGTATGGTGGCCAGCCCTAGAGAAGGGAGTCAACCGTACAAAAGTAGGAAAAGTCCAGAGATTGGCACGTCTGCTGATCACAGGCTGTCTACGGACCACCCTAACAAAAGCTCTTGAAACGATTCTACATCTACTACCAGTAGATCTGTTTGGGAAAGAATGCGCAGCTAGTGCGGCTCTCAGACTCAATGCTGTGACCCCATGGACTGAAACGCACTATGGTCACTCTAGAATTCTAAGAGAATACGACCTTTTCACAAAAAACACTGATTACACAAAACCTACCCCTATGTTCGAAGGCGACTTATCCCTGGAAATTCCATCCAGAGAAGATTGGGCCGAGAATTTAGTGAAACCTCAGGGCGCAGTATTTTATGCGGATGGCTCTAAACTAGAGGGAAGAGTAGGTTGTGGTATCTTCTCAGAAGACCCCTCACTTAGCCTGTCGTTTCGTTTGCCTGATCACTGTAGTGTGTATCAAGCTGAAATGACAGCTATAATTGAGGCAGCTGTCTGGATACTCCGTAACGAACAAAAGTTCAGCGAGATATTCATTCTTTGTGAGAGCCAGGCTGCTATCAAATCACTGAACTCAGTATACTTGACCTCTAGAGCAGCGGTGCAATGCCTTACCACCCTGAATGAGCTAGGAACTAAGTTTAGAGTTCATCTTGTCTGGGTACCTGGACACAGGGACATACCAGGCAACTGTAAGGCGGACAAGCTAGCAAGAGAGGGCACCACCCTCCCAGCTGTATCTATCTCATCCCAACAAGAAGAACCAATTGCAAACTGCCGATTCCTTTTGCACAGCAAAGTGGTGCAAAAAGCCAACTTAAGGTGGCAAAATGAACCCATATGCACATCATTGAAACAGATCTGGCCTAAACTAGATCTACGTCGAACCAAGGATGTCTTAACTTTAACCAGGGAGTCCATTGGAAATGCGATCGCGACCATAACAGGACACTGGGCAGGCGGATCCCATGCACGGCGCATGTGAATCGCAAACCTACGACACGATTTCTGTAGAAGCTGTCACGAGGAAGAGGAGGAAACAATAGTACATCTTCTCTGCCACTGCCCTGCTCTAGGCAGAAAACGGCTTAATATACTAGGGCAACCGGACTTTGATGAATTAACTAATCTCAGCTCATTTAGCATCAAGGACCTTACACTTTTTATTAAAAGTTCCAACTGGTTCTCACGGTATAGGAAGAAGGCACTGCTGTCTATCACGGTACCACAACGGGCCAAAAGGCCTAAGTGGGTTCCATCCGAACCGCCGTTTTAACCTAACCTAACTAAAGTAGAGGGCCGATAAATATGTTCACCAGATTTTTATTGATTTCAATCTCTGGGGTGGTCTCCCTTACCTAACGGTTTTTTTTTAAGTATCAAGAGTTTTATTTTTGAATAATAAATATTTTTTATTTTTCAACACTCTTACTCAAAAACAAAAGGAATAAAAGTTTATTTATACTTTTATCAGTTAACTATAAAATTATATACAAAAGAATTAACATTAGTAATGGCTATTGTTATTATTTGCCATAGCGCTCCGGGGCGACTTACTGATGATTGGTAGTGTCATTTGACTTACAAGTAAGGAAAACCCTACTCACCACCATGTAAACCAATATTATATCTTATAAAGCAAAACTTTTCTGCTGGGAGTGGTTTTGTAAAGGCATCTGCGAGTTGCTCCCCTGTTGGAATATATTTTAGGATTACTTAATTTTGTAATACTTGATCTCGAGAGAAATGATATTTTATGTCAATATTCTTGGTTCTTTTATGGTTTGTGGGATAATTGGCTATACTAATATTATCTTCAAAAATTGGGATCGGTGATAATATATTTAATTTAATACCAGATAATAACTGTTTTAACCATACAGCTTCTTTAACACATTCAAAAAGAGCCATATATTCAGCTTCAGTTGAAGACGCAGCTACTGAATTTTGTCTCCTTGAAATTCCAAGAAATTGTACAATTTCCAAATTCTTTAAATAAATACCCCGTGATACTCTTCCTATAATAATAATACTCTTTATTTAGCCAATTGCTATCACAGTACAATAATAAATATGAAAAATACTACATCTATACCTACATAATACTATGGTTTTCAACAATATATTTTCTTAATCTTTCTCTAAAACTAACAAAATTTAGATTTTTGATATATTCTGGAAGATTATTAAAGTCTACCAAACCTTTATGAAACAGACTGTTTTGTGCAAAACTCGATTGCACACAAGCTACATAAAAAAATTTTCTACCTCTTGTAATATAGTTGTGAATATCAGATACTATTTGTAGTTTTTCTAAAATATGTTCTGGATACATACCATTTTTTATTTTATATACAACACTATTTAACAAAATATTTTGCTTCACACTTAATAACTTTGTAGCTTCTAACATATCCCTTATTCTTGTATGCCTATTGCATCCTAATATGTTTCTTAAGGCACAATTTTGTTTTCTCTGTAATACTTCTATTTCACTTTTTTGAAACATATACATAATGGTAGAACAGTTATTGAAATGGGGCAGTACAATTGTTTTAATGATTAAAAGTTTACACCAAGAACTTAAATTATTACCTATTCTACATAAATAATTAATTTTTTTTGTAACTTTTTTTATTATATAATTTGCATGATTCGAGAAAGTTAGGTTTTCATATTTGAATAATCCCAAATATTTAAATTCTTTAACTTGAGCAATTTTGTTTTATTTATGTTTACGCTTAAACTATAACTACACAGCCATTTATACAGTCTAACTAAATCTTCATTAATTTTTTGAACCATATTCTCTATATTCTCACTTTCAATGAATTAGATTGTATCATCAGCAAAGAGCTGTAATTCACAGTTATTAATGACATTAACAATATCTTTGATGTATAGCACAAACAAGTCCGGTCCCATGACTGTCCCTTGGGGAACCCCATGCTTATTTTCCTTTACTGTGGATACTTCGCCATTGTATTTTGTTTGTTGACTTCTTTCTTGTAGATATTCTGTGAACCACTTTAAGACCATACCTTCTAGAACATATTTTTGTAACTTTAAGATGAGCAATTTTCTGTTTATTGTCTCAAAAGCTCTGCGAAAGTTAATGAATACTACTCCTAAAACTTTTCCTTCACTTAGTGCAGACTTCCATCTGGAAATAACCGTTTGTAGTGCACTTTCACATGAGTGTTTTTGTTTAAATCCAGCTTGAAAATTAGTCAGTAACTTATTTTTCTCCACATATTCCCTCATTTGATCGTTTGCCACAGTTTCTAATAATTATTCGTATATTGGCACCAAATTGATTGGTCTATATTCTTCACACAGCTGAGTTCTGCGTACTTTTTCAATAGGTATTATTGTGGTTAACTTCCACTTTCCAGGAAAACAACCTTTTTCCAGACTAGCGTTAATGAGGTCCAAAAATTTATTGCCAATCACTTCAGAATCTTTGAGTTTACTCCGTCAACACTGCTTGGTTTATTTTTTAAATTATTTACTACTTTTTTGAGATCAGCCATTTGTAGAGTTTTAAAATGAGTAAACTTCTCTCTAGGTGTTTTAATATTACTGAGTATTTCTTATACCTCTGTTCTATTTATGTCTTTGGCAATAACGGAAATACTGTCTAAAAAGTAAATATTGAATTTTGCAGCTATAATTTTATTTTCCTTCTCAGGGATGCCATTGAACACAATACCTTGATTATTTTTACTTCTGCAATCATTATTAACAAAGCTCTTTAGACATTTCCATATTTCCTTTGAGTCCCCTTTGACCTCATCAATTTTTTCTTGATAATAGTACCTTTCTCTTATCAGTTGAACTACTCTATTTCTTTGTTCTCGATAGTATTGCCAGTCTTGCTCTGTTCTTGTTATTATAGCCTTTTTGTATTTCTTATCTCGATCTGAGATTTCTTGACCTAGTTCTGGTGTCCACGATTTGTTATTTCCCCACTTACATGATGTCTCTTTTTCTTTAAGTGGTGCATGCACATTTAATTTATTTAATATTATTTGTACCAAATAATCTGCTGCTGGATCTACTCCATCTAAACGAGAGGGCCAGTCACAACTCATCAAATCAAGTTGAAACTGCAGCTCATTAAAATTTTTCATATCCCGATATGTGTACTTCTGAGGGCTTATATATATACAAGGAAAGTCTATTTTTAGTACTGCATGGTCAGATATTTTAGGGGTGTGATGTATCTGATATTCTAATTCCATTTTGTAAGTTACAATAAGGTCAATCATTGTTGCAGTATTCTGAGTAACCCTTGTGAAATTCTGTACAATTTGGTAAAGTCCATTTCTCTGAATAATTGTGTTTAATTTTCTGGAATGGTATGTATCTCTTGCTGTGTTTATATTAAAATCAATAATCATTATGAATATTTCACTATTAGCTGCATAGTCACTTAATATTTGATCCAGTTTATCCAGGAATTCATTATTATTAGAAGATGGAGAATGGTAAACAATTAAAATATTTTATTTTTGGTTATTATCAGATATGTTTACTCCTGTAAGCCACATATTTTTGTCCAATGTTACATTATGCAGTTGTTTAAATTTTATTTCCTTTTTCACGTATATCAATGAACCTCCTGTATGTCTGCTTGTTGGATAACAATGCACTGCTTCGTACCCACCAATTTCCAATTCACTTTTCTGAATGTCTTCTGTTATATGAGTTTCCGCCATTCAAATTACAACAGGCTTCTCTTTATGAACTAACCAATTTAACTCCGTCTTATGTGATGTAAAACTCTGTATGTTTAGATATAGTAATTGTTGATTCCTTAATAGCTATTTACTTGGATTATTAAATGTTTCTGGGTAGTTAACTCTTCTCTGTAGCTGTTCAAAAATTCTTTTGTACGCGACACATTCTGTTTAGTGCTGTGTGGTTATAATCTTTATTAGGTATTTTTAAGCACTTCTTTGGCATGTTTACAATTTATGCAAATTTCAACATTACTATCACAGTCTTCTAGCTCATGGTTTCCGCTACATTTTAGACAAATCACTTGATTACTTCTACACTCCTCTGCCATGTGACCAAACTACCAACATTTGTAACACTGCACTACATTAACATGTTCAAAATATCTGCATTTTCTCCATCCAATAAACAAAACTTCTTTTTTGATAATTTGAATATACACATTCTCATAAGTCTGAACTATTGCCACATTTGACTTTTTCCTTTTTTCTTCATATGTACTAATTACCTTTATATTGCTTTTTCCCTGTTCTGTTGAAATACTATTCTGCAGAACTAGTTTTTCAATGAATTCACTATATTCATCGTCTGAGTTTTCTAACAACTTTTTCTCAATATTAATAATCTTTAATTTTGGTATTTTCTTTTGTAGGACTTTTACTTCGTACTTTCCATCCAGATAATTTTTAACTCCTTCTGATATGTTTATTATGTCTTCGGCCTTCTCACAGCTGATAGCAATACCACCATCTCTTATAAATTTTACTCTCGATACCTCTGCTCTAATTGTAGAAGGGTTAATTTGTGCCTCAACTGCTCTTTTTGTTTTATAACAATAACTTCTTCAGGCTTTTTTTCTTGACTACTTTGTTGTAATTTGGAATATTTGATAATACGGACATTTGAACTGGTTGGTGCTCTAATTTTAGGAGCTGCTGTTTTACTTCTTCCATTAAAATGATTAGGCTTGGTATTCTTTTTATCACTGTTTTGCAATCATTACAACAAAAAATCAGTGTTCTTTTTTGTAGGGGCATACATCTAGTTTTGGAACTGGATAATCCAACACACTCCAAGTGGATCTTTTGTAAGCAATCATCACATTTATAGTAGTCCTCATTTATAACATTGTTGCACTCAAGACATGACTTTAGTTCTCACCATGTTATTAGGATTTACATATCATCTTATTATTATATGACAAATTACTTTATTTTTGCAATTTTTATGTGGGCTGTTAAAAAAAAGGCCACTTTTATCTATAAACTACTTTCTCAATTTGTTTTTCACTTTTAATACTTAATTTTCGAAATTTATTGGAGACCACATGTAAACACAACCTAACCTATCATAACCTCCAATCAATTTGATCATCCTACCTTGATCATTATTTTCCCAATCAGAATCCACGTAACCTTTAAGAACATTGACACAATTATCATTTATGTTATAAGTAAGTTTAAGGTTTACAGAACCTTTAATATACCTTAATACCCTTTTTAAGCATGTCCACAATTCTTTATTAGATTTACTTTGGTATCTACTTAATATATTCATTGCTATACAAAGAACGGGACGCGTGCATAGCATCGCGTACATAAAGCAACCTATTACATTTCTACAGGGTGCTTCATATGTCTCATCGCTGTTTAATTTACTGTAATTTAATTTATTTTCTTAAGGTGTACTAACAGCTTTACTATCGGACATATTGAATTTATTTAAAACTGTTTTCAAATAACAGCTTTGATCCAAAGTAATCTTATTTTCATATCTTTGAATTTTTATTCCTAAGAAAAGTTCTACATCTTTTAAATCTTTCATTTTAAAATGTTTCATTAATAAATCATAAATAATTTTTAAAGCTAAGCATTGTATTTTCATCACCTGTACAAATTAAAAGATCATCAACATAAAGAATAACATATATATTTTTCTCTAAAACACCTTTGTCGAGAAAATATAAGCACGGATCTACCGCTGAAGTTTTAAAATTGAGTTTTTTAATTATTTTATCAAAATGTTTAAACCAACATCTTGATGATTGTTTTAAACCATAAATTGATTTGTTTAATTTACATACTTTGCCACTATCTACTTTTATGCCCTCAATAACCTTTATGTAGATTTCTTCCTGTAATATTCCATTTAAAAATGCGGTTTTTACATCCATGTGATGGATTAGTAATTTATATTGATTTGAAAATGCTAAGAGGAATCTAATGGTAGATATACGCGCAACTGGCGCATAAGTTTCATTATAATCACTCAAGTATTGTTGACTAAAACCTATTGCAACTAATCTTGCCTTATACTTTATAGGATTTCCATGTTCATCAATTTTAATAGTAAATAACCACTTACAGTCAACAACATTTTTATTGATGGCTTTATCTACTAACGACCATGAGTAGTTATACAACAGGGCTAGTACCATAGGTATAGGAAAAACCATGTATTAGAGAGAGAACATGAGGATATCCATGTGTTAGAGAGAAGGCACCAATTATGATGCGGTAGAGAGAGAGAGTACTAGGATATCCATGTATTAGAGGGAGATGGCACGTAATATGATGTGTCAGACACAGATAATGTCGGAACTCGAATATGATGGAAAATGACGTAATCATCGTCAGCGCTTGCTGAAATTGATTAATTAAAAAAAGTATGATCAGACTGGGAATAGAACCGAGGACCTGTCGTTTGTGAATCGCGCATCTTATGCACTACGCCACCGCTCTCACATGTTAATGCATTGATGTTATTGATAGGACTGCGTACATTGTGATCAACAAATGAGCACCTTTAATCATGTTGCAGTATCGATACAAAATCCATGTCTATGGTTGTATAAGTACATGAACAAGAATTCGACTCAATAATTACATATTTTCTACATGCTTTCAGAAATAATAAACAATAAAAGTCAACCGACTTAGATTCTGCTCTGCCATCGAATGAATAACGGTCCACGGTCTAGTTTTGTTGGTAAACGTATTTTATTCAGTGGAAGCTTATAATTATTATAACATGGGATCATTTTGCTTTCATGCGAAACTACTAGAATGAGATTGTAAACATAGAATACAAACAGAAATATTAGATGAACAATGAGAAGATTCCTTATTCAGCTTTTAGACGATACATACCTCTGAAGGTAGTGTCAAGGCCGGTATGCGTAACTGTATTGCGCTCGCTGGCCGCTGCGAAATAATATAGATAGGTATATATACGGGGGCGCATGAACATTTTCAGCGCTGTCAATCATAGTTTCTGAGGCTATGAAGAAATATCATTGATAGATATTTGTGTAGAGAGTTCGAACAATGCAGGTGTATATGAGTAACATTTACAGGGTGCATGAAAAAATTTTATTCCATGTCATATTATGAAGTATGATAGAATGATAATGACAAATGACGTATTAATAAGCTATAAGAACGTGAACTATGGTGATTTAATAATCAGTATCACAATGACTTCGGACGAGTACAGAAGGAAACTAGAAGAATTCGGTGAACGTGTCCGTCAGTTGAGTAGAGATATAACTTTCTACGAAGAAAAAACTAGAGTATTAAAGCATTTGGAGAATCTGAATTTGTGGGATAAAGTTTTCAGTTGCCAGAGTAGAAGACCTTCACCAGAAGTACCTGTGTCAAAAATAGATAACAACTCTAAAAATGTCACGACTTTCATTAATCATTCTGACAGCCGTTTTGAATGATGTATTCTATACAAACGTACCCACTGATATCAAAATTCCAAAGATATGCTTCGATGATGCAAGAAAAAACTGCAGTCAATCGTCATGGGCAATAATGAAAAATAAAGTAGTGAATGATGGACGACTACCGGTGTTTTAAAAGGAGATACCAGAAGAAAATAACTCATTCTACAAAATGAAATTCCTATTTAATAATGGAATTCAAGAGGAAAAAGAATGGCAAGCTACACCTTTCAAGAAGACAACAGATGTCAACATAAAAAATAATAAAATGTTTTCAATACTATATTTGATATTAGCAACTATAATCATTTCAATAATTAATTTTTTTCATAAAAACTATGAAAAAGTATAGATCATCTTGTAGTACATGAGAAAATAAGCAAATGACATTGTTGGCATATGACAGGAGTGGCGGGAGAAGGAGTGAGGAAAATGACATTGTTGACATATGACATTGTTGGGACATTGTTGGCATATGAAATTGTTGCCATTGTTTACATACGGCATTGTTGAAATTGTCGGCCCCATCAAAAATCCGTCGATGGGGCCGACAATGTTTGGTGTGACGTAAGCGTTGAAAAAAAACTTGGTTTCTCAGAGATTCGAACCTGAACCCTTTGACTTACTAAACAGATAGCTATACCATTCAGATAACTCGCATATTAATTTTATCGTGCAAGATTGGATATACAAATATATATTTGTGACATCATTTTTGTTAAAAATAACCTTGAACAACCAGATAATAAAATTGTTTTTATGATATTTAAAAAGTCTCCTTCAATCTTTTTAACGATCAAGAACCGAGGTACTGCTACCGTCGTCTCTTGATTCGTATTTTGTTCAGTAGTAGTGGGGGGAAATGACATATGACATTGTTGCCTTTGTTTACATATGGCATTGTTAACATAATAATGTATTATCGTACCGATCGTCGGTAAATCATCGAAACCATGACAATAAAAACCTCAATAATCCTTATTAAAAATAAAATTACTTAAAATCTCATAAATCAAACAAAAAAAAATTAGCTTAAGTCCTTATGATGACCTTTATTGCCTGGGACTATCGATACTCTTTCTTTGGGTCATTATAGTTTGAATAAATATTTTTTTTCACCCTAGCACATCTTTATAGTTAAAAAAATGAATAAATTGATCCTTATTCAGCTTTTAGACGATACATATCTCTAAAGGTAGTGTCATAGCCGGGATGCGTACGCGCTCGCTGGCCGCTGCGAAAATAATATACATAGGTATATATACGGGGGGCGCATGAACTGACAAAATATTGAAAAAAATATCTTTTTAACAAAAAAAAACCTTGGTTAAAAGAACTATTTAAGCTTCTTTTTTTCATGTATCACGCAATAAAGTGTCTTGCGGCGTCATCAAAAGATTCAGCATTACGCAAAGTACGTCGACCGTCACATTAAACGTCACGAGAGTACGTCAAGCGTCACCTTAAACGTCACGTGTGTACGTCAAACGTAAACACAGCGTCACGTTAAACGTCACGTGTGTATGTCAAACGTAAACGTCACGTTAAACGTCACGTGTAACATTAACAAACACACACACACACCAGTTTGATTTCAACAATCTGCATGGTTAAAGTCCTACATCGAGCTAAACTCTCGTTTAAGGACTACAGCTACCAGTTGATTTGCAAAGAATTAGTTTAAACTCGCGAACAATGTGGTGTTCGGCAATACAATGGAAAATAAACGCTTCCACAGTTAGTAAGTTCATACGAGGGTCGTTACGGGGAAAAAATTTAATTTCTAGCCCGAGATTTCACAATAGATCAATTTTTGATGATAATCTAATACGCAAAGTACGTCGACCGTTACGTTAAACGTCACGTGAGTACGCCAAGTGTCACGTTAAACGTTATGTGAGTACGTCAAGGGTCACCTTAAACGTCAGGTGTGTACGTCAAACGTAAACACAGCGTAGCGTTAAACGTCACGTGTGTATGTCAAACGTAAACGTCACGTTAAACGTCACGTGTCACATTAAAAAACACACACACACCATGAAAAATAAACGCTTTCACAGTTAGTAAGTTCATACGAGGGTCGTTACGGGGCAAAAAATTTAATTTCTAGCCCGAGATTTCACAATAGATCAATTTTTGATGATAATCTAATACGCAAAGTACGTCGACCTTTACGTTAAACTTCACGTGAGTACGCCAAGCGTCACGTTAAACGTCATGTGAGTACGTTAAGCGTCACCTTAAACGTCACGTGTGTACGTCAAACGTAATCGTCACGTATGTACGTCAAGCGTCATGTGAGTACGCCAATCGTCACGTTAAACGTCACGTGTGTATGTCAAACGTCACGTGTCACATTTAAAACATACACACACACCAGTTTTAAATGTGTGATATTTTTTTGTATATGTATGGGTGTCACAAGAAGTAAAAAGGACCGAATGTTGGCATGTGACACCACTTTTGCATCAGCAGCAATATAGATACGCTAAATTTTTTCGCTTTGACTAAAAACAGTATAAAATAACATTGTATTAAAAATATTTAAGCAGTTTTCATAATTTGTACATCAAAAGTAGTTCTGTGTAGATTAACAGCTTGATCAGAAGTTATGATATCTTCTATGGTCTCCAGCAAATCTTTCGTGTTACTTTTGGTTGACATAGTTGTGGACACCGGATTATTAAATCTATCATTATATGCTACTATATGTATTTTGTCTCCTGTTTTGTAGTTGTCAACAGTTGTAGTTGTCTTGAGGTTTAACCTTTTTAAGAGTTGTATTTAAGGTGGTGTGTAAAGAGTTATCAGCCAGGTCAAGACCTTCTTTAAAGGAGGGGTTACATAATAATTGAAAAGTAGTCATGCGTGTATTAAACTTTTTAATATTGCGGGTATGTAGGGTATTTAAAATCCATAGACCTTCCATGACAACGATTAAGGCTTATTTGACTAGCCAATAGGAAAACAATTGCTTAAATTTCAGATATTAAATACATTTTGTAACATTTCTACATATAATATGAGAGTGTAAGATTTTTAATAGTAAAATAAATATTTTAATTTTCTTTAATTATTTTATGCGTGATAAATTACATAAAATAACAATCCATGACACGTCAAATTATGTTATGTAGTATATCAAATTATACAAAAACAGATCGTCAGCTCTTGGACTATGGTTGTAGGTATAACATAATATGCAGAAACATTTATAAACTATTTATTAAATAAAACATAGTTTTAATGCAAGGTGGCTTAAAGACGCTTATATCTACATGAACAACAAAATACGACTCGTTGCAATATAGTGAAAAACATCTCAAAGCCTTATTAACAGGTGTTCTTTATCTATGAGCTTGCAAATATGATGTGTGGATGAAAAAGCGATTAACACAGAACTTATCAAATATCTGGAGAAATTTGGGATAATCCATGACAGACAATATGGATTTCGACAACTTCGGTCTACTGGAGATTTGCTGGCTTATGTCACTCAGCTCTGGACAAACACTATTGAAAAGTTTGGTGAATCTCGTGCAATAGCCTTGGATATATCTAAAGCCTTTGACCGCGTTTGGCACCAGGCATTGTTAAGTAAATTATCTGCCTACGGTCTCCCAACCAAACTGCGCCAATGGCTCTTGAGCTTCATGCAAGATCGCTCCTTACATGTGGCAGTTGACGGTATTTCTTCTGATGCATTTAAAACTAATGCCGGGGTCCCCCAGGGTTCCATCCTGTCCCCCACCTTATTTCTTTTACACATCAACGACCTCTTGAAAACCACCACAAACCCCATTTACAGTTTCGCAGACGATAGCACATTTGTCTCCACTTTCACATCCTATCGATCACTTTCGGTGCCACGTTTTCCAAGAAAGTGAATTCCTCAAATCATCTCATCACAATGTCCGGAAATACCCTTGAACCAAGTCCCTTCATCTCGATTTTGGGAGTCACGGTGTCCAATAATATGTCTTGGCATGACCATGTTGGTAACATCGAAAAGTCGGCAAGCCAGAGGCTAGGTTTTCTGTAGAAAGCTAGAAAGTTTTTTACTCCTGATCAACTGTTGACGACGTACAAGGCTCAAATCCGACCTCTACTGGAGTATTGCTCGCACATTTGGGGTTCAGCACCAAGGCATTTTCTTAGTCTTCTAGATTCCATTCAGAAAAGAGCCATTCGTTTGATAAACAGCTTAACTCTCACAGATACCCTTGACCCTCTAGAACATAGAAGAAGAGTTGCAGACCAGACAGATAATTCCATGGCAGATGCTCCAGAGAAATAAAAACTCTTGTACCACAATTGGCCACATTCGGCAGAAGAACTCGGCACGCTGATCAGTCTCACCCATTTACTCTCAAGATTGACACTACAAGGACCAATCTTCATCAAGAATCCTTCTTTTACAGGGCTGCTACGAAATGGAATAAGCTTACAAAATCAGTTTTTCCAGAGAACTATGACCTGCAACTTTTTAAAAAGCGTGTCCACAATCATTTCTTTTCTATAATCCCTTTCCCTTCTAATAGTCGCAGTGCGGGCCGTCCGCGGCCCAAACGATAGGTCTACCCTTTTTGCGACTATTTTCATAAAAAAAAAATAAGTATAACATAATATTGTTTATTCAAATAATAATTAAATGAAAAAATATAATTGGTCTTTTTCAATATGGAGGTGACTTTCAGAGACGAGTGGGTTAGAGGTGATCCTCGTGGAAGCAAATATGATGTGTGCATGAAATGATTATAATACGATATTGTTTCTTGAAAGAATAATTGAATGTAAAAATTACAATTGGTCTTTCAATAACTGATGCTATTGCTGACAGGGAATATCAAGTGACATTGATATAAATTTGACCTGATAAATCAGGAATGCTTGAACCTACGTTTCTTTAGAATATGTATTATGAATATATTTTCATAGTTGTTGCTCTTTTTATTTGTGTTTTCAAGTGTAAGCCATCGCTTATTATAGGTAAGAAACGTTTTTGTTAAGTTTTATTTATTTAATATCTATTAGAAAAAAATAATTGTAACGATTTTATTCTAAATAAAGAAATTTTGTCGGTGTTTTTAACGGACGATCAATTTTCCATCGACTTTTTTTGAACTTTATTAAGCACTGGTTTTTTAAAATATAAAAATGTTAAGTGATTTTAAGTTTTAAAGTAAAGAAATCAAATCTTGTAACACCTTCAATAAGCATTTATAATTAAAATATTGTGTTTCTGTTTTAAATCTTAAATTACACAGAGGACATCTTAAATGCATATTGATATGACGATGACTTACATTTTTAAACGGTTTGTAACAGAAATTACAAATTTGTATTTTTACAGATTTTTTTAAAATTAACAAATCCATTGTTTTTGCACTAAAACTAAAAGAAAAACAAAAAAACCGCATACAGTGACCGCTTACCTCAAATATATTTTACCTACGGTTTAAAATCTATAAAAGGGAAAAACAAAATGTGCATTTTTACTAGAATTTAAAACGAGATGAATAAGTAACTAAAACTTTTTTATTTGTGTTGTTTTTTTAAATTTTTACTTTTTGCAAAATGTTTTCAAATTTTCAAAATACTTTTTTATTTATTTTTCTGTTAAAAAATAATTTAAACACAACTCACAATTAAATTTTTTGTCTATTCTTAGTTACTCGACTATTTATTAATCTAGACAAATCTTTGATGCAGCAGTAGTTATATTTAATTTTACCATTCTCATCATCTGAGCTTCATAATTATTTAATTTTTGATAATACTGATTTTTAATCAAATTTGTTATTTTTTACACACCAGTTTTCAATTTAAAATTGTTTTACAGACAGACGATTAGAAGACCGCATAGATACCAGAGTAAGGGGAGCATTACCCCCGCATCAAAGAGTAAGTAAACAAAACCATTTGCTAATTATTTCTACCAATCTTACTTTGGTGTTGGTAGTTTTAATAATAAATTTAATTTCCAACTAAACTTTCTTAGGCTTACTTTGTATTTTTGTGATTTTAATTGCTACAGTGTGTTTGAATATTTTTAATTTCTAAGGAAAATTTAAACAATCTTTATTAAATTTTTTATGCCAATTTTAGTATTAACATAAGGTTTTAATCATTTTAGATATTTTTTTACTAAATTAAAAATTCTTCGTGTCAATTTTAGTACATTAAATTTTAAATAAAACTTTTTTTTTACAGGCTAAACCCATCATAATTATGATGGGTTCTCGTGGGGGCAACCCGCCTTCATCAATGTTATGCGTAGGGGATGTGGGCCCCTACAGTATATATATGAAGGTGCACTAGAGCGGGACTGTAGTTTGAGCCTTAAGGTATAAATTTATCTATGATTTTATATTTTTTATTTTACAAATGTTTTTTTTTTATGTTGCAGATAATGGGCTTTAAGGTATAAATTTAATATTCAAAATTCCACTTTAATAATTTTATAATTAAAAAAAAAAGTGTATTGTTTTATTTACTTATTTATATGTACACATTTTTAAAAAAAAATTTTATGTAATCCACTGTGTAAACTAATTAAAATTTATTATGTAATCATATGTGTAACTTAATAAAAAAAAATTATTATTGAGTTTTATTTAAGTGTAAAGGAAAACATCGTATTCGCACAAATAGTTCTCGACGTCGTGTTTTTAAAACCAGGAATTTGGTATCATCATAAACTAGTTGCATTATGCTGCAATAATCACCACAGTGGAACGTTATGGGGGTGTTATCATCGTCTTTATCGGGATACGTAGGCGACATCTCATGAAAAAAATCTTCCATCCTTTCCTCCAAAATACTGATGAGTGTACCCCATTCAAAATCGTCAGAAGATATTTTAGTAGGCCCAAAATGTTTAGCCAAAATGATTGCCGAAAAAACGTCCGCGCAGGACTAAGGCCACATCGAACTTCATATTCTGACAACATATATGTCGTTAGCAGTAAGTAATGCACTTCACGTTTGGCATCTTCGTAGAATTGAATAATTGTTTCTATGGAAGGTGCCCCCGGCAATACGAATTCGGACATTTCAAAGTCACTACTCACGTTATCGTCACTACTCGACGCCATACTGAAATGATTACTGTCTTGACTGCTGCACATGATGACTGACATCCACCTGCCAATGACGTGCATATTAGTAACCTTCCTCCCCTTACACTTAAAAGTCGATTTTCGTCCATAACTAATTAAAATTGACGTTTTTAATCCAACTGTTGCCTTTTATGCCTAACCATTTGACGTACATTTTATTTCCTTTGCGTCCAAGTAGCTTTTCTACCAAGTAAATATCAGGAGTAGCAGTTTTCTGTAATTCTTCCGCGAATTATATCGTTCATCTTCATGGGAACCGCTAACTTCGCTAAAACACCGTCTCACGGATATCTCTCGATTCCCAGAAGCTTTTGCGTTGTAATTTTTATTTTACCACAAGGAATTTTTAATTTTCACATCATTATTATTTTTGTCGTTGTACCTATAAGATAAATCTTGTAATGAAATTATTTTTAAAAAAAGATCCGAAAGTTATTTCTGGCGCAGACAGTAAGATACCCGAAATTGTAAACGAATCGAACGTATCGGTTTTCGTTTCAACAATTGATCGGGAATCGGAATTTTGACTTTGTTTTGTGAAGGTGTTTGAAAAGGAGCGGCTCTTTAACAATCAAGAAACCCAGTCCATCGCGGACCCTTAGCAACCCTCAACGGACAAAATAATCTAATCTCGCAAGGAAGCCATCTGGAAAATTCAAAATCAAGGAACCAGTTGCCTGCCTTATAGGAGGATGCTCAAAGTCTTCGTTATATTAATGTAAGTCGATTAAATTAGTGTCAATTAATAATCTATCAAAAAATTTTAGTACCTAAAATGCGTACCTGAATTTGATGGCAATCCTAATGATTTAAATAGATATTTATCGGTTTGTGATTCGATAATCAATACATTTTATAAAGCGGAAAATCCAGCAGATTTTCAAAATGTTTTCTTGTTAAATTGTCTCATTTCAAAATTATCGGGTAACGCTAAGCTCGTAGCCAATATACAGAATGTTTCAAACTGGCAAGAACTTAAAGATACATTAACGAGAAATTTCGCGGATCAAAGAGACGAGCCTTGCCTAAATCGAAATTTGGTTATGCTTAAACAAGCTCCAAATGAAAAACCTCAACAATTCTATGGAAGGTGTCTTAATATTTTAAACCTTCTCTGTAATTATATCGATGTACATGAAACGACACATGAATCTAAGAATCTGAAACGTGATTTATACAATAAATTAACATTAAGAACTTTTCTTTCGGGACTAAGGGAACCTTTGGGTACTACTATACGATGTATGAAACCCCAATCCCTTAGTAAGGCACTACAATTCGTTTTACAAGAAGATAATGTACATTACTTTTAAAATTATTCAAATAGGGGTGTATTTAAACCAAATATTTCACAACCTAGACCCCAAATGCAAATAAGACAATCATCCATCCCTCCAAATACCTCTTTCAATATTAATACACCAAACAATTTCTTCAGATCACAGAATTCTTTTCCATCAGGACCAATACCCATACAGCCAAGAATACAGAATCAACCACAAAGATTCTTCACCAATTCGCAGGTTTTTAAACAATCGCCCCAAAATAAAAATGTTTTCAGGCCAAATCAAAATCAATCATACCCTTAACCTTTGCCCATGAGTGTATTCACTCGGAATACTTTTAATAGACCTACTCCAATGAGCGTATCAACAAAAAATACTTTCAATAATCAACATGGCCCTTCGACCTCCTTTTATCAACAACCCCAAAGAAATTTTGTATCGGAAGAATTATTCAATACCGTAGTAAACGATAATAATGAATCAAACGATTTACTCGAACAGGAATTTGTCGAAGACAATTACAGTGCATTCTGCGAAACTGAAGAATATCAATACCCCACTAAAAATATCGAACAGGATAATTTCGACCCCGAACAAAATTTTCAGAAAGTGTCGACAACCAAAAATCAAACCTAGTCACTCAAATAATTTCTTTCAATAATGCCAATTCTAGCGAATTATCGTATATAACATTTCCCGAATACGATGCAAAATTTCTCATTGATTCTGGATCTTCTAAATCATTTATCGATCCCGATATCGCACAAAAACTATTTCCAAATTTAATAAGTTACGATCCTTTTATTGTTTCGACTGTTTTTTAAAAATCGGCTCATAAATACAGTGCATCAGTACCAGCTGCAAAATTATTCAATTTACCTGGACAAAAACATTTGAAATTCTTTTTATTTAAATTCCATAACATTTTCCAAGGTTTGATCGGTCTTGACAACCTGAAACTCCTACAAGCGACACTAGATTTCGACAGCGGTTATCTTATTACTCCTTACGCCAAAATTCAGCTTCGCTTCCAAAAAACAAAAAATGATCTGAACTTAGTTACTGTCGCACCACGTTTTCAGCAAGTAATAAAGGTCAAAACTTCTATCAAAAATGGTGAAATCATGATACCACATCAACGATTTCACAACTGCGAAATACCTGAATGTTTGACAATTGCCAAAAGTGGAAAAGCAATTACTACTATACTCAATAACACCATTAAACCCTTGACACTAAATTTCTTCGAACCCCTAACAGTTTAAAAATTCGATAGGGACGAAATCCAAAACATTGATTTCCAAAACTTTGATGACTCACAAAAACAATTCTTAGACTTTTCGAAAATACGAACCGACCATTTAAATGACGAAGAAAAAATTAAAATTCTTTCACTTTGTAGGGAATACTCGGACATTTTTTACCACGAAAATACATCTTTAACTTTCACGAGCCAAGTAAGACATCACATACGAACAACTGACAAGGTACCGGTTTATACGAAGTCTTACCGCTATCCGTTTATACATAAAAAGGGAGTTGAAGAAAAAGTAAAAAAAATGTTGGACTAAAACATAATTCGGCCAAGCAACTCTCCGTGGTCTTCACCTATCTGGGTGGTACCAAAAAAAACGGACGCTTCTGGTAAACAGAAGTGGAGAGTGGTAGTTGACTACCGCAAATTTAATGAGAAAACCATAGATGATAAGTACCCCTTGCCAAACATTGCCGATTTGTTGGACAAATTGGGAAAATGTCAGTATTTCACAACATTGGACTTGGCAAGCGGCTTCCATCAAATTGAGATAATAGAGCGGGATATTAAAAAAACTGTTTTCAACACAGAGCAAGGTCACTACGAGTACCTCCGGATGCCATTCGGGCTGAAAAATGCCCCTGCTACTTTTCAGCGAGTAATGGATAACATCCTTCGTGGTATCCAGAACGAAAAATGTCTGGTATACCTCGATGATATCATTATATTCTCGACCTCGTTGCAAGAACACCTTGAACGACTAAAATCAGTTTTCGATCGGTTGTGCGAATTTAACTTCAAGATCCAGCTTGATAAGTCGGAATTCTTGAGGAATGAAGTAGCATATTTGGGTCACGTTGTGACCTCCGAAGGTGTAAAGCCAAATCCTGATAAAATCAAAGCCATCAAAAATTTCCCAATACCGAAAACGACTAAACAGATTAAGGGATTTCTAGGATTTTTAGGCTACTACCGTCGGTTTATAAATAACTTTGCCAAACTGACCAAACCCATTACCAAATGTCTGAAAAAAAGTGCCAAAATTGAACATAACAAAGAATTCTTGAAATGCTTCAATACATGTAAAAATATGCTGATAAACGACCCGATCCTTCAATACCCGGACTTTTCTAAACCCTTCAATTTAACTACTGATGCAAGCAATTTTGCCCTAGGTGCTGTCCTTTCTCAAGGTCCTATTGGCCAAGATTTACCAGTCGCCTACGCGTCTCGAACACTGAACGATTCTGAACAAAATTATTCTGTGATCGAGAAGGAACTCCTCGCGATAGTATGGGCAACCAAATATTTCCGCCCCTACCTCTTCGGTCATAAATTCAACATAATCACAGACCACAAACCCTTGCAATGGCTTTTCTCCTTGAAAGATCCAAACTCTAAACTTTTACGTTGGCGAATTAAGTTAGAGGAGTACTCCTACCAAATCATTTATAAGAAAGGAAAGTTAAATACTAACAGCGACGCCCTCTCACGAATTGAAATCAATACACATACAGTTTCCGATCAAACAGAACAGATTATTCAGACCATCCCAACCAACAGGGACAATAACAAAAAAGAAATTGATCAGTTTATTCAAGTAATAACTAAACCAAGACCATCACGCGGAAATGACGTCGACAATATCTCCATGCAAGTACAACCCGACGAAGAACGCGCAGACAACGAAATTGAAGACGATGACGATGACACCATCCACTCGAACGCCGAACAAAATCCTGTAGTAGGCATACCAATCGCACATTGTGTTGTTAATCTAGGTATGAACCAAATTATCGTAAGTTCAGTATACCATTCCACAGTTAAACCAAAAATAACCATTTTGTTTGAGAAAAAAAAACGAATTCACGTACAAATATCTAAAAACAACCTAGAAAGCGACATATTAAAATTCATCAGAGATTTCGTTTCCCCAGGGGTACAGTATCACGTTTATTTTAAAAACCCAGAACTCTATGAACCATTTTCAGCAACAATTCAAAAATTCTTTAAATGGCCATCAATTAAACTTAAACGATGCATGAAAAAATTATTGGATGTCACTAATAGAGACGACGTCAAAGAAATCATCCAAAAACTTCATGAAGGTAAATCCAACCATCGTGGAGTCGACGAAATTTTTGCGAAGGTCAGGAAAAAATATTTCTGGCCTAACATAAAGAAATCCATCCAAGATTACATTAATCAGTGCATTTCGTGTCAACAAAGTAAATATGAACGTAACCCAATCAGAATGCAATTAAATATCACGACCACCGCGACGAAACCATTCGAAATTATTCATTTGGATACTTTCACTGTCGAAAAAACCAAATTTCTTACAATCATAGATAGTTTTTCAAAAAATGCGCCAGCTTATTTCGTGAATTCATTGACAGGTACTGAAATGGCCGATAATTTAATCCAATTCTTTTCCCATCATGGCATACCAAAGAAAATAATTGTTGACAATGGAACCGAATTTAACATCTTTTTAATATCCGAACTTCTGGCGCTGCACAAAATAGAAGTGCATTTCGTCTCGCCATACCACCCTCAGTCTAATAGCATGATAGAACGGTTTCATTCGACTATTTTAGGACACATTCGTCTCCTAAACACCCAAGGTTTTACAAAAACTCCAGCCAAAATGAAAATGTTATATGCAGTCCTAGCGTACAATCATTCCATTCATTCAGTCACTAAATTAAAGCCCATAGACATCATAAGTATACATATTTCCGCTGACGACCCTTTTAATATCGAAATCGATCAAAAGCTTCTCAACGGTTATACTAATGATCATAAGGAACGGTCCAAAATACTCTATTCAAAAATTAATGAAAACATCAAACAAAAAGAAAAGGCTAACGAACGGGAGAACAAAAAACGGGACAGCCCCGCGGTGTATAAGACAAAACAAAAAGTATATGTTAAATCACACGTGAGAAGAAAGGAAGCCAATAATTTTTTGAAACCTACAAAAGTCAAAAGGGTTGACCGAAAAATGAAAACAAAATCCACAGAAAATCAACAAAAAATTCATATGGATAATTTGAAACGCCCACTCAAAAAATACACATCCGCCAGTAAGAAATAATTGTTTTTTTCAGGATTTCCGGAACTCTCGGACTTCAAGAAAAGATTACCATACAAAATTTAAAGAACAATCCAGGGCTCATACCTCTTAAATTGGGAACAGCCAAAAATTGAAACTTACACACATTCCTTGTTCCATTACTATGATTTGAATACCATGATAATAGAAATCAATAAATTGAAATCGAATTCTCAAAATTTGAAAATGCTCATAAAAAACAATCAAAATTATACGTTAGATGTATCAAATTATCTGAAAATACTACAGTTTTCGGAAGAAATGGTTAATAATAAATTACTAGAAGTCATCCCTCACCCTGTTAGAACAAAACGCGGCTTAATAAACGGTATTGGATCAATTTTCAAATTTATCACTGGGAATTTAGACTCCAGTGACGGAGAAAAATATGATAGGCTAATTTCCGAATAGCAATATAACCAAAATAATTTGGCTACGAATATCAAAAGGCAAAATTCTCTTGCAATAGCATTAATCAAAAAATTTAATACCTTTATTCAGCAAGTAAAACATAATGAAAAACTTTTGGATTCAAAGATCACACAAATCGCTTTAATAGTAAAACGCCAAATATATCGAGAAAATTCCATGTTCATTAAGGATGTCATGAATCAAATAATTAGTATGGATGAAATTATAAATTCTATCCTACAGGATGTTGAAAATTCCATCCAGTTCTCACAATTTAACGTTGTTCACCCTAGCATAATAAAAACTAAAGAGATACACAGCGAATTGCAGAAATTAGAAAAAATGATCGATAAAGATCAATTACCAATTGAAATAAGTTACAAAAACACCCTCTTATTTGAAAAAATCATAAAAGTTGAAAGCTATATATCTAATGGTAGAATAACCTATATACTTCATATTCTAATCACACACACCTTAAAATTTGAATATTATTACTTATTTTCAATTCCGATTCAAATTGGGAGTCAGTTCAAGGCAGTGTTACCAAAAAATAAATTTTTGGCAAAAAACGAAAAATATTACGCATTCTTGAGCAATCCTTCCACGAAAATCGTCCGCCAAACCTACATCTGCCCACCTGCCGATATCAAGGAACATACAGACGACAACCCATGCGAAATTCAACTACTCGCCGTTAAAAACACTTCCGTCTGCAAAAGAACAACCAATCACCTATCAACATCTGTCATCAAACAACTAGATGACTCCAACAAATGGATCGTCCTCCTACCATCACAAAAGACAATCCAAATGAGATGTCCTTACCAAGGTGAAACAGAAAAAATGCCACCAGGAAGTCACCTTTTGGAAATTCCAACCGGATGCCGATTCAACTGTGCGCATCAATCGATCATCAATGAAAATCAAATCAGCCATCATCAACCCATACTTCTGCTGGCCCTAGACGAAGCTAAGGTACAGATCCCCAAAACAAAAAATGAGCCTTCGAATCGACGATATAAACTTGAACGAACTTCAATCAATAAAAACAGCAATAATGGAAAACCAACCCACAATTTCTTTTCGAGAAGTGGCACACATCCCAAGTTTTTGGACGCTGGTTATGTATGCCATCCTTATATCAGCATTGTCCTATATGCTGTACAAAAAATTGGGTCCAAAGCTCTGCAAACAAAACAATTCAGAGGACCAACCAAAGGACATCGAGATGTCCAGGGTTCAGCTTCCTTTTTAATCCTCCTACGCTGAATCTTCGGGGGGAGGAATTATATCGTTCATCTTCATGGGAACCGCTGACTTTGCTAAAAAACCGTCTCACGGATATCTCTCGATTCCCAGAAGCTTTTGCGTTGTAATTTTTATTTTACCACAAGGAATTTTTAATTTTCACATCATTATTATTTTTGTCGTTGTACCTATAAGATAAATCTTGTAATAAAATTATTTTTAAAAAAATACTTTGAGATCCGAAAGTTATTTCTCACGTAGAAGGCTCCTTTGATTTGTGCCCCCATCATATCTTCGAGAAGATACGTTGCAGGATTGGTTATCTTACATTTTGTGATTTTAAATAATTCCGTTGACCAATTAGGTGTACAACCTTTCTCAAAAACGTGTTCGGCTTTACTTATTCGTACAATGTCACCAACTTTAAATTTTCGAGGTCCTGCAATTTTCAAATGACTAAAATGTTTTAAAATATCTTGCTCGTTCGCTTTATTTACCTGCGCAGGTTTGCAGCCAATCGTTCTATGTTTCGTTTCATTGTATTCTTTTGTGATTAAAGGCAATGCGTCGAGCCATATGTACTTGTCGTTTAGACTGAAATTTTTATAAAGTTTATTCTTCATCGTTCGTATCGCTCGTCAAGCAATGGCTGCCTTTGTGACGCTATACGTATGACAATGATTAATATTATGCAAATCCATCAAATTTTGAAAATTTTTGTTGAAAAATTCGGTACCCTGATCTGTTTATAAATTTCTTGATGTTCTGTTAGTGTGAGCGAGAATATCGGCAAAAGCTTTGACACTCGTTGACAAGCTAAAGCTTTAAAGTCATATTGAAAATGAATAAATATTATGGACGCTGCTTATTTAAACACGTCCATCTAAGACGTCAACGCGTTTATTCAAATTCCACGAGTAAATATTATTGATAAGGACTTTTAAATTTGTTTGTAGTCCATTAAGCATTTGATTGTCCCCGTATCATTTGTTATTTTAAATTATCTAATTTAGCAAGCAACTCTTTAATATCTATATCATATAATTTAACAAATTTTTTTTTTATCTTCATGGTACGCCAACAATTGGTGCAAGTCGATCGAAAGTTCACGTCTAACATCTGTATGGTCTGTTTTAATGATGTACAAATTATGAAAACTGCTTAAATATTTTTGATACAATGTTATTTTATACTGTTTTTGGTCATAGCGAAAAAATTTAGCGTACCTATATTGCTGCTGATGCAAAAGTGGTGTCACATGCCAACATTCGGTCCTTTTGACTTCTTGTGACACCCATACATATACAAAAAAATATTACACATTTCAAATGGTGTGTGTGTGTGTGTGTGTGTATGTTTTTAATGTGACACGTGACGTTTAACGTGACGTTTACGTTTGACATACACACGTTACGTTTAACGTGACGAATGGCGTACTCACGTGACGCTTGACGTACACACGTGACATTTAAGGTAACGCTTGACGTACTCATATGACGTTTAACGTGACGCTTGGCGTACTCACGTGACGTTTAACGTGACGGTCGACGTACTTTGCGTATTAGATTATCATCAAAAATTGATCTATTGTGAAATCTCGCGCTGGAAATTAAATTTTTTGCCCCGTAACCTTCCTCGTATGAACTTACTAACTGCGGAAGCGTCTATTTTTCATTGTTTTGCCGAACACCACGTTGTTCGCGTGTTTAAACTGATTCTTGCAAATGAACTGGTAGCTGTAGTCCTTAAACGAGTGTTCAGTTCGATATTGGGCTTCAACCATGCAGATTGTTGAAATCAAACTGGTGTGTGTGTGTGTTTTTTAATGTTACACGTGACGTTTAACGTGACGTTTACGTTTGACATACACACGTGACGTTTAACGTGACGCTGTGTTTACGTTTGACGTACACACGTGACGTTTAAGGTGACGCTTGACGTACTCTCGTGACGTTTAACGTGACGGTCGACGTACTTTGCGTAATGCTGAATCTTTTGATGACGCTGCAAGACACTTTATTGCGTGATACATGAAAAAAGGGAGCTTAAATAGTTCTTTTAGCCAAGGTTTTTTTGTTAAAAAGATATTTTTTCCAAAAGTTTTGCCAGTTCATGCGACCCCCGTATATATCCTTATCTATATTAATTTCACAGCGGCCAGCGAGCGCGTACGCATCCCGGCCTTGACACTACCTTTAGAGATATGTATCGTCTAAAAGCTGAATAAAGATCAAACTATTCATTTCTTTAACTATAGAGATGTGCTAGGGTGAAAAAAAAAGTATTTATTCATACTATAATGACCCCAAGAAAGAGTATCGATAGTCCCAGGAAATAAAGGTCATCATGAGGACTTAAGCTAATTTTTGTTTGTTTGATTCTTGAGATTTTAAGTAATTTTATTTTTAATAAAGATTATTGAGGTTTTTATTGTCATGGTTTCGATGTTCTACCGACGATCGGTACGATAATACATTATTACCTAAATTTGTTTTAAATACAATGAACTACTTGCATTAGTGTTCTTAGTCGTTGGTACTCTTGAGATTTTATTAAGTTATTTTATTTTTAAAAAAGATTATTGGTGGTTTTATTGTCATGGTTTCGATGTTTTACCGACGATCGATACGATAATACATTATAACCGAAATTTGATTTAAATACAATGAATATGTGAATGAAATAAAGATTATGTATCGAAAATCTTTCTTCCCATATTTTTCAAAATTCCGTAATGACATTAGATAAAAACATATGTAGTCTCATAGTATTCAAGTATAAGGAAAATTTGATGACCTATGTCAACAATGCCGTTTGTAAACAATGGCAACAATGTCATATGTCAACAATGCCGTATGATAACAACTGCACCAATGTCATATGTCAACAATGTCAACAATGCTGTATGTAAACAACGGAAACAATGTCATATGTCAACAATGTACAATGTGGTATGTAAACAATGGCAACAATGTCAAAAATGCTGTATGTAAACTATGGCAACAATGTTATATGTCTTTTCCCCCCCACTCCTCATGGTGGCCATCTTGGTGCCTTCTCTCTCTAACACTTTTAATAATAAAAATAATTCAAATGGACGCAAACCCTTTTAAAAATTTTAAAGAGGCTCCTAGCTCTATAAACAAGGTGAGTAGAAACACACAAAAAAACTTCTGAACAAAATACGAATCAAGAGACGACGGTAGCAGTTGGCAACATAATAGTAAGATATGTGGCTGTTTTTCCAAACCTGCTGTAACGATCATCGAACGTCACTTTTCGGTTATTGTTCGATTCATTATTTATGCCACACCATTTTGTTGGGGTGTATGTGGTACAGTTAAATGGAAAGTGATACCTTTCTGAACACAATATTCTTTAAAATCATTTGATAAATATTCACCGCCATTATCACAATAAAGATAAAGTCGTTAAATACATTTAAGACTTGTGATTTAGATTCTAATAAATAAATCACTGTATAATGTGTGAAGTCATCAATAAAAGTTACAAAATAGTTTTTATTGTCGATAGTAGCTTGTATTATTGGGCCACAAACATCAGAGTGAATGATAAATAAAGGTCGTTTAACATGGTTTTTAATTTTAGATTTTTGAAAAGGCAATCTGCATTGTTTTCCGTAAATACAAGCTTCACATTTATTATCTGCAGGATTTATACTACTTAAATTGTTTTACGTCTCTACCATTTGAAACATTTTTAATTTTAAAAAAGATTGACGACTGATATGACCTAAACGGTCATGCCATAGTTGGTAGGTTTTAGTATTAATCATATTTAAATTATTCCCATGGTTTTTAGATATTTTAAAGTTTATACCTACCTATTAAACCATTTATGGGCTTACCTGTGGCTACAGTTTTACCTTCTTTCTTAATTCTAACACCGTCTTGGTCGAAAATTATGGTCATTCCATTTTCTTGTAATCGTGATACTGATATTAAATTGTGCGTAGCTTCTGCTACAAAGAGTACATTTTCCAGTCTGCCCCTAACACCAAGATTGCTGATGACGTCAATTGATCCTTGTTTTGTTGCGATGACAGTCACATCCTGCTTAGCGACTGAAATTTTCATCGGACTTTGAAGTTCATGAATTTCGGTAAAGAGATTTTCTTGATTTACAATATGATCGGTAGCTCCAGAATCAAGAAGAAATAAAATTTCATTGCTGTTTTCAAGCAACATATTTTTATTGGTGCTCATCATGAAAGCGAATCCTTGGTTTTCATCAGGTGTATGTTTGGAGAGAATTGCTTGAATTGTGGCTTGTTTTTCAATCATTTGCTTGTAAATATAGCAATCCCGTTTTTAATGATTCCTCCTTCCACAATGGTCACATTTTATGTTTGATGAGTTATTTAAACAGTGTTGTTTAAACTTTTTAAATCTTTTTTAAAATTTTTGGTTCTTTTGATGCCAATTCTTTTTATGTTGCCTCTTATTAGAACTATTTTTAAAACAATTTTTTTTAGTCATTCTTGATTTAGAATAGTTATTATTTAATTGAAGAACTTTTAAACTTGTTGTTGTTGTATCTTCTTTCAGTTTCACTTCCTGATCAATTAGTCTTGTTTTGACGAAAGATAAATTTAAATTGTCCTCACTTAATGTTTTTAAGGCCGTAATTACACCATTATAACTAGAGGGTAAAGTAAGTAGAAGGTGTGAAATTTTATCCAACTCGTCTAATTTAGCGCCTGCAGAAAGTAATTCGGTAATTAGGTCATCAAAAAAAGTATAGTGTTGCAATAGACTCATGTCACTACGAAATTTTAAGCTCAGTAGTCTATTTCTTAAAGCCAGTTGTGTAGCCAAACTTCTCCTTTCATATATCTCATCCAGACTTTTAAGTATCTCTCTAGCTATTAAATTACCTTTTGAAAATCCCAAAAATAAATCACTTAAAAATCCAAAATAACACCTTTCGCACTTAGATTTTGTTTTTGCCATATATCACTAGGTAACTCAGATATTTCTTCATCTATTACGTTTATAAGGTTTAACTCCGACAATAACGACTTTACACGAAATTTTCTAACACCTTACCGTTTGCCGTTAAATGGCTAAATGTTTCGTATTTTTTTTCTATCCATGTTTTAAAGTTTATTTACTAGGTAATTCTCGAAAAGAAAAAAGAAGCTTTGTACTTTACGCGAGCCTGGGCCCATAACCTATTGAGAATTATAAGCGCAGGTTATGGTTAATTAAAATGAAACACGTATGGTTGGTTCTTTGTATTCTATTTTGTATTGTCGATCAGAACAGTATAAATATTTACCAGAGACTAGAATTACTTTTATTACTTTGAAATACCCTTTTTAACTAAAGTAGAGGGCCGATAAATATGTTCACCAAATGTTTATTGATTTCAATCACTGGGGTGGTCTCTCTTACCTAACGGTTTATTTTATTACACTGCTTTAGTAAGTATCAAGAGTTTTATTTTTGAATCCTAAACATTATTTATTTTTCAAGATTTTCTTCATCTCTGATACCACATTGTAGTTTGCCAGGCCTTCTGAAGGGGTGGAATTAATGTGAAATTATAAAAAAACTATTGAAGGCACAAATAGCTTAGTACACCTTTCTTAATGGGATATATTATGTATTTTAACTTTTTCTTCATCCCTGATACCACGAAGTAGTTTGCCAGGCCGTCTAGGGAAGTGGAATTTGTGTAAAATTATAAAAAAATATCGTGGTATCATGGGTAAAGAAAAAGACAAAACACCTAACATATTTTAATCGGAAAGGTGTACAAAGCCATTTGTGCCTTTTATGAATTTTTTATAATATTACTCCCATTCCACCTCCTCAGACGGCATGGCAACCTAATTCGTGGTATCAGGGATAAAGAAAAAGACAAAACACATAACATATTTTAATCAGAAAGGTGTACAAACCCATTTGTGCTAAATATGATTTTTTAAAATCATTTTACCTTTATTCCATCCCCTCAGACATCCTGGAAAACTACATCGTGGTGTCAGGGATTAAAAAAAAGGTAAAATACATAACATACCTTAATTAGACAGGTTTACAATAATTTCACCCCCCTTTAATCCCCTTAGACGGCCTGAAAAACTACTTTGTGGTATCAGTGATAAAGAAGTAGTAAAATACATAACATATCTTAATTAGACAGGTGTACAAGGCAATTTGTGCCTTTTATGATTTTTTTTATAATTTCACCCCATTTTTTACCCTCTTAGACAGCCTGAAAAACTACTTTGTGGTATTGTAAGTAAAGAAAATGGTAAAATACATAACATATCCTATTAAGAAAGGTGTACAAAGTTATTTGTGCCTTCTATGATTTTTTTTATTATTTTACACCAATTCCACCCCTTTAGACGGCCTGGCAAACTATTTTGTGGTATTAGTGATGAAAAAAAAGCAAAATACATAACATATATTAATATAAAAAGTGTACAAGGCCATTTGTGTCTTCTATGATTTTTTTTATAATTTTACACCCATTCCGCCCCCTTAGGCGGCATGGCAAACTACTTCGTGGTATCAGTGATTAAGAAAAATGCAAAATACATAACATATCTTAATCAGAAAGGTTTACAAGGCTATTTGTGCCTTCTATGATTTTTTTATAATTTCACACAATTTCCACCCTCTTAGGCGGCCTGGCAAACTACTTAGTGGTATCAGTGATGAAGAAAAAGGTAAAATTAATAACATATCTTAATGAAACAGGTATACAAGGCCATTTGTGCCATTTATGATTATTTTTATAATTTTACCCCAATTCAACCACCTTCGACGGCCTGGCAAACTACTTTGTGGTATTATGGATAAAGAAAAAGGTAAAATACATAACATATCCTATTTAGAAAGGTGTACAAAGCCATTGGTGCCTTCTATGATTTTTTTATTATTTTACATCAATTCCTCCTCTTTAGACGGCCTGGCAAAATACTTCGTGGTATCAGTGATAAAGAAAAAGGTAAAATACATAACATATCCTAATCAGAAAGGTGTACAAATCCATTTGTGCCTTCTACGATTTTTTTAAATAATTTCTTCCCAATTCCTCCCCCTCAGACGGCTTGGCAAACTATTTCGTGTTATCAGGGATGAAGAAAAGACCATTTTTTTTTGAGCTGAAAGGTGTACAAATCCATCTGTATTTTCT